>CM029023.1:115752995-116952995 GCA_016801055.1 Panax notoginseng
AAAACTTGATGAATGCTAGGGTAGAGATATGCCTAACATTGCTATGTAATAGGATAAAAAATTTGAACTAAACCTTCTTTAATTGTAATTCACATAGAGATATATTGAGTTAGTTTAATTAAGAGTTTAACTTAAATTTTTCTAATCTAAATTTATGGATTTGAGTTAATATGGTATTAGTGCATCGAGAGGTGGCTAGTTCTACTTGAGTGTTTGTTGGTCGGAAAACTGATCACTAAACACGCGCAAGTATGCGCGATCTAACATGTAATACAGTGATAAGTAGAGTGTCGCACCCACGAGTAACTATGACTAATATTTACCAAGTACCGACTTTGTATCGCTATAGTCTTATTCGAACAACAATAAATAGAAGTGTGATAAATCTAGTTAAAACTAATTAACAAAGCAAGTAAATGGATAACGAATGGTGATCGAAGGAAATACAAGCTAAGGTCACAACTTCACCCCACACAGGCATTCTGTCGAACACATGGCGTGCTATGCTTCATCAAACTAGCTACCCTTCTCTCTTTGGTCTTAATGGTCACGAAACTTTGTCAACCGAGAACACACAGGTGCTTACGCACCTCTGTCGAGATATGCACAAATATATCCTCTTCAGATCCACCCAAAAGAGAATAGAACAGAAACGAACGTCCAAGCTAGATACAATCCTACACATGTCTATGCGAATTAATCATAACAAGGATTTAAGCATAAGTTCTCTATTAGGTCACACGTGATGCACATATATATGTCTATTCTACGCACAACTTATGCAGTCGAAACCCACAATTATATGCCAATATATTTAGGTGTAAATCTACACTCCTTATGTCGATATCATGTAGATTACCAAAATCATCACTAATGTCTTAGCGAGAATCAATAAGCACAAATATATTAAACCAAATCATATGGTGCCAACCAAAGAGATAAGACAGACAATTTAAACAACAAAGGGTTCCATTATAACCTTAGAGCCAATATTCAGTTCATACCTATTGAACAAAATACAAGTAGTAATAAAGATAACATTTATAGATTACAAAATAAGAGGAAATAAATGGATAAGAGGAAACCCTGTCAAAGCCCTTCAATCTCCAAGCATTCCGCTCGCTTCCCCGTCCGTGTAGCTCACTGCTCTTGATGCTCCAAAGAAATGCCAAACTTCTCCCTAATCTACCTAATCTATATTTACAGACATCAACTAAGAATTAGAGAGAGAAATACATAAGAAAAGAGAAAAAACTAATCTATTCTATGCTAATCTATATTAAGCTATGTGATATGATGTCTGATATCCCAGATCTGGTTTGCAGAGGCCCCTCCTGTGTTATATACGCATTCCTCCTTCAAGCTAGGTCAAAATCAGTTGTCTCTGCCTGGGCACCGGAGCTCGCACTGCGGCGCGATCAATAGACTGGTGGTTGGCGCTGCGGCGCCATGTCATTAATCAAAGAGACCGGAGCTCGCACTGCAGCGCGAGCCCAAGAAGGAACAGTAGCGCTGCGGTGCGAAGATGATGTCAGCAAGGACCAGGGGGTGGCGCTGCGGCGCGAGCTTTAAGCTGGGCTTTGGCGCCGAGGCGCACCTACATGCAAAATGACTATTTTGCCCCTAAATGCTAAGAAACACCTTTAACGCCCTGTAATACGTCGATTAAGTATAATAACACTATAATCATATAAAACCATATAAAATCTACGAGATCAGGCAACTATTTAAGTCATAAAGTATCTGATTCGTGGGTATAAATCCCACTCATCAAATACCCCAAAACTTAAGTCTTTGCTTGTCCTCGAGCAAACTATCTAACACAATACTAAAAATAGTAGAACACACGCGAAAGAAAAATAAAACAGTATAGTAGTATCATGGCTTCTAAGCTCAATCATAGCTACTCCTAGAGAACAGGGCAAACAAAGATATGAATAAGGGTTCGCTTAATTTCAAGCAAAAGATTGTATTCGATCCATTCTATATGTGTGTGTGGAGACCAACCGTCCTAACTAATCATAGCTCAAATAAGTTTGCACAGTCGATTGCTAATATCAATAAGCAAACTCCGTAACTTAAACATTCAACAAGCAATAAGAATAAGACGCAAGTGCAGGAAAAGATCAAAAGACTCTAGCATGACGATAGTAAAATTTGACTCGGACAATCCTTAATTACCTTAGGCAATTCAGAACTACCTATTAATGGGCTTTTGATCAGTGACACCCAAGCCAGACGACTTTAGGGCACTAGGTGTAGAACACCCCTATGAATCTAATAACTCTAGCAGTAAAGGCCACGTAATCAACATAAGCCAACTGAGACTTTACAACAAAAACGAAGATTATTCTACGAGTGCATTTTATGCTCCATCTCAACATCGATCCTGCGTTTATGGGCGAGTGCGTTTTATGCTCCATCTCGACCCACCGCAAAACTTTCGATATTAAATCTTTTGTTCTTTTTATTCTCATTTCATTCATTTTTTTTATATGTCAACATGCCAGAATCCAAGATCCAAAACTGTATAAACGTCTAAGTCTTTTATTACCTTGTAAAAATGAAAGTTTATAAGAGTGAACAAAATCTCAAAGCAATAAACACGCGAACTAAATTTAAAAAATAACTAGTTAACACAGTTGGTCGGTGCTTGCTAAGAAGGACGGATCAATAACAGTCTAAACTTATCGATTGAACAACCTCTAGCTCATATATGCTTGACACGACTCTAAGAGATATGCATAGATACTTGGTGCTTGTCATCAGCCACAATCAAAAATTAATGATAACTATAACACCCTTGCTAAATAGCAGCTCAAAATAGGGTAAAAAGACCATTCACATTGCACAATCATCAAAATCTGTATAAGCCCCAAAAAGATGGCTATAAACCACAAACATGCTAATAATAATCAAAGCATTAATAAATAAAAACCAAACACAGTTCATGGCATCCATAATAATAAAATTCCAAACATAATCCCGCAATTCAAAACGACTGCACCACAATATTGATAACAAAAACATAACAAAGTACTAAAATAGCAACATGTCATGGCAATGAGCAGAAATAAACAGTTAATAAGCTAAAACACCCCCAAACTTAAGGTGAGCAATGCCCTTATTGCTAAACATATATCAATCGATACAAGAGGGCTACCTTGAAGATAGCTCACTCAGTAGCGGCATCGTCCTTGTCAGCCTTGGCGGGCGGTGATGGTGAAGGGTATGGTGGGAAGACATGAGGCTCTAGGAATTGGTATGGCATGAACTTAGTGTTCTCACCACAATAGCCGGTGTATATACTCCACATGGTGTTCACCAGCTCAGCCTGGTACTTCATAGCTATATCCTGCCTCTGAGCCACTACTGCTATGTGCCTCTGCTGCCTTTGCGCCTCGGCGTCGTGCTTTTGATGCAGCAAGGTGAGGGAATCCATAATGTCTAGCAGTAGTCCCTGTGAAGTTAGGCCTGCGTCTGGTGCTTACGAGGGCTCTGGCTCTGCTGTAAGAGGTGGTGCTGTAGGTGGCCTGTAGCCTTCGCCTCTGACATGAGACTATGCCCCATCCCACACATTGAAGTGTGAGATCGTCTGATGGTCAATGACTGACATGGGCGGCAGAGCTATCTCTTCAGGCCCCCAATGGATACCTGCCCTCTTGCAAAGCCGAGTGATCAAGGATGGGTGTGGAAGACCTGCAGCGACTATGCTCTTTATTGCCTTCATGATAGACTCGTGTATAAGAACACTAATGTCCACATTCAGGCCCATGACAATGGAAAATAGTAGGATCACTCTGTCCTTAGTCACATCGCTCAGATGACGGGTTGGAATCATGTTGGCGCATATGAAACTGAACCAAGCCTTCCCATAGCGACTGAGCACTGAAGTCGGGAAACTAGTCTTTTCACCCGTATAGTCGTTTTTCTTCCATGCGGTCCCGGACTTGCACAACCTCCTAATGATATCCTCAAGGTCATAGCTGTGGAGTCCCGGCTCCATATAATCCTTTCCCTTATAGTTGGGCATGGCAAACAGTGCATTGATATCTTGGCTTCCAAAAGCCACTGCTTTCCCCCTGACTTGGACCACAGAAGTACCCTCGACACTTGCATTGGCATAGAACTCCTGAACCACATATACAATAGCTGACTCGGGTGACCTTGTGAAGTGGATCCATTGGCGTCCCGAAATCATGGCCACCAACTCGCCATCCTTTTTGTCCGGCCTCAAGCCCCGCTCAGGAATCAGATGTCGTACGGCAAAGGAGTTTTTGTACCTTTTCCAGGCCTCCTTATTGATGAACTTAGTGCTGTCCCAAGCCTTTGGTGGTGCCGCGAACGATGATCCTCCCATACTAAGGCATTGCCTCTTTTGTGCCATGTCAGAAATCGCAGCAATTGGTATGAACACAAGCAGAAAATTAAAGCACACACTCCCCTAAACTTAGTTCAGATAATCCCCAATGAAAGTCCAATGTCAAAACAGCCCAACCAGTCAAATTCTCTCTCATGCAATTTGTCGACCACCTAGCGTGCGTTCTGAAAATCAAATTTTGACAACCCTTGCTTGATAGTGTTCTAGCCCGATTTTGTCAATAGAAATCACCCCAAATCACAGATGGAATCAACCCCAACAATGAAATCACAGAAAAAGGACACTAATTTCTGAGAATTAGCCCACTTTACCATTAAATCCCAAACCCTAGGTTAGAGCAGTCTTGGCTTAAAGCTGTGACATGCAATTGATGGCTCTCGGCTTATTGAAGGATTTCAATTTGTTGAAGGCTCTATGGACTGTGCTATGTAGAAGGTTGGGGGTTTTGAAGAGAAAAGGAGATGTTGGGTTGCTTGCTGCTGAGAGGTGTCGAGAGAAAGGAGAGGAATGGCATAAACTGCTGGCTTAAAACTGCACTTAAAAACCAATTCTCGCTGTCAGCGCCGCGGCGCAGCCTGCCCTTTGTTGGTTGGAGCTGCGGCGCGAATTAGCAGGGGCAAGGCTCACTGCCGGCGCTGCGACGCGAGAGTAGTAGTGTTCCTTGGCGTTGTGGCGCGAAGGAAAGATGTTGGACAATAAGTACTGGCACCGCAACGCGAGTTACATAGTACTAACTGGCGCTGCGGCGCGAAGGCTATTTCCTGAGTTTTCCTGCACAAAAAACCATGTATCAGCTAACATATATTACACAGCTTAACTATAATACTATATATAAAATAACCACACCAAAGGAAAACATGCTACCTGCAACAAAAACATGCTCAATACAACATGGCATTAAACTATCTGGCAGCAATGTTTGCTAAGTAAAAACAACAGAAAAATATATAAACTAGACATAAGTAAGAAAAACAGGGAAAATGATACTGAGATGGGGGTGCCTCCCCACCAAACGCTTGTTTTAAAGTCGTCGGCTTGACTATACCGATGTCGTTCTATCCGGCTCATAAGCAAAAATGACCATTTTATGCCGTCCATTCGTCGTCAATTCCTTTAGATTGTTGGCAGACATGGATGATGGTTCATCCTCGTTTTCTTCACCCATTGGCACGAAGAATCTTTCACCGCTAGAATTATCCACTAATTCGCCTTTGTCATCAAGTTGAAAGCGTTCTTTGTGCTCTATTGGGTCCTCTAGGGTTTCCACAGTCGTGAGCATGGTTTCTAACTGTTGATTACTCTTGATAGTGTACCCACTGTTGATCCTCTCTTCTTCTAGTTCAACCTCCGCAGGTTGGTCAATTTGAACATTGACATTGCCCTCAACACTTTGGTGAGACTCATCGCCTTCTCCTCGCATATCCATCGTGCACTACTATACTACTTCATCGTTGAACTCAATTATGACCGGTAGGAAGTTTGGCGGTGGATTTATAATGGCAATGACGAGTTGCCCCAATTGACTTTCGAGGCTGAGAAATGCGGCTTCTTGTCTAGCCATCCGAACCTCATTTCTCTCAATAAAGTTGGTTAGAAGCTCTTCAAGCCTGTTCTCTTCTTCTTGTGTTGAGTACTCAGAAAAGCTCTCATATGTCAACTCATATTTCAGCAGAGACTGATATTCAAACTGATTCGGATAGGAGTAATTCAGATCATGATGTTGCTCTTGACTATAGTCCCAAGAGTTTGGATAACCCTGGCAATTTGGATGATAGGAAATCGGTTCAATTCAAAGTCAGCTCGTTCTTGACAGTAGGCATTCTGAGTGGACTGACACTCAAGATTGTCAGAAAACCTCAAGACATTTGCAATTTGAACTGGCAATTGCTCGAGTCCTTCTTCCGAGCTTGGTTGTGTCGTCCCCTCATAAGGCTATTGATAACAATGATCGTCCATAACCTATAAACTCAAAATCAAAAAGAAAGGAAGATCAAACAAATAAAAGAAAAATATATATATATATATATATATATATAATATATATATATATATATATATATATATATACACGTTCAAAGTAAGACTAAATTAATGGAAATCAATATTAGACAATATTAGAAAAATAGTTCCCCGGCAACGGCGTCAAAAACTTGTTGGTCGGAAAACCGATCACTAAACACGCGCAAGTATACGCGGTCTAACAAGTAATACAATAATAAGTAGAGTGTCGTACCCACGAGGAACTATGACTAATATTTACCAAGTACCGACTTTGTATCGCTATAGTCTTATTCGAACAGCAATAAATGGAAGTGTTATAAATCTAGTTAAAATTAATTAACAAAGCAAGTAAATGGATAACGAATGGTAATCGAAGGAAATAAAAGCTAAGGTCACAACTTCACCCTACACAGGCATTCTGTCGAACACCTGGCGTGCTATGCTTCATCAAGCTAGCTACCCTTCTCTCTTTGGTCTTAATGGTCACAACAATTTGTCAACCGAGAACACACAAGTGATTATGCACCTCTGTCGAGGTATGCACAAACATATCCTCTCCAGATCCACCCAAAAGGAATAGAACAGAAAAGAACGTCCAAGTTAGATACAATCCTACACATGTCTATGCGAATTAATCATAACAAGAATTTAAGCATAAGTTCTCTATTAGGTCACACGTGGCGCACAAATATGTCTATTCTACGCATAACTTATGCAGTCGAAACCCACTTATGTGACGCCCCAAAATAGGTATACATCACCCATCTTTAGTCGCCAAGTACATGATACAAAATTCAAATACAACTTAATTATACAACAGTCCTGTAAAATACGACAAAACATAATCTAAGAGTTTTACTAAGAATATTGTCATCTAGACAATATCCACACTCAATGGAGTCCTCATTACATTTATTGTCACACTATTTAACAGAATAGTGAGGACTATTAATGCTATCATCTGGACCGTCACTCCGTTCCCCGACTAGTCTCGGCTACGTTCTCATTACCTGAAGAGAACATTGAAAGAAAGGGTAAGCTCAACTAGCCCAGTAAGAAATATTATGACTAAGATAATGCAGAATAAATTATCATTAGCCTTCAACAATGTTAAATTGATAGAATATAATAGACAACAAGTTTAACTGCAGCGGAATAAGCAATCCATTAGAAGAGTCAAGTAGAGCATGATATCTACTATCTTCTATGATTTAAAATATTTTCATCAATTTTTATCGCTGATACTCAACTTAATAAATAAACCACATCATCAAATCATCCCTGCACTACGGGCCAAGGATATTCATTAAATCATCAATGGTCATGACTATACCGAATAATCCCCGGTCATAATCATACCAAAAACTATCCATCAATGCACTACAGGCCACTGAGAACTTTTACCACATCATTTATAACATTACAGGTCATGACTATACCGAATGATCCCTAGTTATAATCATACCAAGTCCATCTATGCACGTAAGCCAAAGATATACAACTATAAAACCAATAATCAACAATCCATCTTTGTACTTAAGCCAAAGATATACAATTTTAATAATCAACAGTCCATCTTTGCACGTAAGCCAAAGATAACTTTCATCACCATATAAGCATGAGAATGATGACAATGATATAAACATTAATCAAACGAAAACAAGGATAAATATTAAAGACTGTAAATTTATCCAAATATTATCAACCACTTAATAAACTCATAATCTAATATTATTAATATTATAACACTATTTTAATCACTTCTTAAACTTATAAACAATTTATTTCAATTGTTTACACTTTACCAAATAATGCATTTAATCATTCAAAAATGATATACTCATAAGATTTCATCACCAATGATCAAATCCCTCATCAAAAATCTGCATATACCCTATATAGGATTTCCAAGCCATAAAATCCTATTTTCCAATTTTGTTACTTTACATAACATATTTAATTCATTTACTCATAACTAGTTCATTTTCATGAAAAATACCAAATCAATCCCAAAACTATTTCTTTTCTGGGATTTAGCAGAATATAGTCTCACATTGAACATATTTTTTTTTTCAGAATTGCCGAATATTTAGACATTTATCATAAATTATACTTTTGTCCAAAAATTCTGAAATTTACAGGGTATTCTCCTGTTATATATGTACTCCCAATAAAAATCTTATCAATTTTAGAGTTAACCACAATGAGTTAAAAAGGTTTACTTTTAAAATAGTCTTTTTCCATAAAATTCATAACTCCTAATCTATAAATCCAAAAATCGCCATTTTTAACATAATCTAGAAAACTCATCAAATTATCATTTCAAATTTTTTCAAAATTTTTGAGGGTCAAAAAAATTACGAAACGGCCCCTAGCAGAAACCCCTTTTGAATAAAAATACTATTTATATGAATACGAAGGATCATTCACCATGCATGCGGTAATCTACATAGACAGGTTATTCTAACAGAATAATAAAGAGTGGAACCAAGTCATGCGTAAATACACAGACAGGATATTCCAACAGAATAATAAATAATGGAATAACAGAAAAATTCACCATGCATGCGATAGACCGCACAGACGGTTATTCCTAACAGAATAATAAATAATGGAACCAGGTCATGCGTAAACACACAAACAGGATATTCCGACAGAATAATAAATAATGGAATAATAAAAGAATTCACCAGGCATGCAATAGACCGCACAGACAGGTTATTCCAACAGAATAATAAATAATAGAATAACAACAGAATTCACCAGGCATGCGATAGACCGCACAGACAGGTTATTCCAACATAATAATAAAGAATGGAATAACAGAAGAATTTCACCATGTATGAGATATTTCGCATAGACAGGTTATTCCAACATAATAATAAAGAATGAAATAACAACCCTTACAAGAATTGAAAGAAAATAACTCTCTTCATGAATACGAAGGAATAATACCCCTTACCTTAGAAGAAACTGGATACTAGAATAGTGAGGTAGCAGACTTCTCTTTTTCTTTCTTTCTATAATAATTGCTCTATAGCTTTAGTGAATTGGTGAGAAATAAATGAAGAATGAGCTTCTATTTATAAGAAAATATAGTTTCAATAATTGCACGTTTTGGGGCTCAGAATATTACAGTATAATACCTCCCTATTTTTCTTTATTTTTAATTTAGTCCTGCAAGTATTATCAAACTTGCACCACCTCCCCTAATAGTAAATAATGTGAATCAATAGTTCAATCATGTGACTCAATAGTTATAATCATGTGAAAATACGAATTACAGTATAGTACCTTCAACTATACCTCCATTTTTAACTTAGTCATGCAAGTATTATCAATCTTGAACCAACTCTCCTAATAGTAAATAATGTGAATCAATAGTACACACATGTGAAAAAATAGTTATAAGCATGTGAAATAATAATAATTAATTACTCATTTATCCGATTAATTTCCCGATTGGTCAATATAACCTCCAGACATCAATTATTATCGAAATAAATGTCGATTTCCACTAACACTAATAATTCCAACACAATAGAACTATCAATTTTATCTTTAATCAACACGAACTTATTCATCATTAATATTATAACTCATAATATTTAACAACCAGATCATTCCCAGGAAAGAGGGGGCTTTTCGATAAAGATTTCTCCTTATTGGCGCGCAATTAGGTGACCAAACCTCTCATTGACAGAACTTTATAGACATTGTCAATATTGTAAATAATAATATGAATAACTTTATCGTCTCAATTATTGATTTAATAATATAATATATTATGCAGATGATACTGTGACAATAATTGAATCAATAATATGAGAGATATGATGCAGCAATTACTGTAGCAATAATTAAATATAATTGAGTGACTTCTCACGTAAGCATCAATAATCAATACTGTGTGTTACTATGCAACCACGCGTATTACTGTACTTTTACTACCGGGTAGTTCAACAGTTTAACGATAAAACTTTCGCCGTTATTTTTATAAAAAGATAATTATCTCATTTTCTAACTACGACAATACTTTCATTGTAGGGTCCACCAATGATTGTGCCGTCGTATGAATATTTCCTATTAAAACGAATATTTCTCGACCAATTGAATATTATATAACAACTTGCATACTTTGCAAAATTTATAAATACTAACCACAACTATAACACTATCTCAAATCCACACCATAATATTAAAAAAAATATTTCGAGAAAATTAAATCTTTATTCATAAAATTTAGGGTCTTACAATCTCTCCTCCTTATGAAATTTTGCCCTCGAAATTTACGTACGTACCTGGTATGCCGAATAGGTGAGGATACCTTGACTTAACTCTGGAGGTATAACCTTTGAGTGTCGAATATATTCATTCTTATTTAACATTTTAACACGTATCTCCTCATATGTTAAATCTTCTGCTATCTCGTCTAGTTCTAATTCAATAATGTGGTTCGGGTTGTCCACATATTTACGTAACATTGATACGTGAAAAACGTTATGAACACACGACATACTTAGCGGTAAAACGATTCTATAGGCCACAGTTCCTACTTAATCGAGGATTTCAAATGGGTCAATTAAATCGAGGGTTGAGATTTCCTCTCTTCATCGACTCTTGCTTCTAGAATAACGCCATCTTGAACCTTCTTCTTCACATTCATCAGCTTTGGGTGTGTAGCTTGAGCGGCTTTAACTTTGTCAATTAACGTCAATTCTAATCGTATATTTTTTATCTTCACGTGGGTCCCTAGAGTATTTAACTCTATCTTCATCATTTGTAAGTTATACGAAATGGGTTTTTGTGTTAACAACATCGCACTCATAAACGCATACGATCTCCTACTCAACGCGTCAGCTACCACGTTCGCTCTTCCATGATGATATTGAATAGTACAATCGTAATCTTCAACAGCTCGAGCCAACGTCTTTGGCATATTATACGATCGTTTTAGGTAAAGAAATATTTGAGGGTTTTAGAAATGGGTTTGTACTGGGGTCAATACAAAATTTGATTTCACGCTCTGGGAGTAGGCCAGGAAGTCTTCAAGAATACGTCAGGAAATTTATTAACAATAGAAATATCATTCAAAATTATGACCCTCATCCAAGACTTGGATAACACGTCACATTGATATATATCAACTTTCCACCGTTATTCACGACGTCCCCTATGGATATTCTAGTTTCGGTGTATTTCAAGACTTGGAAGTCACCAACGAAAGGCTCAGGCCTCTTTACTTATGGGTTAATATAACAGTGATTGACTTTAGTGGTTTGGTTTCTTAAATTCGCATAACAGGTTGGTTAAGAATATGAAAGCTAACAATCTTACGAAAAGCATGATTAGTAGTTAACCAATCGATCCCTAAAATCACATTAAATGCAAGTATTTTCAAAGAAATAAGATCGACAGGAAACGTGCGGTTACCGATTTGAATCAAACAAGACTTATAAACAGTGGATATAACGAAGGTTTCTCCTAACGGAGTTTCAATCGATAAGTCAAAGTCTAACTTCTCCGGAGTCAAATTTATACGTTGAGCGCAAGCAAGAGAGATAGAAGAATGGGTAGAACCAGTATCTAATAAGGTATAGACTTCGTAAGAATTTATAATTAACTAACCCGTGCTAACTTCGTTCGGGTTACTCGCTTGTTGGGAAGTTATGACAACCGCTCTCCCTTGAACTACCCGGCTTTAACTTATCTGGGGCAGCATTTGGTGTCATCATTACCGTTGAAATTGACTTTTCTATAGGGCATATTCCACCCTCAACTGCTTCATCGTACTTCTGTTTCATGATCTGAATCATTAATCTTCGATCCATATCAAATTAGGGTTGACCGCAATGTACAGGGTAATTCAAAACTCGATGTTGGGTTCTCTCAATTGCTGTCCAAAAAGAGAAATACATATCATCTATTTTAGCCTTCTTAGATCGAACGTCTCTTTCCACAATATCAACACGTCGTGCGGCTTTTACCCATGCATCACTCATTCTCACTCGTTCAGTTGTTTCTTCTTTCAGCTCAGATTCTATTTTTATCATCTTATACTCTGCCAAAGAGTGCTTCTATTCAATCATCACATATCGGGTAACACAAGCTTGAATTATTGCATCCTTTTGCTTCACGACCGCCTGCCGTTCTTCAGCCTGCTCTTCTAACTTATGAATACGATTTTGCAATTCTAAATTTCGATCATAAAATTCTTCTAATAAATTCTCCTCAAGTTCCTTTTCTTCCTCTTCTTCCTCACTCTCAGCTGCAACCTCTGCGACTATCTCGGGTGCAATTATCAATTCTTCACTCACCACATGGATGTCTCTAATTCCTTCTTCTTTTGATATCACATTATCATGGTTGGTGATTAGAGGTGTCTCCGCGATTTTATTCACTCCATTGTTAACGTTCTCAGCTGCCATTCTTAAATACTGCAATAAGACAACGGTTAATTAATATATCACATATTATCCTTATACTCTGACCGACCAATTAAATACTAAATAAACTTAGGTAGGTTATACTAATAAAGGAATTTCCCGTCTCTCCCCTCCTAGTTCGTGTCTCACATCTCAGCCAGGGATCATATCCCTAAGCTTTGATACCAACTATGAAGCCCCCAAAATAGGTATACATCACCCATCTTGAGTCGCCAAATATATGGTACAAAATTCAAATACCATGTTAAATTGATAGAATATAATAGACAACAAGTTTAACTGCAGCGGAATAAGCAATCCATTAGAAGAGTCAAGTAAAGCATGATATCTACTATCTTCTATGATTTAAAATATTTTCATCAATTTTTATCGCTGAGACTCAACTTAATAAATAAACCACATCATCGAATCATCCCTGCACTACGGGCCAAGGATATTCATTAAATCATCAATGGTCATGACTATACCGAATAATCCCCGGTCATAATCATACCAAAAACTATCCATCAATGCACTACAGGCCACTGAGAACTTTTACCACATCATTTATAACATTACAGGTCATGACTATACCGAATGATCCCTAGTTATAATCATACCAAGTCCATCTATGCACGTAAGCCAAAGATATACAACTATAAAACCAATAATCAACAATCCATCTTTGTACTTAAGCCAAAGATATACAATTTCAATAATCAACAGTCCATCTTTGCACGTAAGCCAAAGATAACTTTCATCACCATATAAGCATGAGAATGATGACAATGATATAAGCATTAATCAAACGAAAACAAGGATAAATATTAAAAACTGTAAATTTATCCAAATATTATCAACCACTTAATAAACTCATAATCTAATATTATTAATATTATAACACTATTTTAATCACTTCTTAAACTTATAAACAATTTATTTCAATTGTTTACACTTTACCAAATAATGCATTTAATCATTCAAAAATGATATACTCATAAGATTTCGTCACCAATGATCAAATTCCTCATTAAAAATCTGCATATACCCTATATAGGATTTCCAAGCCATAAAATCCTATTTTTCAATTTTGTTACTTCACATAACATATTTAATTCATTTACTCATAACTAGTTTATTTTCATGAAAAATACCAAATCAGTCCCAAAACTATTTCTTTTCTGGGATTTAGCAGAATATAGTCCCACATTGAACATATATTTTTCTCAAAATTTTTAAAATTCATTTTACTATTTTTCATATGGCTAAAACTGCCGAATATTTAGACATTTATCATAAATTGTACTTTTGTCCAAAAATTCTGAAATTTACAGGGTATACTCCTGCTATATATATGTACTCCCAATAAAAATTTTATCAATTTTGGAGTTAACCGTAATGAGTTATAAGGGTTTACTTTTAATATTGTCTTTTCCCATAAAATTCATAACTCCTAATCTGTAGATCCAAAAATCGCCATTTTTGGACACAATCTAAAAAACTCATCAAATTATCATTTTAAATTTTTTCATAATTTTTGAGGGTCAAAAAAATTATGAAACTGCCCCTGGCAGAAACCCCTTTTGAATGAAAATACTATTCATATGAATACGAAGGATCATTCACCATGTATGCGGTAATCCACATAGACAGTTTATTCCAACAGAATTATAAAGAATGGAACCAGGTAATACGTAAAAGCACAGATAGGATATTCCAACAGAATAATAAATAATGGAATAACAAAAGAATTCACCAGGCATGCGATAGACCGCACAGACATGTTATTCCTAACAGAATAATAAATAATGGAACCAGGTCATGCGTAAACGCACAAACAGGATATTCCGACAGAATAATAAATAATGGAATAATAAAAGAATTCACCAGGCATGCAATAGACCGCACAGACAGGTTATTCCAACAGAATAATAAATAATGGAATAACAACAGAATTCACCAGGCATGCGATAGACCGCACAGACAGGTTATTCCAACAGAATAATAAAGAATGGAATAACAGAAGAATTTCACCATGTATGCGGTACTTCACATAGACAGGTTATTCCAACATAATAATAAAGAATAGAATAACAACCCTTACGAATATTGAAAGAAAATAACTCTCTTCATGAATACGAAGGAATAATACCCCTTACCTTAGAAGAAAGTGGATACTAGAATAGTGAGGTAGCAGACTTCTCTTATTCTTTCTCTCTATAATAATTGCTCTATAGCTTTAGTGAATTGGTGAGAAATGAAGGAAGAATGAGCTTCTATTTATAGGAAAATATAGTTTCAATAATTGCACGTTTTGGGGCTCAGAATATTACAATATAATACCTCCCTCTTTTTCTTCATTTTTAATTTAGTCCTGCAAGTATTATCAAACTTGCACCACCTCCCCTAATAGTAAATAATGTGAATCAATAGTTCAATCATGACTCAATAGTTATAATCATGTGAAAATACGAATTACAGTATAGTACCTTCAACTATACCTCCATTTTTAACTAAGTCATGCAAGTATTATCAAGCTTGCACCAACTCCCCTAATAGTAAATAATGTGAATCAATAGTACACACATGTGAACAAATAGTTATAAGCATGTGAAATAATAGCAATTAATTGCTCATTTATCCGATTAATTTCCCGATTGGTCAATATAACCTCCAACATCAATTATTATCAAAATAAATGTCGATTTCCACTAACACTAATAATTCTAACACAATGAAACTATCAATTTTATCTTTAATCAACACGAACTTATTCATCATTAATATCATAACTCACAATATTTAACAACCAGATCATTCTCAGGAAAGAGGGGGCTTTTCGATAAGGATTTCTCCTTATTGGCGCGCAATTAGGTGACCAAACCTCTCATTGACAGAACTTTCTAGACATTGTCAATATTGTAAATAATAATATGAATAACTTTGACGTCTTAATTATTGATTTGATAATAGAACATATTATGCAGATGATACTATGACAATAATTGAATCAATAATATGAGAGATATGATGCAACAATTACTGTAGCAATAATTGAATATAACTGAGTGACTTCTCACGTAAGCATCAATAATCAATAACGTGTGTTACTATGCAACGAAGCGTATTACTGTACTTTTACTACCGGGTAGTTCAACAGTTTAACGGTAAAACTTCCGCCGTTATTTTTATAAAAAGATAATTATGTCATTTTTTAACTACGACAATACTTCCGTTATGGGGTCCACCAATGATTGTACCATCATACGAATATTTCCTGTTAAAACGAATATTTCCCGACCAATCGAATATTATATAACAATTTGCATACTTTACAAAATTTATAAATACTACCCACAACTATAACATTATCTCAAATCCACACCATAATATTAAAAAAAATATTTCGAGAAAATTAAATCTTTATTCATAAAATTTGGGGTCTTACAACATGCCAATATATTTAGGTGTAAATCTACACTCCTTCTGTCGATATCATGTAGATTACCAAAATCATCACTAATGTCTTAGCGAGAATCAATAAGCACAAATATATTGAACCAAATCATATGGTGCCAACCAAAGAGATAAGACAGTCAATTTAAATAACAAAGGGTTCCATTATAATCTTAGAGCTAATATTCAGTTTTTAGCTATTGAACAAAATATAAGTAGCAGTAAAGACAACATTTATAGATTACAAAATAAGAGGAAAAAAATGGATAAGAGGAAACTCTGTCAAAGCCCTTCAATCTCCAAGCATTCCGCTCAAATCAAGCTTTCCCGTCCGTGTAGCTCACTACTCTTGATGCTCCAAAGTAATGCCAAGCTTCTCCCTAATCTACCTAATCTATATTTACAGACATCAACTAAGAATTAGAGAGAGAAATACAGAAGAAAAGAGAAAAACTAATCTATTATATGCTAATCTATATTAAGTTATATGATATATGATGTCTGATATCCCAGATCTAGTTTGCAGAGGCCCCTCCTGTGTTATATATGTGTTCATCCTTCAAGCTTGGTCAAAATTAAACCTAAAAGATGGAAGGAAATAGATTACCAAAATAGACAGTTATACCCTTTGAGTTGTTGTGTGTGACGGCCCCAAAATATGTATACATCACCCATTCTGAGTTGCCAAATACATGGTACAGAACCAAATACAACTTCATTAATACAATTATCGTGCAAAATACGACGACACATACATTGTGAGTTTAAATACAAATATTGTCTAATAGACAGTATTTAAACTCAAAAGGAGTCCTCATTACAATTATTGATACACAATTTTACAAAAGTAGTAAGGACTGCTAAAATAACTTTCTAGAACTATCACTCCATACCCCGGCTAGTTCCTACTATGTTCTCACCTCCTAAGAAGAAAAATGGAACAAAAAGGAAAAAGGGTGAGCTTAACTAGCCCATTAAAGAATATTATGACTAAGATAATATACAACAAATTATCAGTAGTCTTCAACAGGAAAAAATCTGATAGGATATAATAGACAACAAGTTTTAGATCAACAACTGCATCGGAAACAACAATCCATTAGAAGAGTCAAGTAGAGAATGAATTCTACTATCTTCTAAGATTTAAATGTTCATCATCAATATTTTATCCCTGTAACATCAATCAATATACATCTTGAATCAAATATTCATCTTTGCACTACAGGCTAAAGATATTTATTTGTATCACCAGTTGGTCATGCTCATCTCAACACCTGTTCATCTTTGCACTACGGGCCAAAGATATTCATAAGTTAATCATTCATCTTTGCACTACAGGCCAAAGATAATCATCAAGTATCATCATTAAGGACTGAGGATGATGAAAAATATTTTAGAGAACGAATGCAGTAAGATAAAAGGACAAAGATTAGAGATTCGTACTTTAGATAATTCAAGTTTAAAAATACTCCATAATAAACCATAATGGAGTAGAATTCAAGAATGAAGATCAAAACATGGATACAATCAAAGATAGTAACCATAATAGACATATGTGACAAAGAAGAGAAAATTCTATTTTTTGGTGAATAGTGTCGTATTTGTGAATAGTGCCGTATGCGTGAATAGTAACTCCGACACAAAAAGGTAGAAATTTCACAATAAAATTTATACCAATATTTCAGCATAATGATATTGAAGAAAATAATATTATTTACCAGTAAAATAACATCCCTTACCTCAAAATAACAGTACTTCTGATCGGAATATCGGTATAAGGCTGAAGGAAACTTGTACGAAATAGCAACTCTCAAAGTATCTAAATACTCACAAAATACGCTCGATAATATAGAGAGAGAGAAAAAAAAATCTTGTTTCTGGTGTGATTTTCAATTCTAACGTAAGCACCTATTTATCGAAAAATGCTTAGAACGCCAAAGGAGACTAAATAATAAAATAATATTATTTCTTTTTCTTCATTCTACGCCAACCTCTTTTGAAACATCAAAGCAAGCCATCTTAGAAAAAATTTTTAGCCCACATGTTTTGAAAAACAAAAGTGGGTCCCACCTATAATTTTAATAAAAATATTTAATCTCCGAAACTTTAATAATTCATAATAAATAGCTCTTTTACTAGAAAAATTCGAATCTCATATGCTTTCCATAGGAATTTTAATTCTCTACAACTTTGTAAAAGAAAGTTTTTTTAAATTCCAAACAGAAAATGCCCGAAATTCACATACGGACGATTTTTAATACCTCCATTCCGACAAAATACCGATAAAATGCCTCAGCATTAATTCCTTCATTTATATCCACAAAAATAAATATATACAACATTTATATCCACATAAAATAAATATTTTCTTATCATATAAATCAATAATTAATTATTCACAAATAATATTACAGAATCACAATTATGACAACCAGGTCGTTCCTAGGAAAGAGGGGACTTTCCGATAAAGATTTCTTCTCACTGGCGCGTAATTAGGTGACCAAACCTCTCATTAGACAGAACTTCCTTAGACATTGCCAATAATGCTATCTAATAATATTATTCAAATAATATGAATTATTGATCTGATAATGGAGATACTGTGCAGTGACAATTATTGAAACAACAATAATATAAAATATCAACGTTGCAATTATTGAATCAATAAAATCAAATATTGAACAGTAATTACTGTAACAATTATTGAGTAGTGCCTTCTTACGTAAGGATCAATAATTCATCAATACTATGCAATATCGTGTGCTACTGTGCAACCACGCGTATTACTGTATTTTAACCACTGGGTATTCTAACAGTGTTAACGGTAACAACTACGCCGTTATTTATAAAAACTCAAACTTGTCGTTTTCTTCATCCGACCGTTTTCCGTTATGAGGCCCACAAATGGCTGCGCCATCATACAAATATTCCCCGACAGCAAGAATATTTCACGACCAAACGAATATTCCCCGACAAAATAAATTTTTTATAACCACTTGCTTATTTTACAAAATTTGCACATTTCACCTATAACCAAAGTATTATATCAAATTCACACCATATTATTCAAAATAATAATTAGAGAAAATTCGATTTTATTTATAAAAAGTTGGGGTCTTACATTGTGCACGTAATTCTCTTCAATTTGCATTCACGTAACTGCAAATTCTGAGAGCTGAATCCATACATCGAAAGAACTAAGAAGGTCAAAACAAAACAAACTAAATTATCAAGAGAATTTCAGACATTCAGGTCATAAATTCTAGTAAATACTCTATAAATAGTTCAGATTTTTGAAGAAGTGGTCTACTGACAGAGCATTGCAAGTAAGAATGATAATGAAAGAAAAAATTTATCATGTCATATGCTCTTTATTTTAGTTCCCAAAATAAGAAACGTTATAGATGAAGATGCAGCTGTAGAAAGGAATTTATCATGTCATATGCTCTTTATTTTAGTAAATGCCATTATGCATTACCTTTACATATATATAATAAAAATGTCCACGCAAGAAAGATCAAATTGAATGGTGATAAATTAACTCTTGGTTCCTGTTCAATTAAAAACTTAGAAGTGATTAGAATACTTTTATCTCGCAGTAAGAGTTAAAGGGAAGTTTTATAATAAATAGTATATGCAAAGTGCACAAAATGAATAAGAAACTAAATTTTTACGCATACAAGATTCAATCAAGGAGCTTAGTAGTCTACTTAATAATTTCAAAGTGAAGATAGCTATAATAGTCAAGGAATGCTTCCATTGTGACCAAAAATAGTTACTGAAGGTGTAACCAATCAAAAGTAATGAATCAGGTAGGCCATTTCTATTGTAATTTCCACTGTACCATTTCAAATAAAAATTGTCCAATTATTAAAATCAAGATATCTATATGTTTATATTAATATTTAAATGCATATAGTTCTTTATAAATAAAATAAAGATAAATGAATATAAAAATATACGTCGATGCAAAGCAGTGATATCTAAGACAGTTAGAGCTGTTACAAATTTTGCAGCCATAACTTGTAAATCTAATTTTGGGATCAGCTTCACTGTAGCTTTCTTCTGCATATCATTCACAGCCACAACCTACAGAGTTATAATATAAACTGTCAGAAAATGATATCAACCCATCTACTAAATTAATTAAAGCAACAAAATAGAAGATGCACAGACAAAAACAAGATCCTCATGGAAGAGGATGCGAAGCCAACAGTGGAGCAGCAGAGAAGGTTAAATCCAATCATGAAAGAAGTAGTAAAGAAAGCAATATTGAAGTGGTTGTATGAGGGAATTATTTACCCGATTTCAGACAGTGCATGGGTCAGTCCGGTACAATGTGTGATGAAAAAGGGTGGAATGACAGTGGTTAAGAATGAAGATAATGAACTTATTCTAATGAGGACAGTGATCGGATGGAGGGTGTGCATGGACTACAGAAAGCTAAACAAGGCAACCTGGAAGGATCACTTTCCTCTACCCTTCATTGATCAGATGTTGGACCGACTAGCTGGACATGAATACTACTGCCTACTGGATGGATACTCGGGCTACAACTAAATTGTCACAGCTCTCGAGGATCAAGAGAAGACCACCTTTACATGCCCATATGGCACCTTTCCATTCAAAAGGATGTCCTTTGGGTTATGTAATGCACTAGCTACATTCCAAAGATGCATGATGGATATCTTATTGGACGTGGCGGAGAAAGAGGTTGAAGTTTTCATGGATGACTTTTCAGTCTATGGAAACACTTTTTATAAGTGTCTAGAGAATTTGGTCATGGTCTTAAAGCGGTGTATGGAAACTAATTTGGTACTCAACTGGGAGAAATGCCACTTTATGGTTGAAGAGGGGATAATTCTGGGGCACAAGGTCTCTGCTAAAGGTTTAGAGGATGATAAGGCAAAGTTGGACACGATCGAGAATCTTCCACCACCGAATTCAGTAAAGGGAATTCGCAGTTTTCTTGGACACGTCGGGTTCTACAGAAGATTTGTAAAAGATTTCTCTAAGATTGTAAAGCCATTTGCAGTCTTTTAGAGAAGGATGCAGTATTCAGATTTGAAAAGGAGTGTAAAACATCATTTGAACATTTGAAAAAGAAGTTGACTACAACGCCAATGATCATCGCACCGAATTGGACTATGCCCTTTGAACTAATGTGCGATGCAAGCGACTATGCGGTAGGGGCTGTTTTGGGTCAACGCCAAGATAAAATATTCCATGCCATATACTATACGAATAAAACTCTTACAGATGCCCAATTGAGCTACACACCTACAGAGAAGGAGTTACTTGCAGTAGTATATGCCTTTGACAAATTCAGAGCATACTTGATTGGGACAAAGGTGGTGGTTTATACCGATCACTCGGCGATTAACTATTTGATTTCGAAGAAGGATGCTAAGCCTATATTAATCAGATGGATCCTTCTCCTTCAGGAATTCGATTTGGAAATAAAGGATAGGAAGGGAACAGAAAATCAAGTAGCGGATCATCTTTCGAGGTTGGAAAATCTGGATAAAGATAGAGCAGATAAGTGTGTGATCAATAAATCGTTCCTGGATGAACAGCTATTTGGAGTTAATTCTGAGTTTCCATGGTATGCAGATTTTGCTAACTATTTGGTGAGCAACATCCTTCCCCTTGATCTGACGTGATAACAGAAAAAGAAATTCTTACATGACGTTAAGTGGTACATGTGGGATGAGCCATACTTATTCAAACAGTGCACCGAAAAAATGATTCGAAGGTGTGTACCGTACAGTGAAGTGAAGAATATTCTACACGAATGTCATTCATCTACATATGGGGGACATTATAGTAGTGAGTGGACATCAGCTAAAGTACTACAAGTAGGATTTTATTAGCCTACGGTGTTCAAGGATGCCCACCAGTTTGTGAAAATTTGTGAGAGATGCCAAAGGGTGGGCAATATTTCAAAGAGGAATGAAATGTCGCTACACACTATCATGGAAGTGGAAATTTTTGACGTATGGGGGATAGATTTTATGGGACCATTTCCTCCATCTTTTAACAACCTGTACATCTTGCTAGTTGTGGATTATGTGTCGAAATGGGTTAAAGTCGTAGCACTCCCCACAAACGATGCCAAAGTGGTTCTCAAATTCTTACATAAGAATATCTTTACAAGATTTGGCACGCTAAGAGCAATTATCAATGATGAGGGTAATCACTTCTGCAACAAATCGTTTACAGTTCTTTTGGCAAAATATGGGGTTAATCATAGGGTGGCTACGACATATCACCCCCAAACGAGTGGTCAAGCTGAGGTTTCGAACAGAGAGTTGAAGAAGATTTTAGAGAAAATAGTGAATCCAAGCAGAAAAGATTGGTCTCTAAAATTGGACGACGCACTATGGGCATATAGGACAGCATATAAAACACCAACTGGGATGTCTCCATACCAATTGGTCTACGGGAAAGCATGTGACCTCCTAGTGGAATTACAACATAAAGCGTATTGGGCCATTCTGAAACTTAATTTTGATCAAGCAGCTGCAGGAGAGAAAAGATTGCTCCAACTGAATGAACTAGATGAGTTTCAGTTGCAAGCATACGAGAACTCAAAGCTGTACAAGGAAAAGGTTAAGAAGTAGCAGGACCAAAAGATCATGCAAAAAAAGTTTAAACCGGGACAAGCAGTATTATTGTTCAACTCGCGACTACGGTTGTTCCCAGGAATGTTTAAATCGAGATGGTCATGGCCATTCACAATTAAGAGGTTCCCACATGGTGCCGTTGAGTTATATTACAGGAATCCATTGGAGATATTCAAAGTCAACGGTCATCGGTTGAAGCATTACGGGGGTGGAAAAATCGACAATGAAGTCACCGCAATAATACTTGCCGACGCGCCATGAACAAGGAGTAGTCAGGCTGAAAGACTTAAAATAAAGTGCTAATTGGGAGGCAACCCAATTTTACTTTCATTTTTAGTATTGTTAAGTATGCTAATTAATTTGTAGTTTAGAATACAAGTTAGTATAGAAAAAGTTTATTTCGATTCATTAAGTAGTTAGTTGAGTTATAAGTCTAGATAATTTGACCTTACATGCTTAATTTGCACAATGTTATCTTATGTTCATGATTTAATTATGTTTCAGGCATTTACAAAGCTCATGGATATGTGTTGGATGCAAAAATTAGAAAAATCAAGCTCAACTGCAGTGTACCCACCCCCCCCCCCCCCCCCGAGGCAGAAAATTTATGAAGGAACCCCCCTCCGGGGCGGGGGTCTTGACTCAGAAACAGTATACCCCCCACCGCTGGGGCAGGCAATTAACAAAGGATACCCCCCGCTGAGGCGAGGATCATGAACCAGGAACAGAATTCCCCCCCCCCCCCGCCTGGGCGGGAATCTGCAGCTTATTACCCCCACCGGGGCGGGGGTACGGGAACGTGAAAGGGTTCTCTTCAACAGTTACAACCATTCAGCCCACTTCTCCACTACCTTCTCCCACAACCGACTCCTATACCCCCATTAACCCATGAATTAGCCATAAACTCCCCACTTACCCATTATATTAATCCACTAAATACATACATTATCTCCTCTCTATATATTTAAACCCTAACTACACAACATCTCCATCCTATTCCATACAATTTCAGTCATACAATAGTTAGGGTTCTTCAAGTTAGATTTTTGGCAGGAAAAAGGAAGGCGAGAATCAATCAATTTGTCAATACACTTAGGGTAAGCGGTTTATTCTTACAATTTCTCATCATATATCACTATATTCAAAGTCCTATTACCAATTTTAGGGGTATTATGAGTTGTACATGGGACGCCCCAAAAATAGGTATACATCACCCATCTTGGGTCGTCAAATACATGGTACAAAATTCAAATACAAACTTAATTAATACAACTATCGTGAAGAATACGACAAAATATAGCTGAGCTTTTACACGAATATTGTCTCATAGGCAATATTTAAACTCAAATTCAATCCCCATTACATTTATTATCACACTCACTAGTGAAGACTACTAAAACAACCATCTCGGACCATCACTCCGTTCCCCGACTAGTCCCGGCTACGTTCTCATTTCCTAAAGAGAACAATAAAAGTAAAAGGGTGAGCTCAACTAGCATAGTAAGAAATATTATGACTAAGATAATGCAGAATAAATTATTGTTAGCCTTCAATAGTGTTAAACTGATAAAATATATTAAACATAAAGTTTAACTGCAGCGGGATAAGCAATCCATTAGAAGATTCAAGTAGAGCATGATATCTACTATCTTCTATGATTTAAAAAGTTTATCACCAATTTTATCGCTTAGACTCAACTTAATAAATAAACCACATCATCGAATCATCCCTGCACTACAGGCCAAAGATATTCATTAGTATCACGACCACGAATTATTCATGCACTATGGGCCAAGGATATTTGTGTTTTCACCAATGGTCATGATCATGCCAACAACTGTCCATCAATGCACTACGGGCCAATGTGGACTTTTTCCACATCATTTGTAACATTACGGTCATGATTATACCGAATAATCTCTGGTCATAATTATATCAATCAACAATCCATCAATGCACTACGGGCCAATGAGGACTTTCATCACAATATAAGCATGAGGATGATGACAATGATATAAGAATTCAATTAAAAGAAAGTAAAGGATAAATTTTTAAAGATTTATAATTTAATTTATCCAGAATTCAATAATGTCCAAATTGTCAACATGATACTGCTTTGTGGAGTAAAATTCAAGAATAATATTGTATCAAAAATGATTTGGATCGAAAAAAAATCAATTTTTATCATGAATAGTATCTCGGGTGAATAGTAATCGAGTGAATAGTACCCCGTGAATAGTACTTCGGGAATAGTATCCCATGAATAGTACTCCGACATGAAAAAGTTCAAACTTATCAAGAATATTCAGAATAATATTTCAATGAAAAGATACAGGATGAAGCGCAAATATCAAAGATATTCTACTAATTTCAAGGAGTATAGAAGCCAAAACTTAACAAAATGAGTGTAAAATTCTGAATTTGAAACGAAATAATATTACTTACATACTACAGAGTATGGAAGAAAATATTATTTTATACGAATATTGAACAAAAATAATATCCCTTACCTTAAAAAGAAGAGTATTCTAACTGGTACAGAGGGGATATTCTTGAAGAAAACTTTTACTGTTTTCTACGCTCAAAGCTTTGTAAAACTCTAAAGAAATACGCTCAATATTATAGAAGAAGAATTCTCTGATTCTAGTGTATTTTTTAAATTCTAAACTAAGCATCCTATTTATAGGAGAATGGAAGGATACTATTTGAAAAAGAAAATCACGGACTGCACAATAATATTTTGGACGAAGAATCACGGGCAGAAGAAAACGAACATCAGACGCCCATTTTTCAATAATGTCAAATAAAACAAAATTTTATAATATATATATATATATATATATATATATATATATATATATATATATATATATATATATATATATATATATATACATGTTATATGAAGAAAATCTCCCCACCTGTGAAGCATTTTCAGATTCCTCCCCCCAAAAGTCCTCCACACGTGGGCCCCACCATATGTCATCATCACATGTGGGCCCCACCTTTTATAATATATATAAATATACACTGAATAACTTTCTTCCGATTAATTTAAAAAAATGGGTAAATGGGGGTCCAAATAATGAGCAAAATTTTCAACAATTACTTCATAAAAATTCCCTCAATATTTTTTAACAACATTTATTCATTATTATTATAACTCGCAATATTAACAACCAAATCGTTCCTAGGAAAGATGGGGCTTTCTGATAAGAATTTCTCTCTATTGGCGCGCAATTAGGTGACCAAACCCATTTTCTCGACAGAACTTTCTAGACATTGTTAATTATGCAGATAATAATATGAATAACTTGTCATCTCAATTATTGATTTAATAATATAAAATATTGACAATAATTGAATCAAATAACGTGAGATACTATGCAGCAATTACTGTAGCAATAATTGAGTATAACTGAGTGACTTCTCACGTAAGCATCAATAATCAATACCGTGTGCTACTATGTAATCACGTGTATTACTGTACTTTTATCACCGGGTAATTCAACAGTTAACGGTAAAACTCTCGCCGTTATTTTTATAAAAATATATTTCTGTCGTTTTCTCATTTCGATAATAATTCTATTGTGGGGTCCACTAATGATTGTGTCGTCGTACGAATATTTCCTGTTAAAACGAATATTCCCCGACCAATCGAATATTTTATAACAACTTGCATACTTTGCAAAATTTATAAATATTACCCACAGCTATACCATTATATCAAATCCATACCATAATATTCAAAATATATATCAAGAAGAATTAATCTTTATTTATAAAAATTGGGGTCTTACAACCTCCCCTTCTTATAAAATTTCATCCTCAAAATTAGGGTACGTACCTGGTATGACGAAGATGTGAGGATACCTTGATTTCATTTCAGATTCTAACTCCCAGGTCATTTCCTCAACATCGTGGTTTCTTCACAAAACTTTGACTTGAGGTATAACCTTGGAGCATAGAATTTGTTCATTCTTATCCAAGATTTTAACAGGTACCTCTTCATACGTTAAATCTTTCGCTATTTCGTCCGGTTCTAACTCAATAATGTGGTTCGGGTCTTCCACATATTTACGTAATATAGATATATGAAAAATGTTATGAACACGAGACATACTTAGTGGTAAGACGAGTCTATAAGTCACAGTTCTTACTCGATCGAGGATTTCGAATGGACCTATGAATTGAGGATTGAGCTTTCCTCTCTTTCCAAATCTTGTAACTCCTTTCCATGGAGCAACACATAACAACACATGCTCTCTAACATTGAATTCTACGTCTTTTCGATGAAGATCAGCATAACTCTTTTGTCGATCTTGTGAGATTTTTATACGTTGCCGGATCATTTGAATCTTTTTCGTTGTCATGCGTACTAATTCTGGTCTTAACAACGTTGCTTCACCCACCTCATCCTAGCATACTGGAGAACAACACTTGCGTCCATACAACGCCTCGAATGGAGCCATGCCGATACTTGCTTGATAACTATTATTGTAGGAGAATTCTACTAATAGCAAGAACTTATTCCAACTTCCTTTGAAGTCAAGGACACATAGTCTTAATAGAACTTCAAGAGTTTGAATAGTCCTTTCTGACTACCCGTCCGTTTGAGGATAATGCCAAACTAAATTGTAAATTTGTGCCCATAGCTTTTTACAAACTAACCCAAAATTGTAAAGTGAATCTTGGGTCTCAATCATAAACTATGGATACTGGCATACCATGCAGCTTTACAATCTCATTTATGTATATACGAGCAAGACATTCAAGTGAATAATTTTCTCATATAGGCAAGAAATGAGCAGACTTGGTCAATTTATCAATAATGACCCAAATTGCATCTATGCCTTGAGAAACCTTGGGAAAACCAGTAACGAAATCCATGGTAATATACTCCCACTTCCATTCTGGAATTTTAAGTGGTTGAAATGGACCTTTTGGTACTTGATGCTCCGCCTTGACTCGTTGACAAGTTAAACACCTTGAGATAAACTCTACTATCTCTCTCTTCATATTGCTCCACCAAAATATATGTAAAAGATCACAATACATTTTGGTACTCCTAAGATGGATTGCAAACGGCGTGTTGTGCGCCTCCATCATAATCTTATACTTTAAATCAAGGTCGTTAGGAACACAAAATTTGGAGTTGACTCGAAATATTCCTTCTTCATCGATTCTTGCTTATGGGATAACACATTCTTGCACTTTCTTCTTCATACGCATCAGCTCCAGGTCCGTAGCTTGAGCAGCTTTAACTTTATCGATTAAAGTCGGTTCTACTCGTATATTTGCCATCATCACGTAGGTCCCTAGAGTCTTTATCTCTATCTCCATCCTTTGTAAGTCATACCAAATGGGCCTTTGCATTGACAATATCGCACTCGTACCCGTATATGATCTTCTACTCAATGTACCAGCTACCACGTTCGTTTTTCCAGGATGGTATTGAATGGTATGATCATAATCTTTCAATAGCTCGAGCCAACATCATTGCCTCATGTTGAGTTTCTTTTGGATGAAGATATATTTGAGACTTTTATGATCTGTATAGATCTCCACTTTCTCCCCATACAGGTAATGCCTCCAGATCTTTAGTGCAAAAACGACTGCTGCCAACTCTAGATCATGAGTAGGATAATTTCTGCCATATTCTTTGAGTTGTCGTGAGGCATAGGCTATGACTTTCCCATGATGCATGAGAACACATCTTAACCCTCTGCCTGAAGTATCGCTGTAGATGACAAATCCCTCCGAATGAGATGGTATTATCAGAATAGGTGCTAAAATGAGTTTCCTCTTGGGTTCTTGAAAACTCTTCTCACATTCCTCGCTCCAACCGAATTTTATATCTTTTTGA
The DNA here is from genome assembly GCA_016801055.1 of Panax notoginseng. Taxonomy (NCBI): domain Eukaryota; kingdom Viridiplantae; phylum Streptophyta; class Magnoliopsida; order Apiales; family Araliaceae; genus Panax; species Panax notoginseng. Next base: position 115,781,751 of record CM029023.1, read on the forward strand.
GTCAGCTGAGTTAATGGAGTAGCGATTCGAGAAAATCCTTCCACGAATCTTCGATAATAACCAGCTAAGCCCAGAAAGCTACGTACTTCGGTCACTGACTTAGGTTGCTCCTAGCTTTGTATTGCTTCAATCTTCGCTGGATCTACAGATATTCCATAATTTGATATCACGTGCCCAAGGAATGCTACTTCCTCAAGTCAGAACTTGCATTTCTTCAACTTGGCATAAAGCTTGTTTTCACGAAGCTTTTGAAGTATCAACCTCAAGTGTTGCTCATAATCTTCACGACTTTTAGAATATATGAGGATGTCATCAATAAAGGCGACCACAAAGTGATCCAAATATTCCTTGAATACTCGGTTCATCATATCTATGAAGGAAGCAGGAGCATTAGTCAATCCAAAAGGCATGACTAGGAATTCTTAATGCCCGTACCGAGTTCTGAAAGCAGTCTTTGGGATGTCATCAGTTTTGATCTTTAATTGGTGATATCCGGAATGAAGATCGATATTTGAAAAGTATTTTGTGCCTTGCAACTGGTCAAACATGTCATCAATGCGAGAAAACGGGTACCTATTTTTTATGGTGACATGGTTCAACTCCCGATCATCAATACAAAGTCGCATACTCCAATCTTTCTTCTTCACGAATAGAACATGAGCAACCCAAGGAGACGTATTAGGATGAATGAAACCGATGTCTAACAATTCCTACAGTTGGGTTTTTAACTCCTGAAGTTCAATAGGAGCCATTCGATATGGGGCTTTGGAAATGGGTTTTGTACCGGGTTCAAGGTCAATACCAAACTCGATTTCACGGTCTGGGGGTACGCCAGGAAGTTCTTCAGGTAATACGTCAGAAAATTTATTAACAATAGAAATATAATTCAAATCTGACGTATATTTGTTTAAATCCGTGACATGGGCTAAGAAAGCTTGACATCCGTTTTTCAATAAACGAATAGATTTATGGCTTGATATGACAGTAATTGAATTTAGTGGTTTGGTTGCTTGAATTTGCATAATAGGTTGGTTAGGAATATGAAAGCTAATAACCTTACGAAAACAATCAATTTTAGCATGATGAGTGGTTAACCAATCAATCCCTAAAATCACATCAAATGCAAGTATTTTCAAAGAGATAAGATCGGCCGGTAATGTGCGATTGCTAATTTGAATCAAACAAGACTTATAAACAGTGATGTAATGAAGGTTTCTCCCAACGGAGTTTCAACAGATAAGTCAAAGTCTAATTTCTCCAGAGTTAAATTTAAACATTGAGCGCAAGTAGAAAAAATAAAAGAATGGATAGAACCGGTATCAAATAAGGTATAGACTTTGCTAGAGTTTATGATTAGCTTACCAGTGATGACCTCGTTCGGGTTCCTCACTTTCTGGGAGGTCATGACAAACGTTCTCCCTTGAACTACTAGTTTTGACTTGTCTGGGAGGGTATTTGGTGTCACCATCCCAACTGGACTTGGCTTCACTGCATGACAAAATCGAGCTAGGTGATCTTCTCTTCCACAATTGTAACACGTTTTGGACTGCTGCGTGCAATTTGGACTAATGTGTCCCTCCCCTCCACATTTGAAGCATATGATAGGTGGCCATTCTCCTTCATTAACAACGGGTGCTGGTGCTGACGTCTTTCCATCATTTTGAATCTCATTTTCTTAAAATTTCCACTCCTATTATCTTGGCCATGATTACCACCGAAGTGGTTACCATTTCTGACATATTGATTCCTTTCACGTTTGTTGTCACCACTTTGATGACTGCTACCACTGGTATTATCATTTTACCAGCCACTTTCTCTTGGTTAGGTTGACTCATTATCGCGCTCCAATAACTTAGCCTTATTCACAACATCTGAATACAAGCAAAGTTTATGAGAAATTAGGTATTGACGTATCTCGGGTTTCAAATCTCTTAGAAACATCCGCGTCATTCTCTCTTTATTATCAACCAAGTAAGACGCAAACCGGGACAACTCGGCAAACTTAGCTTCGTACTGCGACACGGTTATATTATTTTTCTTCAGCTTGATGAACTCTACCTCCTTCATGTGACAAATACATTCAGGAAAGTACTTGTCATTGAACAGTTCTTAAAACTTCTCCCAAGACATCTTCAGTGCGACAGGTTGAGTACGCTTTACAGATTTCCACCAGTAATCTACCTCTCCTCGCAACATGAAGGTGGCAAACGGAACCTTTTGCAATTCAGAGCATCCCAAGACATCAAATATTTTGGTGATCTGCTTTATCCACGTCTCCACCTTAAAGTGGTTTTGGCTCTCCCAAAAGCTCTGGTGGTCCCAACTCCTTGAACTGCTTAGCGGTGACCATTCGAGAGTTGCCAGTATTTCCACCTGCATTTTGAACAGGAGTCGTTCTCACCTGATGTAGCATGAATTGCACAAAGCCTCTGAATATTCCATTGTTCATCATTTGGTCAGTGTTGTTGTTTTCCTAAGGATTATTGCCTTCCTGGTACACATTATCCTGGGTATTGATTGTTGGTGACTCAACGATCTCATGTGCTCCAAAGCTTATCTTAACATTCTCGGATGTCATTTTCAAATACTGCCACAAAATAAGGGTTAATTGACATACCACATATTATCCCTATATTATGACCGACCAAATAAACTTAGGTAGGTCATACTAGCGAAGGATTTTCCCGTCTCTCCCCCTAGTTCTAGTCTCAGACCTTAGCCAGTGATCATATCCCTAAGCTTTGATATCAACTATGACGCCCCCAAAATAGGTATACATCACCCATCTTGGGTCGCCAAATACATGGTACAGAATTCAAATACAAACTTAATTAATATAACTGTCGTGAAGAATACGACAAAACATAGCTGAGTTTTTACACGAATATTGTCTCATAGACAATATCCAAACTCAAATTCAATCCTCATTACATTTATTATCACACTCAATAGTGAGGACTACTAAAACAACCATCTCGGACCATCACTCCATTCCCCGACTAGTCCCTTCTACGTTCTCATTTCCTGAAGAGAACAATAAAGGAAAAAGGGTGAGCTCAACCAGCCCAGTAAGAAATATTATGACTAAGATAATGCATAATAAACATTATCACGAAACAACCAATCTATTAGAAGAGTCAAGTAGAGCATGATATCTACTATCTTCTATGATTTAAAAAGTTTATCACCAATTTTATCGATGAGACTCAGCTTAATAAATAAAACACATTATCGAATCATCCCTGCACTACAGGCCAAGAATAATCATTAGTATCACAACCACGAATTATCCATGCACTACGGGCCAAGGATATTCGTGTTTTAACCAATGGTCATAATCATACTAACAACTGTCCATCAATACACTACGAGCCAATGAGGACTTTTACCACATCATTTATAACATTACGGCCATGATTATACCGAATAATCCCTGGTCATAATCATACTAATCAACAGTCCATCAATGCACTACGGGTCAATGAGGACTTTCATCACAATATAAGCATGAGAATGATGACAATGATATAAGAATTCAATTAAAAGAAAACAAAGGATAAATTTTTAAAGATTTATAATTTAATTTATCCAAAATTCAATAATGTCCAAATTGTCAACATAATATTGCTTTATGGAGTAAAATTCAAGAATAATATTGTATCAAAAAAAGAAATTAATTTTTGTCAAGGATAGTATCCCAGGTGAATAGTAATCGATTGAATAATATGCCGTGAATAGTACTTCGAGAATAGTACCCCGTGAATAGTACTCCGGCATGAAAAAGTTAAAACTTATCAAGAATATACAGAATATTATTTTCATGAAAACATACTGGATGAGGCGCAAATATCAAGTATATTCTACTAATTTCATGGAGTATAGAAGCCAAAACTTAACAAAATGAGTGTAGAATTCTTAATCTGAATCGAAATAATATTAATTACATACTACAGAGTATGGAAGAAAATATTATTTAATACAAATATTGAACAAAATAATATCTCTTACCTTAAAAAGAAGAGTATTCTAACTGGTACAGCAGAGATATTCTTGAAGACAATTTTCACTGTTTTTTACACTCAAAGTTTTGTAAAACTCTAAAGAAAATACGCTCAATATTATAGAAGAAGAATTCTCTGATTCTGGTGTGATTTTCAATTCTAAACTAAGCAATCTATTTATAGGAGAATGAAAGGATACAATTTGAAAAAGAAAATCACGGACTGCACAGTAATATTTCGGACGAAGAATCACGGGCGGAAGAAAACGAACATCAGACGCCCATTTTTCAATAATGTTTAATAAAACAAAATTTTATAATATATATATATATATATATATATATATATATATATATATATATATATATATATATATATATATAAACACATGATATATTAAGAAAATCTCCCCACCCATTAAGCATTTTTAGATTCCTCCCCCCAAAAGTCCTCCACGCGTGGGCCCCACCATATGTCATCATCACATGTGGGCCCCACCTTTTATAATATATATAAATATACACTGAATAACTTTCTACCAATTAATTTAAAAAATGGGTAAATGGGGGTCCAAATAATGAGCAAAATTTACAACAATTACTTCATAAAAATTCTCTCAATATTTTTTAACAACATTTATTCATCATTATTATAACTTGCAATATTAACAACTAGATCGTTCCTAGGAAAGAGAGGGCTTTTTGATAAAGATTTCTCCCTATTGGCGCGCAATTAGGTGACTAAACTCCTTTTCTCGACAGAACTTTCTAGACATTGTTAATTATGCAGATAATAATATGAATAACTTGTCATCTCAATTATTGATTTAATAATATAAAATATTGACAATAATTGAATCAAATAACGTGAGATATTATGTAGTAATTACTGTAACAATAATTGAGTATAACTGAGTGACTTCTCACGTAAGCATCATTAGTTAATACCGTATGCTACTATGCAACCACGCGATTACTGTACTTTTTTCACTGGGTAATTCAACAGTTAACGGTAAAATTCTCGCCGTTATTTTTTTAAAAAGATATTTCTGTCATTTTCTCATTCCGACAATAATTCTATTGTGGGGTCCACCAATGATTGTTTCGTCGTACGAATATTTTCTGTTAAAACGAATATTCCCTAACCAATCGAATATTTTATAACAACTTGCATACTTTGTAAAATTTATAAATATTACCCACAACTATAACATTATATCAAATCCACACCATAATATTTAAAATATATATCGAGAAAAATTAATCTTTATTTATGAAAATTGGGGTCTTACAGTGCACACCACGTGTTTAACGAATTGTTCAAGAAAAGTTTGTGGGGGATTTTGGCTTTAGTTCATCCATTTAATTACCATGGCACTAAAACCAGCATCAAAGAGACAACGAGGCGAGAGCTCAGGGTCTACACCACCGACTCAAGCCTTCGACATGAAAAAGTTCATGAGTGCCAACGCCGCTGATCGTTGTGACTATTTACTGACTAAGGCACTAACTCCAGAGCGAAGCTTGGCGCCCGACAACGTAGATGGCCAAATGAAGAGATAAATTTATAAAAAAGGATGTAATAGGTTCACTGATGATCCAAAGCCAGCGATTGTCAATGTGGTGAAGGAATTTTATGCTAATGCGGAGGATAAGGCCCCTTTCATTGCATTCGTGAGGGTAAACAAGTGTCGTTCAGTTCGGAAGCTATTAACGAGTATTACCGCCTGTGAGTGCCTGTGGAATGCCAGTATGCATATTTGCGTGACCACGATCCCGACTATGAGGCGATTTTAACTTAAATAAAAAAGTCAGGCACCACATGGGTCAAGGGACGAAAAAGGGGAACCATCTTCCTCAGCAAGGACCTGAGCCGATATGGAAAAATATGGTACGCATTCTTGTGCGCCAAATTATTCCCGACCACACATACGATTGAAGTGATAAAGGAGAAGATACTCCTTTTGTATGCAATCGTGCAAGACTTCCTTATCGACGTGGAGGCCATCATCAATTTCTCAATACGAAGATGCCTGCGAGGGCCATTTTTCGGTGGTTTGCCACACCCATCCCTCATATGTGGGATGTGCAGGCAGGCTGGAGTTAGGTGGTCTGGTGATGAGACTACCCAGCAGCCACTTCAGATTTTGGACTCACGGATGATAGCACGTTACACAGTGTGGCCCGGGGGGGAATCGTATCCAAGAGGAGTAGGGTTTATATTTCCACTAGTTCCATCCAAGAGGAAGCTGATGCTGAGGACACCTCTGACGACAACGAGTTCCAGGCGGACGAGATGACGAGAGAGCAGGAAACTGAGGAGATACAGCAGACAGGCAGAGATATATTTAGCCCTTAATTTCATAGTCTCCAGAGACAAGTTGATGGGCACAACAAAGACACCAATGAACAGATGAGGAGACTCACGGCCAGGCAGGACCATATGTTCGAGGCCATGAACATGTCCTTCGCCTCATTGAATACGACCCTCCAAAGTTTTAATCCAAATGCTCAGTTTCCATACTAGCAGCCTGCACCAATGCCACGATTTCCACCTTCTGATTCAGAAAATGATGAGCCACAACCACCACCACCTCAAGCTTAGACGATTACAGGGAAGTCCTCGTACAATTGATGCTTTATTTTTATAATGAGGACATTGTAATTGTTAAGTTTGGGGGAGTTAGTATTTAGAGTTTTTGCATGTTTAATTTAGCATGTTAGTTTTGCATATGTTAGTTTCCTGTTTAGTTTTAGGTTCATGATATGTTGCATTCATATAGTGTACTTGCAAAATAGTTTGCATAGTAGTGTAGGATTGTAAATAGTTTTTATTAGTTTTTAATTATGTTATGTTTATTCCATATTATAAAAATAAAAAAAATAAAAAAAATTAGTTAAGTATTGTGTTTATCTTGCATGAGTCCAGCTGTTTGAAAAGTTACAGTCTATTTTGGCCAATTATGAGAATGACTTTGAGTAGACAAGTATTAGAACTTTGATGTGATTTTCTGTTATGAATTGAATATTTTCATGTTTAAAACTGTTATAATAAGGTTAGCACAGTAATAACAACTATGTTGATTGATTTAGTTCAAATTGATACATAATGGACCTCTAAAGGATAATGCTAGTTTGAATAGAAGAATAACAAGGATAGCCAGTGAAGGCGAAAGTTAGGCAAGAACCTAAGTTTGGGGAAAAATTTTGGGTACATAAGCTTCATAAAATAAAATAAAAAGTATAAACATCGTGACATGCTTATCTAGTTTTGTGTCATTTGTTACTTGAGTAAGTAAGCCCGAGGGGATTGTCTTTACACCTAGCGCCCAAAGGTCTTAATGGTCTGGGAGTCGTTGGTCGAAAGCTCGTTAAGGTAGCACTGAAAAGCCTAAGGGAATAAGATATTGCATAGCCATGTGTATAAAAAATATGAATAAAATGGGAAAAAGAGTAAAAAGCCCCCGTAAATGAAAAATAAAGCATAAGTGCCCTATTTGGACCCTTGATAATGGTAAGTGGTTAACTTAAGTTGGATCTTGACTATTTTTGAAATTCTTGAGTGTACACTGTATGATGCCTTCAAAGAGACTAGTTATGTATTAAATTTGAATTTGTATCAGTTACCATGGGTGTTGAGCACACATGCACTATATCAGTAATAACATTTTAAGATTTGATGATTGACTGAGAAATTACTAATTGGTTGTGATATGAAGTATTGTCATGTTAGCTTGATTTCTCTGAGGCCGGTTGAACAGACTCGTTTTTATCATTACTGCTGGATTCGTAGGCATATTAATTAGTTGCATTGCATTGCATAACATTTTTGTTTTGCGCTCGAGGACTAGCACGGGTTTAAGTTTTGGGGAGTTTGATGAGCGAATTTTATACCTACGAATCGACCTCTAATTCGAGCTTAAACTGTGTTAATTCGTTATTTTTGTGATTCATTTTACTTATTTATTGTTGTTTTATGTTTAGGTGTGGTGGCATAGCATTTGGACTTAAAAGGTGGTTTCATGGCGAAACTTAGCAAGAAAATGAGCAAAAACTGGACAATAGCAGAATGAACCCCCGCCGAGGCGGGGGTACTTAATCAAGAACAAAAGCACCCCTCGCCGGGGTGGGTACCAAGAGAGGAAAAACCCCCACCAAGGCGGGGGTACGGGAAAAGTCCAAGATTCCTATTTTCATTGTAATACTGCAGTGACGTGAAGGAACAAAGTTGGTACAGTTTGGAACAATATTTGGCATCAGTTTATGGCCTAATTACGTGTCTTATGCTGGAGATAAGAAGGAACCACGAAGTGAGATTAACAAGAGACAATCAATTAGCAATTTTTAGCCCTAATTTTGAGAAAATTCAGGAAGGGTTGAAGGTTAGAGTCACGATAATTGAAAGTTGGAGCTGAGGAGAAGGGTGGTTTTGGATTCATTATACTTCTTTAATTCAATAATTGTAATTGGGATGATGATTACTTTGATGATTTCAATTTTTAATTCATTTGTGATGAACTAATTTATTTATTAGGCTTATGACGGATCTTTATGGTGGAACGATGATTATGTAGTCCTTAATTTCAGTTTAATAATCTATCATTAAGTTTATCTATTATGATTTATGCTTTAATTTATGAATTGCTTGATCACCAATTCTATGTGGATTTGTATGGACTCGATAGATGATATATGAATCCAGACCTAATCAGTTTAGCATGTGTTCTTGAATTCTGTGATTGAATAGAATCTTGATTAATGTTAGGGTAGAGATATGCTTAACGTCGCATGTAATCGGGTAGAGAACTTGAATTTAAACCTAATTTGATGGTAATTCACATAGAGATATAGTGAATTAGTTGATTACGGTGTTTAACTTGATTCTATTTAATTTGTGGATTTAAGTTAATATGGTATTAGTACATCAAGAGATGGCTAGTTCTACTTGAGTGTTCTTGATTAATAAACTGGGATAGTGAATTGAGCTGAAATAAGGTGTAATAATCGGAGTGATACTTAAAGTGGAGTTGTAAGCGCCTAATTCTCCATTATTTTCTTAAAATTACAGTTTTTAAGTTTGTTGATTGCTTGGTATTTTCATGTTTTTAGATTTTAATAGTTATAATCATTGAATTAGATAGTTTAATAAAATTTGGATTAATATAAAGCTGGTAGTTGTTAGATTAATTTCATACTAGTCTCTATGGTAACGATACTTGACTTATCATTATATTACTTGTTGACCACGTGCACTTGCGTGTGAGCGTAATTAGATTTCAACCAACACGTACTAGGACGAATGAAATTGATGTCTAATAATTTCTGCAGTTGGGTTTTTAACTCCTAAAGTTCAATAGGAGCCATTCGATATGGGACTTTGTACCGGGTTCAAGGTTGATACAAAATTTGATTTCACGCTCTGGGGTAGGCCAGGAAGTTCTTCAGGAAATACGTCAGGAAATTTATTAACAATAGAAATATCATTCAAATCTAACGTATTTTTGTTTAAATCTGTAACATGGGCTAAGAAAGCTTGACATCTATTTTTTAATAAACGAATAGCTTTATGGCTTGATATGACAGTGATTGACTTTAGTGGTTTGATTGCTTGAATTCGCATAATAGGTTGGTTAGGAATATGAAAGCGAACAACCTTATGAAAACATTTAATTTTTGCATGATGAGTAGTTAACCAATCAATCCCTAAAATCACATCAAATGCAAGTATTTTCAAAGAGATAAGATTGACAGGTAATGTGAGGTTGTTGATTTGAATCAAACAATATTTATAAACAGTGGATGTAAGGAAGGTTTCTCCCAACGGAGTTTTAACAGATAAGTCAAAGTCTAATTTCTCCGGAGTCAAATTTAAACATTGAGCGCAAGAAGGAGAAATAAAAGAATGGGTAGAACCAGTATCAAATAAGGTATAGACTTCACAAGAGTTTATGATTAGCTTACCCGTGATAACCTCGTTTGGGTTCCTCGCTTTTTGGGAGGTTATGACAAATGCTCTTCCTTGAACTATTGACTTTGACCTGTCTGGGACGACCTTTGGTGTCTCCATCCCAACTGGACTTGACTTCACTACATGAAAAAATCGGGCTAGGTGACCTTCTCTTCCGTAATTATAACATGCTTTGGACTGCTACGTACAGTTTGGACTGATGTGTCCCTCCCCTCAGTATTTGTAGCATACGACCGGTGGTCGTTCTCCTTCCTTGAAAATGGGTGATGGTGCTGCTATCTTTCCATCATTGTTGAACCATCTCTTCTTAAAATTTCCACTTCTATTTTCTTGGTTAAAGTGGTTACCATTTCTGGTATGTTGATTTCCTCCACGTTTGATGTCACCGCTTCGATGACTGCTACCACTGGTAATATCGTTTTGCTGGCTGCTATCTCTTGGTTGGGCTGACTCGTTATCGTGCTCTAATAACTGAGCCCTATTCACAACATCTGAATACAAGCAAAGTTTGTGAGAAATGAGGTATTAACGTATTTCGGGTTTCAAACCTCTTAGAAACAACCACGTCATATGCTCCTCATTATCTACCAAATGGGATGCAAACCAGGATAACTAGACAAACTTAGCCTCATACTGCGACATGGTCATATTGTTTTGTTCCAGCTTGATAAATTCCACCTCCTTAATGTGACGAATACTTTTGGGAAAATACTTATCGTTGAACATTTCTTGGAATTTCTCAAAAGACATCTTGAGTGTGGCAGGCTGAGTATGTTTTACAGATTCTCGCCAGTAATCTGCCTCTCCTCGCAACATGAAGGTGGTAAAGGGAACCTTTTGCTCCTAGGAGCATCCCAAGATATCAAATATCTTGGTGATCTATTTTATCCACTTCTCTGCCTTAAGTGGTTCTGGCTTTCCCAAAAAACTCTGGTGGTCCCAGCTCCTTGAATTGCTTAGCGGTGACCATTTGTGAGTTGCCAGTGTTTCCACCTGCATTTCAAACAGGAGTCTCCCTCGCCTGATGTTGCATGAATTGTAGAAAGTCTCTGAATATTCCATGATTCATCATTTGGTTGGTGTTATTGTTTACCTGAGGATTATTGCCTTCCTGATGCACATTATCCTGGTTATTAATCTGTGGTGACTCAACGGTCTCCTGTGCTCCATTGCTTATCTCAACATTTTCAGATGTCATTTTCAAACACTGCCACAAAACAAGGGTTAATTGACATGCCACATATTATCCCTATATTCTGACCGACCAATTAAATAACAAATAAGCTTAGGTAGGTCATACTAGCGAAGGAATTACCCGTCTCTCCCCTCCTAGTTCTAGTCTCACATCTCAGCCAGGGATCATATCCCTAAGCTTTGATACCAACTGTGACGCCCCCAAAATAGGTATACATCACCCATTTTGAGTCGCCAAATACATGGTACATAACTTAAATACAAACTTCATTTATACAATATGACAAAATGTAGTTGAGAGTTTTAACACGGATATCGTCTATTAGACAATATCCAAACTCAAATAAAGTCCTCATTACAATTATTATTACACTATTTTATAGAATAGTGAGGACTACTATATCCACCATCTCGGACCATTACTCTGTTCCTCGACTAGTCCCGGCTATGTTCTCATTTCCTGAAGAGAACAATGAAAGCAAAGGGTGAGCTCAACTAGCCCAGTAAGAACTATTATAACTAAGATAATGCAAAATAAATTATCGTTAGCCTTCAACAGTGTTAAACTGATATAATACAATAGACAATAAGTTTAACTGCAGCGGAACAAACAATCCATTAGAAGAGTCAAGTAGAGTATGATATCTACTATCTTCTATGATTTAAAAGTTTATCATCAATTTTATCGCTGAGACTCAACTTAATAAATAATCCACATCACTGAATAGTCCATGCAATACGGGCCAAGGATATTTATTAGTAACACATCCACGAATTATCCATGCACTACGGGCCAAGGATATTCGTGTTATCACCAATGGTCATGATCATGCCAATAACTGCCCATCAATGCACTACGGGCCAATGAGGACTTTTACAACATCATTTGTAACATTACAGGTCATGATTATACCGAATAATCCCTAGTCATAATCATACCAATCAACAGTCCATCTATGCACTACGGGCCAAAGACGACTTTCATCACAATATAAGCATGAGTATGATGACAATGATATAAGAATTCAATTAAATGAAAGTAAGGATAAATTTTAAAGATTTATAATTCAATTTATCTACAATTCAATAATGTCCAAATTGTCAACATGATACTGCTTTGTGGAGTAAAATTCAAGAATAATATTGTATCAAAAATGATTTGGACATAAAAGATATCAATTTTTTGTTATGAATAGTACTCTGGGTGAATAGTAATTGAGTGAATAGTATCTCATGAATAGTACTTCGAGAATAGTACCCCGTAAATAGTACCCCGACATGAAAAGATTAAAAATTATCAAGAATGTTCAGAATAATATTTTCGTGAAAAAGATACTAGATGAAGCTCAAATTTCAAGGATATTCTACTAATTTCAAGGAGTATAGAAGCAATACTTAACAAAATGAGTGTAGAATTTGAAATCTGAAACGAAATAATATTACTTACATACTACAGAGTATGGAAGAAAATATTATTTCATACGAATATTGAACAAAAATAATACCCCTTACCTTAAAATGAGAGTATTTCTGATTGGTATGGACTAGTATAGCGGATATATTTTTGAAGAAAACTTACACTATTTTTTACACTCAAAACTTTCTTAAACTCTAAAGAAATACGCCCAATATTATAAAAGAAGAATTCTCTAATTCTTGTGTGATTTTCAATTCTAAACTAAGCATCCTATTTATAGGATAATAGAATGATACTATTTAAAAATAATTCACACGTGAACAGGATTTTTCTCACGGGCATGAATTTGCCGGCTGAATTTTTGATTTTTCTGATTTACTATGCAGACACTATGCAAGTACTATGCATAATAAAATATAATATATTCTATTTTTCATAAAAAAACTAAACTTATTATAATATATATTATTATAACAAAACTTATTATTATAACAAAACTGAGATAACTTCTCCCGACTATTTAGAAAATGTGTAAATGGGGGTCAATATAATAAGCCAAATTTACAACAAATACTTTAATAAAAACTCCTCTATTTATCTCAATTCACTTGACTTCTCGAAACACATTTTTAATAACATTCATCATTAATATTATAACTCACAATATTAACAACCAGATCATTTCCATGAAAGAGGGGGCTTTCCGATAAGGATTTCTCCCTATTAGCGCGCAATTAGGTAACCAAACCCCTTTTCTCGACAAAACTTTCTAGACATTGTCAATAATGCAAATAATAATATGAATAACTTTGTCATCTCAATTATTGATTTAATAATATAAAATATTGTGAAGATGATATTGTGACAATAATTGAATCAATAATGTGAGATACTATGCAGCGATTACTGTAGCAATAATTGAGTATAACTGAATGACTTCTCACGTAAGCATCAAATAGTGTGTGCTACTATAGAACCACGCGTATTACTGTACTTTTATCACCGAGTATTTCAACAGTTAACGTAAAACTTTCGTTGTTATTTTTATAAAAAGTTATTTCTGTTTTTTTCCAACTCCGACAATAATTCCGTTGTGGGGTCCACCAATGATTGAGCCGTCGTACGAATATTCCCTGATAAAACGAATATTCTCCGACCAATCGAATATGTTATGACAACTTGCTAACTTTGCAAAATTTATAAATATTACCCACAGCTATAACATAATATCAAATCCACACCATAATATTCAAAATGATATTTAGAGAAAATTAATCTTTATTCATAAAAGTTAGGGTCTTACACTTTCTATATTGTCAACAATGTTCAAAAGATTTCAAAGTAGCTGAACACTAAATCATTTAAAGAACAAGAATTTTCTTAAATTCCAGAATAAATAACATTTCAAGATTGAAAAAATTAAATTCGTTTGAAGATTCAATAATATTCATTTGATTAGGAAACAATTAGCAATAATGCAACAATATTCATTAAAGTGAGATATTCCCAATTTTCATGTTGAGTGATCACAAATGGATCAAGAACTACTAGAGGAATTATCAATTAATTAATACTGAATTACCTCAAGAGTATCAGTTAACCATAAAGATTAAATCATACTCTTTTGCGAGTACATGAAGTGATCAGCCTCATTGTACCCTATATTATGCATAATACTCAAAAATAGTGCAAGGGTCAGATGTCCGACAATAAAGTTTCCCTTTTTATAAGGGTTGTTCATCTCAGTCTTACATCATGAGTCCGTATCACAACAATATGGTTTGGATTGCTTTTAAAGAAATATTATGATTTTAACATATAATATCCATATTGATCTAGCCCAAATAAATGACATAGATCTTCTAATAATAAATCAGTTCATAATAAATAGAACGTTTCATGCTTTAATAAATATTAGTCTCGCCAAAATAAATATATAGCTGAGACATGGCTCGTACACAGTTCAAATAATAGAACATGAATCAATTACACTGTGTACGAATAACAATAATCATTATGGATGTGAATAACAAGCAATAATTATCCACTAACATGCTTGAAAGATAATAACTCGAGTTTGAGTTAAGGAAACTTGCCTCGATTGGCAATTACTGCTATACAATTTAATTTAACTTCTTTTGAAAGACATTTGATTTATGATATCCTTCTTCTTCTCCCCAAGAGTTATGAAGCTTAAACAAAATCACACTTTCTCCTAATTTGTGGTTGATCTGAACCTACCATCTCACACTATCTCTTTCTTTGTTTTTCTCTTTTTATTTTCTTTTTGTTAACAAAGTTTGGAAGTGAGATGAAAGAGAAATGAAATTGATTTTTTTTTTCTTTTACTTGTTGGGAAAGTTGTATAGATATAATATTTGTAAGTATACATATTGCTCACACTTCTCTCCTTTAATCATCTAAGGGTTGCTTGTAAGCTTTACAAAAGTATGTGGCTAATTCTTAAGATGACACCTTAGTTGGAGTTAGTAAGAATTAGTAGCAAATTTGGAGAAAATGATAACTCACATATGCTCTCTTTTCTCCTTCTTATTGCTGAAAATGGACACCTATAATCCCCCATTTTTGATTTATTTTTATTGCCAAATTTTGCTTAACAAAATGACCTAAAAGTCCCTCATCCATTGGACCTAGTTTTGGGGTAGCTAGCTAGTTTAATGTTTGGGCTTTCTAATTAAAATAATTGGGTCATGTAAAATACAATGGGTCCAATACCAAAATTTTATTTTACCCTAATTATTTAATTAGTGTTTTCATACCACTCATTTGGGATTTAAATGGTTACTCTCGTACATTTAATTATATAACTCAATTAGACTTTCTTTAATTAGGTTTTAAATAAATAATAAATTGAGATAATAAAATAAATCTCGTAAGTTATTAAATATTCTAAATACTAAAATTCTTCAATACTACAACCCCTGTGTTATTTAATCCACATTCGTAATATAAAATATTAGGTTATAAAGCTTTCTTTTAAATTCACTATATATAATAAATAAACATATATACACATCTATAATATATATATTTATTTAGTCACATACATCTCCTACATATGTCATAACATATTTATCATCATTGAAAAATAATTATTATATTTATTTACTCACATATTTATTAAATATATGCCACAAAATGTTTAATATATTGATAAATAATTTAATATTCTTATTTCTTGGCTTTTTTTTTGTTCCATTAATTCATTAACTTAATTAGCCCTAATTGGTTTAATAAGTTATTACATAATCATATAATCACTTTATATTAGTCATATCAATTTAATCACTTAAAGATTATAAATCTTTTTAATTTACCATTTAACATTCAAGTTATGTTAATTATCAACATAACTTATTTTACTCTTCTTTAATCAAATTGATTAAGTATTCATCTTAGTTAACTTAAAATAATTAAATTAAATAACTCACTTAATTCACATATTCACTTATATCCTTAAAAAAATTATTCATAAAAATATACATATATAATCGTATAAAATTCTCGGTCCTTACAAAAATAATATTGCTATTAAATAATAAAATTTAAAATTTCAAGAATTCAATTCAATATTATATCTTAAGAAACTAAATATAAATTTAAGAATTATATTGAATTAAACTAAATATTACAAATGTATCATCATTTATATAATTTGAAGTTGGTAAAGGTTAAAAAATTACAACTATAATAAAATTATCCATTTTGACTTGATCTTGTTGACTTCTTGTTGTGATTTGATATGCTACAAACTTATATTATGAATATGATAAATCATTAGAAAAATAAATATATCGAGATCTGGTTTGGATAAATATTAAAATAAAATAAAAACCTCTCCGCCTAATTTTCTGGAGAGATTTTCTTGCCGCCTTGGGCCTAGGTGAGGCACCAGAGGAGGCTAGCGCCTAGGCGGGGATTTTTAGAACATTTCTATTAATTATGTTATTTTTGGAGATAAGACACTGGAATCCATGGTTATGCTTTTACTATTATGTAGTTAAAATGAGTATTAACATGCAAGGAAAGCTGTAACATTTAGTATATATGACAAGTTCAGGTTGAAAACTACAAAGTAGCTTTCAATACTTAGAATAGGTATCTCTTAGTGATTAATTAATAATAATTTTAAATTTAAAATAATTGTGCTGAAAAGCAAAAAAAAACGTTGTAAATCTCAATTTAAATAATATATATTTTATTCAATATTCAATAATTTTATCATCACACTCATCTTTAGCACCATTATGATCAAAGCTCTATCTCCAAATTTAAAATTCAACCCCTACTTCCCTAGACTGTGGAATTGGACCAAACATGATATATCCGTTTGGGATTCCTCAACAACAGGAATTATACTTGTCGTCTTTATGAGTTACTTCATCTTAATGTGGTCATCTTGGTTTATTTTAGGGTCCATATTTTTGAAGAATTAATGAATTTCATCATTCTATGATTCTATAAATATCAAATCCATATAGAATTCTATAAAGAGAAATAGTTGATGAGTTAGCTACTAAGTTTTAGTTTTTGGTAATTTAAGATTGGTAATAGTTGATGAGTTAGCTTTCAAGTTTTATTCTAGAAAATACATCTCTGTCTTCCTCTTCCACTTTTAATTTTTGTGCCATTATATATTCGTTTTGTTCCCCTCTTTTCCTCCATTATAAATCAAGGTTGCTTACCACTGCGGATTACAACAATTTGTGCAACTGCGAAACCCTAAACAACATCAAGATGCATGTCCCCGCCATTGACTATGGTCCTTATCTTTAAAACGGTGATTTTTTTAATTATCAACTATATTTCGTATCTATATTGTTATGATTTTTTTTATACTTCCTTTTAGCTCTAACAACTCAATTACACAATTTACATACATATTCATGATAATAAATATGTATATAATTGTCTTTTAATTGTGGGTGTTATCTGATTTGTTGGAGATTAAGAAATCAACACGTAAAGGAGGGTGATCAGAATGAGGGAGAGACTCTTTAACACTCCTTCACCAACTGAACATAATCCATCTCCTACTTTGTGGTGTCAACGGCGATTTTGAGACACTCTGTAAATCCCCTACACGAACTGAATATAATCATTTTGTAGCAATGTACGAAAATTGATAAGTGCATATTATTCATTTATTTTGATTCCTTTATATTTAGTTTTATTCCATGTTTCATGTGCATATGAGCTTATTAATGTGTTTAATGATTTCAGGAAGAATTGGAGCTAAAATGAGGAAAAAGAGAAATTACAGGGTTTTTAGCATTAAGTTGGATGCATGGTCTAGGCTTGGGACTTGAATTTTATTGTATAGCTCTTCTTTAGCTTTCAGGAACATCTTGAATCGTCCCAATCGGAGTTCATATGAAAAGGTTATGATCTTTTTACTAAACAAACGTTGAACCTCAAAGTTTGGAAGTTGCAATTTACACAGCTGTCCGTTGGAGCCTCATTTCGACCTTGATGCAGCCAGAATCTGTCAAATCTCAAAGCATAAAAGTTGTAGATCTCGTCGATATCTTCGTTTTGATAGGTAGCAGACCCCGTAACTCCTTCTGGATCAAAAGTTATGATTATTTTACCAAAGGACGTCGCAGCAGAAAATGGAAATTCGCCCCAGCGAATTTGAGCGGGAAAATTGGGAAATCTTGGATTTTTGGAAAGTTTCTAAATGCAGATTTTGACAGACTTCTACATGGAATTGGGTTGATATTTCTATTAGCTTTAGGATTTCCTTTAGACTAAGATTTATTTTCAAATTGGATTCTATTTCTTTATGGAAACTAGTTATGATTTGTAATTCCTTTTAGGATTTGGATTTCTACATCCTATAGGATTTAGGACTTTGTCTAGCACTATAAATAGAGGATGCTAGTCAGGGTTTTATTCATTCAATAATCAACTATCATCTATTGGAGTGCAGACTCAAGAGCATGTCAGGCTAGTTCTTTTTATTCAGTTCTAAAGGGAGGTGGATCCTTGTTACAAGTAATTGATTAATTGAGTATTATTATTTATTTCTTCTTGTGTGAAATTTCTTCTGATAATCTGTTTTCATTGATTGCATGTTAATTGATTTAATTAATTTAATATGGCCAATTGAATTAGTTTGATCATTATCATATGCTAGATTAAGATTGGTATTACGTGTAATTGATATCTGTCTTTATCATAGGTAGCAACTTAGTAATAATAATTATGGACAAGCTTTTGTTTATTACTAAGATTATCAGAAAACAAGTTAAACAAATCGAGCTTATGTGTTTGTTGCTTGGATTAGCCTAATTCTCTATTTCTTAATGCTTCTATCATATTAAATCTAGAGAGCTTATTCTAGGTTGTATGCTAGTTAGAATCTTGTAAAGAGCTTGTTTCATTGAGTGACAATCTAATGGGAGTTTCGGGTAGCAGAGCTTGTTGTTACCTAGGGCTATTAGTTTCATTGAAGGATAAATAATGCTACACTTGATTAATCTATTATTGTAAAAAGGTGATACTGAACTAAAGAACTGAAGATTTTTATTCATTGTTTATTCTTATTACTTTATTCTTGTTAATTTAGTTAATTAATTAAAAATCCCTTTTCATTAGAAACCATAGGATAAATATAAAACAAATCACTCTCTGTGGGATCGATCCTTGCTTACTACTGTGCTAATTGTTTGAATTTGTAAAGTGAAAGTGAGGTTAATTTAGGAGTGTAAACGACAGCTCCCAAATTTTGGCGCCGTTGCCGGGGAGTGTTATTTGTTTTGTTTATTCTTTGTTTTCGTTTATTTTTATTATTTTCTTTTTGTTTTTGTTTTATGACTCAATCTTCTAACTTTATTGACTTAAATTTTGATCAAGAGATAGAGATGACTGTAAATATAAAAGAAGCTCTTGTTCCATCATTTGAAGTGGAAGAGATGGCGGTGCCACACAATAATAGAACTTTGAAAGAATTGCTACTCCTGATCTGACTCAACCATCTTTTTGTATTGAGTATCCTCCTTTAGATGTTGCTTTTGAACTTAACTCTAGACTAATTCATCTTTTGCCTACTTTTTGTGGTCTTACAGGTGAAAATCCATATAAGCATCTAAAGGAGTTTCATGTGGTGTGTTCCACGATTAAAGCACAAGGAATGGCAGAGAAGCATATCAAGCTTAGACTTTTTCCTTTCTCAGTAGCAGATTTGGCTAAAGACTGGTTATACTATCTACCTTCAGGATCAATACGATCATGGACTGATATGCAAAGGTTATTCTTGGAGAGGTATTTTCCTGCATCAAGAGTTACCGAAATAAGAAAGGAGATATGTGGAATCAGGCAGTTCAATGGAGAGAATCTCTATGAGTATTGGGAAAGGTTCTAGAAGTTGTGTTCCAGCTGTCCACCTCATGGAATAGATGAACATTACTTGATCCAGTACTTCTATGAGGGGTTGCTACCAATGGAAAGAAGCATGATTGATGCAGCAAGTGGAGGAGTACTGGTAGACAAGACTCCAGAAGCGGCAAGGAACTTAATTGCAAACATGGCAGCTAACTCACAGCAGTATGGAACTAAGATGGATCACACACCACAAAGGGTAAATGGGGTAAGCACGAGAGACTTGGAGCAACAGATTTCTGATTTAACTATTTTAGTTCGACAAATGGCTGCAAGGAACACACAAGGTATTCAGCAAGCTCAACCTCAGTACCACACAAAAAATCAAGAAGTACCTGTCAATTCTGGGACATCTATGGAGGATATGTTTAAGTCATTCATGAACCAAACACAACAGTTTATGAGTCAGACACAACAATTCTAGCAGGAGACAAGAACTTCTGTTCAAGATTTGAGGGGCCAAGTTGGTCAACTTGCAACCACAGTAGGAAGGTCACTTTCTCAAACTATTGAAAATGTAAGTGCCATAACATTGAGATGTGGTGCAGAGGATCAGCAACAAGAAAAGTCAATACAAAACAAGTCAGACAATAGTGAAACAAACAACAATGATGTATTCAAGCATAAATTTTCACCTCTTTCAACTTATGAACCGAAACTACCTTTTCCCCAAATTCTAACAAGGAATTGGAAAGTTGAAAAAAATTCAACGTGGTATACAGAGTCTAATGAAAAATTCCTTGAAGAAATGGCGAATAGGGAACAAGAACTTAAAGATGATGAGGAGTTCACTAGTGGAAAGCAGTTGGAAGTGCTTGAGGCTACTACTGAATTTGAAGAAGAAATCAGGTATTCAAAGTCTGAAAAGGATGAACAAGAGGAAGATGATAACAATTTGATAAGTTCTGCAGATATTTACAAAGAGGATATAGAGGATACATCGATGCAAACAATAAAAACACTACATGATACATACCATGGGACCTTAACTATAGAATTGGATGAGGCACATGTCCAGTTCAGCATATATGAAGTTAAAAGGTATCTTGGTAATATTAATTCTATTTTTTCTACTGATGTTGTTGACTCTATAGTGCAGAAATCTTTTGATCAAATACAATTATACAAGGAGGATTTGAGGGCTCGAATGGAGCAAAATCAGGATCTGAAGGATGCTCCTAATGAAGAATTGAAGCTGTTACCAGTCCACTTGAAGTACACAAGTCCAATTACATAGGATGAGAAGGATGATGTCAGGCCAATGACAATAAACAAGGGCAGCTGCTTGGGACGCAACCCAAGATCTCAGATTTGATTTTTCTATCCCTTCACTTTTTAGTTTTTTTTATTGCATGTTAGTTAGTAGTATTTTTTTCTTTGCATGATTTTTTTACATTGGGGACAATGTAAGGTTTGAGTGTGGGGGGGAAGATTTAGGTTTTTATTTATGTAGGAATATTGATCCTATTTTGATGGGGAATTTGAAAAATTGATGCATTTGAATTTTTTTTAAAAAAAAATTAGTTTCATGATTCTATTTGGCTATGTGTTAAAAGGTTAAAGTCAAAAATTGAAAATTAATACAAAATTTCAAAATCTATTTAATGCTTAGTTGGTTAATGAATGATGAAGACTAAGCTATGATCCATAGTAACTGATTTAAATTAAATTTGTGATACATGAGTACTTGAATATGAGAAGCATGTTTATTTGGCTAAGTTATTTGTGGAGTTGTCTATGTGCACTGATTTCACGACTTAGAACTGTTTAACTTGCTTATATTGTTGCAGAACCATATGAAAAATGATGAATGAAAAACAAAAGAAAAAAAAAAGAAAATTGAAAATCTGCTTCAATGTCCATTGTGCGAAATAACTGGGTATCTAAGCATCGGGAAGCATCTGTATTCACGCTGAAAAGTGTGATGGATAAAAGCAGCTTGACTAGTCAACTTTTGTGGCCTTTGTTACTTGAATAAGTAAGCCTTAGGGGTGTCTCTACACCTAGCGCCCTAAGATCATCTGGTTTGGGAGTCGTTGGTGGAAAGTTCGCTAATGGATAACTCTGAAAAGCCTAAGAAAAGGAGACATTGCACATGTTAAAAAAAGAAAAATATATATACGAAAAAAAAGAAGCATGAAAATACATTCATCTGTGCTAAAAAAAAGGGTTCTATGAAAAAAATTAAAAAGCAAAAAAAATTTATTCTTGGTTGTGAGTCAGTGTGCACGGTTTTTGCTCCATAGTAACTAAGTTAAGTAAGTATGATGATTTTGGGAAAGTTACTTATGTGGTTATAGTTTGATTTAATAAAATTCATTGGTGAAATGGTAAGGTTGGTAATTGTGAGTTGACTGATAAGACATTGATTAAGATTTTTGCAAATTTAGTGTTGATAATCATGATTTGTATCTTGAAATCTTTTGACATAATGGTTGAATAAAATTTTTCTAGAAATCAAACTTTTTGTTTACACGAGGACGTGTAAAGGCTAAGTGCGGGGGAATTTGATAAGTGTATATTATTCATTTATTTTGATTCCTTTATATTTAGTTTTATTTCATGTTTCATGTGCATATGAGCTTATTAATGTGTTTAATGATTTCAGGAAGAATTGGAGCTGAAATGAGGAACAAGAGAAATTACAGGATTTTTAGCATTAAGTTGGATGCATGGTCTAGGCTTGGGACTTGAATTTTATTGTATAGCTCCTCTTTAGCTTTCCGGAACATCTTGAATCGTCCCAATCGGAGTTCATATGAAAAGGTTATGATCTTTTTACTAAACAAACGTTGAACCTCAAAGTTTGGAAGTTGTAATTTACACAGCTGTCCGTTGGAGCCTCATTTCGACCTTGATGCAGCCAGAATCTGTCAAATCTCAAAGCATAAAAGTTGTAGATCTCGCCGATATCTTCTTTTTGATAGGTAGCAGACCCCGTAACTCCTTCTGGATCAAAAGTTATGATTATTTTACCAAAGGACGTCGCAGCAGAAAATGGAAATTCGCCCCAGCGAATTTGAGCGGAAAAATTGGGAAATCTTGGATTTTTTTGAAATTCTAAATGCAGATTTTGACAGACTTCTACATGAAATTGGATTGATATTTCTATTAGCTTTAGGATTTCCTTTAGACTAAGATTTATTTCCAAATTGGATTCTATTTCTTTATGGAAACTAGTTATGATTTGTAATTCCTTTTAGGATTTGGATTTCTACATCCTATAGGATTTAGGACTTTGTCTAGCACTATAAATAGAGGATGCTAGTCAGGGTTTTATTCATTCAATAATCAACTATCATCTATTGGAGTGCAGACTCAAGAGCATGTCAGGCTAGTTCTTTTTATTCAGTTCTAAAGGGAGGTGAATCCTTGTTACAAGTAATTGATTAATTGAGTATTATTATTTATTTCTTCTTGTGTGAAATTTCTTCTGATAATCTGTTTTCATTGATTGCATGTTAATTGATTTAATTAATTTAATATGGCCAATTGAATTAGTTTGATCATTATCATATGCTAGATTAAGATTGGTATTACGTGTAATTGATATCTGTCTTTATCATAAGTAGCAACTTAGTAATAATAATTGTGGACAAGCTTTTGTTTATTACTAAGATTATCAGAAAACAAGTTAAACAAATCGAGCTTATGTGTTTGTTGCTTGGATTAGCCTAATTCTCTATTTCTTAATGCTTCTATCATATTAAATCTAGAGAGCTTATTCTAGGTTGTATGCTAGTTAGAATCTTGTGAAGAGCTTGTTTCATTGAGTGACAATCTAAGGGGAGTTTCGGGTAGCAGAGCTTGTTGTTACCTAGGGCTATTAGTTTAATTGAAGGATAAATAATGCTACACTTGATTAATCTATTATTGTAAAAAGGTGATACTGAACTAAAGAACTGAAGATTTTTATTCATTGTTTATTCTTATTACTTTATTCTTGTTTATTTAGTTAATTAATTAAAAATCCCCTTTTCATTAGAAACCATAAGATAAATATAAAACAAATCACTCTCTGTGGGATCGATCCTTGCTTACTACTGTGCTAATTGTTTGAATTTGTAAAGTGAAAATGAGGTTAATTTAGGAGTGTAACTGACAGCTCCCAAAAATCATATTTATTTGTGCATTCCATGCCAATACTTCTAATACTCTAACCCAATTGATTTGTTCTTCCAGTCCAATTTATCCTTGAATTGGCAGTTTAAAATAGTGCACATTATATGTTTGGTGAAATGCTAAGAAAGGATATACTTTGGTCAACAATGTGCTGTGTGAGTCCTTTTTTCATAAAAGTTCTTTATTTTTTGTGTGAGTCCTTTATTTTTTGATTTATAGTTGTCATTAATTTGCCCTCCACCGAATTTTTGATTTATTATCGTCATTAATTTGCTACAAATTGATGACCAAATATGGAAGTACCAAAAAGCAAGTATCATGGAGAGCAATTAATTTGGGGTTCAAAGAAGAATCTGACCAGCAAAAAAGTGACGTACATGTGGTGAAAGAGAATTGTCATTGTCGTTTTTATTCAACTAATTCGGAGGTAAGTTAGACTTTGGTTCTAATACATTCAAATGTGTGCAGTTTTACAGTTGTAGCCTTTTTTGTCTTTAATTTTTCACCATTGTTCTACAATAGTTTGATGAGGCAATGTAAGGTAAAAAAGAAGAAACAAGGTGTAATCCTTTTATGGCAAAGAATGTTATTATCAGAAGTTGAATTTTTTTTATAAAAAAATCATGTTGAGTGTAACAATCCAGATTTTTAGTTATATTATTTAAATAGTTATTGAATTATATAAATATTTAATGGTTGTGTTTATCGTTGAATAAGTATTTGTTTAATTGATTTGATGTGATTTAATTATTTATTTGTTTAATAAATAATTAATGAGTTAAGGAAAGTAATTATTTTGAAATAGTAATCTAATTTAATTTAATAATTAAGTTAGAGAGTTTATAATGATTAAATAAATTATTATATTATGCAATGAATTGTTATTAGAATTAATTAAATTAAGTATGAAAACTTAATTAGATAGAAGTGTGACAAATAATTATATTATAAGTGGTTATTAAAATAAATTAAAGTAGTTTTAATTTATTTTGCCAAACAAGGCTTAAATATATTAAGTCTTTAGTTTTAAATTATTTTGCCAAACAAAGCCCTATGACTTTTGGTTTTTAAATTTTAAATTTTTATAAATAATATATAATCAAATATATTTATAATAGATATACGCTTATTATTTTGGTAACTGATAATAGTTATGGTGATTATTAAGGCCATATCAGTTTTTATTTTACGCATAATTGTTATCAGTTTAATTTTACGTACAGTGTGTTTTGGCTTAAGCCTAAGAAGAAAAATAGAAGTTTTCTGAGAAGGAGAATTACAGAGGGTTTGAGAGAGAAATATCAGAGAAAAATTGAGAGAAAGGGTTCTGTAATTCCAAAACATTTCTCAGTGGTTAGCAAGTAATTTTAAAGTAACAAGAAGGTATTTTTTTCCCATAATCTCATATGTTTTACATCGTGATACTAAAGTCTGTGTTCTTCTATTTCACTGTATATATAAAGTTTTTATAAAATTCTGTAGTAGTTGTTATATAACTGAACTATGGTGTTTTATGGGTGTATGATGTTAGAAGTAGTGTTTAAACATGAAAGGTTATGTTAATTTCATTTAAAAGGAAGGAAACTGTTTTTTTTCAGTATATATTCCGGCACATGGCTGTTAACAGTCAAAATATTCATTAGTTTTGTTTGGTTGTTAAGAAGATCAAAATCAGTAAATTGTTGGTAGCTAATTGGGAAATTAAAACTGTGAACATGTTATTTCTGTTGTTAAGAAGTTCAGAGAATCGTAATTAAAGTAAACCAATTGGTGGTTATTAGAATTTACAGTGTTCATTGTGTTTAACAAATGTCAAACATGGAGTTTTATTTTAAAATAAGGTTTTGAAGGAATTTAGTTTTCTATGATTATTGTTTAGTAATTTAAACTAGTATATGCATGTTGGGTAGTGTGTATATGTATAATTTATATAAGTTATACATGTTAATTGAGGTTAATTGCTGTTAAAAATAAAGATAGTAACTTTGTTATGTTTTTCGTGGTTGGGTTCTGCAAGTTTCGTCACCCCAGCGCCAAAATTTGAGCCCCAGCGCCAAAAATTGCGCCCCGGCGCCAAAATTCGTGCCCCAGTGCCAGAAGTTGGCGCCCCAGCGCCACTAGTTGGCTTAGTCCTCGCGCCCCAGCGTGGGGACAGAAGTCTGACTTGGACAGTTTTGACCTCCTGTAGTAAAATAACCATAACTTCCTCATACGAACTCCGATTGAGGTGATTCAAGATGATCCGGAATGAGGACGAGTAGACCTACAACTTTCTCTCTTTAAGTTTTTCAATTTGAGGTCATTAGGATGGGTCAAAATGGTCATCTTTAGGACTGTTGTGTTTTCGGAGGCAATTGGAGGGTGTCGGGCATGCACATATGCATGTGTAGTGCTCCAGACCGTAAAAGATGATGTCCTAAGTTATAAAACATGAATCTTAGTAAATATAATGATGTTTAACATTAATAAATAATGTATTAGATAAGTTATAGAAGCATAGTAAGCATACACAAGAGAGGCAAATCGGGCGTGCGACGATTGAACGTCGAAACACCGTGCCAAGTGTTAATGAACTTAAAAAGTGTTTCAATTCCATTAAAATGAATATTATAAGATATGAAATGGGTTTAATATAAAACTAATAAGTAGTCCTAGCAAGACTTAAGCACTTGAACTTCGAGTTTGACTAAGAAGAAATATTGTAAGTCATAAGTCGAAAAGTTAACACAATCTAATTGACCATTGTGTATTTATTAATAGGAAAGATTATGAGATGTGGAGTAGAGTTTACATTACAATTGCTATGTGTTGTTATGTGACTAATAGTTGATGTGTATGATTATATAATTGTGTAGGGCACGTGAAATACAGATAACTGTAAGCTGTTAAGCTATTATTGGTAAACAACGATCAAGGCAAGTCTTTCGGTTTCTATTTTTTTTTTGTGGACTTGATGAACTATTTTAAATTGCATGATATGTTATGCATGTTGAAATCATGAAATGTTAAAGTCAATATATGACTGCATTATTTTGGCTAAGTAATGATGATTGAGTAAGGAACTCAATCTTTATATTTGCTATGTGAATTAAAAACATGTATGCCATGTTACTTTAATGAGATGTATATCGAGCATGTTATTATGTGCTATGTGATGCATGAAAACTGTTTGAGCTCACTCTTGCAAATAACCACTTTTGCAGGTCAAGATTTTAAGGTAAAGATACGTGCTATGTGAGTTATAGAGATCTATATTCACGAAGATTACTTATATTTTATGAGAAATGTATTTCATATTTTGAACGTAACATGTTGTTGAATTGTAAGTTGAGCTATCCAATGTATATAGATATTTAGTTATGATGTAAGACTTTGTATAGTCATTTTGTTGTAACGATTCATGATATAAGATTGAATCAAAGAGATGTAATGTAATGGTTGCGATTCAGGGCAAGAAAGAAGAAAATGTATAAAAGTTTTAAATATTCCGCAATTTTATTAAGTTTAACATCGAATAATGATGTATTATTTAGAGGTTGAATGTATGGTTAACGACCGAAGTCGGGATTTAAATTGTATAGATTTTGGGGTCGTTACATTGAGAGTCGGTGTAATTCTTAAAATTAGAATTTTAAGAATTGGACATAATGACACTTTTTGGGGTTTTCTGCATCTACCCTTAGATTATGAGGTATAATTAAATGTTTATTCTTGCTATACACATTATTCTCTTCAAAATAAGGCAAGCCATATTTATTCCTTCATTATTTTCATAGGAGTTTTTGGTGGTTTTAGTAGGAGTATGTATATATAGTTCAACGTCGAAATAAAAACTTTCACATGATAAATTTGGTGATAACTTGGTATCTCAATCAACAAATTCATCAATAACAAGGTTAGTTCCTTTTTTAAAATATTTTTTCTCTTTAATCCACTTATGATCAGAGTAATACGGTTTAATTTTTCTTTAGAATCTCTTACTTCAAAATTACTTCCCTTTGTCCTTTCATAATTGTAATCATAAGTATATGCATTCGTGATCAATTCATTCAAGTTAGTATTACTTTTCATTACTTTATCTTTGTTGCATGTCATTGTTTTGGGAACTCCAAGGAGAGAGCATCTAAAATGGAACTTTGGGAGTAACAAGTACATAGACAAGTTACAGTACCATTTAGCTGCAGTCAAAAGAAGAAATTCATGTATTGGGCCTCTAAGGATAGGGCAGTAAAATGGAACTCGGGGTCATATGTAGATAGATAAGGTACATAAACAAATGGTTTCAGTACAGTAACTCTTATGGAAAAAGAAGAAGCTCACCCATCATAGTTCAAACCTATCAGTGGGATGGTAATCATCTCTTCCTGAGATATTTTGAGCTTGCGTGCTTGCAAAATGTGTAACGACCCCAAAATCTACACAATTTAAATTCCGACTTCGGTCGTTAACCATACATTCAACCTCTAAATAATACATCATTATTCGATATTAAACTTAATAAAATTGCGGAATATTTAAAACTTTTATACATTTCCTTCTTTCTTGCCCTGAATCGCAACCATTACATTATATCTCTTTGATTCAATCTTATATCATGAATCGTTACAACAAAATGACTATACAAAGTCTTACATTATAACTAAATAACCATAAACATTGGATAGCTCAGCTTACATTTCAACAACATGTTACGTTCAAAATATGAAATACATTTCTCATAGAACATAAGTAATCTTCGTGAATATAGATCTCTATAACTCACATAGCACGTATCTTTACCTTAAAATCTTGACCTGCAAAAGTGGTTATTTGCAAGAGTGAGCTCGACAGCCCAGCAAAGTCTAACAGTTTTCATGCATCACATAGCACATAATAACATGCTCGACATGCATCTCATTAAAGTAACATGGCATACATGCTTTTAATTCACATAACAAATATAAAGATTGAGTTTCTTACTCAATCATCATTACTTAGCCAAAACAATGCAGTCATATATTGACTTTAACATTTCATAATTTCAACATGCATAACACATCATGCAATTTAAAACAGTTCATCAAGTCCACGTAGAAAATAGGAACCGAAAGACTTGCCTTGATCGTTGTTTACCAATAATAGCTTAACAGCTTACAGTTATCTGCACTTCACGTGCCCCACACAATTATATAATCATACACATCAACTATTAGTCACATAACAATACATAGCAATTGTAATGTAAACTCTACTCCACATCTCATAATCTTTCCTATTAATAAATACACAATGGTCAATTAGATTGTGTTAACTTTTCGACTTATGATTCACTATATTTCTTCTTAGTCAAACTCGAAGTTCAAGTGCTTAAGTCTTGCTAGGACTACTTATTGGTTTTATATTAAACCCATTCCATATCTTATAATATCCATTTCAATGGAATTGAAACACTTTTTAAGTTCATTAACACTTGGCACGGCGTTTCGACGTTCAATCGTCACACGCCCGATTTGCCTCTCTTGTGTATGCTTACTATGCTTCTATAACTTATGTAATACATTATTTATTAATGTTAAGCATCATTATAATTACTAAGATTCATGTTTTATAACTTAGGACATCATCTTTTATGGTCTGGAGCACTACACATGCATATGTGCATGCCCGACACCCTCCGATTGCCTCCGAAAACACAACAGTCCTAAAGATGACCATTTTGACCTATCCTAATGACCACAAATTGAAAAACTTAAAGAACAAAAGTTGTAGTTCTACTCGTCCTCGTTCCGGATCATCTTGAATCACCTCAATCGGAGTTCGTATGAGGAAGTTATGGCTATTTTACTACAGGAGGTCAAAACTGTCCAAGTCATACTTCTGTCCCCACACTGGGGCGCGAGGACTAAGCCAACAAGTGGCGCTGGGGCGCGAATTTCAGCGCTGGGGCGCCAACTTCTGGCGCTGGGGTGCGAATTTTGGCGCCGGGGCGCGATTTTTGGCGCTGGGGCTCAAATTTTGGCGCTGGGGCGCCGAAACTTGCAGAATCCAACCACGAAGAACAGAACAAAGCTACTGTCTTTATTTTTTAACAGCAATTAACCCCAATTAACATGTATAACTTATATAAATTACACATATACACACTACCCAACATGCATATACTAGTTTTAACACAATTAATCAACAATACTAAGAAACTAAATATTTGAAAACACTGTTTTAAAAACCAAAACTCCATTATCGATATATAAAATACAGTAAACTATAATTCCATGGTTATAACCAATTTGATTCCTTTAAACTACGAATTTTCTAAAATTCATACCAAATAAACATACATGACCTTCAACTTCATAACTAGCATACACGAATTTCTTTGTTATCATGCAAAACACATATTCGTATATTTATTTTTCACTGTAAAACCAAGTTCTCTTTCTCAATGAACTTAATTTAGCATACAATCCATATACATATATATATATATACTAATACTACCAATCACAATTACAGATAACTTCCTAACCAATTATAAAACATGGTTTATAGGAATTTTGGTAAAAACCTTATACACAGTGAAAAACAAAATTACGGAGAGCGCAAAAATATGCTAACACATATATTTAACTATAACATAAAGGTTATAGGAAGAATACCTTTTTGAAGCTAAGACAAAATCTCTGCTAACCACTGAGAAAAACTTTGAAACACAGAACTCTCTCTCTCTCAATCACAAATTCTTTTCTTTTCTCTTAAAACCTTTTCTGTCAACTTCTATTTTTTTCTTGAGCCAAATACAATATGCGTAACATAAAATAACACCAACGTACTAGTTTTAAAACGTATAAAACCGACGCCACACTTATTACCCTAATAATATATCGGTTACCATATATATATATATATATATATATATATATATATATATATATATAATTTATTTAACTAATTTAAATTCAAAAGAAATTCAAAAGCCATAAGGCTTTGTTTGGAAAACCATTAAAATTTAAATGATTAATATACTTAAACCTTGTTTGGCAAAACTAAATTAAAATTACTTTAATTTATTTTAATAACTCTTTATAATATAGTTATTTGTCACACTTCTTTTAATTAAGTTTTCATACTTAATTTAATTAATTCTAATAACAATTCATTGCATAATATAATAATTTATTTAATCATTATAAACTCTCTAACTTAATTATTAAATTAAATTAGATTACTATTTTAAAATAATTACTTTCCTTAACTCATTAATTATTTATTAAACAAATAAATAATCAATTCACATCAAATAAATTAAACAAATACTTATTTAATGATAAACGCATCCATTAAATATTTATATAATTTAATAAATATTTAAATAATATACTAAAAATCTGGATTGTTACATCATTCCCTCCTTACAAGGATTCTGTCCTCAGAATCACAACTCAAGCCACTCATTCGTTACAATCTTTCCTACTTACAAAGATTCTGTCCCCAGAATCGAAGACACAAATTAAACAAATAACTCGGAGAAATCTTTCATCATTTTATCTAAATATAGATTTTATATTTTCTACTACATTCATTACCTTAACAAATTCTAGGTTTCATTTCATAACTTTCACTTGAACTCAATTATATCCTGAGTATTATATATCTTTTAACCCATTCATTTCCTTTTCTAAGGATCGTAATCATCAACACTCGGGATATTACATTCACCCTTTCTTCTAAGCATTTCGTCCTCGAATTTTTTATTTATTAATATTTATTCATTCATCTATCAAAGTAGATTTTACGTTAATACTATATTCATTCCTTGTGTTCTATAACTACTTCTTTTCACAAAGATCATTCTACAATTATTAACTTTTTTATTAAAAGTTTCACAAATTTCTTTGATAACTCATCCCCTTCTCATTTCAAAATCTATTTTCTCACTTAATCAACACATTCATCATTCAGTGTTGCATTCCACGACTTACTTCTTTCTAAGGAATATTTTTCTTTTTCACTTCCATCTTGCAGAATAACAAGAATCTTCCACAATTGTTCAATAATTGGGAAGTAGTTTGAATAACTCAGGAATTTAAAAGATTCCAAATCATGCTGAGGGTCATAAGACCACGAACTATGTCCACAGTTGCAAGTAATCTTTCAACTTCAACTTTAACAGTCATAAGACTATAAGGACCTCCGTACTTAGGGTGTTAAGCCCTTCGTACGATGTATTGTGCACAAACATTTAAACGCTATGCATATGTCCATAGTTATAAGTAATCTTTCAACTTAAAATTTAACAGTCATAAGACTATAAGGACTCCTCGTACTTAGGGTGATCAGCCCTTCGTACAATGTATTGTGCACAAACATCTCAACGCCTCCGCGTAATCCCCTATAAAAGGGTTGTTCATCTCAGCTTTTCAACATCTGAATCCGCACCAAAACAATTTGGTTTGGCGTAACTTCTCAAGAAACTCTTGAATTTCATGAACATCTTTCAATATTTGTCTAGCTGAATCAAATAGCATAGACCTCTACAATAACTCGGACATTAAACGAAATATACATATACATACATACATATGTATTCTCATATCTTAAAGAAATCTCAAAAATCTTTTTTTTTTGACGTCATGATACCGCACTGTATTTACAGTCCGTTGAGGATTCTGTCATTTGGTGATTTTATCATACTACATCATACCATAGTGGGTTGACGATCCTTAGATCACCTCCAACACTAGGTAATACTGCATTGATGACTCCATCGTTTTTATCATCTTTGCACCAGGTTACATGATGCATTAATGATATAAAATACATTTTGATATATTGCAAATCATTTTTGTCTAGCCGAAGTAATTAGCATAGACATACGAATAACAGTATTGTTGTTAAAACTCATTGGTTCCATCATTTGATCCAACGTTTTTCAAGAAAATAAAAGTGTAAACATTAGCACGAAGTCAATAAATTTCAAAAGTCTAGCATAGCTAGTAGATTTAGAATACCTATGCTTCCACTATCAACTCCACTTTCTTTAATAATCCATTGCTTAATTAGTCTATCTATTCCTATCATCCTCAATACTCTATTTACACTTATCTATACCCAGTTCGTCAAACTTACCATACGTTATGAGTTCAGGAACTTGCCACAATCATATGAGTTTAAGAACTTATCCTAGTCAGACCATAGGCGTCCATTCGCTGAGGGGTTCAAAAACATACCATATAATTATGAGTCACGAACCTACCATAAGTATGAGTTTTAAGAACTCACACTTAATCTTACAATATTCTCTAACTAGACTCTACCTATTTGTTATACACATGAGAAAAGAATCACCTTCTCAACAGGCATATATCAAATAGCGCGACACAAACATTCCAATGATTATCAATGTGATAAACTGAGTGTAAGCACAAAACCCTCGCCCATACAAAGTTTGTACAACTCAGCCATCACATGAGTTCTCAATTGAAATCCCATCTAACTCTATCTTTCTTTTAACTTATTCTTTGCTGGATACGAATTCCTCGTATCACATTATCTATAACTCCTCATGAGTTATCTCGTACTATTTCATAGTACACCATCTTCATAACATTAAGCTATAATCATTCAAACATTACAGACCATCTTTCTTTTATAACTTAAACAGATCACGTCGTGACCTTATTCTATAATCATCTCTCTTAAAATTCTTTTGTTAACTCGTGATCGTTTTGTTTTACGATCCTCATTCTTTCTCTTTTTCATCATTTACGACATTATTCGTTATATTGGCTATTGGAGTTAGGAAACTCCCATTTCTTATATTTATATCTCTTTAAGATTCTTCTTTGAATCTTCTTGTTTATATAACAATTCTTCCTTTAAGAATTTCTAACTTCATTTACTTCGCTCAAAATTTCATTCAAGTTCTAAGCTCTCATCATACGTGTCCATTTCTACACTTGGTACACATCTAGTCTCTAACAGTTTCAATATGGTACGCTGAGTGGTTTCCCACAAACAACCAACAAACTAGGTTCCGAGTTGCTAGTTCGTATATACCTCCGCTCCATGAAGGAATCGTTTAGCCCAGATACCATACATCAACTATTAAAGAGTACAATTGTACCACACTTAGACATAACTCACTATTCATAACTTCTTTATCATTCTCTTTTTATAGACATTGTCTATTTATTATCACCTTACATCCTTATTATTGGAGTTGGGTAACCCCACATTTATATTCCTTATAACTCTGCGAGATTCTTCTTTGAATCCTTTCACACAAGTTTTAATCCCTTATTGTTCAAACTCTATTTGAGCTTATTCGTTCATTATCTTCACCTCTCTTTTCTAAGGTTATAGCCTACGGTACTCCTACCTAAGGTTTATAACCTACAGCTCTGATACCAACTGTAACGACCCTAAAATCTACACAATTTAAATTCCGACTTCGGTCGTTAACCATACATTCAACCTCTAAATAATACATCATTATTCGATATTAAACTTAATAAAATTGCGGAATATTTAAAACTTTTATACATTTCCTTCTTTCTTGCCCTGAATCGCAACCATTACATTACATCTCTTTGATTCAATCTTATATCATGAATCGTTACAACAAAATGACTATACAAATTCTTACATTATAACTAAATATCCATATACATTGGATAACTCAGCTTACATTTCAACAACATGTTACGTTCAAAATATGAAATACATTTCTCATAGAACATAAGTAATCTTCGTGAATATAGATCTCTATAACTCACATAGCACGTATCTTTACCTTAAAATCTTGACCTGCAAAAGTGGTTATTTGCAAGAGTGAGCTTTGACAGCCCAGCAAAGTCTAACAGTTTTCATGCATCACATAGCACATAATAACATGCTCGACATACATCTCATTAAAGTAACATGGCATACATGCTTTTAATTCACATAACAAATATAAAGATTGAGTTCCTTACTCAATCATCATTACTTAGCCAAAACAATGCAGTCATATATTGACTTTAACATTTCATGATTTCAACATGCATAACACATCATGCAATTTAAAACAGTTCATCAAGTCCACGTAGAAAATAGGAACCGAAAGACTTGCCTTGGTCGTTGTTTACCAATAATAGCTTAACAGCTTACAGTTATCTGCACTTCACGTGCCCTACACAATTATATAATCATACACATCAACTATTAGTCACATAACAACACATAGCAATTATAATGTAAACTCTACTCCACATCTCATAATTTTTCCTATTAATAAATACACAATGGTCAATTAGATTGTGTTAACTTTTCGACTTATGATTCACTATATTTCTTCTTAGTCAAACTCGAAGTTCAAGTGCTTAAGTCTTGCTAGGACTACTTATTGGTTTTATATTAAATCCATTCCATATCTTATAATATCCATTTT
This sequence comes from Panax notoginseng, assembly GCA_016801055.1. Classification (NCBI taxonomy): domain Eukaryota; kingdom Viridiplantae; phylum Streptophyta; class Magnoliopsida; order Apiales; family Araliaceae; genus Panax; species Panax notoginseng. Next base: position 115,817,263 of record CM029023.1, read on the forward strand.
AATGGAATTGAAATACTTTTTAAGTTCATTAACACTTGGCACGGCGTTTCGACGTTCAATCGTCACACGCCCGATTTACCTCTCTTGTGTATGCTTACTATGCTTCTATAACTTATGTAATACATTATTTATTAATGTTAAGCATCATTATATTTACTAAGATTCATGTTTTATAACTTAGGACATCATCTTTTATGGTCTGGAGCACTACACATGCATATGTGCATGCCCGACACCCTCCGATTGCCTCCGAAAACATAATAGTCCTAATGATGACCATTTTGACCTATCCTAATGACCTCAAATTGAAAAACTTAAAGAACAAAAGTTGTAGGTCTACTCGTCCTCGTTCCGGATCATCTTGAATCACCTTAATCGGAGTTCGTATGAGGAAGTTATGGCTATTTTATTACAGGAGGTCAAAATTGTCCAAGTCAGACTTCTGTCCCCGCGCTGGGGCGCGAGGACTAAGCCAACAAGTGGCGCTGGGGAGCGAGGTTGGCGCTGGGGCGCGAATTTCAGTGTTGGGGCGCCAACTTCTGGCGCTGGGGCGCGAATTTTGGCGGCGGGGCGCGATTTTTGGCGCTGGGGCTCAAATTTTGGCGCTGGGGCGCCGAAACTTGCAGAACAGAACAAAGCTACTGTCTTTATTTTTTAACAGCAATTAACCCCAATTAACATGTATAACTTATATAAATTACACATATACACACTACCCAACATGTATATACTAGTTTTAACACAATTAATCAACAATACTAGGAAACTAAATATTTGAAAACACTGTTTTAAAAACCAAAACTGCATTATCGATATATAAAATACAGTAAACTATAATTCCATGGTTATAACCAATTTGATTCCTTTAAACTACGAATTTTCTAAAATTCATACCAAATAAACATACATGACCTTCAACTTCATAACTAGCATACACGAATTTCTTTGTTATCATGCAAAACACATATTCGTATATTTATTTTTCACTGTAAAACCAAGTTCTCTTTCTCAATGAACTTAATTTAGCATACAATCTATATACATATATATATATATATATGCATACATGGTTTATAGGAATTTTGGTAAAAACCTTATACACAGTGAAAAACAAAATTACGGAGAGCGCAAAAATATGCTAACACATATATTTAACTATAACATAAAGGTTATAGGAAGAATACCTTTTTGAAGCTAAGACAAAATCTCTGCTAACCACTGAGAAAAACTTTGAAACACAGAACTCTCTCTCTCAATCACAAATTCTTTTCTTTTCTCTTAAAACCTTTTCTGTCAACTTCTATTTTTTTCTTGAGCCAAATACAATATGTGTAACATAAAATAACACCAACGTACTAGTTTTAAAACGTATAAAACCGACGCCACACTTATTACCCTAATAATATATCGGTTACGATATATATATATATATATATATATATATATATATATATATATATATATATATATATATATATTATTTAACTAATTTAAATTCAAAAGAAATTCAAAAGCCATAAGGCTTTGTTTGGAAAACCATTAAAATTTAAATGATTAATATACTTAAACCTTGTTTGGCAAAACTAAATTAAAATTACTTTAATTTATTTTAATAACTCTTTATAATATAGTTATTTGGCACACTTCTTTTAATTAAGTTTTCATACTTAATTTAATTAATTCTAATAACAATTCATTGCATAATATAATAATTTATTTAATCATTATAAACTCTCTAACTTAATTATTAAATTAAATTAGATTACTATTTCAAAATAATTACTTTCCTTAACTCATTAATTATTTATTAAACAAATAAATAATCAATTCACATCAAATAAATTAAACAAATACTTATTTAATGATAAACGCATCCATTAAATATTTATATAATTTAATAAATATTTAAATAATATACTAAAAATCTGGATTGTTACAAAATGTACTAAAGTTCAGCTGATTGGCGCCAGATGTTGATACTGGGATGCTTCTGTTCCAGCTGTCGATAGAATAATGCAATCTGCATGTCTGTTATTAGTTTCATAAGCCATTGCAAGTCATATTTTATATCTGAAACTCAGAACCCATTTTTCACATTAGTGCCCTTTATCAAACTGCATATTAACAAAACTTAATCTCCAAAAGAAAGATTTTCTTCATGAAAATATTAACTAAATTCAAAGTATTAAATTCATTATTCTAACTAGTCTGTGCATTGCACGGGCTATCAACTAGTTAGTTAGAAAACTATACAGAGGGTGGTCGTTTAAATTTTAGGTTGTTTTTACTCAAAAATGATGTCTAGGGTGCAAATCAATTTTGAGTCTAAACTATAGGGTCCAACTTGCAATTTAGTCCACCTTTGATTTTGCATGCATGCCCATCAAGTTGTTGTTCAGGCACACAAAGTTTAAATCTAGGTTTATTTTTCGAGAACCAAAAATTCTAGATCTTATTATCTAAAGCCTTAAAGGAAGGAGATGGAATATGTGTTATGTTGGGTGTAATCTAATTAAGCACGACACGCAAGTATACATGATCAACAAGTAATATAATGATAAGTTAAGTATCGTTCCCATAGAAACAAATATCAATTTTAATCTAACAAATATCAGCTTTGTATTTTCTCAATTTTATTAAACTAAATGATTTTGATAATGAAAATAATGAAAAACTAATAAACAAAATAAAATCAACTAACAACCACAAATTTTACTCAGATAATGGAGAATTAAGCCTACAACTTCACTAAGATTATCATGCCTTTGTTTAATCCAACTTAACCATTCCAGTTCATTAATCAAGAACACAAAAGTAGATGTAGCCATCTCTCAATGCACTATACCCATATCAACTTAAATCCACAAATGATAGAATTAAGCCAAACACCCTAATTAACTAATTTACTATATCTCTATGTGAATTACAATTAAAGAAGGTTTAAATCCCAAGTTCACATACGATTGTATGCGATGCATCGGTATATCTCTATCTTTAACATAAATTATGAATTCCATCAAAATGCAAAAATCACAAACACATGCTATTATGACTAAGTCTAAACTCATATTTCATCTCTCGAATTCATACAAGTTCACATAGAATTGATGATCAAGCAACTCAAAGATTATGCACAAATCATAATAAATGAACTGAAAATAGCATCATTGAATTAAAATCAAAGCATAATAATCCTAATTACACATAAAGATCCATCATAAGCTTAATAAGATAAATTAGTTCATAATTAATGAATTAAACACTGAATAGATCAAAGAAATCAACATCCCAATTACAGAACTGAAATTAAAGTAAAAGAACAGTAATAAAACTTCCTTTTTTTACTCCAATCTGCGATGTTCGTGTTCCTCGCTCCTTGATCCAATTCCTCCACAATCTTCATAATTAGGGCTTGAAAGTTGTTATGATTAATTGATTTTCCAATCCGTGAATAGAGTTGATGAAGTTTGTGGTATTATATCTGAATATGTCATCTTTCAAGTGCCAATCGCATCCAAAGTCCCAAGAGATATGCAACAGCAGTAGTTGAAACACATAAGAACTCTTCTCTCTTGGCCGCGCACCCCCGCCCAGACAGACTTTTTGTGCATGGAAACCCCTGCCCTGGCGGGGTGTTACTCTCTCTAATTTTGTATATGTGACGCCCCCAAAATAGATATACATCACCCATCTTGAGTCGCCAAATACATGGTACAAAATTTAAATACAACTTAATTATACAATAGTATTGTAAAATACGACAAAACATAATCTAAGAGTTTTAATAAGAATATTGTCATCTAGACAACATTGTAAGACCCCAGCTTATTGATGAATAAAATCAAATTTTTTCTAAATATTATTGTGAATAATAAGGGGTTAATTTGATATAATACTTTGGTTATGGGTGAAATGTGTAAATTTTGCAAAATAAGCAAGTGGTTATAAAATATTCATTTTGTTGGGGAATATTCGTTTGGTCGTGGAATATTCTTGTTGTCGGGAAATATTCGTACGACGGCGCAGCCTTGTGTGGGCCCCATAACGGAAAGCGATTGGATGAAGAAAATGACAAGTATAAGTTGTTTATTAATAACGGCGTAGTTGTTACCGTTAATACTGTTGGAATACCCGGTGGTTAAAATACAGTAGCACACGGTATTGCACCAATTGTTGATTCTTACGTAAGAAGGCACTACTCAATAATTGTTACAGTAGTTATTATTCAATATTTTATTTATTCAATAATTGTTGCGTTGATATTTTATATTATTGTTGTTTCAATAATTGTTGCTGCATAGTATTTTCCTTTATCAGATCAATAATTCATATTATTTGAATAATATTATTAGATAACGTTATTGGTAATGTCTAGAAAGTTCTGTCTAAGGAGAGGTTTGGTCATCTAATTGCGCGCCAGTAAGGAGAAATCCTTATTGGAAAGCCCCCGCTTTCCTGGGAACGGCCTGGTTGTCATAAATGTGATTCTGTAATATTATTTGTGAATAATTAATTATTAATTCATATGATAAGAAAATATTTATTAGGGATATATTTTTGTGGTTAAAAATGAAGGAGTTATGTTGAGATTTTTATCAGTATTTTTGTCAGAATGGAGGTATTAAAAATCAGGATTTTTGAGATATTTTGCGGGGGTTATAAATTTTAATCCGACCGTTGGATCGTGGTAATTTTTGGATATGTTATACATATATAAGTTGAGTATATGTCCACAAATTTTGAACCGTTAAAAATGAACGTATGATTTATTATGAATTTTACGAGATGACTGGTTCAGAAATTGTTAAATTTTTGGAGTTAATCATTTTGGTAGAAAATTCTAGAATTGGTGGGCCCCACTCTTGGTTGGTGAAGAAATGTGCTGAGATTTTTATTCAAATGTGGTGGGTGGAAATAGTAGCAGGTAAAACCATCAGGTTGCAGGTTAAGTCTGCTTCGGCGTGCTAACATTTTCCTATAAATAGAGGGCTAAGTTAGAATTAAAAATCACACCAGAAACAAGTTTTCTCTCTTTCTCTCTCTAGATTATTGAGTGTATTTTGTGAGTATTTAGATACTTTGAGAGTTTCTATTCATCAGAGCAAGTTTCTTTCAGCCTTATACCGGTATTCCGACCAGAAGTACTGATATTTTGAGGTAAGGGATATTATTTTCTTCTTAAATGATATTATTTTCTTCAATATCATTATGCTGAAGTATTAACATGAGTTTTTATCAAATTTGGAATATTTTGTGTCGGGGTTACTATTCACGTATACGTTACTATTCACGTATACGGCACTATTCACCGAAAAATAAAATTTTCCTTTTTTATCTAAGATGTCTATTATGGTTACTATCTTTGATTGTATCCATGTTTTTATCTTTATTTTTGAATTCTGTTTTATAATTGATTATTATGAAGTATTATTGATCTTGGATAAACTGTTATACGAATCCCTACTATTTGTCCTTCTGTCTCACTGGATTCGTTCTCTTTAAGATATTTTTCATCATCCTCAGTCCTAAATGATGATATTACTGAATATCTTTGGCCTGCAGTGCAAAGATATATGATTACTTGATGAATATCTTTGCCCTGTAGTGCAAAGATGAACAAGTGTTGAGATGAACAAGACTGACAAGTGATACAAATGAATATCTTTGGCCTGTAGTGCAAAGATGAATATTTGGATAAAGATGATTATTAATTGATGTTATAGGGATAAAATATTGATGATGAACTTTTAAATCTTAGAAGATAGTAGAATTCATTCTCTACTTGACTCTTCTAATGGTTTATTGTTTCCGCTGCAGTTGTTGATCTAAAACTTGTTGTCGATTATATTCTATCAAATTTTTCCCTGTTGAATACTAATGATAATTTGTTGTATATTATCTTAGTCATAATATTCTTTATTGGGCTAGTTGAGCTCACCCTTTTCCATTTTGTTCCATTTTTCTTCTCAGGAGGTGAGAACATAGCAGGATCTAGTCGGGGTATGGAGTGATGGTTCTAGAAAGATGTTTTAGCAGTCCTCACTATTTCTATAAAATAATATTTGAATAATTGTATTGAGGACTTATTTGAGTTTGGATATTGTCTAGAAGACAATATTTGTATTTAAACTCACATTATGTGTTGTCGTATTTTGCACGACAATTGTATTATTGAAGTTGTAGTTTGCTTTCTGTACCATGTATTTGGCGACTCAGAATGGGTGTTGTATACCTATTTTGGGGGCGTCACAGTTGGTATCAGAGCTTAGGGATATGATCCCTGGCTGAGATGTGAGACAAGAACTAGGAGGGGAGAGACGGGGAATTCCTTCGCTAGTATGACCTGAATACGTTTATTTGGTAATTATTGGTCGGTCAGATATAGGGATAATATGTGACATGTCAATTAACCCTTGTTTTGTGACAGTATTTGAGAATGGCAGCAGAAAACGTTAACAATGGAGTGAATGAGACTGTGAAGACACCTTTAATCACCACCCAGGGGAACGTGCAACAGGAAGGCAATATTCCTCTTGTAAATAACGTTACCGAGCAAACTATGAATGATGGAATGTTTAGGAGCTTTTTGCAGTTCATGCAAAATCAGACGAGGGAGTCTCGTGTGCAGAATACGGGTGGAAATGATAACAACGCGCGGTTTGTCACAGCCAAGCAGTTCAAAGAATTGGGACCACCAAAATTTAAGGAAAAGCCGGATCCGATCATGGCAGAAACGTGGGTTAAGCAAATTACCAAGATATTCGATGTCTTGGGATGCACGGAGGAACAGAAGGTTCCATTCGCCACCTTTATGTTCCGCGGTGAGGCAGACTACTGGTGGAAGTCTGTGAAGCATACGCAGCCTGACGCACTCAACATGTCCTGGGAAACATTTCAGAAACTGTTCAATGACAAGTACTTTCCTGAAAGTATTCGTCATATGAAGGAGGTGGAGTTTATCAGATTGGAACAAAACAACATGACGGTGTCCCAGTACGAGGCGAAGTTTGCAGAGTTATCCAGGTTTGCACCTCATTTGGTCGAAAATGAGGAACGAATGACAAGGATGTTTCTAAGAGGTCTAAAACCCGAGATTCGGCAATATCTTATCTCTCATAAATTTTTTTATATTCAGATGTTGTAAACAGGGCTCAATTATTAGAGCAAGATAATGAGTATGTGCAACCGAGGGACCACAACCAGGGTCATACCGGTGGCGGCAGTCATCGAAGCAATGAAAACCAGTAGGGAGAAAAATATTCGGACAAAAGCGGTAACCACTCTGGTGGTAATCGTGGTCGTGATAATAAAAGGAGCGAGTCGGGAGGAGATTTCAAGAAGAGAAGGTACAACAATGATAATGTGAAGACGTTAGCACAAACATCAACTGTTTCTAGGGGAGGAGAACGACCACCGGTCGTATGTTACAAATGTGGGAAAGAGGGACATATCAGCCCAAATTGCCCACAACAATCTAAGGTATGTTATAACTGTGGAAAGGAGGGTCATATAGCTCGAGAGTGTTCTGTAGTAAAACCAAGTTCAGCGGGGATGGTGACTCCAAAAGCTGTCCCGGATAAGTCAAAATCAGCGGTTCCTGGAAGAGCGTTTGTCGTGACTGGCCAAAACGCAAGAAACCCGAACGAGGTGATCACGGGTAAGCTAATCTTGAATTCTTGCGAAGTTTATACTTTACTAGATACCGGTTCTACCCATTCTTTTATCTCTCCTGCTTGTGCTCAACATTTAAACTTGACTCCGGAGAAATTGGACTTTGACTTGTCTGTTGAAACTCCGTTGGGTGAAACCTTCGTTACATCTACAGTTTATAAATCTTGCATGATCCAAGTTGGCACTATCACATTACCTGTTGATCTTATCTCTTTAAAGATACTTACTTTTGATGTGATTTTATGAATTGATTGGTTAACTACTCATCATGCCAAAATTGATTGTTTTCGTAAGGTTGTTAGTTTTCATATTCCTAACCAACCTGTTATGCGAATTCAAACAACTAAACCACTAAAATCAATCGCTGTCATACCAAGCCATAAAGCCATTCGTTTATTAAAAAACGGATGTCAAGCTTTCTTAGCCCATGTCATGGACTTGAACAAAAATATGTTAGATTTGAATGATATTTCTATTGTTAGTGAATTTCCTGACGTATTTCCTGGCTTAACCCAGAGCGTGATATTGAATTTTTGTATTAATCTTCAACCCGATACAAAACCCATTTCTAAATCTCATACTGAATAGCTCCTATTGAACTTCAGGAGTTAAAAACCCAACTACAGAAGTTGGTACCCGAGCCTCTATCTGGTGACTTCCTTTGTGGAATGCACCAAAGCCAGACTCTCCGTAAGGGACTCTATATTTGTGTGGTGGTAAAACAATAGGTGACATTGTGACGTGTTATCCAAGATTGGGATATGAATCACAATTGAGAGCAACCGAAATCGGTGACCAAAGTACGTAGCTTTCTGGGCTTAGCTGGTTACTATCGGAGATTCGTGGAAGGATTTTCTCGAATCGCTACTCCGTTAACTTAGTTGACTCAGAAAGATACAAAATTCGTATGGAGCGAGGAATGCGAGAAGATTTTCCAATAGCTCAAGAGGCGACTCATTCGGAACCTGTTCTGACCATACCATCCTGGAAAAACGAACGCGGCAGCTGACGCGTTGAGTAGAAGATTGTACGCGAGTATTAGTGCGATATTGTTGAACACAAAGACCTATTTTGTATAATTTATAAATGATAGAGATAGAGTTAATGACTCTAAGGACCCACGTGATGATATACGAGTAAAATTGACTTTAATAGATAAAGTTAAAGCTGCTCAAGCTACGGACATAGAGCTGATGCGTATGAAGAAGAAAGTGCAAGAAGGTGCTATTCCAGAAACAAGAATCGATGAAGAAGGAATACTTCGAGTCAACACCAGACTTTGTGTTCCTAACGATTTTGACTTGAAGCATAGAATAATGATGGAGGCACACAACACACCGTTTGCAATCTATCCTGGGAATACCAAAATGTATCACGATCTTCTACACACATTTTGGTGGAGCAATATGAAAAGAGAGATCGCGGAGTTTATCTCGAGGTGTTTAACTTGTCAACGTGTAAAGGCGGAGCATCAAGTGCCAAAGGGTCCATTACAACCACTTGAGATCCCGAAATGGAAGTGGGAACACATTACCATGGATTTCGTTACAGGTCTTCCCAAGGTTTCTCAGGGCATAGATGTGATTTGGATTATTGTTGATAGATTAACCAAGTCTGCTCATTTCTTACCGATACGTGAGACTTATTCCCTTGAACGTCTTGCTAGTATGTATGTGAACGAGATTGCGAGATTACATGGCATGCCAGTATCCATAGTTTCGGATCGTGACCCAAGATTCACTTCACGATTTTGGGTTAGCTTGCAGAAAGCTATGGGCACGGATTTACGATTCAGTTCGGCATACCATCCTCAAACGGACGGACAATTAGAGAGGACTATTCAAACTCTTGAAGATCTATTAAGACTCTGTGTTATAGATCTCAAAGGGAGTTGGGATAAGTACCTACCATTGGTGGAATTCTCCTACAACAATAGTTATCAGGCGAGCATAGGTGTCGCTCCATTCGAGGCGTTGTATGGAAGAAAATGTCGTTCTCCAGTATGCTGGGACGAGGTGGGTGAAGCAACATTATTGGGACCAGTGTTAGTACGCATGACTACAGAGAAGATCCAAATGATTCGACAACGTATACAAACGGCACAGAATCGACAAAAGAGTTATGCGAATCTTCATCGGAAGGACGTGGAATATAATATTGGGGATCATGTATTGTTACGTGTTGCACCATGGAAGGGAGTTACAAGATTTGGGAAGAGAGGAAATCTCAATTCAAGATTTGTTGGTCCATTTGAGATTCTTGAGCGAATAGGAAATGTGGCATATAGACTCGCATTACCTCCAAGCATGTCTCGTGTTCATAATATTTTTCACATATTTATGCTTCGTAAATATGTTAAAGACCCGAACCACATTATTGAGTTAGAACCAGATGAGATAGCTAAAGATTTAATGTACGAGGCGGTGCCTGTTAAGATCTTCGATAGGAAAGAGCATGTCCTACGCACAAAAGTTATACCACAAGTTAAGGTTTTGTGGAGAAACTATGCTATTGAAGAAATGACCTGGGAGTTGGAATCAGAAATGAAAGCGAGGTATCCTCACCTTTTCGAAATATCAGGTACGTACGTCAATTTCGAGGACGAAATTTCATAAGGAGAGGAGGTTGTAAGACCCCAGCTTATTAATGAATAAAATTAAATTTTCTCTAAATATTATTATGAATAATAAGGGGTTAATTTGATATAATACTTTGGTTATGGGTGAAATGTGTAAATTTTACAAAATAATCAAGTGGTTATAAAATATTCATTTTGTCGGGGAATATTCGTTTGGTCGTGGAATATTCTTGTTGTCGGGGAATATTCGTACGACGGCGCAGCCTTGTGTGGGCCCCATAACGGAAAGCGATTGGATGAAATAAACGACAAGTATAAGTTGTTTATTAATAACGACGTAGTTGTTACCGTTAATACTATTGGAATACCCGGTGGTTAAAATACAGTAGCACACGGTATTGCACCAATTATTGATTCTTACGTAAGAAGGCACTACTCAATAATTGTTACAGTAGTTATTATTCAATATTTTATTGATTCAATAATTGCTGCGTTGATATTTTATATTATTGTTGTTTCAATAATTATTGTTGTACAGTATTTTCTTTTATCAGATTAATAATTCATATTATTTGAATAATATTATTAGATAACATTATTGGCAATGTCTAGAAAGTTCTGTCTAAGGAGAGGTTTGGTCATCTAATTGCGCGCCAGTAAGGAAAAATCCTTATTGGAAAGCCCCCTCTTTCCTGGGAACGGCTTGATTGTCATAAATGTGATTCTGTAATATTATTTGTGAATAATTAATTATTGATTCATATGATAAGGAAATATTTATTAGGGATATATTTTTGTGGTTAAAAATGAAGGAGTTATGTTGAGGTTTTTATCAGTATTTTTGTCGGAATAGAGGTATTAAAAATCAGGATTTTTTGAGATATTTTGCGGGGGTTATAATTTTTAATCCGACTGTTGGATCGTGGTAATTTTTGGATATGTTATACATATATAAGTTGAATATATGTCCACAAATTTTGAACCATTAAAAATGAACGTATGATTTATTATGAATTTTACGAGATGACTGGTTCAGAAATTGTTGAATTTTCGGAGTTAATCATTTTGGTGAAAAATTCTAGAATTGGTGGGCCCCACTTTTGGTTGGTGAAGAAATGTGCTGAGATTTTTATTCAAATGTGGTGGGTGGGAATAGTAGCAGGTAAAGCCATCAGGTTGCAGGTTAAGTCTGCTTCGGCGTGCTAACATTTTCCTATAAATAGAGGGCTAAGTTAGAATTGAAAATCACACCAGAAACAAGTTTTCTCTCTTTCTCTCTCTAGATTATTGAGTATATTTTGTGAGTATTTAGATAATTTGATAGTTTCTATTTATCAGAGCAAGTTTCTTTCAGCCTTATACCGGTATTCTGACCAGAAATACTGATATTTTGAGGTAAGGGATATTATTTTCTTCTTAAATGATATTATTTTCTGCAATATCATTATGCTGAAATATTAACATGAGTTTTTATCAAATTTAGAACTTTTTACGTCGGGGTTACTATTCACGTATACATTACTATTCACGTATACGACACTATTCACGAATACGACACTATTCACCGAAAAATAAAATTTTCCCTTTTTGTCCAAGATGTCTATTATGGTTACTATCTTTGATTGTATCCATGTTTTGATCTTTATTTTTGAATTCTGCTTCACAATTGATTATTATGAAGTATTATTGATCTTGGATAAACTGTTATACGAATCCCTACTATTTGCCCTTCTGTCTCACTGGATTCGTTCTCTTTAAGATATTTTTCATCATCCTCAGTCCTAAATGATGATATTACTGAATATCTTTGGCCTATAGTGCAAAGATGTATAATTACTTGATGAATATCTTTAGCCTGTAGTGCAAAGATGAACAGGTGTTGAGATGAACATGACTGACAGGTGATACAAATGAATATCTTTGGCCTGTAGTTCAAAGATGAATATTTGGATAAAGATGATTATTAATTGATGTTACAGGGATAAAATATTGATGGTGGACTTTTAAATCTTAGAAGATAGTAGAATTCATTCTCTATTTGGCTCTTCTAATGGTTTGTTATTTTCGCTGCAGTTGTTGATCTAAAACTTGTTGTCGATTATATTCTATCAGATTTTTCCATGTTGAATACTAATGATAATTTGTTGTATATTATCTTAGTCATAATAATCTTTACTGGGCTAGTTGAGCTCACCCTTTTTCCTTTTTGTTCTATTTTTCTTCTTAGGAGGTGAGAACATAGCAGGATCTAGTCGGGGTATGGAGTGATGGTTCTAGAAAGATGTTTTAGCAGTCCTCACTATTTCTGTAAAATAATATTTGAATAATTGTATTGAGGACTTATTTGAGTGTGGATATTGTCTAGAAGACAATATTTGTATTTAAACTCACAGTATGTGTTGTCGTATTTTGCACGACAATTGTATTATTGAAGTTGTAGTTTGCTTTTTGTACTATGTATTTGGCGACTCAGAATGGGTGTTGTATACCTATTTTGGGGGCGTCACAAATATCCACACTCAATGGAGTCCTCATTACATTTATTGTCACACTATTTAACAGAATAGTGAGGACTACTAATGCTATCATCTGGACCGTCACTCCGTTCTCCGACTAGTCCCGGCTACGTTCTCATTTCCTGAAGAAAACATTGAAAGAAAGGGTGAACTCAACTAGCCCAGTAAGAAATATTATGACTAAGATAATGCAGAATAAATTATCATTAGCCTTCAACAATATTAAACTAATAAAATATAATAGACAACAAGTTTAACTGCAGCAGAATAAGAAATCCATTAGAAGAGTCAAGTAGAGCATGATATCTACTATCTTCGATGATTTAAAATATTTTCATCAATTTTTATCGCTGAGACTCAGCTTAATAAATAAACCACATCATTGAATCATCCCTGCACTACGGGCCAAGGATATTCATTAAATCATCAATGGTCATGACTATACAGACTAATTCCTGGTCATAATCATACCAAAAACTGTCCATCAATGCACTACAGGCCACTGAGGACTTTTACCACATCATTTATAACATTACAGGTCATGACTATACCGAATGATCCCTGGTCATAATCATACCAAGTCCATCTATGCACGTAAGCCAAAGATGACTTTCATCACAATATAAGCATGAGGATGATCACAATGACATAATAATTCAATAAAATAAGTTCAAGAATAAATTTTAAAGATTTATAAGTTAATTTATCCTAAAATCAATAATGTCTAAATTGTCAACATGATACTGCTTTGTGGAGTAAAATTCAAGAATGCTCAGAAGAATATTTTCATGAAAAGATACTGGATGAAGCGCAAATATCAAGGATATTCTACTAATTTCATGGAGTATAGAAGCCAAAACTTTAACCAATTGAGTATAATAGAATATATGAAATCGCAAATGGATTTTTGCCCGCCATGCGGTAATCCACGTAGACAGATCATTTTCACAATTTAATAAGGAATGAATACGAAGGATCATTCATCATGCATGCAGTAATCCATATAGGCAGGTTATTCCAATTAAATAATTAAGAATGGAATAACAGAAGAATTCACCATACATGCGGTAGTCCGCGTAGACAGGTTATTCCAACAGAATAATAAAGAATAGAACTAGGTCATGCGTAATCCGCACAGACAGAATATTCCAACAGAATAAAGAATGGAACCAGGTCATGCGTAATCCGCACAGACATGATATTCCAACAGAATAAAAAAGAATGGAATAATAACAGAATTCACCAGGCATGCGATAGATCGCACATGCAGGTTATTCCAACAGAATAATAAAGAATGGAATAACAGAAGAATTTCACCATGTATGCGGTACTTCGCATAGACAGGTTATTCTAACAAAATAATAAAGAATGAAATAACAACCCTTACGAGTATTGAAAGAAAATAACTCTCTTCATGAATACGAAGGAATAATACCCCTTACCTTAGAAGAAACTGGATACTGGAATAGTGAGGTAGTAGACTTCTCTCTTTCTTTCTCTCTATAATTTCTCTCTATAATAAATGCTCTATAGCTTTAGTGAATTGGTGAAAAATAATGAAGGAATGATCTTCTATTTATAAGAAAATATAGTTTCAATAATCGCACATTTTGGGGCTCAAAATATTACAGTATAATACCTTCCTCTCTTTTTTTATTTTTAATTTAGTCCTGCAAGTATTATCAAACTTGCACCACCTCCTCTAATAGTAAATAATGTGAATTGATAGTTCATTCATGTGACTCAATAGTATAATCATGTGAAAAAACTAATTACAGTATATTACCTTCATCTATACCTCTATTTTTAGCTTAGTCATGTAAGTATTATCAATCTTGCTCCATCACCCCTAATAGTACAAGAATGTGAATCAATAGTATACACATGTGAACAAATAGTTATAAGCATGTGAATTAATAGCAATTAATTGCTCATTTATCCGGTTAATTATCCGATTGGTCAATATAACCTCCAGACATTAATTATTATCGAAATAAATGTTGATTTCCACTAACACTAATAATTCCCACACAATGGAACTATCAATTTCATCTTTAATCAACACGAACTTATTCATCATTAATATTATAACCCACAATATTTAACAACCAGGTCGTTCCCAGGAAATAGGGGGCTTTCCGATAAAAATTTCTCCCTATTGGCGCGCAATTAGATTATCTAACCTCTCCTTGACAGAACTTCTAGATATTGTCAATATTACAAATAATAATATAAATAACTTTGTCGTCTCAATTATTGATTTAATAATATAACATATTATATAGATGATACTGTGACAATAATTGAATCAATAATATATGAGATATGATGCAGCAATTACTGTAGCAATAATTGAATATAACTGAGTGACTTCTCACGTAAGCATCAATAATCAATACCGTGTGCTACTATGCAATCATGCGTATTACTGTACTTTTACTACCGGGTAGTTCAACAGTTTAACGGTAAAACTTTCGCCGTTATTTTTATAAAAAGATAATTATGTTGTTTTCTAACTACGGCAATACTTTCGTTGTGGGGTCCACCAATGATTGTGTCATCATACGAATATTCCCCGACCAATCGAATATTATATAACCATTTTTTTACTTTGCAAAATTTGTAAATATTACCCACAACTATAACATTATATAAATCCACACCATAATATTCAAAAAATATATTTCGAGAAAATTATTTTTTATTCATAAAAGTTGGGGTCTTACTACCTCCCCTTCTTATAAAATTTCGTCCTCAAAATTAGGGTACGTACCTGGTATATCGAAGAGGTGAGGATATCTTGACTCCATCTCAGATTCTAACTCCCAGGTCATTTCTTCCACATCGAGGTTTCTCCACAAAACTTTGACTTAAGGTATAACCTTGGAGCGTAGAATATGATCCTTCTTATCCAAGATTTTAACAGGTAACTCTTCATATATTAAATCTTCCTCTATCTCGTCTGGTTCTAATTCAATAATGTGGTTTGGGTCTTTCACATATTTACATAACATTGATATATGAAAAACGTTATGAACACGAGACATACTTAGCGGTAAGACGAGTCTATAGGCCACAGTTCCTACTTGATCGAGGATTAAAAATGGGCCAATGAATCGAGGATTGAGCTTTCCTCTCTTTCCAAATCTCGTAACTCCTTTCTATGGAGCAACACGTAACAACACATGATCTCCAATATTGAATTCCACGTCTTTTGTCGATCTTGTGAGGTTTTTATACGTTGTCGGATCGTTTGAATCTTTTTCGTAGTCATACGAACCAAATTCGGTCCCAACAACGTTGCTTCACCCACCTCATCCCAGCATACTAGAGAACAACACTTTCTTCCATACAACGCCTCAAATGGAGCCATGCCAATACTTGCTTGATAACTATTGTTGTAGGAAAACTCCACTAATGGTAAGAACTTGTCCCAACTTCCTTTAAAGTCAAGGATACAGTGTCTTAATAAATCCTCAAGAGTTTGAATAGTCCTCTCTGATTGCCTGTCCGTTTGAGGATGATATGCCGAACTAAATCGTAAATCCGTGCCCATAGCTTTTTATAAACTAACCCAAAATCTTGAAGTGAATCTTGGGACTCGATCAGAAATTATGGATACTGGCATACTATGCAGTCTTACAATCTTGTTTATGTACATACTAGCAAGATGTTCAAGTGTATAAGTTTCTCGTATCGGTAAGAAATGAGCAGACTTAGTCAATCTATCAACAATGACCCAAATCGCATCTATGCCTTGAGAAACCTTGGGAAGACCAGTAACAAAATCCATGGTAATGTGCTCCCACTTCCATTCTAGAATTTCAAGTGGTTGCAATGGACATTTTGGCACTTGATGTTCTGCCTTGACTCGTTGACAAGTTAGACACCTTGAGATAAACCTCGCTATCTCTCTCTTCATATTGCTCCATCAAAATATATGTTGAAGATCACGATACATCTTAGTACTCCTAGGATGGATTGCAAACAGTGTGTTGTGCGCCTCCATCATGATTTTATACTTCAAGTCAGAATCGTTAGGAACACAAAGTCTGGAGTTGACTCGAAGTGGTCCTTCTTCATCGATTCTTGCTTTCGGAATAGCACCCTCTTGCACTTTCTTCTTCATACGCATCAACTCTAGGTCTGTAGTTTGAGCAATTTTAACTTTATCGATTAAAGTCGGTTCTACTCGTATATTCGTCATCATCACATGAGTCCCTGGAGTCTTTAACTCTATCTCCATCCTTTATAAGTCATACAAAATGGGCCTTTGCGTTGACAATATCGCACTCGTACCCGCATATGATCATCTACTCAATGCGTCAGCTACTACGTTCGCTTTTCCAGAATGGTATGATCATAATCTTTCAACAGCCCAAGTCAACGTCGTTGCCGCATGTTGAGTTTCTTTTGAGTGAAGAAATATTTGAGGCTTTTATGATCCGTATAGATTTCCACCTTCTCTCCATACAGGTAATGCCTCCAAATCTTAAGCGCAAAAAAGACTGCTGCCAACTCTAGATCATGAGTAGGATAATTTCTCTCATATTCTTTGAGGATTCATGAGGCATAGGCTATGACTTTCCCATGTTGTATGAGAACACATCCTAACCCTTTGCCTGAAGCATCACTGTAGATGACAAATCCCTCCGAGCCAGATGGTATTGTCAAAACAGGTGCTGAAATGAGTCTCCTCTTGAGTTCTTGAAAACTCTTCTCACATTCCTCGCTCCAACCGAACTTTGTGTCTTTTCGAGTCAGCTGAGTTAATGGAGTAGCGATTCGAGAAAATCCTTCCACGAATCTCCAATAATAATCAGCTAAGCCGAGAAAGCTACGTACTTCGGTCACTGATTTTGGTTACTCCCACCTTTAAATTGCTTCAATCTTAGCTGGGTCAATAGATATTCCATGATTTGATATCACGTGCCCAAGGAATGTAACTTCCTCAAGCCAGAACTCGCATTTCTTCAACTTGGCATATAGCTTATTTTCACGAAGCTTTTGGAGTATTAGCCTCAAGTGTTGCTCATGGTCTTCACGGGTTTTGGAGTATATGAGGATGTCATCAATAAAGACGACCACAAAGTGATCCAAATATTCCTTGAATACTTGGTTCATCATGTCCATAAAGGCAGCAGGAGTATTAGTCAATCCAAAAGACATGACTAGGAATTCATAATGCCCGTACCGAGTTCTAAAAGTAGTCTTTAGAATGTCATGAGTTTTAATCTTCAACTGATGATATTCGGAACGAAGATCAATCTTTGAAAAGAATTTGGCTCGTTGCAACTAGTCAAACAGGTCATCAATGCAAGGCAACGGGTACCTATTTTTGATGGTGACATGATTCAACTCCCGATAATTAATACAAAGTCGCAAACTTCCATCTTTCTTCTTCACGAATAGAATAGGAGCACCCCAAGGAGACGTACTAGGACGAATGAAACCGATGTCTAACAATTCTTGTAGTTGGATTTTTAACTCCTGAAGTTCAATAGGAGCCATTCGATATGGGGCTTTGGAAATGAGTTTTGTACCAGATTCAAGGTCGATACAAAATTCAATTTCATGCTCTGGGGGTAGGCCAGGAAGTTCTTCAGGGAATACGTCAGGAAATTTATTAACAATAGAAATATCATTCAAATTTGATGTATTTTTATTTAAATTCGTGACATGGGCTAAAAATGCTTGACATCCGTTTTTCAATAAACGAATAGCTTTATGGCTTGATATGACAGTGATTGATTTTAATGGTTTGGTTACCTGAATTCGCATAATAGGTTGGTTAGGAATATGAAAGCTAACAACCTTACGAAAATAATCGATTTTAGCATGATGAGTAATTAACCAATCAATCCCTAAAATCACATCAAATGCAAGTATTTTCAAAGAAATAGGATCGACAGGTAACGTGCGGTTACCAATTTGAATCAAACAAGACTTATAAACAGTGGATGTAATGAAGGTTTCTCCCAACGGAGTTTCCACAGATAAGTCAAAGTCTAATTTCTCTGGAGTCAAATTTAAACGTTGAGCACAAGTAGGAGAAATAAAAGAATGGGTAGAACCGGTATCAAATAAGGTATATACTTCACTAGAGTTTATAATTAGCTTACCCGTGATCACCTCATTCGGATTCCTCGCTTTTTGGGAGGTTACGACAAACGCTCTCCCTTGAACTACCAGTTTTGTCTTGTCTGGAACACCCTTTGATGCCTCCATCCCAGCTGGACTTGACTTTGGTGTATGACAAAATCGGGCTAGGTGACCTTCTTTTCCACAATTGTAACACGCTTTGGACTGCATCACGCAGTTTGGACTGATATGTCCCTCCCCTCCACATTTGTAACATACGACCGACGGTCATTCTCCTTCCTTAACAACAGCTGCTGGTGCTGACGTCTTTTCATCATTGTTGAATCTCCTCTTCTTGAAATGTCCACTCTTATTGTTATGGCCATGATTACCACCGAGGTGATTACCATTTTTGGCATGTTGATTCCCTCTACGCTTGTTGTCTCCGCATCGATGACTGCTACCATTGGTATTATCATTTTGCCGGCTGCTTTCTCTTGGTTGGGTCAACTCGTTATTGCGTTCCAATAACTGAGCCCTATTTACAACATCTAAATACAAACACAACTTGTGAGAAATAAAGTATTGGCGTATCTAAGGTTTCAAACCTCTTAGAAACATATGTGTCATTCTCTCCTCATTATCAACTAAGTGGGACGCAAACCGAGACAACTCATAAAACTTAGCTTCGTACTGCGCCACGGTCATATTATTTTGCTCAAGCTTAATGAACTCTACCTCCTTTATGTGACGAATACTTTCAGGAAAGTACTTGTCGTCGAACAGTTCTTGGAACTTCTCCCAAGACATCTTCAGTGTGGCAGGTTGAGTACGCTTTACAAATTCCCACCAATAATCTGCCTCTGCTCGGAACATGAAGGTGGCAAAGGGAACCTTTTGCTCCTCGGAGCATCCCAAGACATCAAATATCTTGTTGATCTACTTTATCCACGTCTCTGCCTTAAGTGGTTTTGGCTCTCCAAAAAACTCCGGTGGTCCCAGCTCCTTGAACTGATTAGCGGTGACCGTCCGAGAGTTGTCAGTGTTTCCACCTGTATTTTGGACAGGAGCCGCCCTCGCCTAATGTTGCATGAATTGCATAAAACCTCTGAACGTCTCATCGTTCATCATTTGATCGTTGTTGTTTACCTGAGTATTATTGTCTTCCTGTTGCACATTATCCTAGGTATTAATATGTGGTGACTCAACGGTCTCATGTGCTTCATTGCTTATCTCAACATTTTTGGATGCCATTTTCAAATACTGCCACAAAACAAGGGTTAATTAACATATCACATATTATCCCTATACTCTGACCGACCAATTAAGTACCAAATAAACTTAAGTAGGTCATACTAGCGAAGGAATTCCCCGTCTCTCCCCTCCTAGTTCTTGTCTCACATTTCAGCCAGGGATCATATCCCTAAGCTTTGATACTAACTATGACGCCCCCAAAATAGGTATACAGCACCCATCTTAAGTCGCCAAATACATGGTATAAAATTCAAATACAACTTAATTATACAACAGTCGTGTAAAATACGACAAAACATAATCTAAGAGTTTTAATAAGAATATTGTCATCTAGACAATATACACACTCAATGGAGTCCTCATTACATTTATTGTCACACTATTTAACAGAATAGTGAGGACTACTAATGCTATCATCTGAACTGTCACTCCGTTCCCCGACTAGTCCCGACTACGTTCTCATTTCCTGAAAAGAACATTGAAAGAAAGGGTGAGCTTAACTAGCCCAATAAGAAATATTATGACTAAGATAATGCAGAATAAATTATCATTAGCCTTCAACAATGTTAAACTGATAGAATATAATAGACAACAAGTTTAACTGCAGTGGAATAAGCAATCCATTAGAAGAGTCAAGTAGAGCATAATATCTACTATCTTCTATGATTTAAAATGTTTTCATTAATTTTTATCGCTGAGACTCAGCTTAATAAATAAACCACATCATCGAATCATCCCTGCACTACGGGCCAAGGATATTCATTAAATCATCAATGGTCATGACTATACCGAATAATCCCTGGTCATAATCATACCAAAAACTGTCCATCAATGCACTACAGGCCACTAAGGACTTTTACCACATCATTTATAACATTACAGGTCATGACTATACCGAATGATCCATGGTCATAATCATACCAAGTCCATCTATGCACGTAAGACAAAGATGACTTTCATCACAATATAAGCATGAGCATGATGATAATGACATAATAATTCAATAAAACAAGTTCAAGAATAAATTTTAAAGATTTTTAAGTTAATTTATCCTGAAATCAATAACATCCAAATTGTCAACATGACACTGCTTTGTGGAGTAAAATTCAAGAATGCTCAGAAGAATATTTCCATGAAAAGATACTAGATGAAACGCAAATATCAAGGATATTCTACTAATTTCATGGAGTGTAAAAGCCAAAACTTTAACCAACTGAGTATAATAGAACATATGAAACCGCAAATAGATTTTTGCCCGCTATGCGGTAATCCACGTAGACAGATTATTTCTACAATTTAATAAGGAATGAATACAAAGGATCATTCACCATGCATGCGGTAATCCACATAGACAGGTTATTCCAACAGAATAATAAAGAATGGAATAACAGAAGAATTCACCATGCATGCGGTAGTCCGCGTAGACAGGTTATTCCAACAGAATAATAAAGAATGGAACCATGTCATGCGTAATCCGCACAGACAGGATATTCCAACAGAATAAAGAATGGAACCAGGTCATGTGTAATCCGCACAGACATGATATTCTAACAGAATAATAAAGAATAGAATAACAACATAATTCACCAGGCATGCGATAGACCGCACAGACAGGTTATTCCAACAGAATAATAAAGAATGGAATAACAGAAGAATTTCACCATGTATGCGGTACTTCGCATAGACAGGTTATTCTAATAAAATAATAAAGAATGAAATAACAACCCTTACGAGTATTGAAAGAAAATAACTCTCTTCATGAATACGAAGGAATAATACCCCTTACCTTAGAAGAAACTGGATACTGGAATAGTGAGGTAGTAGACTTCTCTTTTTCTTTCTCTCTATAATTTCTCTCTATAATAAATGCTCTATAGCTTTAGTGAATTGGTGAAAAATAATGAAGGAATGAGCTTCTATTTATAAGAAAATATAGTTTCAATAATCGCACATTTTGGGGCTCAAAATATTACAGTATAATACCTTCCTCTCTTTTTTTATTTTTAATTTAGTCCTGCAAGTATTATCAAACTTGCACCACCTCCTCTAATAGTAATTAATATGAATTAACAGTTCATTCATGTGACTCAATAGTATAATCATGTGAAAAAACTAATTACAGTATATTACCTTCATCTATACCTCTATTTTTAACTTAGTCATGCAAGTATTATCAATCTTGTACCACCACCCCTAATAGTTCAAGAATGTGAATCAATAGTATACGCATGTGAACAAATAGTTATAAGCATGTGAATTAATAGCAATTAATTGCTCATTTATCCGGTTAATTACCCGATTGGTCAATATAACGTCCAGACATTAATTATTATCGAAATAAATATCGATTTCCACTAACACTAATAATTCCCACACAATGGAACTATCAATTTCATCTTTAATCAACACGAACTTATTCATCATTAATATTATAACTCATAATATTTGACAACCAGGTCATTCCCAGGAAAGAGGGGGCTTTCCGATAAGGATTTCTCCCTATTGGCGCGCAGTTAGATTATCTAACCTCTCCTTGACAGAACTTCTAGACATTGTCAATATTACAAATAATAATATGAATAACTTTGTCGTCTCAATTATTGATTTAATAATATAACATATTATACAGATGATACTGTGACAATAATTGAATCAATAATATGAGAGATATGATGCAACAATTACTGTAGCAATAATTGAGTATAACTGAGTGACTTCTCACATAAGCATCAATAATCCACAACTATAACATTAACATTAACATTATATAACATTAACATTAACATTATATAACATTAACATTAAAATTTGTAAATATTACCCACAACTATAACATTATATAAATCCACACTATAATATTCAAAAAATATATTTCGAGAAAATTATTATTTATTCATAAAAGTTGGGGTCTTACAGTATACCCCCACCCCCGCGAGGTATTTTGGCATGTGGATGCCCGCCCCGGCGAGGTCTATCTCTGTACTTGCTGATTTTTGCTGCTTGTCTCGCCGATCACTCGCCTCAGCCAATATATACTAACCCTACACACAAACATACACAAAACACATATAACGATATAAAAATAAATGAATTAGTCACCATTTAAGTCTGAATAGGCATTCGATTTGTAGGTATGAAACCCACTCATCAAATTCCCCCAAACTTAAATCGTGCTTGTCCTCGAGCACAACAGAATGCAATGTAATGCAACTATATACATGCCTACGAATCCAGCTATCAGACAGAACATAGTCTATTCAAATTACCTCAAAGAAACTACAATAGAGATGAACAGTGCATCTTTCCAAGACAAATCAATAACCTCATATCAAACACCAAATCTTTCCCTGTTATGACTGATATAGTGCTTGTGTGATCAACAACCATGTTAACTGACAATAGCTTAAATAAAACACATAATATGCCTCTTTAAATGAGTCAAACAGTTTAACAACAAGAAACCCGTAAATAAGCAAGATCCAGCTAAAACCAAATAGTTACCAAATTTAGAAGTCAGGATGGGATATTTTTACTTTCTTATTCACTTACAGGGGGCTTTTCTCTCTTTTTCCCATTTTTCACTTTTTATTTAACTAATGACTGTGCAATGTCTAGTCCTCTTATGCTTTTCAGTGCAACCCATTAACGAGCTTTCGACCAACGACTCCCAAACCAGATGGCTTTAGGGTGCTGGGTGTAGAGACATCCTACCAGGCGTACTTACTCAAGTAATAAAGGTCACAGAACTAAACTAGTCACAGTGTTTATTTATACTTTTTTTCTATTACTTTTTCATTCTTTTTACTTTTTCTTTTCTCATATATATCCCAAATCTTCCCCCAAACTTAGGTTTCTGCCTAATCTTAGCCTTTACCACTTATTCATGACTTTCTTTCATTAAGACTAATATTCTCCTTAAGAAGTCAAATATGTGTACATTTAAACTCATTCAGTCAACATAGTCATTATTACGGTGCTACCCTAATTATACCAGTTTCAAACAGACAAATATTTAGTTTATGATAAGAAATTACATCAAAGCCCTAGTAGTCAATACTATTAGTTCCCAGTAGGCACAATAGATCTAGAAGGGGGGTTGAATAGATCCTTTTTATTTCAAATACTTTTCTCGTTTATTTTGTATTGCTAATGAATTAGCATACGACAAACATAAGAATCTTTTCAAGTACAACGGAATAAGTAAAAGATCCCCTTCATTGATATATTCGTAATCATACATACATTGTTCTTAGAGTTAGTTCGGTTGTAAGCAATTAAAACATACATATCAGTTATAGCTGTTAAGTGCATAATGTAAATGACATAAAGTAAATTTGTGACGCCCCAAAAATAGGTATACATCACCCATCTTGGGTCGCCAGATACATGATACATAAATCAAATACAAACTTAATTATACAACTGTCGTGTACAATACGACAAAACATAGCTGAGAGTTTAAACAAGAATATTGCCTTCTAGACAATATCCACTCTCAATGGAGTCCTCATTATAATTATTGTCACACTATTTTATAGAATAGTGAGGACTACTAAAACAACCATCTGGACCGTCAATCCGTTTCCCGACTCGTCCCAACTATATTCTCATTTCCTGAAGAGAACAGTGAAAGAAAGGGTGAGCTCAACTAGCCCAGTAAGAAATATTATGACTAAGATAATGCAGAATAAATTATCCTTAGCCTTCAACAGTATAACAACTTATAAAATACAATAGACAACAAGTTTTAGATCAACAACTGCAGCGGAATAAGCAATCTATTAGAAGAGTCAAGTAGAGCATAAAATCTACTATCTTCTATGATTTAAAAAGTTTTTTATCAACTTTATCGCTGAGACTCAGCTTAATAAATAAAATCGAATCATCCCTGCACCACGACCAAGGATATTCATGTAATCATCAATGGTCATGATTATACCAAAAAATCTCTGGTCATAATCATACCAACAACTGTACATCAATGAACTATAGGCCAATGAGGACTTTCACCACATCATTCGTCACATTACGGTTATGATTATACCGAATAATCCCTGTTCATAATTATACCAAGTCCATCTATGAACGTAACCCAAATATAACTTTCATCACAATATAAGCATGAGGATGATGACAATGACATAATAATTTAATAAAACAAGTTCAATATAAATTTTAAAGATTTTATAATTTAATTTATCCAGAAATCAATAACGTCCAAATTATCAACATGATACTGCTTTGTGGAGTAAAATTCAAGAATGCTCAGAAGAATATTTCTATGAAAAGATACTGGATGAAGCGCAAATATCAAGGATATTCCACTAATTTCATGGAGTATAAAAGTCAAAACTTTAACCAACTGAGTATAATAAAATATATGAAACTGTAAATGGATTTTTGCCCGCGATGCGGTAATCCACGTAGACAGATCATTTCCATAATTTAATAAGGAATGAATACGAAGGATCATTCACCATGCATGTGGTAGTCCACACAGACAGGTTATTCTAATAGAATAATAAAGAATGGAATAACAAAAGAATTCACCATGCATGTGATAGACCGCACAGTCAGGTTATTCCAACAAAATAATAAAGAATAGAACCAGGTCATGCGTAATCTGTACAGACAGAATATTCCAACAGAATAATAAAGAACGGGACCAGGTCATGCGTCATCCGTAAAGACGGGATATTCTAACAGAATAATAAAGAATGAAATAACAACAAAATTCACCAGGCATGTGATAGACCGCACAGACAGGTTATTCCAACAGAATAATAAAGAATGAAATAATAGAAGAATTTCACCATGTATGTGGTACTTCGCATAGACAGGTTATTCCAACATAATAATAAAGAATGAAATAACAACCCTTACGAGTATTGAAAGAAAATATCTCTCTTCATGAATACGAAGGAATAATACCCCTTACCTTAGAAGAAACTGGATACTGGAATAATGAGGTAGCAGACTTCTCTTCTTCTTTCTCTCTATAATTTTTCTCTATAATAATTGCTCTATAGCTTTTGTGAATTGGTGAGAAATGAAGGAAGAATGAGCTTCTATTTATAAGAAAATATAGTTTCAATAATTGCACATTTTAGGGCTCAAAATATTACAGTATAACACCTTCCTCTTTTTCTTCATTTTTAATTTATTCCTGCAAGTATTATCAAACTTGCACAACCTCCCCTAATAGTAAATCATGTGAATTAATAGTTCATTCATGTGACTCAATAGTATAATCATGTGAAAAAACTAATTACAGTATAGTACCTTCAACTATACCTCCATTTCTAATTTAGTCATGCAAGTATTATCAATCTTGCACCAACTCCCCTAATAGTAAATCATGTGAATCAATAGTACACACATGTGAACACATAGTTATAAGCATGTGAATTAATAACAATTAATTGCTCATTTATTCGGTTAATTACCCGATTGGTCAATATAACCTCCAGACATCAATTATTATCGAAATAAATGTCGATTTTCACTAATACTAATAATCCCAACACAATAGAACTATCAATTTCATCTCTAATCAATACGAACTTATTCATCATTAATATTATAACTCACAATATTTAACAACTAGGTCGTTCCCAAGAAAGAGGGGGCTATCCGATAAGGATTTCTCCCTATTGGCGCGCAATTAGATTATCTAACCTCTCCTTGACAGAATTTCTAGACATTGTCAATATTGCAAATAATAATATGAATAACTTTGTCGTCTCAATTATTGATTTAATAATATAACATATTATGTAAATGATACCGTGACAATAATTGAATCAATAATATGAGAGATATGATGCAGCAATTACTGTAGCAATAATTGAGTATAACTGAGTGACTTCTTACGTAAGCATCAATAATCAATACCGTGTGCTACTATGCAACCATGCGTATTACTGTACTTTTACTACCGGGTAGTTCAACAGTTTTAATGGTAACACTTTCACCATTATTTTTATAAAAAGATAATTATGTCGTTTTCTAATTACGACAATACTTCCGTTGTGGGGTCCACCAATGATTGTGCCGTCGTACGAATATTTTCTGTTAAAATGAATATTCCCCGACCAATCGAATATTATATAACCACTTGCTTACTTTGTAAAATTTATAAATATTACCCACAATTATAACATTATATCAAATCCACACCATAATATTAAAAAAAATATTTCAAGAAATTTAAATCTTTAATCATAAAATTTGGGGTCTCACAAAATGACTCAAGGGATTTTAAGTGGTTCAGAGACTCAAGCTCCTAATCCACTCTTCTACTTTCAACTAGCAGGATTTCCACTAAGGAAGGGCAGCACCCTAAATCACTAAGATTCATTCAAGGCCAGCAGCCTTGGGACTTCAGTTCACTAAGAACTCTTCAAAGCCAGCAGCCTTGAAACTTCTCTAGTTCCCTAGAAACTCTTCAAGCCCAGCAGACTTGGAACTTCATTTAGTCCCTCCGGACAAGGACCCCTCAGGCCCTGGCTTCTTGTTGTTGAGTTGTTTGTTTGTTTATTAGAGTTGGTGCTGAGCTGCTAATATGTCTTTATTCTCTGAACATCTTCTGTACTTAGCAGCTTGGCGTGATCATCCTTAAAGTGCAGTTGAGTGTTACATGATGCTCAGCTTCTTCAGTTACTCAACCACTTATGATGATCCCTTGATGAACTGCCTTGAAGATCATTCTTCTTGATACTTGATGGTTGTACATGCTGAGTTTCTAAGATGACTGTTTGCTTTTCTGCTAGGTACTTAGAAACTTTCTCATGCTTCCCACCATGATGGCGTTGGTGATCTTCTTTCTTGATACTTGATGCCTTCTCATGATGAACTTACTAAGATGACTGTAAGCCTTTCTCTCTGGTACTTAGAGTCTTCCCATGATGGACATCAAGATGACATTGATGCTCTTCTTTCTCTCAGCAGTTCAGAACACTCTTCTTATAGTAGAACTGTCACTTCTACATTGTAGAACTCTCACTTCTACTTCTTTCTTTTTTTGTCTCTAAGTGTTCTTGGTGGATCGTAGAGTGAGCCTTCAGACCTTCATTGGTCACTCACTATTTACGTTGGTTAGATCAGTCCACTATCTCTCCAAAATCAGCAACTCCAGCAACCCTTGATCTTTGAAGCTCTAGCCGATTTATACTCCTTTCCAATCTTTCCGTTGGAAAGTAGCCGTTGAAAGCTCTTTGAATTGCTTCACAAATCTCAAGTTGTTTGGTGCAGACTGCAAATGTGACATGTCATGACTTTCTGACACTACAGTCTACTGTTTCACCTACCCCGTCAGAGATGTCACTTTAATGTCTTGGGCAGGTCGACGACTTTATTTCCTCCTTCTGATTTCTCGATCAGAGGTTGTCCTTTTGCATCGATACTCTCAATAAGCTCTTGTCCGAATATCACTCTTCAGATTGAACCGTTGCCAACGCTTCAATCTTCGGATGACCGAACTCTACGATTCTGATGCATGCCGTCTTGGACCTGATCGTAGTGTCTTGTTGAATGTTGCTTATTGACTGGTAAAGTTAACACTACGATCCTGAAGAGTGTTTATTGGATCTTCAATTTAGGACACCTCTTCCTTCTTTTGTGCAGTGCTTCAATGCTTTTGTTTGCCTCAACTGCTCTCAGATACTGATGGCTTGACTCCTTGCTCTGGCCCCTTCTGAATAGCAAGACACTTCAGATTTGTGGCGTGTCCAACTCACTTTCTCCTTGTGATCTCCCGTTCACTTATCATCAATGGACTGACCCAATGCTTAATCACTTTAGCCTTGATCTTCAGAGGCTGACCAGTATCTCTGTATACACTCCATCAGTTCCTTCTTTGTTCGACAAACACTACGATCGTGGTTACTTCCAAGATCGTTGTCTTCTATTCACTTGACAGCTACTGCACTTGCTGACTTTTCTTAGTCAGTTACTGAAGTCTTCTTCTGATCAACTTGTGGAAGACTTCATCTCGAATGGCTTCACAACTTAATCTGGATGTTGGTTGGATTGGTGCTTAGATCTTCTATTAGCTTACATGTCATTCGTTGAGTGCTCTCTAGTTTCCTTAAGGTTGGATGTAACATTGCAGCTTAGACCAGAGGCTTTATTCCTTTGGATATTTTGGGAGTGCTCATTTGTTGAGAATCGTATATACTCTACGATTCTACCTTGGGGTTGTGAGCACATCTGTTGAAGTCTTAGTTCTGCACTCTACGTCTCAGCTTTGGCTCTGCAGACACTACGACTCTGAGATCAGATCTTGACACTCTACGATTTCTGTCATTATTCTCGTTGTCTTCATCTGATCTTGCTCGACTACGATCTCTGCCTCAGATATGATCAGTAGACTCTACAACATCGAGTGTAGTTTACGATCCTGATTTGGCTTCGACATCAGTAGACTCTACGACTCCGGGTGTAGTCTACGATTCTTGACTTGACTTCGGCAGATGCTCAGTCAGCTCGTAGGTAGGCTGTCTCTATGATTCTGAACATGACTTCCTTAGCAAACTACGGCTCCGAGGAAGTTCTTCTCGACACACTATGATCCTTCCTCATCTCTCCTGGAAGTCTACGAACTCCGAGATCTACTATCTTGCAGACTACGATTCTGCCTCGATAGCTCTCGAGTTTTCCTTGACTCTTCTGGCAGACTACGATTTCTGGTGCAGTGCTCGACGATCAGACAAGTCTATCTATTACATCATAAGATCAACCTAACATGCTTGATCTTTCTATATTTATAGTCCTTGTACATCATTTCTTTTTAAGGACTTTACAAAGCTGTTTTGCCTATGTAGGATCAACCTAACATATTTGATCAATTCATTCTAAGTCCTTGTACACATGTTTCTATTATTTATCAAAGGACTTTGCAGCTTTTCTTAATGCAAGCATACTTGCATATTCATTCATATATGTATCATAATCAAATCATATGTAAAATAGGAATAACATTCACATGCTTATTCCTGACAAATACTATTCTTGTCTATGCAATTCTAGTCTCATCATTGGCCTAAAATAAACTTTACCCATCTAAAAGTTGGAATCATGTAAATATGAACTAATATGCAAAACATAAACTTTAAACTAACTACCATTTTTGAGATTTTTGATTTTTCAGTTTTTTTTTATAACTCAACACGAAAAACAAAGACCATTATTTACAAACTAAACTACAAAAATATAAAAACTACACTATACTAATAATACAACTAACATGCAATGCAAACATGAGATAATATGAACTAACAAATGCAAAACTACGCTACACATGCAAAATAACATACTCAACATGAACATAACGAAACATTAAACAAATACTCCCCCAAACTTAACATAAACAATGTCCTCATTGTTAAAATATAGCAATAAAGCACAAGAAGACTTCCCTAAATTAACTAAGTAGAAGGTGGCACCTCCTCAACATCTAAATTCGACGGTGGGTAGGCTGGCAGTGGTTGTGGGCTTAGAAAGTGGAACTGATCAGCAACATTGGGGTTCATTCTAGCAAACGCCTGTACCATGGAAGCATTGAAGGCTTTTTGTGTGGCAAAAACATGCTCTTGAAGCTCTTTATCCTCTTCAATTTTCTATCCTCAAGTCTTTCCATGTCATCAATATGTCGCTGGAGGCTATGGAACTGCGTGTTGAACATGTATTTAGTTAACCTATGACCCCTAGATATAGCCTCCTCAGCCCCCTCAGAAATTTCATCATCTTTAAATTCATCATCCTCTGAGCTATCTTCGGCTTCCTCCTCCTCAGGAGAATCAAGAAATACAAACCCCAGCCCTCTAGGATGTGACTCAACTCCAGGCCAGACTGAGTATCGAGCAATAAGACGTGAGTCTAACAACTGGAGCTGCTACTGCACCGGCTCTTCCAATGACTATCTAACTCCTGACTGTCGACACAGTCCACATATAAGGGATGGGTGTGGAAACCCCCCAGAGAATGGGCCTCACAGGCAGCATCTGATAGAGAAACTGATAATAGCACCCACATCAATATCAAAGTCCTCCATAATTGCATACAGAAGCAACACCTTCTCCTTGGTCACCTCGCTTGTGTATGTAGATGGGAACAGTTTTGCGCAGAGGAAGGCATACCAAATCTTTCCATATCGGCTCAAATCCTTGCTCATGAAAAGAGTCCCTCCTTTCTTCCCTTTAACCCACGTTTTTTTCGGCTTTGATATCTCACTCAGTATTTGATCGTAGTCGGGGCTGCTATCACGAAGCTGAGCATACTAGCAGACGGCTGAGGCTGGCACATTGTAGAATTCATTAATAGCCTCGGGACCAAATTGGACCTGTTTACCACGGACAAATGCAGCAAATGGTGCTCTATCCTCTGCATTTGCATAGAATTCTTGCACAACTGTCACTAAAGCAGGGTCCGATTGATCAGTGAACGTGTCCCATCCTTGTTCATTTATTTGACGCCTCATCTGCCTGTCGAAAGAATCAGGCCTCAACCCTCTCTCTGGTGGCAATGCCTTCGGTGCAAAGTACTCAAATTTTTTCGCCGCTAAGGCACTGACAAATTTTCTTTTGTCAAAGATGAGAGTTGTCGGTGATGACCCTTCACCCCGTTGACATTTTACCAATGTCTTTGGTGCCATTGTGTAGCAATGCAATTCACAATCCCCCCAAACTTGTCATTTGCGCAATTCCTCAAACAATTGGGGTTTCGATGCCACAAAGAGAACCAATAGATGCAACCAAAGTGAACACTACTTTTAAGTATGCTAAAAACTCACAAAACATGCTTACCCACACTTGAATGCGTTAGTCTCTGATGATCTAATAGCTATTTACTTTCAACTGCCGAATTTTCCCCTCCTTCTTTGCCTGAAAACCTTTACTGGTGAGAAACCCTAGGTTTTGTGCTTGAAAATCTGAGAGTGTTTGTTAATTTGGTGTAGAATGTAGGGTTAGAGTATAAATAGGAGTGTAAAAGAGGTTGGATTTGATGGAGAGTGGGCATTTTTGGAGGGAGTTCGTGGGTTTGAGGTGTAATGGGTTCGATTTTTAAAGATATATGGAAGTGGGGGGCACGATCTGCAGAAGAGCCTTTTTAAAAAAATTCTGAACTGCCATACCCCCGCCTGGGCGGGCTCTTTTTGCCTTCAAACCCCCGCCGGGGCGGGCATAAATAGAGAACCCCCCAGCTGGGGCAGGCATGTCAGGCTGTGTTTGGGCCCTTTAGGGCAGGCATCTGTTTCCCGAACCATATTTGATTTTCTGCTATTTTGACCTGCACGCATGTACAACTTCATCCTCAGTTCCTGAAATCAATTAAAACCCAATATTTAAGTTAATCACATGGAGATTGAGCAAGATCATTGTGTTTTACGTACATTGACCAACTACTACATACTAATTATCATATGAATTGCAAAACTTAGACTACTAAGCAGTAATACTAATAATTAATCTACTAAATTAGAGATTGTGAAATTAAATACTGCAATAACAAGAAAATTGGGTTGCCTCCCAATGAGCACTTGTTTTTAATTCTTTCAGCCTGACTACTCCCTATGTCATAGCGCATCAGCAAGAGTGATTGCGGTGGCTTGATGATTGACGTCACCGCCAATTGTGCTTTAGACGTTACCCGTTGACTTTGAATGTTTCTAGCGAATTCCGACTATAGAGTTCAGCGGCGCCATGTGGGTAAACTGTTTTGATGGTGAATGGCCCCGACCATCTTGATTTAAGTTTCCGTGGGAATAATCTCAGTCGAGAGTTGTAAAATAATACCGCTTGGCCCGGTTAAAGCTTTCTATTCAGAATTTTCTGGTCGTGCCACTTCTTGACCTTTTCTTTGTACAACTTAGAGTTTTTGTACGCTTGCAACCGAAACTCATCTAGCTCGTTAAGTTGTAGCAGTCTTTTCTCGCCCGCAGCTGTTTGATCAAAATTTAATTTCTGAATAGCCCAATATGCTTTGTGCTAAAGTTCAACTGGGAGGTGGCACGCTTTTCTGTAGACAAGTTTATACGGATATATACCAATTGGTGTCTTGTATGTTATACGATAAGCCCATAAAGCATCTTCCAATTTTAGAGACCAGTCTTTCGGATTCACTACTTTCTCTAAAATTCTTTTCACCTCTCTATTTGAAACTTCGGCTTGGCCACTCGTTTTGGGATGATAAGTCATCGCAATTCTGTGATTTACCCCATATTTTGCCAATAGAGATGTGAAGAACTTATTGCAGAAGTGACTTCCCTCGTCACTTATGATTGATCTCGGCGTGCCAAATCTCGTAAAGATGTTTTTCTGTAGGAATTTCAAAACAGCTTTGGCATCATTTGTAGGGAGTGCCAGCAAGATGTATAGATTGTTGTATGAAGGCAGAAAAGGTCCCATAAAGTCAATCCCCCATACATCGAAAACTTCGAATTCTAAGATTGTGTTGAGTGACATCTCAATCCTTTTTGAAATATTGCCCACCCTTTAACATCTATCACAGCTTCTTACAAACTAGTGGGCATCTTTGAATAAAGTTGGCCAGTAGAATCCTGCCTGAAGAAATTTTACCGCTATTCGCTCATTTCCATAGTGTACCCCATATACAGATGTGTGATGTGACACCCCCAAATCTGAGTACTTCATTCCCACAGAATTTAGTGCTCACTATCAAAAATAATTACATCTAACTACCCATAATAAAGGATAAAGACATCAAATAACTTAAACAATAATCTTTCCCATTAAAGGGTTACATCATCTTAAAAACAATCCCAGGTAATCTAACCTTAAATTATTACATAAGTTTACGGAATACATCATAAAATAAAACAAGTCTTATAACATAATTTATTTAAATAAATTCTCATAAATCTTCAACACTTGGACATCTTGCCCTTTTCTTTGCTAGTAGATGACTCACCAACTCTTTCAACTTTAGCTGCAGTGTTAATTGCAAGAGTGAGCAAACAATTGCTCACTGATATAAAGAGTAGTAATGATAACAACATGAGAATGAACAATGAATGCTGAACAATAATGAACTTGTTCTATGAATCAAAAATAGAAAACAAGTTCGAACTTTAATGTCTGAGGGTCTTAAGACCACGAACTATGTCCCCGGTGATTAGGTATTACTACCCCAACCTTAACAGTCATTAAGACTATACAGACCCTTCTTAACGTACTTAGGGGGATCAGCCCTTTGTACCATGTATTGTGCATAAACATCTAAACGTTACACGTATAAAATCCCCTATGTAAGGGTTGTTCGTCTCAGTTTGGATTTAGAATTCCCGCACTAAAGAAAGTTTAGCTTGGAACTAATTTATCAGTGGTTCTAGAATTTTAGAACACTATTCCATAATAGACTAGTTCAATCAATAAGAGTTTGCTTACTACTTGAAGGTTTAATACAACAATATAGAATTGAACAAGGTTATCAAAGTCAAAGATCGAATAATAACAATATATAACTGAGTAAACATGATATACATGGAAAGTACTATATTCAACAGAGTTAGAACAATCTCCTTTGAATCGATGTATTAGAACAATATATGCTTCGAATAATATTAAGGAAAGTGAAACTTGCTCGATGTAACTGTGACAACCCCAAAATAGGTTCATTCCATCCAACCTATTCTGAGTCGCCAAATACATGGTACAGAAAACAACTACAACTTTATTACAACAATTGTCGTGCAAAATACAACAACACATATACTGTGAGTTTGGATACAAATATATACCAAATGTGACTCATGTTTCAACCGTGGACATCACCTCACAATAACACCTTACATAAAGGTATAGTCAAAAACTGTTTTAGAAATTAAAATCTTTGGGAAGTGCTCAAGGAAACCTTCGTACATGGGAGGCCACGCGTCTAGGTTATGATAGATATCATATGGCCACAGAATTATCCTTGGTTGACCCAATAGACCCCAAAGAAAAACAAGAAGATTACTATCATATTCTTCCCAATGGTGAGTCTTCTCTTGACATATCATTATCTCTACTGTCTCTAATTGAGAATTATACTTTAAACAAACACCAAGATTATATAGGTAGTGCTCGTATATATACTCAGCAAGTGGATGAGCACATCCCTGTCTTATGATGACACAAGGTTGTATGTCGTTAGACATCTTGTATGATAGTGGCAAACCACCCTTCCAACGTTGGGTACACCTTACCCTATTGGATTCACCAAATATAACTACTAAATGAACTTTTCTATACTGCTTCGGGAGAACATCCACAGCTAGAGACCACTGTTCTATTTCCCCGTTACCCTCGCTCGACCCAGCTACACTCTTATTACCTGAAAGGAATTGTGAAGCAAAAGGGTGAGCACAACTAGCCCAGTAAAGAATATCATGACTAAAGATAATTAAATTATCAGTAGCCTTCATCAATAATAAATCAGAGATTTAGAACATATGGTAAATGATAAAAATTTCAACCATAGTTGCAGCGGAACGAGCAATCCATTAGAAGAGTCAAATAGACTATAAAGTCTATTATCTTCTCCATGTTAAAAATCCATCAACAATGTTTTATCCCTGTAACATCAATCAACAGTTCCTTTCCACAATCATGTGAATAACTCATAATCATAATTGTGATTCTAAATTTTTCTTCGCACCCAGGACGAAGAATATTTTCATCACATGTCTTTACCTGAAACATCAAAGATCATGGTTATACCAAATCACAGTTCCTGTTCATAATCATACTAATAAATCCATCTTTGCACTACGACCAAAGATATTCAACAACAGTTTATCTTTGCACTACGGGCCAAAGATATTCATCAACAGACCATCTTTGCACTACAGGCCAAAGATATTCATCTACAATTCATCTTTGCACTACAGGCCAAAAATATTCCTCAACCGTTCATCTTTGCATTACTGGCCAAAGATATTCAACAACAGGTCATCTTTGCACTACGGGCCAAAGATATTCATCTACAATTCATCTTTGCACTACAGGCTAAAGATATTCCTCAACAATTCATATTTGCACTACATGCCAAATATATTAATACCTCAAAGAATATATAATCATTTAAGAATTTATATAAACAATAATTATAACCATGTTGATCATTTCACCTTTGCACTTAAGCTAAAGATATTCAATTATAAATTTAATGGTCATGATCATACCAGTCAACAATTCAACTTTGCACTACTGGCCAAAGAGAACCCATAGTCATGATCATACCAATAATTTACCCATCTTTACACTCAAGCGAAAGAGAATTTCAACATCAAGGTTATAAAAATGTTATATATGATTATAAAAATAATATGGTCAAAACATGGATTTAATTTCAAGAGCAATATTCATAAATCAACTATAATTTGGTTAGAAAAAGAAACCAATTTTGTCGTGAATAGTAACTCATGAATAGTAACCTCGACTCAAAAAGGTAGAAATTCCACAATAAAATCTATACCAATATTTCGGTATAATGATATTGAAAGGATAACATTTCTTAAGCTTATAAACAATTTATTTAAATTGTTTACACTTTACTAATTAATGCATTTAATCATCATAAAATGTCAACTCTTAAGATTTCATCATCAATAGCCAAAACCCTCATCAAAAATCTGCATATACCTCATATAGGATTCTCAAGCCATAAAATCCTATTTTCCAATTTTCTTTCCTCACAAAACATATTTAATTCATTTACTCATAACTAGACCATTTTCATAAAAAATACCAAATCAGTTCCAAAAATATTTCTTTTCTGGGATTTAGCATAATATAGTCCCATAGTGAACATATATTTTTCTCAGAATTTTTAAAAGTCATTTACTATTTTTCATATGGCCAAAATAGCCGAATATTTAAACATTTATCAAAAATTGTACTTTTGTCTAAAAATTCTGAAATTTACAGAGTATACTTCTATCATATACATGTACTCCCAATAAAAATTTCATCAATTTTGGAGTTAACCACAAGGAATTATAAGCTGTTACTTTTAAAATAGTCTTTTCTCATAAAATTCATAACTCTCAATCTATACATCCAAAAATCACCATTTTTGGACACAATCAAGAAAACTTATCAAAATATCATTTCAAATTTTTCCAGAATTTTTGAAGGTCAGAAAAATTACGAAACTGAAAATCATAACAACCCTTAAAATCCCTTAATATCCCTTACTATCCCTTACAATCCCTTACCTCAAAAGAGCAGAATTCTGACTGGATATCGGATATGATGCTGAAGGAAACTTGCACTGATGAATAGTAACTCACCAAGTATCTAAATACTCACAAAATACACTCAATAATCTAGAGAGAGAAAGAGAGAAAGCTTATGTTTCTGGTGTGATTTTCAATTCTAACTTAGCCCTCTATTTATAGGAAAATTTTGGTAGGTTTGACCTGCAACCTGATGGCTTTACCTGCTACTATTCCCACCTACCACATTTGAAATATAATTCAGCACATTTCTTCACCAACCACAAGTGGGGCCCACCAATTCTAGAATTTTCCACCAAAATGATAAACTCCGAAAATTCAACAATTTCTGAACCAATCATCTCGTAAAATTCATAACAAATCATACATTCATTTTTAACGGTTTAAAATTTGTGGACATATACTCAACTTATATATGTATAACATATCCAAATATTACTACGATCCAACGGTCGGATTAAAAATTATAACCCCCGCAAAATATCTCAAAAACCCTGATTTTTAATACCTCCATTCCGACAAAAATACGGATAAAAATCTCAACATTAACTCCTTCATTTTTTAACCACAAAAATATATCCCTCATTTATATCCACATAAAATAAATATTTTCTTATCATATGAATCAATAATTAATTATTCACAAATAATATTACAGAATCACATTTATGACAACCAGGCCGTTCCCAGGAAAGAGGGGGCTTTCCAATAAGGATTTCTCCTTACTAGCGCGCAATTAGATGACCAAACCTCTCCTTAGACAGAACTTTCTAGACATTGCCAATAATGCTATCTAATAATACTATTCAAATAATATGAATTATTGATCTGATAATGGAAAATACTGTGCAGCAACAATTATTGAACAACAATAATATAAAATTTCAACGTAGCAATTATTGAATCAATAAAATAAAATATTGAACAGTAATTACTGTAACAATTATTGAGTAGTGCCTTCTTACGTAAGAATCAATAATTTCAAAAATACTGTGCAATACCGTGTGCTACTGTGCAATAACGCGTATTACTGTATTTTAACCACCGGGTATTCCAACAGTGTTAACGGTAACAACTACGCCGTTATTTGTAAAAACTTAAATTTTTGTCGTTATCGTCATCCGACAGTTATTCGTTATGGGGCCCACAAATAGTTGCGCCGTCGTACGAATATTCCCCGACAGAAAGAATATTCTACGACCAAACGAATATTCCCCGACAACAATGATTATTTTATAACCACTTGCTTATTTTGAAAAAAATATTCACATTTCACCCATAACTTTAAACTTTTATCAATTTAACCATTTACTGAATAGTAATTATAAGAAAAATTGAATACTTTTATTTCATAAAATTCGGGGTCTTACAATCTCCCCTCCTTATGAAATTTCGTCCCCGAAATTTACGTACCTGGTATTTCAAAGAGTTGAGAATACCTTCCTTTCATTTCAAATTCCATCTTCTCTGTCATCATAATTTCTCCATTGCTCATCTCCTGTATTTCAAATAACATTCTAGAATACAGCTTCAAAACAAGTGTTAATTTAACAAAATAATATCCCGATATTATGACTGACCAACAAATAAGCTTAGGTAGGACACACTAGCGAAGGATTTACGCATCTCTCCCCTCCTAGTTATATTCTCCGATCTCCACCAGAGATCATATCCCTAAGCTCTGATACCACCTGTGACAACCCCAAAATAGGTTCATTCCATCCAACCTATTCTGAGTCGCCAAATACATGGTACAGAAAACAACTACAACTTTATTACAACAATTGTCGTGCAAAATACAACAACACATATACTGTGAGTTTGGATACAAATATATACCAAATGTGACTCATGTTTCAACCGTGGACATCACCTCACAATAACACCTTACATAAAGGTATAGTCAAAAACTGTTTTAGAAATTAAAATCTTTGGGAAGTGCTCAAGGAAACCTTCGTACATGGGAGGCCACGCGTCTAGGTTATGATAGATATCATATGGCCACAGAATTATCCTTGGTTGACCCAATAGACCCCAAAGAAAAACAAGAAGATTACTATCATATTCTTCCCAATGGTGAGTCTTCTCTTGACATATCATTATCTCTACTGTCTCTAATTGAGAATTATACTTTAAACAAACACCAAGATTATATAGGTAGTGCTCGTATATATACTCAGCAAGTGGATGAACACATCCCTGTCTTATGATGACACGAGGTTGTATGTCGTTAGACATCTTGTATGATAGTGGCAAACCACCCTTCCAACGTTGGGTACACCTTACCCTATTGGATTCACCAAATATAACTACTAAATGAACTTTTCTATACTGCTTCGGGAGAACATCCACAGCTAGAGACCACTGTTCTATTTCCCCGTTACCCTCGCTCGACCCAGCTACACTCTTATTACCTGAAAGGAATTGTGAAGCAAAAGGGTGAGCACAACTAGCCCAGTAAAGAATATCATGACTAAAGATAATTAAATTATCAGTAGCCTTCATCAATAATAAATCAGAGATTTAGAACATATGGTAAATGATAAAAATTTCAACCATAGTTGCAGCGGAACGAGCAATCCATTAGAAGAGTCAAATAGACTATAAAGTCTATTATCTTCTCCATGTTAAAAATCCATCAACAATGTTTTATCCCTGTAACATCAATCAACAGTTCCTTTCCACAATCATGTGAATAACTCATAATCATAATTGTGATTCTAAATTTTTCTTCGCACCCAGGACGAAGAATATTTTCATCACATGTCTTTACCTGAAACATCAAAGATCATGGTTATACCAAATCACAGTTCCTGTTCATAATCATACTAATAAATCCATCTTTGCACTACGACCAAAGATATTCAACAACAGTTTATCTTTGCACTACGGGCCAAAGATATTCATCAACAGACCATCTTTGCACTACAGGCCAAAGATATTCATCTACAATTCATCTTTGCACTACAGGCCAAAAATATTCCTCAACCGTTCATCTTTGCATTACTGGCCAAAGATATTCAACAACAGGTTATCTTTGCACTACGGGCCAAAGATATTCATCTACAATTCATCTTTGCACTACAGGCTAAAGATATTCCTCAACAATTCATATTTGCACTACATGCCAAATATATTAATACCTCAAAGAATATATAATCATTTAAGAATTTATATAAACAATAATTATAACCATGTTGATCATTTCACCTTTGCACTTAAGCTAAAGATATTCAATTATAAATTTAATGGTCATGATCATACCAGTCAACAATTCAACTTTGCACTACTGGCCAAAGAGAACCCATAGTCATGATCATACCAATAATTTACCCATCTTTACACTCAAGCGAAAGAGAATTTCAACATCAAGGTTATAAAAATGTTATATATGATTATAAAAATAATATGGTCAAAACATGGATTTAATTTCAAGAGCAATATTCATAAATCAACTATAATTTGGTTAGAAAAAGAAACCAATTTTGTCGTGAATAGTAACTCATGAATAGTAACCTCGACTCAAAAAGGTAGAAATTCCACAATAAAATCTATACCAATATTTCGGTATAATGATATTGAAAGGATAACATTTCTTAAGCTTATAAACAATTTATTTAAATTATTTACACTTTACTAATTAATGCATTTAATCATCATAAAATGTCAACTCTTAAGATTTCATCATCAATAGCCAAAACCCTCATCAAAAATCTGCATATACCTCATATAGGATTCTCAAGCCATAAAATCCTATTTTCCAATTTTCTTTCCTCACAAAACATATTTAATTC
The DNA here is from genome assembly GCA_016801055.1 of Panax notoginseng. Classification (NCBI taxonomy): domain Eukaryota; kingdom Viridiplantae; phylum Streptophyta; class Magnoliopsida; order Apiales; family Araliaceae; genus Panax; species Panax notoginseng. The sequence continues at coordinate 115,858,396 of CM029023.1, forward strand.
ATTTACTCATAACTAGACCATTTTCATAAAAAATACCAAATCAGTTCCAAAAATATTTCTTTTCTGGGATTTAGCATAATATAGTCCCATAGTGAACATATATTTTTCTCAGAATTTTTAAAAGTCATTTACTATTTTTCATATGGCCAAAATAGCCGAATATTTAAACATTTATCAAAAATTGTACTTTTGTCTAAAAATTCTGAAATTTACAGAGTATACTTCTATCATATACATGTACTCCCAATAAAAATTTCATCAATTTTGGAGTTAAGCACAAGGAATTATAAGCTGTTACTTTTAAAATAGTCTTTTCTCATAAAATTCATAACTCTCAATCTATACATCCAAAAATCACCATTTTTGGACACAATCAAGAAAACTTATCAAAATATCATTTCAAATTTTTCCAGAATTTTTGAAGGTCAGAAAAATTACGAAACTGAAAATCATAACAACCCTTAAAATCCCTTAATATCCCTTACTATCCCTTACAATCCCTTACCTCAAAAGAGCAGAATTCTGACTGGATATCGGATATGATGCTGAAGGAAACTTGCACTGATGAATAGTAACTCACCAAGTATCTAAATACTCACAAAATACACTCAATAATCTAGAGAGAGAAAGAGAGAAAGCTTATGTTTCTGGTGTGATTTTCAATTCTAACTTAGCCCTCTATTTATAGGAAAATTTTGGTAGGTTTGACCTGCAACCTGATGGCTTTACCTGCTACTATTCCCACCTACCACATTTGAAATATAATTCAGCACATTTCTTCACCAACCACAAGTGGGGCCCACCAATTCTAGAATTTTCCACCAAAATGATAAACTCCGAAAATTCAACAATTTCTGAACCAATCATCTCGTAAAATTCATAACAAATCATACATTCATTTTTAACGGTTTAAAATTTGTGGACATATACTCAACTTATATATGTATAACATATCCAAATATTACTACGATCCAACGGTCGGATTAAAAATTATAACCCCCGCAAAATATCTCAAAAACCCTGATTTTTAATACCTCCATTCCGACAAAAATACGGATAAAAATCTCAACATTAACTCCTTCATTTTTTAACCACAAAAATATATCCCTCATTTATATCCACATAAAATAAATATTTTCTTATCATATGAATCAATAATTAATTATTCACAAATAATATTACAGAATCACATTTATGACAACCAGGCCGTTCCCAGGAAAGAGGGGGCTTTCCAATAAGGATTTCTCCTTACTAGCGCGCAATTAGATGACCAAACCTCTCCTTAGACAGAACTTTCTAGACATTGCCAATAATGCTATCTAATAATACTATTCAAATAATATGAATTATTGATCTGATAATGGAAAATACTGTGCAGCAACAATTATTGAACAACAATAATATAAAATTTCAACGTAGCAATTATTGAATCAATAAAATAAAATATTGAACAGTAATTACTGTAACAATTATTGAGTAGTGCCTTCTTACGTAAGAATCAATAATTTCAAAAATACTGTGCAATACCGTGTGCTACTGTGCAATAACGCGTATTACTGTATTTTAACCACCGGGTATTCCAACAGTGTTAACGGTAACAACTACGCCGTTATTTGTAAAAACTTAAATTTTTGTCGTTATCGTCATCCGACAGTTATTCGTTATGGGGCCCACAAATAGCTGCGCCGTCGTACGAATATTCCCCGACAGAAAGAATATTCTACGACCAAACGAATATTCCCCGACAACAATGATTATTTTATAACCACTTGCTTATTTTGAAAAAAATATTCACATTTCACCCATAACTTTAAACTTTTATCAATTTAACCATTTACTGAATAGTAATTATAAGAAAAATTGAATACTTTTATTTCATAAAATTCGGGGTCTTACAGTAACGAATTATGTTACAAGAGTTTGTACAATCATACACAAGATAGATTAGTTTTGCTCAACTTTAACATAGAATTTAGAAACTTGTGCAATGATGATTTAGAACTAGAAAGCTTGCTTGACAATAACAAATATCGGAATTATAAAACTTGCATTTATTATAAAAAAGAATGAAGTTAGAGAACTTGCCTCGTGTGTAAGCCACACAAGTATAATAAATGTTCGTCAAATATCCTACACATATCATTAGGATCACAATACCAAATAGTTATATTAACATCAATTCCATTAGTTTACTTTTCATTTCAATCAAGTCTATAATCTTTAACTTAAGACTTGATTATTCTACCCATTCACGTAATATGAAACTGAATTATCACTACATCATAGTACACAACATGGTGGTCGTAGAACAACACCAATTCAAATGACATCATATTACAAACTGTCACAACTTACTAAATCATAATCTATAGTTTCGGCATAGTGATTACAATACATTACTACGTCTTGTAACATGTTTTAGGTCCTTTACACATCATTAAAATATGTTAAGTTAACAATCTCCTAGCTATGTTGTTAACAGCTCAACACTGGGTCTAACTGACCACTGGCGCGGCCGCGCCATGACACCCTTTGTATCTAGCGCGCCCGCGCTCGGCACCAGAAACAGTTTTGCAGAAACTCGAACACTGTCTCTGTTCTAGGTCAAAAATCCCAATTCCACAAAAATCCACCAAACTCAATCATCTAAAACTTTGTAGTAACATAGTTAAACATGCTATTCATCATTCTAACTACATAAACATTACATATATTCAATTTTTAAGATTTAAAGCCACAATTTTCCAAATTTCTTTAATTTTTACACTTTTAGCAAATTCGATCGCCATGACTTTGTTTCTTAACCAATTGACATGATTCAAACTACTCCGCTTTTGTTTCTTAACATACTAACACAATCCAACATCAATTCGCAGATTACAACACATATTGAACACGAAATTTTGTACTTTCTTAAGCCATATCACATGAACATACACTGATATTCTAACTTTCTTCTTGCAAAGCTAATTTCATATTTTTGATCACCAAATAGCACTCATATATGATGATTAACAGATTATAATACCATATATATATATATATATATATATAATCCAACGTGACTTAGAAATTTACAGACAATAATCCTTGAAAACTCAAAACATGAACACTAGGAATAGAGTATACCTTGATTCTTGATGTACACAAAGTTCTAGTAGTTCTTCTCCAACTTTCAATTCTCTGTGATTCTCTTTTCCTCACCAAGCTCTCTCTTTCACTGTGTTCTTTCTCCCTAACTCTCTGCTCTTCTTAGTTAACCCTTAAGAAAATATGTGTAACACATATAAACTGACTCCCTCTTCCCCCACGTATGTCTAGTAAGAACCAAAAAGGTTTACATCAGTTACAAATAAGCCAAAGGCCACAAGGCCTTGTTTGGCTACCCAAAATTCCCCTCCTCCAATTTATTTTAATAATATTTATATTATATAGTTTCATTTGTCACACATGTAACTAATTTACATAACTTACAATTATAGCTTGCCCCTCTAGATGTTTTCCACACTTTGCCCCTCTAGATGTTTTTCACTCCGTAACGTGATAGCTTGACACTGCTCATGATTTCCCCTAGGATTCTTCTCAGTGTCACTCGGTAAAGTCCTTTGAGGTCTATTATTCAATGTCATTGCAAGCTGTTCCATCTGATTTTCCAAGTTCTTAATCGTCGCCGCTTGCGTTTTCATAGCTGCCTCATTACTGGATATATATTTCAACAATAGCTCCTCCAAATCTGACATTTACTCTTGTTGCGGAGCTGATTGTTGATGATGATTTTAGAAACTGGGGGGATACGATGGTCAGGGAGCCTGCTGATGGTTCTGATTGTTACTCCACGAGAAGTTTAGATGGTTCCTTGCCCTCGGATTGTAGGTATTCTGATATGGATTAGGAGGTATTCTGCTATAGCTAGCTACAAATTGAACTGTTGTTGGATTGATAGCACACTGCTCTGTCGGATGTTCCCCCTCACACAATTCACACACATACACCACCTGTTGAACCTCTACTCCCGTGAGGGCATCCATTTTCTTCGACAACACTAAAATTTGAGCTGCTAAAGCCGTCACTCCATCTACCTCTAACACTCCAGTTGCCTTAGGTTGTATCATTCTTGCTGTTGGCCACTGGTAGTTGTTAGCTGCCATTATTTTAATCAAGTCATAAGCCTCCTCAAACCTTTTAGCCATAAATGCCCCTCCCGACGCTACATGTATACTAGTGCGAATATTATTGTTTAACCCACTGTAGAAGGTGTTCATCTGCAGCCACTTGGATAACCCATGCGGACACTTCCTCGACAATTCCTTATATCTTTCCCAAGCTTCATATAGAGACTCCTTATGCTGCTATTCAAACATTATAATTTCATTCCTCATCTTAGCAGTCTTCGCCGGTGGGAAGAATTTGGCTAGAAACTTTTGAGCTAGGTCATCCCATGTAGTGATTGATCCTGGTGGTAATGAATGTAACCAGCTATTTTCCTTGTCTCGCAGTGTGAACGAAATAAACGAAGCCTAACTGCATCATCAGATACCCCATTGTACTTGAAGGGATCGCATATCTCCAAAAAGCTAACCAGATGCTCGTTTGGATCATCATTAGCCAATCCCCCAAACTATACCGAATTCTATATCATCTGAATTGTGCCAGGCTTGATCTCAAAATTGTTCACTGTAATTGTAGGCATGGTGATGCTTGATTGAATTTCAGTAACTCTGGTGTAGCATAGTCCCTAAGTGTTTTCTAATCCTCTGCAGCCATATTTTCTTGCTTCTCAAAATTCTCCCTAGTCTCTTTAATCCACTTACTAAGCCTCTAAAACCTTTTTTTTGATGTCGTCCTCGTAAGGAAGTAAATCTAGTTTCTTTGACCGAGTTTGCATGAACTAATTAAAAGAACCTGAAACAAGAAATGACAAAAACAAAGAAGAAAAATGTTTAACTAAAACTGATATTGAAAGTAATAAAATCAATTATTGTCCCCAGCAACGGTGCCAAAAATTTGTTGGGTGTAATCTAATTAAGCACGGCACGCAAGTATACGTGATCAACAAGTAATATAATGATAAGTTAAGTATTGTTCCCACAGAGACAAATATATATTTTAATCTACCAATTACCAGCTTTGTATTTTCTCAATTTTATTAAACTAAATGATTTTGATAATGAAAATAATGAAAAACTAATAAACAAAATAAAATCAACTAACAACCACAAATTTTACTCAGATAATGGAGAATTAAGCCTACAATTTCACTTTATGCTTCACTCAGATTATCATGCCTCTGTTTAATCCAACTTAACTATTCCAGTTCATTAATCAAGAACACAAAAGTAGATGTAGCCATCTCTCGATGCACTATACCCATATCAACTTAAATCCACAGATGATAGAATTAAGTCAAATACCCTAATTAACTAATTCATTATATCTCTGTGTAAATTACAATTAAAGAAGGTTTAAATCCCAAGTTCTCATACACTTACATGTGATGCATAAGTATATCTCTATCCCTAACATAAATTATGAATTCCATCAAAACACAAAAATCACAAACACATGCTATTATGACTAAGTCTAAACTCATATTTCATCTCTCGAATTCATATAAGTTCACATAGAATTGGCGATCAAGCAACTCATAGATTATGCACAAATTATAATAGATGAACGAAAAATAACATCATTGAATTAAAATCAAAACATAATAATCCTCATTACACATAAAGATCACTACAAAAAATAGTGATTTTGCAACAAACAGTTGCGTTGCTAAATGTGCGAAATTTCGTTGCCAAATGTCATTTGCAACGATTTTTCGGTCGTTGGACATTTCGTTGCGCAATGAGTGTTGCTAATTGTCTAGCAACAACAAAAAAATTCGTTGCAAAAAATAATATATTTTGCAACAAAATTTTATTTTCGTATAAAATCATAAATCATTTAGCAACGAAATATTTTGTAGTAACTTTATTAAGAAATTGTTACTGAAAAATAATTTTCGTTGCAAAATACGCCTAATTGGCAACGAAAAGAATCTTTTTATTTCCCAACAAAGATAAAATTCGTTGCATTTGATACACATTTGCCAACGATGTTTGTCGTTGCTGAACAAAATTAAAATTGCTGCCTTAATTGATTTTCGTTGCTAATTGTATACTTTTAAGTAACGATTTTTGTTGCTAAATGTACAAAATAAACCGATCATATATTAATTTGCAACGAAATTTTTCGTTGTCGTTGGTTTTGTTATGGATAATTATGATCAATTAGCAACGATACTATTCAAAACTGATTGTTTTTCGAGCAACAAAAGTTGTCGTCAATTAGCAATGACACTATACATTGTCAAATCTATTATGTACTCTGTTTTTTAACGAATGTCGAAATTATTTTACAAACAAAATAAATCATGTCTCAATGACCCCATAACAAATTATGACATAAATACATAAAGCTCAAATATTATTAATTAATGCATCCAATACATGATCATTCATCATGTATGGTTTTATTTTTCTGATAAAATGATTATTTATTATTTTTTGATTAAATGAATATTTATTATTTTTTGATATTTATGTTATTTATTGCACAAATTTATAATTTAATTAATTAGATCAAGTTAAGTAAAAATTATAATATGCACATTTATATTTAGTGCATAAATTAAACATTATAACTTGAAGGGTGTATTAAACATTATATTAAAAATATTTTTGGATATTAGTTGGTCAACCACACTATGGATAATGAATGTTACATATTGTAGATTACTTGAAAAACTAGAGGGGTGGTTAATGTTATTAAAATTATTTACAGAGGGTGTCAAATTATTTACTCTTATTTACTCTTATTGTAATATCCTTGGTTTTTTTGCAACCTATATAAAATATATTTAGCAAAAAAAAACGTGCTTATTGGGTTTATCTTAACTTTGGGCAACAATATACTAGTCGTTGCAACAAAATGTATAAAATAAGCAACGAAAATAAATTGTTGACAATGAACGTGACCCATATTATGTAATGAAATATAGCAACAAAAAAATTTTCGTTGCCCACGATGAGGAGAAATCACATCGGCAACAAAAAATAAATTGGCAGGATTTTTTTTATTTCCCGTCAACGAATTTGCAATTAAATTTTGTAACGACCTATGAATTTCGTTACAAAAAATAAAAACATTTTACAAATTGTAACGAATGACAAATTTCGTTGCTAAACATGCATTTTTGGCAACGACTTATAGTTCATAAGTCGTTGCCAAAAATGTCCATTTTTTTGTAGTGGATCCATCATAAGCTTAATAAGAAAAATTAGTTCATAATTAATAAATTAAACACTGAATATATCAAAAAAATCAACATCTCAATTATAGAACTGAAATTAAAGTAAAAGAATAGTAATAAAACCACCCTTTTCTTTACTCCAATCTCTGCAATGTTCGTGTTCCTCGCTCCTTGCTCCAATTCCTCCACAATCTTCACAATTAGGGATTGAAAGTTATTGTGATTGATTGATTGTCAAATTCGTGAATAGAGTTGATGAAGTCTCTATTATTGTATCTGAATACGTCCTCTTTCAAGTCCCAATCGCGTCTAAAGTTCCAAAAGATATGCAACAGCAGTAGTAGAAACACATCAAAACTCTTCTCTTTTGACCGCGCACCCCTGCCCCGGTGGGCTTTTTGTGCATGGAAACCCCCGCCCCGGCGAGGTGTTACTATTTCTGATTTTGTATACCCCCGCCCCGACGGGTTTGTTGGCCTGTGGATGCCCGCCCCGACGGGGTCTATCTCTGTACTTGCTGATTTTTGCTGCTTGTCTCACCGATCTCCTGCCTTAGCCAATATATACTGACCCTGCACACAAACATGCACAAAACACATAAAACGATATAAAAATAAATGAATTAGTCAGTAGTCACCATTTAAGTCCGAATAGGCATCCGATTCGTAGGTATGAAACTCACTCATCATGTTTGTTATTCAATAACTCATAATCTCTTAGGAGGAAGATGGATGAAAGTTTGAATTTTTTTTGAGTATATGAACTTTTTTTTTAATGTTTAAAAAATTTACAAAATATTTCCGTCTATTTAAAGATTTTTTTTTAACTTTTAAAATATTCAATCTTTTGATTAAAAATTAAAATGAAAAAAAAAATTAATTGTTGGTGTTAGGTTGTGGAATAACCGGTATAATTAGAGATTGGTTTTAACTTTTGAGTTCCAATCTTATTATATCTAGTATATAAAGTTGGAGGTGAGCTATAGTGTAAACAATTTTTTTGAGATTTTTTGGTTTTTCTGAAAAATACCCTACAACTTTTAAAGTAATTTCTATTATAATCTTTTTTATTATTAGTATTTGTTATTTTTTTATTTAGTTTTTAAAATTTTATAACAAAATTATTTTAACACAAATAATTTACACATGCAACCCATTTGCCACTGGACACTAATACATGCGAGAGCAGATCCTCTGTCCCCTTCTGTCCTTCCACTTAAATTTTGATACCTAACTTTTTATTTAATTTTAAACTTAATCGGTGTTAAGTAAGAGGCTAGGTGTCAAAATTTAAGTGGGGGGATACAAGGGGGACAGAGGATCTACTCTCAGTATATGCAAGAAAACACATTTTTGCCCAAATAATGTCTCGACTATTGAAAAAGGGAAATATATCCATACGTCGCTATAAATTTGACACTTGTAAAGTAAAAAGTTGATATTTGTGGTAGATGATAGTTAAGTTTCAACTTTAATGGGAGATTTGGTATAAGAAGTTGGCATAACTAGGGGTGCTCATCGGTAAAAAATTGAACCGATACCAAAAACACCGAACCGATACCGATTCGAAATTACCAGAAAATAAGAACCGAAATCGGTACCGAATTATCGATTTTGGTACCGGTTCGGTAGAAAATTGATACCGCTTTTTTCGATTTTCGATTATACCGCATGGTAATTGTAAGACCCCAACTTTTTAATGAATAAAATCGAATTTTCTCTATTTATTATTGTAAATAATAAGGTATTAATTTGATATAATGCTTTGGTTATGGATGAAATGTGCAATTTTTTTAAAATAAGCAAGTGGTTATAAAATATTCATTATTGTCGGGGAATATTCGTTTGGTCGTGGAATATTCTTTCTGTCGGAGAATATTCGTACGACGGCGCAGCTATATGTGGGCCCCATAACAGAATAACTATCGGATGAAGAAAACGATAAATTTGAATTTTTATAAATAACAGCATAATCGTTACCATTAACACTGTTGGAATACCCGGTGGGTAAAGTAAAGTAATACAAGTTGTTGCACAGTAGCACACGGTATTGCACAGTATTTTTGAATTATTGATTCTTACGTAAGAAGGTACTACTCAATAATTATTACAGTAATTACTGTTCAATATTTTATTTTATTGATTCAATAATTGCTACGTTGATATTTTATATTATTGTTGTTTAATAATTGTCATTGCACAACATTTCTCATTATCAGATCAATAATTCATATTATTTGAATAATATTATTAGATAGCATTATTGGCAATGTCTAGAATGTTATGTCAAGGAGAGGTTTGGTCACCTAATTGCGCGTCAGTAAGGAGAAATCCTTATCCAAAAGCCCCCTCTTTCTTGGGAACTATCTGGTTGTCATTATTGTGATTCTGTAATATTATTTGTGAATAATTAATTATTGATTTATATGATAAGAAAATATTCATTTGATGTGGATATAAATGGGAAAAATATATACACAACTGTGTAGTACACAGTCGCCTATAGCGACGATTCACCAGTCGCTATAGCTATTCTGGCTAATGGCGACGGGTGAACCGTCGCTATAGCCCGAAAAAACCGTCGTCATAGGCGATTGTGTACTACACAGCTGTGCGTGTATATATATATATATATATATATATATATATATATATATATATATATATATATATGTAGGTACTAATTGATAGTTAACGTGGTAAAAAAGAGGTTTGCCTTACAACAAATCTTGAGCGTCCATTCGAATATCGGACGCTTAATATTGCTCTCATTTATAATTTAATTTTCAGTATTCCTTAGTTTAATACTTTGGACGAGACAAATGTCCAAAATACCCTTATTTTATTTCTAATTTTAGGCTATATGTAAATGAGAGATATTTTGGACATTTGTCCTATCCATAGTATTAAACTGCGGACGAGAGCAATATTAGTCGTTAGATATTGAGATGGACGATCAAGATTTGTTATATATAACCTTTTTTTTATAACGTTAATTATGGATCAGTCTAATATATATATATATATATATATATATATATATATATATATATATATATATAGTCAAACGACTTTAAATATAATCAAATGCATTAAAAAAATATTAAAACTTTATAAAGACATGACTTGTGCTATTACAAGTGAGGAGACAAAGATTGATGACTAAATTACAAATCTGACCCTCCTATTTATCATGTTTTTACTAAATTGTTTCCTAAAATTTTTTTGTAACACAATTGTTCCTCATATATGCATTAGCTATGCAAATGTGTTCCTCAAATATTTTTTACCTATTAAAAATTGATTTCCTCTCTCCTCTCTCTTCATTTTTTTATTTTTAAAATTTGTGTAAAAAATGTATTCTTCTTCTTCTTTTTACTTATTTATTTTTATATTGACCTTTTGAATTCAATATGAAATATCTCTAAATTCAAAATTAATATAAATTTATTAATTTTAGACAATATAATTACCAAAATTATAAACCTTACTATTTTTTCTTAATGGTACTAATAACTATATGATTTATTGTTTTCAAAGGTTAAATTATGTGCATCAATTTTAAATTTAAATATATCTCAAATTGATTTAAACAAATCAAGCTTGATCTTATATCTTGAACAAAATGAATATAAATTTGAAAATATTTATATTTAACCTTGAAAATATTTATATTTATATAAATTTGAAAATATTTTCAAAATTTTCATCGTGCGACTATTATTAAAAGTTGAACTTAGTATTTTTAAGGACAAACAAAGAAAAAATATATCCTAATTTAGTACTTCATAAATTACACCAAAAAACTCGTTATATATAATTTATATTTTTTGTTCAAAATATAGGATCAAGTTTGATTTGATTAAATTAATTTGAGATATATTCAATTTTAAAATTGATGCACGTAATTTAACTTTTGAAAACAATAAATCATAATGTTATTTGTACCATTAAGATTAAAAAAATAGTAAGGTTTATAATTTTGGTAATTATATTGTTTAAAATGAATAAATTTATAATAATTTTGAATTTAGAGATATTTCATATTTAATTCAAAAGGTCAATATAAAAATAAATAAATAAAAAGAAGAAAGAGTATACTTTTTACACAAATTTTTAAAAAAATAAAAAAAATGAGGAGAGATGAGAGAGTAGAGAAAATCAATTTTTAATAGGCTATAAAAATTGGAGGAATACATTGCATAAGTAATACATTTACGAGGAATAGCCGTGTTAAAAAAAAATTAGGAAACTGTTTAGCAAAAGCATGACACATAGTAGGGTTGAGAAAGTAACCAAATTGAAACTGAAATCGCACTAAAAACTGCACAAACCGCACCAACGGTTCCAGCGTATGTTGCGGTTTTAGGTTGGTTGAATAACCAAATTTATGGTTCCGGTTTGGTTACTAGCCAAAACCGCAACCATAAAACCGAAACCGCACCATATGTGTGTATGTGTGGATGCACCGTTCACCACGCATGCTACAGAATTTGGGAGAAGTGAGTTTGGCACTATCTTGTGTAGCTTAATTAGTATCTCTCGTCCAACCGTAGTAGTACTTAGTGGTTTAATTTTACACAACATTATGTACTTCTTAATGATGAAGGTGGGGATTGTGCAATGAAATCAACTCAAAATTACTATACTAGTTTTTTATTTATTTATTGTACGTACTTGTTTTCCTCTCATTGATGACATTTTCCCCCTATTTTATTTATGTATGTATGGGTGTGCAAACATTATGGATGGAACATGGAACATAACTTTTTGGCATTCATATAAGTGCTAATAAGACTGAGAAAAGTCCCCCACCTACTCCTGCATTCAAGAAATTAAAAGACATGCACAAAGGTTAATTGCTCATTTTATATTTTGATTTAGAAAATATTCCACAGTTTCCATGTAATGAAGAAGTTGTTGTAGAAAAAATTTACATTTTAGATAGTTTATAGTTTTCATTGTTGTATTTGTCTACATTAACGAACTTATATCAATTTCGAAAACAGAGAGCTTATTTTATATCAATTGTTGTTTCAATTGGTTTTAGAACTGAAACCGCACCACACTTTTAAAACCGCACCGCACCAATCACAAGCGGTTTCATGTGCGGTTTTGAATTTATCAAACCGTACCTAAGCGGTTTCGGGTGCAGTTTCGACTTCAAACCGCACCAAACCGCACCATGCTCACCCCTAACACATAGGTCAGATTGGCAATTTAGTCAAGATTGAAAAGCCTACAAATCACCCAAAAAAAGATTGGAACGCCACAAAAGAAAAAGCGAAGTAGTAATAGGTTTGTTCAGCTTTCAGCTTTTAGGGTTTTTCGCTCGTTTTTAATTTAGAGATAGAAAGAGGAGCTACCAAATGGATTTGGGGAAAAAGAAGAAATTGACGAGAATTAGGGCAAAAAAAGAGGACATAATCAGTAGCTTGCCCGATGAATTGATTCATATCATCCTCTCTGGCATCGAAATCAAAGAAGCAGTTTAGACCTGCGTATTATCCAGAAGATGGAATCGGATCTGGACTACTCTTCCTTATCTCAACTTCGACTCCCTTCATTTTCGTATGGATGACGTTTCTTATGTAAAATTTGTGGAGGAATCTCGAAACGGAATCACTCGGCTGAAGTATCTACAATCCGATTAAGGTTACGGGATTTCGAACCAGATTTCATTAGAAGTGCTATAAACTATGCAATTTCTCACAATGTAAAGCAATTTCGTACAGAGTATGCGGACTTCAGAATAGAATTCCCGAGTTTTCCTGTTTTAACAACTTTACATCTCCAAAGTTGTAGAGACGTACCTCTAATGTCATGGAGTTTGCCGACTTTAACGACTTTACATCTTGAAGATGTAACATTTCAGAAAGACACAGTGTTGAGTTTTGAGGGTATTGTCCATTTGAAGAATCTAAGTTTAAAGGCATCCTTCACGTGGCATGGCATGGAGGTTTTGTTTATAACTTCTCTTAGTCTTGCAAATCTCACCATATCCCAAGATTGTGTGGAACTTAGAAGTTGTTTGTTTGTGACCCAATTTGTTGTGCTTGGAATATAGTGGTAATTCTCCATTATTGTTATCTGCCGAGGATGGCTTCCCTTGTTTAGAACAAGTGGATCTTGATATCAATATATATGGGTCCAAGAAGTACTTTGAAGAGAACAAACAAGTAATTTTCCAGCAACTTAATAGTTTGTTTCAAGAAATCCATGGAGCCAAGTTTCTTACACTTTCCATGAATACAATACAGGTATACTGTTAATTTATTTTCTAAACTAGTTGATGTTAGTATAGGTATATTGATTGAGGCAACTGCATGTGACCTTGTTCACTTTTGTGGGATTTAATATAAATGATATTTATGATCAAATATACAATGTTATGCACTAGACCTGGGTCATGTTATACATCTTCCTGCATATATAATATTACTTTAAGAAATACGCAATTGAAATGTATATTAACTGCATTGTTAGTCTTCATACTATAGTTGGAGTTAAAATGTTTGCTTTGTCTTGTGCAATAACTTTCCCAGGTTATTTCATGGGATCCCCATTTTTCAGAATATCATCCTTCTCCATTTGGTAACCTGAAGTGTCTTTTGCTAGAAAGAGAACGATATAACCGATTTCGACGTGACAGCCCACCTGTGCCTCTTAATCGTGTCATAATCTACTTACTCAGTAGTTCTCCAGGTGCAAAGATCTTGATACAGGTATTTATAGTTCCACTGGTGATTTTTGACCTTATTGTTCTACGTGTCTGCATTACATGAACTCTTCACTTTGCCCTAAAGTACCCGGGTCCAACACTCGATATTCAGACAGGGGTATGGATAGTTGCATACTGGACACTTGATTTTGGTGTAAAAATTTGGCAAAATTAGGAAGTCCCCTTGTTAGAATCTTCAAAAAATAGTGTCCAACCGGACTCCATTTGAGTTTCTGTAACATAGCTGTATGTTAGTTTGATTTATATTCAAACTTCAAACTTCAAACCCAAAGACTGTTGTGTTAGATTTATTATTTGTTTATACCAGAGTGGAGAGCCTACAATGGAGACTGTAGATTGTGGTGGTAAATGAGGAGCATTAAATACTGAACTATTCAAGTTTTTGGTCTTGGCAACTTAATACTCCATTTGTGCTATAAAAGCTGTACTACTTTATTTGTCAACTGAAACTTTATTAGTTTTCGAAAAATTAGTTAGCTGTTCTATTTTGCAATCTATAATTTATACACGCACATCATACTCTTCTACATTTTGGGAACTAATAACTATGTATCTATGAGGAACAAGACTTGTGTCTATTTTTAGGGACAATTGAGCTCCTCCTGTTTTCTCTTCTTTTTATTTTTTATGTTTGGCTTTATATTAAGGTTTGCATAATACACAAATCAACCTAATTCTTTTTATGACTAATTCTAAACAAACTAAAAATAAGATAAAATTTAGTCTTCAAATTTTAATATTGGAACAAGATCATTGAAAAACTTTATATTTTGTTGGGGGTATAGTTTCACTTTGTTTCTAATAAGTAGACATCCCTTTCCAATAGTTGTGTGCTCTGGTCAATAGTTGTGTGCTCTGGTCAGTGCCTCGAACTATATTTACTTTCTATATTCAAACAAAAATTAATTTCAAAACTTCAACCCAAATTTGCATTAAAAATTTGCATTAAAGAGATTTTTAACAATTGCATTATACACATCCTAATATCCTAAGAGGATGTTGGCTTTAAATATCATACAACAAAAAGAGGAAAAGAAAACTGATACTTACTCCTCATACACAATGAACAAACACCTAATAATCTTTACATACCATACAAAATATGACCTCAGTAAAAAAGAACTGAAGGATACATGTCAATAGCAGTTCAATTACCTAGCTTGTTGTCGTAGATGCAGTCTACTACTATTTGCTGGAATACATGTCAATGGAAGAACTGAAGGAAACAAAACGATTTCGATGCCTCAGGGTATATAATAAATTAACTCCCAATATTAAAAGACAATTGCATAACAAATCTCGTGTTGAAATAAAATGCAATGATAAATTACCTAAAGACATATAGATTGATTAATCCTTGACTAATTTCTTGACCTACTTAAATTTAGCATTTGCAGAATAAATGTTAAAATTAAGCAACAAAATTCCCCTTTTCAAATCAATGATGAAACCCTTCTTGGTTACTTGGTTAGTGTAACCTGCTGCAATAAAAATATAAAATCAGTTGCAATGTTCTAAAAGGCGCTGGGTGTGAGGCTGGCGGCCGGGGGGCCTAGCGCCTAGGAGGCCTAGGCGGAATAAAATTATCCATTTTGACATGATATTCACTTCTTGTTGTGATTTGATGTGCTACAACTTGCATTATGAATATGGTAAATTATTAAAAAAATAAATATATCAAGATCTGGTTTAGGTAGTTATTAAAATAAAAAAAACTTCTCCGCTTAGACCCTGTCTAATTTCTTGATAGGATTTTTTTGCCATCTTGGGCTTAGGCAAGGAGCCAGGGGGCCTAGCGCCCAGGCGGGGATCTTTAGAACACTGATCAATTATTAGTAAAAGCTGAAAGGAAACTGAAGAAATTGGGTTAGAAGAAAAGAGAATTATATAAACAAGCAACAAACCAAAACTGGTTCCTATAGCTAGTTGGAGTTGTAAAAATTTGAAATCCTAAAATTATATCCAAAATCACATAAGATAAATAACCCCCTAAACAAATAATTCAACATCCAAAATACCCATAAATTTCAAAATTGGGAAATGAAAAGATGAACTGTATTGCAGAAACGTCTTATTTGATTAATGTGTTGATCCATGACCAAATACATCAAATAAATTGAATTGGGTTTAACCCCAAGTCCCCAACTAACAACAAATTCAAACAAACTACAAAGTTTAAATTATCAAAACAAAGAAAGCCCTAATTTAGTTACTTTTTAAAAGCTAAGAGGTAGTGCCATAGACCATAGTGGAGATGTAGAAGAAGTACTTGGCTTACTGGCGGAGCCGCGGAGATGTTGAAGAACTAGTGGAGTCGTCGTGGAGACGAGATGTAAAAGACGGAGTCACAGAAGGAATGAGAGAATGAAAAAAGCAGAAGTAGAGTTGTTTGTACTTGTATAGTTGTATTTAAAATATTAATGAAATTTAGTTTTTGCCTCCTTTAAGTTTAACTCTTTCATTAATTTGCCCCCCTTAAACTTATTAAAATACATATTTGGCCCTACCCCTATACCTATATATATAAAAAAAACCAGCTGGGGCATGAGTGATAGACTCCACGGCACGTTTGCGTGATGTGGTCGTCGGCTCGATCGTTTCTAGCAAAGTTGTAGGATGGATTGCTTGCAACACTTTAATCCCTCGTCTATATGTAGACGGTAATCTAGGTACAATTGCTCGCGTTCGAAAATATGCGTTGAATGGACACCACCGACACTTTGACCCCTCGCTTATATTGAAGCGGTAATCTCGGTACAATCGACGATTAATGCGGTAGAAGACGCCAGACAACTATGAATTGTTGTATGATAAGAAATTGAATCTCAAAGAAATAACTAAAAAAAATACTTAGGAATTCTTCAAAGAACCAAAAGTAGAGAATAGCCTCACAAATATATTGAATAATGAATAATGTATAATGTGTTTGATTACATCAACTTGGATCTCTATTTATACTACTTAAAACAATCTAAATCCTAAAAACAATAGGAACAAATTATTCTAATCCTAATAGGAATTACAAATCATAACCCTAATTTCTACAAGGAAGTAGAAATCAATTTGGAAAAGAAATTTCTATTTCTATAAAACAATAAAAACCTTATTTAGAAAATAAATCTAAACTGAAAAGAAATCCTAATTATAATAGAATTTAATAAGTATCTGAAAAACAAATTCTTAAAAATTAGTCTAATAGAATCTGCCTAATATTTTAGGAAACAAAATCTCTTTCCTAAAATCCCAAAATCCTTGCCATGATAGGATCTTTTGCCACGTGAAACTTGCTTCTTTCCTTTGCATGTAATATGTGAATAACTTGTTGATCAGGATTGTATCATTCCCCTCCTCTTCAAAAGAATGTCCTCAAATCTGGCATCTCTCCCTTTTAAAAAGGATTCATCCACAAATTCCTCCTGGATCAAATATCATTATGTAGAACTCTTCATGTCGCAAATCCACCCATTTACGAATTCTCGGATCAAAAATCAAGGTGACGATCTCGATCATTCGCAAACAAAACCACGTCAATGATCCTGGGTCAAATATTAACTTTTGAAATTCATCATGTCGCATAAGCCCATACACTTGAATCCCTGGATTAAATACAAAATAAAACAAATCAACAAGTTCTTTTTGTCTAATCACAGAGGAATCAAATAAATCAAAATCACATGCATAGTCTACTAAAACAATATTCAAAACACTTCCCTGTAAACTTTCAATGCATTGATCGAATTGAATTGCACGATCCATGTTTCCCTCTATGAATATGATCCTATCACGAATCTGCAAAACACAACAAGCCTTTCTCCTTCCATTGACATTAACAAAGTCAAAATCACATACTAGCACCAACGGAATAAAAAAGTCACAATCATAAGTTGAAAATTCAATAGCATATCGACGATGATCACAAACAAACTCAACACATGGTAGAGAATTTTCCAAAGTGTTAAGAAAAATCGGAATAGCATCAAAATAGAGAATAACAAATTTTCCCATGAAAGAATGAAAATATAATTCAATGATTCCATGGAAGTATGCAATGCCTTGGCTAATCCAAGTGAACTAACTAAACATGCAAATAACTCCTCTCAAACCATCTTGATGATAAACACTTCTTGAATCAAAACCATATGATAGCAAATTATGCAATGAAGATTGCTCTAACGAAACATCATGATTACTACCATTGTCAACTACCGACAATTCAGGTAAATATTGACTAGCATGAAACCCTAAGTCAATATTTGGATAAGAAAACAATTTTATGCAAGTAAGCACATCGAAAACGAGAATATATATCATGATCATACACTAACTCAACATAAATCAAATATCCACAATAGTTCATGATAAAGATGATTTTATCCTCAAAATAGCTAACAACAAATCCAATGGAAGCATGCAAAACATGTTTTAAATAACTCATGAAAACACTAGATGTATCAGCTAATCTAACAGAAATAACTAACCACCTATATAACTCACATGCTAAAATAATTTTCCATTTATCACAATCTCTTATGCTAAATTGATTAGGCATTGTCATCGCATTATCATTATCACATGTAGATAAAACATAAGAACTATGCAATTTATCAAACATATTATCTAAATATTGAAAAGAATAACGAAACTTGTTTACCAATTCAAAATCGATGCACAAATTTGTTGTCTCATCCTCCTTAGGTACTATGATCTCATAATTAGCACACGAACTCATGTCTTCTCTCATGATACCCACTTTCACCAACTTTCCAACCCGTCTTGGTAACTCCGTCGTCTCCTCGGGAATACTATCAGCTGATCGGTACGGAATGATAGCATGGGGCATTTTATCAACATCTTGCACAATAGACAAAACAAAACTGGACAAAGAAGAATCATTAGTGTTAGTATTCAAAAGCGCCGTCTTGTACGAATGTACAGTCATTGGCTTTTGAAAATATAACTCACTTTTCAACTCATTCTTTTTTTCATAGTCACATTTTTTCTCTCTTTATGCTTACCCTCTCGTTTGTTTTTCTCTCGTTTATTTTTTTCTCGTTTATTTTCAATCTCAATCTTTTCATTCTCTCTTTTCTTTTCTCTTTCATTCTTTTCCATTTTTTCTTTTACATTATCAATCTTTTGAATAATTTCTTTTTGTTGATCTCTTTCACATGTATTTCTTTTTACGAACTCATCTTTTTGATTACTTACTTCCGGATGTTCACCATCTTGCTTTAGATCATGGATTTCATCTTGAACACTCGAACCCAATAACTCTCCTTGGATTGCATTGTAAGACCCCAACTTATTAATGAATAAAATCAAATTTTCTCTAAATATTATTGTGAATAATAAGGGGGTTAATTTGATATAATACTTTGGTTATGGGTGAAATGTGCAAATTTTGCAAAATAAGCAAGTGGTTATAAAATATTTATTTTTGGTCGGTGAATATTCGGTTGGTCGTGAAATATTCTTGCTGTCGGAGAATATTCGTACGACGACGCAGCCTTGTGTGGGCCCCATAACGGAAAGCGATTGGATGAAGAAAACGACAAGTATAAGTTGTTTATAAATAACGGCGTAGTTGTTACCGTTAATACTGTTGGAATACCCGGTGGTTAAAATACAGTAGCACACGGTATTGCACCAATTATTGATTCTTACGTAAGAAGGCACTACTCAATAATTGTTACAGTAGTTATTATTCAATATTTTATTTTATTGATTCAATAATTGCTGCATTGATATTTTATATTATTGTTGTTTCAATAATTGTTGCTGCACAGTATTTTCATTTATCAGATCAATAATTCATATTATTTGAATGATATTATTAGATAACATTATTGGCAATGTCTAGAAAGTTCTGTCTAAGGAGAGGTTTGGTATCTAATTGCGCGCCAGTAAGGAGAAATCCTTATTGGAAAGCCCCCTCTTTCCTGGGAACGGCCTGGTTGTCATAAATGTGATTCTGTAATATTATTTGTGAATAATTAATTATTGATTCATATGATAAGGAAATATTTATTTTATGTGAATATAAATGAGGGATATATTTTTGTGGTTAAAAAATGAAGGAGTTAATGTTGAGGTTTTTGTCAGTATTTTTGTCGGAATGGAGGTATTAAAAATCAGGGTTTTTGAGATAGTTTGCGGGGGTTATAATTTTTAATCCGACCGTTGGATCGTGGTAATTTTTGGATATGTTATACATATATAAGTTGAGTATATGTCCACAAATTTTGAACCGTTAAAAATGAACGTATGATTTATTATGAATTTTACAAGATGACTGGTTCAGAAATTGTTGAATTTTCGGAGTTTATCATTTTGATGGAAAATTCTAGAATTGGTGGGCCCCACTTGTGGTTGGTGAAGAAATGTGCTGAATTATATTTCAAATGTGGTGGGTGGGAATAGTAGCAGGTAAAGCCATCAGGTTGCAGGTCAAACCTACCAAAATTTTCCTATAAATAGAGGGCTAAGTTAGAATTGAAAATCACACCAGAAACAAGATTTCTCTCTTTCTCTCTCTAGATTATTGAGTGTATTTTGTGAGTATTTAGATATTTTGAGAGTTTCTATTCATCAGAGCAAGTTTCTTTCAGCCTTATACCGGTATTCCGACCAGAAGTACTGATATTTTGAGGTAAGGGATATTATTTTCTTCTTAATGATATTATTTTCTTCAATATCATTATGCTGAAATATTGATATGAGTTTTTATCAAATTTAGAACTTTTTGTGTCGGGGGTTACTATTCACGTATACGGCACTATTCACGTATACGGTACTATTCACGAATACGGCACTATTCACCGAAAAATAAAATTTTTTCTTTTTGTCCAAGATGTCTATTATGGTTACTATCTTTGATTGTATCCATGTTTTGATCTTTATTTTTGAATTCTGCTTCACAATTGATTATTATGAAGTATTATTGATCTTGGATAAACTGTTATACGAATCCCTACTATTTGTCCTTCTGTCTCATTGGATTCGTTCTCTTTAAGATATTTTTCATCATCCTCAGTCCTAAATGATGATATTACTGAATATCTTTGGCCTGTAGTGCAAAGATGTATAATTACTTGATGAATATCTTTGGCCTGTAGTGCAAAGATGAACAGGTGTTGAGATGAACATGACCGACTGATGATACAAATGAATATCTTTGGCCTGTAGTGCAAAGATGAATATTTGGTTAAAGATGATTATTAATTGATGTTACAGGGATAAAATATTGATGATGGACTTTTAAATCTTAGAAGATAGTAGAATTCTTTCTCTACTTGACTCTTCTAATGGTTTGTTGTTTCCGCTGCAGTTGTTGATCTAAAACTTGTTGTCGATTATATTTTATCAGATTTTTCCCTGTTGAAGACTAACGATAATTTGTTGTATATTATCTTAGTCATAATATTCTTTACTGGGCTAGTTGAGCTCACCCTTATCCTTTTTGTTCCATTTTTCTTCTCAGGAGGTGAGAACATAGCAGGATCTAGTCGGGGTATGGAGTGATGGTTCTAGAAAGATGTATTAGCAGTCCTCACTATTTCTGTAAAATAGTGTTTGAATAATTGTAATGAGATTTTATTTGAGTGTGGATATTGTCTAGAAGACAATATTTGTATTTAAACTCACAGTATGTGTTGTCGTATTTTGCACGACAATTGTATTATTGAAGTTGTAGTTTGCTTTCTGTACCATGTATTTGGCGACTCAGAATGGGTGTTGTATACCTATTCTGGGGGCGTCACAGTTGGTATCAAAGCTTAGGGATATGATCCCTGGCTGAGATGTGAGACAAGAACTAGGAGGGGAGAGACGGGGAATTCCTTCGCTAGTATGACCTGACTAAGTTTATTTGGTGTTTATTTGGTCGGTCAGAGTATAGGGATAATATATGACATGACTATTAACCCTTGTTTTATGGCAGTATTTAAGAATGGCAGCTGAGAACGTTAATAATGGAGTAAATCAGACCATGGAGACACCTTTGATCACCACCCAGGGAAACGTGCAACAGGAAGGCAATATTCCTCCTGTAAACAACGTTACCGAGCAAACGATGAATGATGGAATGTTTAGGAGCTTTTTGCAGTTCATGCAAAATCAGACGAGGGAGACTCGTGTACAAATACAGGTGAAAATATAACAACACGCGGTTTGTCACAGCCAAGCAGTTCAAGGAATTGGGACCACCAGAATTTAAGGGAAAGCCGGATCCGATCATGGCGGAAACGTGGGTCAAGCAAATTACCAAGATATTCGATGTCTTGGGATGCACGGAGGAACAGAAGGTTCCATTCGCCACCTTTATGTTCCGCGGTGAGGCAGACTACTGGTGGGAGTCTGTGAAGCGTACCCAGCCTGACGCACTCAACATGTCCTGGGAAACATTTCAGAAAACTGTTTAATGACAAGTACTTCCCTGAAAGTATTCGTCATATGAAGGAGGTGGAGTTTATCAGACTGGAACAAAACAACATGACGGTGTCCCAGTACGAGGCGAAGTTTGCAGAGTTATCCAGGTTTGCACCTCATTTGGTCGAAAATGAGGAACGAATGACGCGGATGTTTCTGAGAGGTTTAAAACCTGAGATTCGTCAATACCTTATCTCTCATAAATTTTCTCTGTATTCAGACGTTGTCAACAGGGCCCAATTATTAGAGAGAGATAATGAGTATACTCAACCGAGGGACCACAACCAGGGTCATACCGGTGACAGCAATCATCAGAGCGATGATAACCAACGAGGAGGGAAAAATACGAACAAAGGCGGTAACCACTCGGGTGGTCATCGTGGCCATGATAATAGGAGAGGTGAGTCAAGTGGAAATTTCAGAAAGAGGAGATTCAACAATGACGGGAAGACATCAGCACCAGCACCAGCACCAGCACCAACAACAAATTTTAGGGGAGGAGAACGACCGCCAGTTAGATGTTACAAATGCGGGAAAGAGGGACATATCAGCCCAAACTGTCCACAACAATCCAAGGTGTGTTACAACTGTGGGAAGGAAGGCCACATCGCTCGAGATTGTACTATAGCGAAACCAAGTTCAGCGGGAGTGGTGATTCCAAGGGCTGTCCCGGATAAGGCGAAATCAGCGGTTCCTGGAAGAGCGTTTGTCGTAACTGGCCAAAACGTGAGAAACCCGAACGAGGTGATCACGGGTAAGCTAATCTTGAATTCTTGCGAAGTTTATACTTTACTAGATACCGGTTCTACCCATTCTTTTATCTCTCCTGCTTGTGCTCAACGTTTAAACTTGACTCCGGAGAAATTGGACTTTAACTTATCTGTTGAAACTCCGTTGGGTGAAACCTTCGTTACATCTACAGTTTATAAATCTTGCATGATCCAAGTTGGCACTATCACATTACCTGTTGATCTTATCTCTTTAAAGATACTTGCTTTTGATGTGATTTTAGGAATTGATTGGTTAACCACTCATCATGCTAAAATTGATTGTTTTCGTAAGGTTGTTAGTTTTCATATTCCTAACCAACCTGTCATACGAATTCAAACTACTAAACCACTAAAATCAGTCACTGTCATATCAAGCCACAAAGCTATTCGTTTATTGAAAAACGGATGTCAAGCTTTCTTAGCCCATGTTATGGATTTGAACAAAGACAAGTCAGATTTGAATAATATTTCTATTGTTAGAGAATTTTCCGATGTATTTCCTGAAGAACTTCCCGGTCTACCCCCGGAACGAGAAATTGAATTCTTTATTGACCTTGAACCCGGTACAAAGCCCATTTCTAAAACCCCATATCGAATGGCTCCTATTGAACTTCAGGAGTTAAAAGTCCAACTACAGGAGTTGTTGGACATCGGTTTTATTCGTCCTAGTACGTCTCCTTGGGGTGCTCCTGTTTTATTCGTAAAGAAGAAAGACGGGAGTATGCGACTTTGTATTGACTATCGAGAATTGAACCATGTCACCATCAAGAATAGGTATCCGCTACCTCGCATTGATGACCTGTTTGACCAGTTGCAAGGAGCACAATTCTTTTCAAAGATCGATCTTCGTTCTGGATATCATCAGCTGAAGATTAAAACTGAGGATATTCCAAAGACTGCCTTCAGAACTCGGTACGGGCATTATGAATTCTTAGTAATGTCTTTTGGATTGACTAATGCTCCTGCTGCCTTCATGGATATGATGAACCGTGTATTCAAAGAATATTTGGATCAGTTCGTTGTTGTCTTTATTGATGACATCCTCATCTATTCCAAAAGCCGTGAAGATCATGAGCGCCATTTGAAGCTGGTACTGCAAAGGCTTCGTGAAAACAAGCTATATGCCAAACTGAAGAAATGCGAGTTCTGGCTTGAGGAAGTAGCATTCCTTGGGCACGTGGTGTCAAAACATGGAGTATCTGTCGACCCGGCGAAGATTGAAGCCATACAAAGTTGGGAGCAACCGAAGTCGGTAACCGAAGTACGTAGCTTTCTGGGCTTAGCTGGTTATTATCGGAGATTTGTGGAAGGATTTTCTCGAATCGCTACTCCGTTAACTCAGCTGACTCGGAAAGATACAAAATTCGTATGGAGTGAGGAATGCGAGAAGAGTTTCCAAGAACTCAAGAGGAGACTCATTTCGGCACCTGTTTTGACAATACCATCTGGTTCGGATGGATTTGTTATCTACAGCGATGCTTCAGGCAAAGGGTTAGGATGTGTTCTCATGCAACATGGGAAAGTCATAGCCTATGCCTCACGACAACTCAAAGAATATGAGAGGAATTATCCTACTCATGATTTGGAGTTGGCAGCAGTCGTTTTTGCGTTGAAGATCTGGAGACACTACCTGTATGGGGAGAAAGTGGAGATCTATACAGATCATAAAAGCCTCAAATATTTCTTCACCCAAAAGGAACTCAACATGCGGCAACGACGTTGGCTTGAGCTGTTGAAAGATTACGATCATACCATCCAATACCATCCTGGAAAAGCAAACGTAGTAGCTGACGCATTGAGTAGAAGATCATATGCGGGTACGAGTGCAATGTTTTTAACACAAAGGCCCATTTTGTATGACTTGCAAAGGATGGAGATAGAGATGAAGGCTCCAAGTACCCACATGATGATATCAAATATACGAGTAGAACCGACTTTAATCGATAAAGTTAAAGCTGCTCAAGCTACGGATATAGAGCTGATGCGTATGAAGAAGAAAGTGCAAGAAGGTGCTATTCCAGAAGCAAGAATCGATGAAGAAGGAATACTTCGAGTCAACTCCAGACTTTGTGTTCCTAACGATTTTGACTTGAAGCATAGAATAATGATGGAGGCACACAACACACCGTTTGCAATCCATCCTGGGAGTACCAAAATGTATCACGATCTTCGACATACATTTTGGTGGAGCAATATGAAAAGAGAGATCGCGGAGTTTATCTCGAGATGTTTAACTTGTCAACGTGTAAAAGCGGAGCATCAAGTACCAAAGGGTCCATTGCAACCACTTGAGATTCCGAAATGGAAGTGGGAACACATTACTATGGATTTTGTTACAGGTCTTCCCAAGGTTTCTCAAGGCATAGATGCGATTTGGGTTATTGTTGATAGATTAACCAAGTCCGCTCATTTCTTGCCGATACGTGAGACTTATTCCCTTGAACGTCTTGCTAGTATGTACGTGAACGAGATTGTGAGATTGCATGGCATGCCAGTATCCATAGTTTCGGATCGTGACCCAAGATTCACTTCACGATTTTGGGTTAGCTTGCAGAAAGCTATGGGCACGGATTTACGATTCAGTTCAGCATACCATCCTCAAACGGACGGACAATCAGAGAGGACTATTCAAACTCTTGAAGATCTATTAAGACTTTGTGTCTTAGATCTCAAAGGGAGTTGGGATAAGTACCTACCATTGGTGGAATTCTCCTACAACAACAGTTATCAGGCGAGCATAGGTATGGCTCCATTTGAGGCGTTGTATGGAAGAAAATGTCGTTCTCCAGTATGCTGGGACGAGGTGGGTGAAGCAACATTGTTGGGACCAGAATTGGTACGCATTACTACAGAGAAGATCCAAACGATTCGACAACGTATACAAACGGCACAGGATCGACAAAAGAGTTATGCGGATCTTCATCGGAAGGACGTGGAATTTAATATTGGGGATCATGTATTGTTACGTGTTGCACCATGGAAGGGAGTTACAAGATTTGGGAAGAGAGGAAAGCTCAATCCAAGATTTGTTGGTCCATTTGAGATTCTTGAGCGAATAGGAAATGTGGCATATAGACTCGCATTACCTCCAAGCATGTCTCGTGTTCATAATGTTTTTCACATATCTATGCTTCGTAAATATGTTAAAGACCCGAACCACATTATTGAGTTAGAACCAGACGAGATAGCTGAAGATTTAACGTACGAGGAGGTACCTGTTAAGATCTTGGATAGGAAAGAGCATGTCCTACGCACGAAGGTTATACCACAAGTTAAGGTTTTGTGGAGAAACCATGCTATTGAAGAAATGACCTGGGAGTTGGAATCAGAAATGAAAGCGAGGTATCCTCACCTTTTTGAAACATCAGGTACGTACGTCAATTTCGAGGACGAAATTTCATAAGGAGGGGAGGTTGTAAGACCCCAACTTATTAATGAATAAAATCAAATTTTCTCTAAATATTATTGTGAATAATAAGGGGTTAATTTGATATAATACTTTGGTTATGGGTGAAATGTGCAAATTTTGCAAAATAAGCAAGTGGTTATAAAATATTTATTTTTGGTCGGTGAATATTCGGTTGGTCGTGGAATATTCTTGCTGTCGGGGAATATTCGTACGACGACGCAGCCTTGTGTGGGCCCCATAACGGAAAGCGATTGGATGAAGAAAACGACAAGTATAAGTTGTTTATAAATAACGGCGTAGTTGTTACCGTTAATACTGTTGGAATACCCGGTGGTTAAAATACAGTAGCACACGGTATTGCACCAATTATTGATTCTTACGTAAGAAGGCACTACTCAATAATTGTTACAGTAGTTATTATTCAATATTTTATTTTATTGATTCAATAATTGCTGCGTTGATATTTTATATTATTGTTGTTTCAATAATTGTTGCTGCACAGTATTTTCATTTATCAGATCAATAATTCATATTATTTGAATAATATTATTAGATAACATTATTGGCAATGTCTAGAAAGTTCTGTCTAAGGAGAGGTTTGGTCATCTAATTGCGCGCCAGTAAGGAGAAATCCTTATTGGAAAGCCCCCTCTTTCCTGGGAACGGCCTGGTTGTCATAAATGTGATTCTGTAATATTATTTGTGAATAATTAATTATTGATTCATATGATAAGGAAATATTTATTTTATGTGGATATAAATGAGGGATATATTTTTGTGGTTAAAAATGAAGGAGTTAATGTTGAGGTTTTTGTCAGTATTTTTGTCGGAATGGAGGTATTAAAAATCAGGGTTTTTGAGATAGTTTGCGGGGGTTATAATTTTTAATCCGACCGTTGGATCGTGGTAATTTTTGGATATGTTATACATATATAAGTTGAGTATATGTCCACAAATTTTGAACCGTTAAAAATGAACGTATGATTTATTATGAATTTTACAAGATGACTGGTTCAGAAATTGTTGAATTTTCGGAGTTTATCATTTTGATGGAAAATTCTAGAATTGGTGGGCCCCACTTGTGGTTGGTGAAGAAATGTGCTGAATTATATTTCAAATGTGGTGGGTGGGAATAGTAGCAGGTAAAGCCATCAGGTTGCAGGTCAAACCTACCAAAATTTTCCTATAAATAGAGGGCTAAGTTAGAATTGAAAATCACACCAGAAACAAGTTTTCTCTCTTTCTCTCTCTAGATTATTGAGTGTATTTTGTGAGTATTTAGATACTTTGAGAGTTTCTATTCATCAGAGCAAGTTTCTTTCAGCCTTATACCGGTATTCCGACCAGAAGTACTGATATTTTGAGGTAAGGGATATTATTTTCTTCTTAATGATATTATTTTCTTCAATATCATTATGCTGAAATATTGATATGAGTTTTTATCAAATTTGAAACTTTTTGTGTCGGGGGTTACTATTCACGTATACGGCACTATTCACGTATACGGCACTATTCACGAATACGGCACTATTCACCGAAAAATAAAATTTTTCTTTTTGTCCAAGATGTCTATTATGGTTACTATCTTTGATTGTATCCATGTTTTGATCTTTATTTTTGAATTCTGCTTCACAATTGATTATTATGAAGTATTATTGATCTTGGATAAACTGTTATACGAATCCCTACTATTTGTCCTTCTGTCTCATTGGATTCGTTCTCTTTAAGATATTTTTCATCATCCTCAGTCCTAAATGATGATATTACTGAATATCTTTGGCCTGTAGTGCAAAGATGTATAATTACTTGATGAATATCTTTGGCCTGTAGTGCAAAGATGAACAGGTGTTGAGATGAACATGACCGACTGATGATACAAATGAATATCTTTGGCCTGTAGTGCAAAGATGAATATTTGGTTAAAGATGATTATTAATTGATGTTACAGGGATAAAATATTGATGATGGACTTTTAAATCTTAGAAGATAGTAGAATTCTTTCTCTACTTGACTCTTCTAATGGTTTGTTGTTTCCGCTGCAGTTGTTGATCTAAAACTTGTTGTCGATTATATTTTATCAGATTTTTCCCTGTTGAAGACTAACGATAATTTGTTGTATATTATCTTAGTCATAATATTCTTTACTGGGCTAGTTGAGCTCACCCTTTTCCTTTTTGTTCCATTTTTCTTCTCAGGAGGTGAGAACATAGCAGGATCTAGTCGGGGTATGGAGTGATGGTTCTAGAAAGATGTATTAGCAGTCCTCACTATTTCTATAAAATAGTGTTTGAATAATTGTAATGAGAATTTATTTGAGTGTGGATATTGTCTAGAAGACAATATTTGTATTTAAACTCACAGTATGTGTTGTCGTATTTTGCACGACAATTATATTATTGAAGTTGTAGTTTGCTTTCTGTACCATGTATTTGGCGACTCAGAATGGGTGTTGTATACCTATTCTGGGGGCGTCACATGCATATTCTATAATTTCTCCTTGCATTTGATCACGATCTTCTTATAAATACATTAGATCGTTACGAACTTGCTCGGACGTCATAGGACAAAGGTTGACTCTTATTCGATTGTGTACTAATGAATACTTGTTAGTACAGCTGTTATGCTTCGCGCGCATGTTGTGTTGGCATGCCCTCCGAAGTAACAAATGACAAGTATGAATTGGAACTACATCACATAATATTTCATCTTCATATCTGCCGATGCGAAAAGAAACTGACACTCGTCTAGTCACCATTACCTCAGAATCGACGATCCCTTGCATCTTGTAATGCCGAGGATGTGCAACTGTTGACAACCCTAGTTTCTCCACCATTGTAGTGCTAGCAATGTTAGTGCCAATATCACAATCAATTTTTACAATGCATACCTTTTCTTGTACTAGAAACCTAGTATAAAACATATTCTTTTGTGACATTGTTTCTTCCTCGTTAGCTTCCACACTTGTAGCTTTTCTAGTCTCCCATGACTCTCCAAGAATCGCATGATCTTCTTCAACTTTTATTTTTCTAGACAATAAATGTTCCCTCCTATGCTCCATAGGTTTATGAGGCTGCTCCCTACATCCATTATAATTATGATGCCTCTCATAATCCTCCTCCCAAGATTTCCACCACTCATCCACGCCAGATTTCATACAAACTCTGGGTCTTCTTTTCAATGGCTCCTCATAACCCAATATATTTACTGCAAAACAAGGGTTAGTAGATAAAAATAATTTCCTCACACTTCCTTACGTGTTTCACTCAAATAATAATGAATCTCTCGTGTATCGCTCAATTGGCTTTTACTCTCGATTAATCTCACCACTAAGCCTTTTACCTCGAAATATTCTCTCTAATAGGTTCTTGAATTCCCCTAGCAAAATTCTTGGTTTTACTAATCAATTCAAAAATTACTTATCATGAAACAAAAATATAGATGGTGTGACTATCAGAATATCACAAAATCTCCGATTGATTGCCTTGTACTCCTCTTGTATGCCTCAGATTTGTAAATTGTAGCTCCGTTTCAGAATTGATGATGGAACGGTATGAACTCTTGGTTGGAATTTGATGATTTGATGGTGTGCTACAAATTTGGTTAGCATAATGGAAATAGAATCTGAATTTATTTATTTATTATTATTTTTTTACAATATATATTTCAACAGAAAATTAAAGATCAGTAATTCGCTAGAAAGGTTTAGCTTTGATACCAAATGATAGACTCTACGGCACGCTTGCGTGAGGTGGTTGTCGCCCCGATCGTTTCTAGCAAAGTTGTAGGATGGATTGTTTGCAACACCTTAACCCCTCGCCTATATGTAGACGGTAATCTTTGTACAATTACTCGCGTTCGGAAATTTGCGTTGAATGGACACCAACGACACCTTGACCCTCGCTTATATTGAAGCAGTAATCTAGGTACAATCGACGATTGATGTGGTAGAAGATGCCACACACAACTATGAATTGTTGTATGATAAGTCAAATTGAATCTCAAAGAAATTACTAAGAAAAATACTTAGGAATTCTTCAAAGAACCAAAAGTAGAGAATAACCTCACAAATATATTGAATAATGTATAATGTGTTTGATTATATCAACTTGGATATCTATTTATACTATTCAAAACAATCTAAATCCTAAAAATAATAGGAACAAATTATTCTAATCCTAATAAGAATTACAAATCATAATCCTAATTTCTACAAGGAAGTAGAAATCAATTTAGAAAAGAAATTCCTATTTCTATAAAATAATAAAAACCTTATTTAGAAAGTAAATCTAAACTGAAAAGAAATCCTAATTATAATAGAATTTGATAAGTATCTGAAAAATAAATCCCTAAAAATTAGTCTAATAGAATCTGCCTAATATTTTAGGAAACAAAATCTCTTTCCTAAAATCCCAAAATATTTGCCATGCTAGGATCTTTTGCCACGTGAAACTTGCTTCTTTCCTTTGCATGTAATATGTGAATAACTTGCTGATTAGGATTGTATCAAAGAGCCTATGCATAGGTCCACCCTTGGCTAGCATCTAACAAGTTTGCTTTCCCTTGACCGGAAAAATTAATGGATACATAATTAAATTGCCCATAAACTTGGATGATTTATAAAATGGGCGGTCAACTTGTTTTTCTTTTCTTTTCCTTTTTTATAAAAAATGGGCATTTTGTTGCCTTTTATTTTTTCAATATATATATATATATATATATATATATATATATATATATATATATATATATAGAGGGGAGTGATCTACATCCAAAGTTGGATGGGGTCCCCTATCCATCCAACCCAAACCGATCGCCCGTTTAATGATCCAAAGGCTAAGGAAAACAACATCCACACAATTGTTTGTTAGACTTCTAATAACAGTTGTGCAGAGTATGACCTACAAATCAAGTGTCGTTTTTACCCCCAACTCAAAAAAAATGTTCCGCACAATAATTGTGCAGTAGGGAGAAATTTGTAGACCAACCGTCCTCACAATAATTGTGCGGACTACCATTCTTTATACCAAACAATTCTACCAACTCTCCCTGTTTAGAGTTTGTAACCAGAAAGAGGGTTTGGAGACAAAATATATCTTCATCCACTCCAAAGCCTTCCAAAAGAAAAGGAATAGAGAAATAAAAAAAAATTCTTGAACAACGCTTCAGGTTTCTTTTTTTACTTCGGACAATTTCCTTTTTAATTTTTTCGATCTACTAATGTACTGTGATTTGATGATGATGCTATCAATCTTTGATTTCTAAATCATCTTCCTTTTTATGTTAATGGGTTTGGCAATTGTATCACTATATTTATATGCGTGTTACCAAATGTATTTCTATGTTAATGGGTGTATTTTTATGGGTCTCTCAGCTTTCTTCTTTTTTTTTGTCCTATTCCTGAAGATATGGGCTGTGATCGGTAGCAGGGGTGGAGGAAGGTGGTGGTGGTTGTGATGGGATTTTTGTTGTTTAGATGTGGGCTTTGAATTTCAATGATATAAGGAAAGATTTAGGGACAATCCTCCCATCAAAGTATTTTATTAATTTGTTTTGATTTTTCACTGAAACCCTGCAAATTTTGTCAATTCAACCAGCAAGCATAGCATAAACAAAGAAATAAGAACGAAACGTGGATTTTTGAGCTTGATTTCTATCTACACAATAGTCGTGCAGTGGGGAATAAACTAAATAACTAAATAGCTGGGGCATAAATGACATTCACAAAATATACTTAAGTGGGTTAGGCTCCACATAACTATTTGTTAGGTTCCTAATAACAGTTGTGCGGATGTTTTGGATCATCAAACAGACGGTCGGATCTGGGTTGGATGGATGGGGGATCACATCCAACTTTGGTTGTGGATCACTCCCTTGTATATATATATGGTCGTCCATTGTAAGATCTAAGGGGTGAGAATGAATAAGGCATGGGCTTGGCCACTAGTAGGACATGCGGCCAGCGTATCTCCCATTAGTAGCCAGACTAATGATTATTATGCTCTTATTTTGACTTTTCTAACCGACCGTTAGTAGGACCTACAGCCAGAATACAGGGAAAAAAAAGAGATGAGCTTGTCCGCACGTCCGGAACAAAGGAGTAATATATGTATTGTACTCTAATATTTAAACATAATAATAGGAAAAAAATATCAAACTTCGAAAGTTTATAAATTAGTAAAGGAGAATTAGAGATGAAAGTTTATACACTTATAAGTTTGATATTTTTTCCTAACTACTATTATGTTGAGATATTGGAGTACATTAAATATATTACTCTGTTCCATCCTCAGTGTAATAGTCAATATTTTGGCTTTTCAAACTGGCCGCTAGTACGACCTTCAGCCAGACCCTTCTCCTAACTAACGTATGTTGTAGAATAGGTCCCTCTCTGTGAGGGCCCCGAATCTGAGGTCCCGAATCACCGCGGATCCGGTTCGATCATTCTATAACTATTACGGAAGATATAAACATAAATTATTTATACAATACATTTAGCACACTATTCCCCAAGGTCGAGTAACCTTAACTTAATACACAATACATAACTTATTTGACTTGCAATAACATTGAGATACAACACTGTTACAAATCTAACTGCACACGTATACTAAAGCTGGAACCGATCTTTAACCTTTCCTTGTATTCGACGCGTTCGTCTTAATCTGCAATGTTTATCATGATATAGCAAGGGTGAGCATAAGATTGTCCAACGAGTTTAAATTCAATAATATAACGATATATCATGATTGAAAGAGTCTGAATAATAAGCTGGTTATAATTCAACAATATAATTGTGAACTAGCAGGAACAAATTTATGACTGAACAAGTATTATACATGAACAAATATATCTGAAACCAATTGGTAATGAAGGTGATCAGCCTTTCATACCTGACTTATACATGCAATATGTACAGAGTACAATTCATGGCAACCAGCAATGATTAACCATAAGCTTATCCAAATGAATCAATTCTTAGTAGAGTTAAGTAAAAACAAACTTGCCTGAACCGTTGATTATTGCTATACAATTTATAACGCTTTATCCGAAGACCTAATATTAGTAATATAGATCTCCAATATTAGAATAATATCATCACAGTATAATATTATTATATATATAGATATACATAGAATAGCCTAAACACATAACACATAACCCTATCAGTCTATAACACACATAAGACTCAGTATCAGGTCAAACTATTTCAGTCTGACTTGAGTTCGACAAAGTTCTAACGTCCCGATGGTCTAGTCGGACAATTATTCGAGTTTAAGTTCAATTAAACTCTGTCTAACACTTAACAATTAACCCAGATAATTTTAATATCAGTCAAAATATTTTTCATAAGCTCGTAATAATTTTTAATTAATTATTACCTATTTATCGTGAATTTTCAATCATTAAAAACATATTTAAATAAATTAAATATCACATAATTCCTTTATCATTAATATTTATTTAATACTAAATATTAATGAAAATCCTAACATAATATTATAATATAATTATAATATATCAAAGTATTTTTAATACCTTAAAATCATATTTATATAATTTTTAAACACTTAAATCTATTATCCGATAATTGCTATTAATATTAAAATATTAATATTTTCATGTCAAAATATCAAAAGTTATATTTTATAACTTAAAATATTTTTATAACACTTAAATTATTTTTATATGATTTTTAAATCATTTATTCTATTTTTTCATAATTTATTTAATATATTTATTAAATAAACTAATTATCATTAATATTAATTAATTAATGAAATTTCTCACAAAATATTAAAAGTCACTAAAAATAACTTAAAATATTTTTTTTACGATAATATAATTTTTCATGATTTTTCATGTATTTAAATCATTTTTAAATAATTTATTTAATATTGTAATTAAATAAATAAATGTCTTTTATATTCCAAAAATATTAAATATTTTGAAATACACTCAAAATAATTAAAAACTATTTTTCAAATTTTAAAATATTTTTTTGAAATTTATTTTGTATTTTTAATAATTAAAAATTATTTTTATCTATTTTTAAATAATTTTCGAAAAAATAAGAAATTAAATAAATAGAAACCGTCGCTAAAGGGCCCTTAGTGACAGACCCGTCGCTTATCTGTGTTCTTTTTGCGTTCTAGACTGCTAATGGTGCTAGGATTGTAGTACTGATGTAGTACTACAACCACAAACTCAATTCATGGTCATTACATGACCAAGCTGCAAGATCCAAGCTCCGGAATATGTTGTCAGAGGCCTGCTGGAATTTCTGGGTTTCCCAGATTGCCAGTCAGTTTCGAGTGACCACCTTGTGGCTCGATTATATACATGTTCTGGTAATGGTTCATGTGATGTTAAGGTTCTAATCTATAGTCGTGATGTCAGGGTACAATAAAATATCAACAGATCGTTCTAACAACGACACATTAAAGAAATCAAGGCCGGTCAACTTATGTCAGAAAACGTGTTCTTCATGAATCTGGGTTTTCCAGATCTCGTTCCAGATTGGTGGTCAACTCACATTTGACCTTAAATATCTTTGATCCTATATACTTTCTGGGTGATCTAAAAGCCTGATATTGTTGTCCTTATACCAAACTACAAGTGGACTACACAAACATGGCCCAATCACTTGTCAGAAGCAAGATCCGAGGCCTTGAAAAGCTTGTCAGACGCTACTAGAAATTCTGGGCTGCCCAGAATTCGTTTTTCGTGAACGGTCAACGGGTTTTGATCGTTCATATCTGGAGATCTAGACTTGATATGGATGTGATTCCACTTCCAGTCTACTATCCTTATGTCAGAGAACAAAGCTATAACTTTAAACACACATAAATCTTAACACACAAGAATCTAAGAGCCCTGACATTGGCTTGTCAGACAACAAAATTAAGGTTCTTGACCAGTTTTAAAAACTTGATTTTCGTGCCTCTAGATGTTATGGATCCATGATCCAACAACCCAGATCACTTATATACACCTTCTAACACATATCTAACCAATAAACAACAACATCAAACAACAAATCATAAGATTTTCGAAATTAGGGTTCTTATACCTTTCTAGTGCCTGCTCTTGACTTCTGACTTTGTGATCTGATCTTGGTGTTTTATTACATGATCTTAGCTTGTTTTCTCACACTCTCTCACTCTAAGATCCGAAAATATAGAGAGAGAAGGAACTTGGACAAAATAAAATGGAAAGTGAGACTTTTTTCTTAATTTTAATTTATATAAATGATAATGCAATGCACATGGCTGTCAATGTGGCTGAATTGCTATGATTTAAGGCACATGGAGTAGGTGTAGTTGCTCACCAACCAAATATATGGCAAGATTTGCAAGTTTCCTCTAATAATGCATTAAGGGTATAATAGTCATTTTGCATTATTTTAATGGCATTCTAGTAAATGGCCAAGCCTTTAGGGTTTAGGATTTGGGTTAGGGTTTAGGGTTTAACCCTTAGGTTTTAGAAATAATTTTCTAGAATTTCCAAATTAGGTTTTTCAAAAATAGAAAAATTAATATTTCTAAATTATAATTAGAATTTTCTAATTATATTAAAATTTTCTAATCACAATTTAAATCTTGCTAATTAGAATTAGTATTTCCTAATTAAAATTGCTAATTAAGCAATTAGGGTCAAAATGGTCATTATAGTTTATAACCCACGAATTACGGTTTTCATTAGAAGAATAATATTTCTAATTTCGAAATTAGATTTCCTAATGAAATTAGGGTTTTCTAATTACTATATCTTGAAAATTAGAATTAATATTTTCTAATTAACATTAAAAGTATTAACTTAACACTTAGGTTTTTTCCTAATTATAAATTAGGGTTTTTAATTCAGAAATTAGGGTTTAAAAAAATTCTGAAATTAGGGTTTGCTAAATAATCAATCTTTACCCTAATTAATATTATAATATATAACACTTAAGCAATATAATAATCATTTAAGTTCCCAGATTAGGGTTCTAAATTTCCAAATTTTGGGTTTCGGATTCTCGGACTGAAATTAGGGTTTCCAGAACCGGTTTCTAGGGTTTCTTATTAATCGCTAGGGTTTTCTAACCGAACGTTGACGTTCTTAATATATATACTTAGGGTTTGCTACAGATATCGCTTATCTGGTTAACCCTTGACCTTTAACCACATCATGCACACATATATAACCATATTCACAGAATATATTCACGTATACCCTTAATCCTGAATAATTCACCTAAATCCTTCACAAAAATTTAAAATTCTCAAAATTTTATCTTAAAAATATCAAACGCATACACTAATTTTCTGTCTAGGTCCTAATTTTGAACCTTAAATCAATTAATTAAAATTTTTCTAAATTCTCGGGTTGTCACGTTCACCCCTTCTTCTAAAAATTTCGTCCCCGAAATTTACCTTACACCTTACACCTTACACCTTACACCATTCACCATTCACCATTCACCATTCACCATTCACCATTCACCATTCCTTCTCGTCATCACATGCTACCTAATACACCTTTCACAAGAGTAAAAATTTTGAAATTGTGATGAGGAGTCGTATAAACTATTTGTCTGTCATTTTCGCAAAGGTTATACGGAAATTCATCCACAAACCGGCATAACTTACGATCACAAAGGGTGATTAGCCTGATATGCCATGTACTGGCTGTAAGACCCCGAATTTTATGAAATAAAAGTATTCAATTTTTCTTATAATTACTATTCAGTAAATGGTTAAATTGATAAAAATTTAAAGTTATGGGTGAAATATGAATTTTTTCAAAATAAGCAAGTGGTTATAAAATAATCATTGTTGTCGGGGAATATTCGTTTGGTCGTGGAATATTCTTTCTGTCGGAGAATATTCGTACGACGGCGCAGCTATTTGTGGGCCCCATAACGAATAACTGTCGGGTGAAGAAAACGACAAATTTGAGTTTTTACAAATAACGGCGTAGTTGTTACCGTTAACACTGTTGGAATACCCGGTGGTTAAAATACAGTAATACGCGTTATTGCACAGTAGCACACGGTATTGCATAGTATTTTTAAAATTATTGATTCTTACGTAAGAAGGCACTACTCAATAATTGTTACAGTAATTACTGTTCAATATTTTATTTAATGATTCAATAATTGATGCGTTGATATTTTATATTATTGTTGTTTCAATAATTGTTGTTGCACAGTATTTTCTATTATCAGATCAATAATTCATATTATTTGAATAATATTATTAGATATCATTATTGGCAATGTCTAGAAAGTTCTGTCTAAGGAGAGGTTTGGTCATCTAATTGCGCGCTAGTAAGGAGAAATCTTTATTGGAAAGCCCCCTCTTTCCTGGGAACGGCCTGGTTGTCATAAATGTGATTCTGTAATATTATTTGTGAATAATTAATTATTGATTCATATAAGGAAATATTTATTTTATGTGGATATAAATGAGGGATATATTTTTGTGGTTAAAAATGAAGGAGTTAATGTTGAGGTATTTTATCTGTATTTTTGTCGGAACGGAGGTATTGAAAATCAAATTAGGGTTTTTGAGATATTTTGCGGGGGTTATAATTTTTAATCCGACCGTTGGATCGTGGTAATTTTTGGATATGTTATACATATATAAGTTGAGTATATGTCCACAAATTTTGAACTGTTAAAAATGAACGTATGATTTATTATGAATTTTACGAGATGACTGGTTTAGAAATTGTTGAATTTTCGGAGTTAATCATTTTGATGGAAAATTCTAGAATTGGTGGGCTCCACTTGTGGTTGGTGAAGAAATGTGCTGAATTATATTTCAAATGTGGTGGGTGGGAATAGTAGCAGGTAAAGCCATCAGGTTGCAGGTCAAGCCTACTAAAATTTTCCTATAAATAGATGGCTAAGTTAGAATTGAAAATCACACCAGAAACATAAGCTTTCTCTCTTTCTCGCTCTATATTATGAAGCATATTTTGTGAGTATTTAGATATTTTGAGAGTTGCTATTCAGTGCAAGTTTCCTTCGGCTTTGCATACCAATCAGAAGTACTGCTCTTTTGAGGTAAGGGATTGTAAGGGATATTAAGGGATTTTAAGGGTTGTTATGATTTTCAGTTTCGTAATTTTTCTGATCTTCAAAAATTCTGGAAAAATTTGAAATGATATTTTGATGAGTTTTCTTGATTGTGTCCAAAAATGGTGATTTTTGGATGTATAGATTGAGAGTTATGAATTTTATGAGAAAAGACTATTTTAAAAGTAATCGCTTATAATTTCTTGTGGTTAACTCCAAAATTGATGAAATTTTTATTGGGAGTACATATATATGATAGGAGTATACTCTGTGAATTTTAGAATTTTTAGATAAAAGTACAATTTTTGATAAATGTCTAAATATTCGGCTGTTTTGGCCATATGAAAAATAGTAAATGACTTTTAAAAATTCTGAGAAAAATATATGTTCACTATGAGACTATATTATGCTAAATCCCAGAAAAGAAATATTTTTGGAGCTAATTTGGTATTTTTCAAGAAAATAGACTAGTTATGAATAATTGAATTAAATATGTTATGTGAAGGAAGAAAATTGAAAAATATGATTTTATGGCTTGAGAATCATATATTTGATATAGGCAGATTTTTGATGAGGATTTTGGTTATTGGTGATGAAATCTTAAGAGTTGACATTTTATGATGATTAAATGCATTAATTAGTAAAGTGTAAACAATTTAAATAAATTGTTTATAAGTTTAAGAAATGTTATTCTTTCAATATCATGATACCGAAATATTGGTATGGATTTTATTGTGGAATTTCTATCTTTTTGACTCGGATTACTATTCACGAGTTACTATTCATGAGTTACTATTCACGAGTTACTATTCACGACAAAATTGGTTTCTCTTTCTAACCAAATTATAGTTGAGTTATGAATATTACTCTTGAGATTAAAACTATGTATTGATTATATTGATTTTATTATCATATATAACATTTTTATAACCCTGATGTTGAAATTCTCTTTCACTAGAGTGTAAAGATGGGTAGATTATTGGTATGATCATGACTAGGGTTCTCTTTGGCCTGTAGTGCAAAGTTGAATTGTGACTGGTATGATCATGACCATTGAATTTATAAGTGAATATTTTTAGCTTAAGTGCAAAGGTGAATTGATCAACATGGTTATAATTATTGTTTATATAAATTCTGAAATGATTATATATTTCTTTGAGATATTAATATCTTTGATCTGTAGTGCAAAGATGAAATATTGATGAATATCTTTGGCCTGTAGTGCAAAGATGAATTGTTGATGAATATATTTGGCCCGTAGTGCAAAGATGACATGTTGTTGAATATCTTTGGCCAGTAGTGCAAAGATGAACAGATGTTGAGATAAACATGACCAACTGGTGATACAAATGAATATCTTTGGACGTAGTGCAAAGATGAAGTTATTAGTATGATTATGAACAGGAAATGTGATTTGGTGTAACCATGATCTTTGATGTTTCAGGTAAAGATAGGTGATGAAAATTATCATCGTCCTGGATGAGAAGAGGAATTTAGAACTACAGTTATGATTATGAGTTATTCATATGATTGTGGACCAGAATTGTTGATTGATGTTACAGGGATAAAACATTGTTGGTGGATTTTTAACATGGAGAAGATAATAGACTTTATAGTCTATTTGACTCTTCTAATGGATTGCTCGTTCCGCTGCAACTATGGTTGAAATTTTTATCATTTACCATATGTTCTAAATCTCTGATTTATTGTTGATGAAGGCTATTGATAATTGAATTATCTTTAGTCATGATATTCTTTACTGAGCTAGTTGTGCTCACCCTTTTGCTTCACAATTCCTTTCAGGTAATAAGAGTGTAGCTGGGTCGAGCGGGGGTAACAAGGGAATAGAACGGTGATCATCATTTAGTAGTTATATTTGGTGAAGAAAATAGGGTGAGGCGAACCCAACGTTGGAAGAGTGTTTTGTCACTATCATACAAGATGTCTAATGACATACAACCTCGTGTCATCATAAGAACGGGTTGTGCTCATCCACTTGCTGAGTATATTTACGAGCACTACCTATATAATCTTGGTATTTGTTTGAAGTATAATTCACGATTAAAGACAGTGGAGATAATGATAAGTCAAGAGAAGACTCACCATTGGGAAGAATATGATAGTAATCTTCTCGTTTTTCTTTGGGGTCTATTGGGTCAACCAAGGATAATTCTGTGGCCATATGATATCTATCAAAACCTAGACGCATGGCCTCCCATGTACAAAGGTTTCCTTGAGCACTTCCCAAAGATTCTAAATTCTAAAACAGTTTTTGACTATACCTTTATGTAAGGTGTCATTGTGAGGTGATGTCCACGGTTGGAACATGAGTCACATTTGGTATATATCTGTATCCAAACTCACAGCATATGTGTTGTTGTATTTTGCACGACAATTATTGTAATAAAGTTATAGTTGTTTTCTGTACCATGTATTTGGCGACTCAGAATAGGTTGGATGGAATGGACCTATTTTGGGGTTGTTACATTTGGTATCAGAGCTTAGGGATATGATCTCTGGCGGAGATCGGAGAATACAACTAGGAGGGGAGAGACGAGTAAAATCCTTCGCTAGTGTGTCCTACCTAAGCTTATTTGTTGGTCAGTCATAATATCAAGATATTATGTGATATGTTAATTTGTTAAATTAACCTTTTTTTGAAGCTGTATTCTAGAATGATAT
This sequence comes from Panax notoginseng, assembly GCA_016801055.1. Lineage (NCBI taxonomy): Eukaryota > Viridiplantae > Streptophyta > Magnoliopsida > Apiales > Araliaceae > Panax > Panax notoginseng. Next base: position 115,899,783 of record CM029023.1, read on the forward strand.
CTGAAATACAGGAGATAAGCAATGGAGAAATCATGATGACAAGGAAGATGGAATCTGAAATGGAAGCAAGGTATTCTCAACTCTTTGAAATACCAGGTACGTAAATTTCGAGGACGAAATTTCATAAGGAGGGGAGATTGTAAGACCCCGAATTTTATGAAATAAAAGTATTCAATTTTTCTTATAATTACTATTCAGTAAATGGTTAAATTGATAAAAATTTAAAGTTATGGGTGAAATATGAATTTTTTCAAAATAAGCAAGTGGTTATAAAATAATCATTGTTGTCGGGGAATATTCGTTTGGTCGTGAAATATTCTTTCTGTCGGAGAATATTCGTACGACGGCGCAGCTATTTGTGGGCCCCATAACGAATAACTGTCGGGTGAAGAAAACGACAAATTTGAGTTTTTACAAATAACGGCGTAGTTGTTACCGTTAACACTGTTGGAATACCCGGTGGTTAAAATACAGTAATACGCGTTATTGCACAGTAGCACACGGTATTGCATAGTATTTTTGAAATTATTGATTCTTACGTAAGAATGCACTACTCAATAATTGTTACAGTAATTACTGTTCAATATTTTATTTTATTGATTCAATAATTGCTGCGTTGATATTTTATATTATTGTTGTTTCAATAATTGTTGCTGCACAGTATTTTCTATTATCAGATCAATAATTCATATTATTTGAATAATATTATTAGATATCATTATTGGCAATGTCTAGAAAGTTCTGTCTAAGGAGAGGTTTGGTCATCTAATTGCGCTAGTAAGGAGAAATCCTTATTGGAAAGCCCCCTCTTTCCTGGGAACGGCCTGGTTGTCATAAATGTGATTCTGTAATATTATTTGTGAATAATTAATTATTGATTCATATAAGGAAATATTTATTTTATGTGGATATAAATGAGGGATATATTTTTGTGGTTAAAAATGAAGTAGTTAATGTTGAGGTATTTTATCTGTATTTTTGTCGGAACGGAGGTATTGAAAATCAAATTAGGGTTTTTGAGATATTTTGCGGGGGTTATAATTTTTAATCCGACCGTTGGATCGTGGTAATTTTTGGATATGTTATACATATATAAGTTGAGTATATGTCCACAAATTTTGAACCGTTAAAAATGAACGTATGATTTATTATGAATTTTACGAGATGACTGGTTTAGAAATTGTTGAATTTTCGGAGTTAATCATTTTGATGAAAAATTCTAGAATTGGTGGGCTCCACTTGTGGTTGGTGAAGAAATGTGCTGAATTATATTTCAAATGTGGTGGGTGGGAATAGTAGCAGGTAAAGCCATCATGTTGCAGGTCAAGCCTACTAAAATTTTCCTATAAATAGATGGCTAAGTTAGAATTGAAAATCACACCAGAAACATAAGCTTTCTCTCTTTCTCTCTCTATATTATGAAGCATATTTTGTGAGTATTTAGATATTTTGAGAGTTGCTATTCAGTGCAAGTTTCCTTCGGCTTTGCATACCAATCAGAAGTACTGCTCTTTTGAGGTAAGCGATTGTAAGGGATATTAATGGATTTTAAGGGTTGTTATGATTTTCAGTTTCGTAATTTTTCTGATCTTCAAAAATTCTGGAAAAATTTGAAATGATATTTTGATGAGTTTTCTTGATTGTGTCCAAAAATGGTGATTTTTGGATGTATAGATTGAGAGTTATGAATTTTATGAGAAAAGACTATTTTAAAAGTAATCGCTTATAATTTCTTGTGGTTAACTCCAAAATTGATGAAATTTTTATTGGGAGTACATATATATGATAGGAGTATACTCTGTGAATTTCAGAATTTTTAGATAAAAGTACAATTTTTGATAAATGTCTAAATATTCGGCTGTTTTGGCCATATGAAAAATAGTAAATGACTTTTAAAAATTCTGAGAAAAATATATGTTCACTATGGGACTATATTATGCTAAATCCCAGAAAAGAAATTTTTTTGGAGCTGATTTGGTATTTTTCAAGAAAATAGACTAGTTATGAATAATTGAATTAAATATGTTATGTGAAGGAAGAAAATTGGAAAATATGATTTTATGGCTTGAGAATCATATATTTGATATAGGCAGATTTTTGATGAGGATTTTGGTTATTGGTGATGAAATCTTAAGAGTTGACATTTTATGATGATTAAATGCATTAATTAGTAAAGTGTAAACAATTTAAATAAATTGTTTATAAGTTTAAGAAATGTTATTCTTTCAATATCATGATACCGAAATATTGGTATGGATTTTATTGTGGAATTTCTATCTTTTTGACTCGGGTTACTATTCACGAGTTACTATTCATGAGTTACTATTCACGAGTTACTATTCACGACAAAATTGGTTTCTTTTTCTAACCAAATTATAGTTGAGTTATGAATATTACTCTTGAGATTAAAACTATGTATTGATTATATTGATTTTATTATCATATATAACATTTTTATAACCCTGATGTTGAAATTCTCTTTCACTAGAGTGTAAAGATGGGTAGATTATTGGTATGATCATGACTAGGGTTCTCTTTGGCCTGTAGTGCAAAGTTGAATTGTGACTGGTATGATCATGACCATTGAATTTATAAGTGAATATTTTTAGCTTAAGTGCAAAGGTGAATTGATCAACATGGTTATAATTATTGTTTATATAAATTCTGAAATGATTATATATTTCTTTGAGATATTAATATCTTTGATCTGTAGTGCAAAGATGAAATATTGATGAATATCTTTGGCCTGTAGTGCAAAGATGAATTGTTGATGAATATATTTGGCCCGTAGTGCAAAGATGACATGTTGTTGAATATCTTTGGCCAGTAGTGCAAAGATGAACAGATGTTGAGATAAACATGACCAACTGGTGATACAAATGAATATCTTTGGACGTAGTGCAAAGATGAAGTTATTAGTATGATTATGAACAGGAAATGTGATTTGGTGTAACCATGATCTTTGATGTTTCAGGTAAAGATAGGTGATGAAAATTATCATCGTCCTGGATGAGAAGAGGAATTTAGAACTACAGTTATGATTATGAGTTATTCATATGATTGTGGACCAGAATTGTTGATTGATGTTACAGGGATAAAACATTGTTGGTGGATTTTTAACATGGAGAAGATAATAGACTTTATAGTCTATTTGACTCTTCTAATGGATTGCTCGTTCCGCTGCAACTATGGTTGAAATTTTTATCATTTACCATATGTTCTAAATCTCTGATTTATTGTTGATGAAGGCTATTGATAATTGAATTATCTTTAGTCATGTTATTCTTTCCTGAGCTAGTTGTGCTCACCCTTTTGCTTCACAATTCCTTTCAGGTAATAAGAGTGTAGCTGGGTCGAGCGGGGGTAACAAGGGAATAGAACGGTGATCATCATTTAGTAGTTATATTTGGTGAAGAAAATAGGGTGAGGCGAACCCAACGTTGGAAGGGTGTTTTGTCACTATCATACAAGATGTCTAATGACATACAACCTCGTGTCATCATAAGAACGGGTTGTGCTCATCCACTTGCTGAGTATATTTACGAGCACTACCTATATAATCTTGGTATTTGTTTGAAGTATAATTCACGATTAAAGACAGTGGAGATAATGATAAGTCAAGAGAAGACTCACCATTGGGAAGAATATGATAGTAATCTTCTCGTTTTTCTTTGGGGTCTATTGGGTCAACCAAGGATAATTCTGTGGCCATATGATATCTATCAAAACCTAGACGCATGGCCTCCCATGTACAAAGGTTTCCTTGAGCACTTCCCAAATATTCTAAATTCTAAAACAGTTTTCGACTATACCTTTATGTAAGGTGTCATTGTGAGGTGATGTCCACGGTTGGAACATGAGTCACAGTTGGTATATATCTGTATCCAAACTCACAGCATATGTGTTGTTGTATTTTGCACGACAATTGTTGTAATAAAGTTATAGTTATTTTCTGTATCATGTATTTGGCGACTCAGAATAGGTTGGATGGAATGGACCTATTTTGGAGTTGTTACACTGGCCAAGTACTGCTTTTATCTGTTTCTCGTCACTGCCAAAGGCACAAAAATTCTACCTCAGTCTTATTGGATTCCGCACCAAAATAATTTGGTTCGGAAAATTTCTTTCAATGAACACTTAGAGTTTTCATAAAATTTAGTCTAGCTGAATCGAATAGCATAGACCCATATCAATAATTCAATTCAATCGAATTATTTAGGTGTAGCCAAACCCCGTTGGCAAATTAAAATTTTTGAAAATATTTTCGAGAATGACGTCATGATGCCGTACTGTATTAACAGTCCATTTGAGGATGTCATCATCGTATGACTTTGTCATAACACATCATACAATAGTGGAACAATGATTTTCAGATCGGATTCGCACCAAGTATTCATGTATTTACAACTCTATCACCTTTTATCATCTTTGCATCAGGTTACATGGTACATGAGTGATAAATAAAATATATTTTGATATTTCAAATCTTTTTCGTCTAGCTGAAACAAGTAGCATAGACTATACTTTAAACCGTTTCAAAAATGATTACGAGTCTACATATTTTTTTTTTAAAAGCACATAGTGCGTATTTAGCTTGATGTCAAAATTTCGAAATCTAGCATAGCTAGGAGATTTGGAAAACTTATGTCTCCACTAATAATCATTTGCTTAACAGTCTATCTATTCTTATTATTCTCAATATTCCGTTTACAAAACTATACCCAGTTCATCAAACCACACTTATGAGTCCATAAATTGCCACAATCATACGAGTTTAAGAACTTTCCTAGTCAGACCTTTAGCGTCCATTCGTTGAGGGGTTCATAAACATTTCATATAACTATGAGTCAAGCATGTCACATAAGTATGAGTTTTAAGAACTCGTACTTAACCTTATATCCTCTACCTATGACCTATCTATCTGTTATACACATGAGAAAGGAATCACCCTCTTAACACGCATATAGCAAATAGCGCGACACAAACATTTCAATGATTATCATGGCCAAAAACTAAGTAGTTTTTACACCAAGTACAATTTCCCGCCCACACAAGGAATTATACAACTCAGCTGCCGACATGAATCTTCAATTGAATCCCCACCTAACACTAACCCCCTTCTCAATACAAATTTCATTCAACTCGTATTCATAGTCCTTTCCTGAATCTGTACCAATTCATAGTACAACTGACACCCAGCAATCTTGCTGTAAACTTTTCAATCATCAAATTGATTCTTCTCCCTGTTATCACCTTATCAGATCACGGGGTGATCTTATCGTATATATTACGATTTATTTCTATATCTTAATCGTTTTGTTTTACGATCTCCTATCCCTACACTTTTAGTCCTTTAGACTCTATCTATTCACCACTACTGTTTAACTTTATTATTAGAGTTAGGGAACTCTGTATCTTATAACTCGCCGAGATTCGTCTTTGAATCTTACCGACCTACTAACTCTATGTGAGTTAGATCTTATCCTAATCACTGCGGTTATTAGTCTCAGGTATTGCTACCTAAGGTTTATAACCAACAGTTCTGATACCGACTGTGAGGGCCCCAAATTTGAGGTCCCGAATCACCGCGGATCCAGTTCGATCATTCTATAACTATTGCGGAAGATATAAACATAAATTGTTTATACAATACATTTAACACACTATTCCCCAAGGTCGAGTAACCTTAACTTAATACACAATACATAACTTATTTGACTTACAATAACATTGAGATACAACACTGTTACAAATCTAACTGCACACGTATACTAAAGCTGGAACCGATCTTTAACCTGTCTTTGTATCCGACGCGTTCATCTTAATCTGCAATGTTTATCATGATATAGCAAGGGTGAGCATAAGATTGCCTATCAAGTTTAAATTCAATAATAAAACGATATATCATGATTGAAAGAGTCTGAATAATAAGTTGGCTATAATTCAACAATATAATTGTGAACTAGTAGGAACAAATTTATGACTGAACAAGTATTCTACATGAACAAATATATCTAAAACCAACTTGTAATGAAGGTGATCTGCCTTTCATACCTGACTTATACATGCAATATGTACAGAGTACAATTCATGACAACCAGCAATGATTAACCATAAGCTTATCCAAATGAATCAACTCTTAGTAGAGTTAAGTAAAAATAAACTTTCCTGAACCGTTGATTACCGCTACACAATTTATAACGCTTTATTCGAAGACCTAATATTATTAATATAGATCTCCAATATTATAATAATATCATCACAATATAATACTATTATATATATAGATATACATAGAATAACCTAAACACATAATACATAACCCTATTGGTCTATAACACACATAAAACTCAATATCAGGTCAAACTATTTCAATCTGACTTGAGTTTGACAAAGTTCTAACGTCCCGATAGTCTAGTCGGACAATTATTCGAGTTTAAGTTCAATTAAACTCTGCCTAACACTTAACAATTAACCCAAATAATTTTAATATCAGTCAAAATATTTTTCATAAGCTCGTAATAATTTTTAAATAATTATTGCCTATTTATCGTGAATTTTCAATCAATAAAAACGTATTTAAATAGATTAAATACCACATAATTCCTTTATCATTAATATTTTTTTTGATACTAAATATTAATGAAAATCATAACATAATATTATAATATAATTATAATATATCAAAGTATTTTTAATACCTTAAAATCATATTTACATGATTTTTAAACACTTAAATCTATTATCCGATAATTGCTATTAATATTAAAATATTAATATTTTCATGACAAAATATCAAAAGTTATATTTTATAACTTAAAATATTTTTATAACACTTAAATTATTTTTATATGATTTTTAAATCATTTATTCTATTTTTTCATAATTTATTTAATATATTTATTAAATAAACTAATTATCATTAATATTAATTAATTAATGAAATTTCTCACAAAATATTAAAAGTCACTAAAAATAACTTAAAATATTTTATTTTACCATAATATATTTTTTCATGATTTTTAATGTATTTAAATCATTTTTAATTAATTTATTTAATATTATAATTAAATAAATAAATGCCTTTTATATTCTAAAAATATTAAATATTTTTGAAATATACTCAAAATAATTAAAAACTATTTTTCAGATTTTAAAATAATTTTTCAGAATTTTTTTTGTATTTTTAATAATTAAAAATTAATTTTATCTATTTTTAAATAATTTTTGAAAAAATCAGAAATTAAATAAATAAAAACCGTCGCTAGAGGGCCCTATAGCGACATACCCGTCGATATAGATGTTCTTGAGCTTCATGTCAGGCTACAAGGTGCTACCTTTAACTATAATTTAATCTGTGTTCTTTTTGCGTTCTGGGCAGCTAATGGTGCTAAGATTGTAGTACTGATGTAGTACTACAACCACAAACTCAATTCATGGTCATTACATGACCAAGCTGTGACGCCCCCAAAATTAGGTATACATCACCCATCTTGGGTCGTCAGATACAAAGTACAGAATACAAATACAACTTACTAATACAACTGTCGTATACAATACGACAAAACATAAACTGCGAGTTTGAATACAAATATTATCTTCTAGAGAGTATTCATACTCAAAAGGAGTCCTCATTACATTTATTAACACACTATTACATAGAATAGTGAGGACTACTAACTAATACTATCATTCGAACCATCACTCCGTACCCCGACTTGCCCCAGCTACGTTCTCATTTCCTGAAGAGAACAATGAAAGAAAGAGTGAGCTCAACTAGCCCAGTAAGAAATATTATAACTAAGATAATGCAGAATAAATTATCATTAGCCTTCAACAATGTTAAACTGATAAAATATAATAGACATCAAGTTTAACTGCAGCGGAATAAGCAATCCATTAAAAGAGTCAAGTAGAAAATAAACTCTACTATCGTTTATGATTTAAAAGGTTTTTCAATACTGTTATCGCTGGGACTCAGCTTAATAAAATAATCCACATCATCGAATCACCCCTGCACTACGGCCAAGGATATTCGTGTATTCATTAATGGTCATGATCATGCCAACAACTGTCCATCAAACGCACTACGGGCCAATGAGGACTTTTACCACATCATTTGTAACATTACGGTCATGATTATACCGAATAATCCCTGGTCATAATCATACCAAGTCCATCTATGCACTACAGGCCACAGATGAATTTTAACATTTTATAAACATGAGGATGATGACAATGATATAAGAATTCAATAAAACAAGTTCAAGAATTAATTTATCCAAAAATTAACAACGTCCAAATTGTCAACATGATACTGTTTTGTGGAGTAAAATTCAAGAATACTTAGAAGAATATTTTCATGAAAAGATACTGGATGAACCGCAATTATCAAGGATATTCCACTAATTTCATGGAGTATAGAAGTCAAAACTTAACCAACTGAGTATAATAAAGAATGGAATAACAAAAGAAATCACCATGCATGCGATAGACCGCACAGACAGGTTATTCCAACAGAATAATAAATAATGGAACCAGGTCCGGCGTAAACGCACAGACAGGATATTCTGACAAAATAATAAATAATGGAACTAGGTCCGGCGTAAACGCACAGACAGAATATTCTGAGAGAATAATAAATAATAGAACCAGGTCCGGTGTAAAATACACAGACAGGATGTTCCAACAGAATAATAACAAGACGGAACCAGGTCCGGTGTAAAACACACAGACAGGATGTTCCAACAGAATAATAATAAAAACAGAACTAGGTCCGGTATAAAACACACAGACAGGATGTTCCAACAGAATAATAAAAGAATGTCACCAAGTATAGGGTAGACCGCGTATACAGGTTATTCCAACAGAATAATAAGAAATGGAATAACAACAGTTCTCTTCATGAATAAGAAAGAATAACACCCCTTACCGTTTTAAAGAAGAGCTGAAATATAGAAGTAGTTAAGTAGCAGAATACTTTCCTTCTCTCTCTCTATAGTTTCTCTCTATAGTTTATCTCTCTAGAGTTCAGTGAATTCGTAAAAAATAATGAAGGAATGAGCTGCTATTTATAAAAAAATAGAATGCATAGTAACTAATTCATGAACGGTCCAGATTGATTACTTTAATCTGACGGTCCATATTTAAAGAAAAATCTTTTAAATAAAATATAATATATTCTATTTATAGAATAACTTTAATAAAGTATTCTGTTTTATATAAAAAGATGTTTCTGTTTTATTACGTTAATAATATGAATAAAACAAAACGTCATTATCGCTAAATAATTCATATTATTAACTGACAATAATTGAATCAAACTGAGTGACTTCTCACATAAGCATTAATAATCAATACCGTGTGCTACTATGCAACCACACGTATTACTGTACTTTTACTACCGAGTAGTTCAACAGTAACAATGGTTAAACTTCTGCCGTTATTTTTAATAAAATATTTTTGTCGTTTTCTCAATCCGACAATAATTTCGTTGTGGGGTCCACTAATGATTGTGCCGTTGTACGAATATTCCCTGTTAAAACGAATATTCCCCGACCAATCGAATATTATATAACAACTTGCGTACTTTACAAAATTTATAAATATTACCCACAACTATAACATTATATCAAATTAACTCCATAATATTCAAAAATGATATTTATAGAAAATTCATCTTTATTTATAAAAGGTGGGGTCTTACAACCTCCCCTTCTTATGAAATTTCGCCCTCGAAATTAGGGTACGTATCTAGTATGTCGAAGAGGTAAGGATACCTCGATTTCATTTCAGATTCTAACTCCTAAGTCATTTCCTCAACATCGTGGCTTTTCCACAAAACTTTGACTTGAGGTATAACTTTGGAGCGTAGAATATGTTCCTTCTTATCCAAGATTTGAACAGGAACTTCTTCATACGTCAAATCCCCCGCTATTTCGTCCGGTTCCAACTCAATAACGTGGTTCGGGTCTTCCACATATTTGCGTAACATGGAAATGTGAAAAACGTTATGAACACGAGACATGCTTGGCGGTAAAGCGAGTCTATAAGCCACAGTTCCTACTCGATCGAGGATTAAAAATGGACCGATGAATCGAGGATTGAGCTTTCCTCTTTTTCCAAATCTCGTAACTCCTTTCCATGGAGCAACACGTAAGAACACATGATCTCCTACATCAAATTTCACGTCCTTTCGATGAAGATCAACATAACTCTTTTGTCGATCTTGTGAGGTTTTTATACGTTGTCGGATCGTTTGAATCTTTTCTGTAGTCATACGTACCAACTTCGGTCCCAACAACGTTGCTTCACCCACCTCATCCCATCATACTGGAGAACGACATTTTCTTCCATACAATACTTCGAATGGAGCCATGCCAATACTTGCTTGATAACTGTTGTTGTAGGAAAACTCCACCAATGGTAAGAACTTGTCCCAACTTCCCTTGAAGTCAAAGACACAGAGTCTTAATAGATCTTCAAGAGTTTGAATAGTCCTCTCTGATTGTCCGTCCGTCTAAGGATGATATGCTTAACTAAATCGTAAATCCGTGCCCATAGCTTTTTGTAAACTAACCCAAAATCGTGAAGTGAATCTTGGGTCTCGGTCAGAAACTATGGATACTGGCATACCATGCAGTCTTACAATCTCGTTTATGTACATACGAGCAAGACGTTCAAGTGTATAAGTTTCTCGTATCGGTAAGAAATGAGCAGACTTGGTCAATCTATCAACAATGACCCAAATCGCATCAATACCTTGAGAAACCCTAGGAAGACCGGTAACGAAATCCATGGTAATGTGCTCCCACTTCCATTCTGGAATTTCAAGTGGTTGCAATGGACCTTTTGGTACTTGATGCTCCGCTTTGACTCGTTGACAAGTTAGACACCTTGAGATAAACAGCGCTATCTCTCTCTTCATATTGCTCCACCAAAATGTATGACGAAGATCATGATACATTTTGGTACTTCCAGGATGGATTGCAAACGGTGTGTTGTGCGCCTCCATCATGATTTCATACTTTAAATCAGGGTTGTTAGGAACACAAAGTCTGGAGTTGACTCGAAGTATTCCTTCTTCATCGATTCTTGCTTCCGGCATAGCACCTTCTTGCACTTTCTTCCTCATACGCATCAGCTCCAGGTCTGTAGCTTGAGCAGCTTTAACTTTATCGATTAAAGTCGGTTCTACTCGTATATTCGCCATCATCACATGGGTCCCTGAAGTCTTTAACTCTATCTCCATCCTTTGCAAATCACACAAAATGGGCCTTTGTGTTGACAATATCGCACTCGTACTTGCATATGATCTTCTACTCAATGCGTCAGCTACCACGTTCGCTTTTCCAGGATGGTATTGAATGGTATGATCATAATCTTTCAACAGTTCAAGCCAACGTCGTTGTCGCATGTTGAGTTCCTTTTGAGTGAAGAAATATTTGAGGCTTTTATGATCCGTAAAGATCTCCACCTTCTCCCCATACAAGTAATGCCTCCAAATTTTAAGTGCAAAGACAACAGCTGCCAACTCTAGATCATGAGTAGGATAATTCCTCTCATATTCCTTGAGTTGTCTTGATGCATAGGCTATGACTTTTTCATGTTGCATGAAAACGCATCCCAACCCTTTGCTCGAAGCATCACTGTAGATGACAAATCCCTCCGAGCCAGATGGTATTGTTAGAACATGTGCTGAAATGAGTCTCCTCTTGAGTTCTTGAAAACTCTGCTCACATTCTTCGCTCTAACCGAAATTTGTATCTTTCCGAGTCAGTTGAGTTAATGGAGTAGCGATTCGAGAAAATCCTTCCACGAATCTCCGATAATAACTAGCTAAACCAAGAAAGCTACGTACTTCGGTCACTGATTTAGGTTGCTCCCAGCTTTGAATAGCTTCAATCTTTGCCGGGTTAACTGATATTCCACGACTTGATACTACGTGCCCAAGAAATGCTACCTCCTCTAACCAGAACTCGTATTTCTTCAACTTGGCATAAATCTTGTATTCACGAAGCTTTTGGAGTACCAGCCTCAAGTGTTGCTCATGATCTTCACGACTTTTGGAATAAATAAGGATGTCATCAATAAAGACGACCACAAAGTGATCTAAATATTCCTTGAATACCCGGTTCATCATATCCATGAAGGCAGCAGGAGCATTAGTCAATCCAAAGGACATGACTAGGAATTCATAATGCCCGTACCGAGTTCTGAAAGCCGTCTTTGGAATATCCTCAGTTCTAACCTTCAGCTGATGATATCTAGAACGAAGATCAATCTTTAAAAAGAATTGTGCTCCTTGCAACTGGTCAAACAGGTCATCAATACGTGGCAATGGGTACCTGTTTTTGATGATGACATGATTCAACTCCCGATAATCAATACAAAGTCGCATACTTCCATCTTTCTTCTTCACGAATAGCACAGGAGCACCCCAAGGAGAAGTACTAGGACGAATAAAGCCAATGTCTAACAATTCCTGCAGTTGGATCTTTAACTCCTGAAGTTAAATAGGAGCCATTCGATATGGGGCTTTAGAAATGGGTTTTGTACCGGGTTCAAGGTCGATACAAAATTCAATTTCACTCTCTGGGAGTAGGCCAGGAAGTTCTTCAGAGAATACGTCAGGGAATTTATTAACAATATAAATATCATTCAAAACTGACGTATTTTTGTTTAGATCCGTGACATGAGCTAAGAAAGCTTGACATCCGTTTTTTAATAAACGAATAGCTTTATGGCTTGAGATGACAGCGATTGATTTTAATGGTTTGGTTGCTTGAATTCGCATACTAGGTCGATTAGGAATATGAAAGCTAACAACCTTACGAAAATAATCAATTTTTGCATGATGAGTAGTTAACCAATCAATCCCTAGAATCACGTCAAATGCAAGTGTTTTTAATGAAATAAGATCGACAGGTAATGTGTGGGTACCAAATTGAACCAAACAAGACTTATAAACCGTAGATGTAATGAAGGTTTCTCCCAATAGAGTTTCAACAGATAAGTCAAAGTCTAATTTCTCCGGAATCAAATTTAATCGATGAGCGCAAGTAGGAGAAATAAAAGAATGGGTAGAACTGGTATCAAATAAAGTATAGACTTCGTTAGAGTTTATGATAAGCTTACCCGTGATGACCTCATTCGGGTTTCTTGCTTTTTGGGAGGTCACAACAAACGCTCTCCCTTGCACTACCGATTTTGACTTTTCTGGGACGGCCTTTGGTGTCTCCATCTTGGCTGAACTTGTTTTTGGTAAACGACAAAATCGAGTTAAATTACCTTCTCTTCCATAATTATAACATGCTTTAGACGGCATCGCGCAGTTTGGACTGATGTGCCCCTCCCCTCCGCATTTGAAACATATGATAGGTGGTCGTTCTCCTTCCTTAACAACGGGTGCTGGTGCTAACGTCTTTCCATCATTATTGAATCTCCTCTTCTTGAAATGACCATTCTTATTGTTTTGGCCCTGATTAGCACCGAAGTGGTTACCATTTTTGGCCTGTTGATTCCCTCCACGCTTATTGTCACCGCTTCGATGACTGCTCTCACTGGGATTATCATTTTGCCGACTGCTCTCTTTTGGTTGCGTTGACTCGTTTCGCGCTCCACTAACTGAGCCCTATTCACAACATCTGAATACAAACACAGTTTATGAGAAATAAGATGTTGACGTATCTCAAGTTTCAAACCTCGCAAAAATATGTGTGTCATTCGCTCTTCATTATCCACCAAGTGGGATGCAAATCGAGACAACTCAGCAAATTTAGCCTCATACTGCGACACGGTCATATTATTCTGCTCCAATTTGATGAACTCCACCTCCTTCATGTGACGAACACTTTCGGGAAAGTATTTGTCATTGAACAGTTCTTGGAACTTCTCCCAAGGCATCTTCAGTGCGGCTGGTTGAGTACGCTTAATCGATTCCCACCAGTAATCTGCCTCTCCTCGCAACATAAAGGCGGCAAAGGGAACCTTTTGCTCCTCGGAGCATCCCAAGACATCAAATATCTTGGTAATCTGCTTTATCCATGTTTCCGCTATAAGTGGTTTTGGCTCTCCCTTAAACTCTGGTGGTCCCAGCTCCTTGAACTGTTTAGCGGTGACCGTCCTAGAGTTTTCAGTGTTTCCACCTATATTTTGGACAGGAGCCGCTCTTGCCTGTTGTTGCATGAACTGCATAAAGTTTCTAAACATTCCATCATTCATCATCTGGTCAGTGTTGTTGTTTGCATGAGGATTGTTACCTTCCTGATGCACATTATCCTGATTATTAATATGTGGTGAATCAACAGTCGCCTGTGCTCCATTGCTATTCTCAACATTCTCAGATGCCATTTTCAGATACTGCCACAAAATAAAAGTTAATTGATATGTCATATATTATCCTTATATTATGACCGACCAATTAAATACCATACAAATAAACTTAGGTAGGTCATACTAGCGAGGGAATTCCCCGTCTCTCCCCTCCTAGTTCTATTCTCACATCTTAGCCAGGGATCATATCCTTAAGCTTTGATACCAACTGTGACGCCCCCAAAATTAGGTATACATCACCCATCTTGGGTCGTTAGATACAAAGTACAAAATACAAATACAACTTACTAATACAACTGTCGTGTACAATACGACAAAACATAAACTGCGAGTTTGAATACAAATATTATCTTCTAGAGAGTATTCATACTCAAAAGGAGTCCTCATTACATTTATTAACACACTATTACATAGAATAGTGAGGACTACTAACTAATACTATCATTCGAACCATCACTCCGTTCCCCGACTTGCCCCAGCTACGTTCTCATTTCCTGAAGAGAATAGTGAAAGAAAGGGTGAGCTCAACTAGCCCAGTAAGAAATATTATGACTAAGATAATGCAGAATAAATTATCATTAGCCTTCAACAATGTTAAACTGATAAAATATAATAGACATCAAGTTTAACTGCAGCGGAATAAGCAATCCATTAAAAGAGTCAAGTAGAAAATAAACTCTACTATCTTTTATGATTTAAAAGGTTTTTCAACACTGTTATCGCTGGGACTCAGCTTAATAAAATAATCCACATCATCGAATCACCCCTGCACTACGGCCAAGGATATTCGTGTATTCATTAATGGTCATGATCATGCCAACAACTGTCCATCAACGCACTACGGGCCAATGAAGACTTTTACCACATCATTTGTAACATTACGGTCATGATTATACCGAATAATCCCTGGTCATAATCATACCAAGTCCATCTATGCACTACAGGCCACAGATGACTTTTAATATTTTATAAACATGAGGATGATGACAATGATATAAGAATTCAATAAAACAAGTTCAAGAATTAATTTATCCAAAAATTAACAACGTCCAAATTGTCAACATGATACTGTTTTGCGGAGTAAAATTCTAGAATACTTAGAAGAATATTTTCATGAAAAAATACTGGATGAACCGCAATTATCAAGGATATTCCACTAATTTCATGGAGTATAGAAGTCAAAACTTAACCAACTGAGTATAATAAAGAATGGAATAACAAAAGAAATCACCATGCATGCGATAGACCGCACAGACAGGTTATTCCAACAGAATAATAAATAATAGAACCAGGTCCGGCGTAAACACACAGACAGGATATTCCAACAGAATAATAAATAATAGAACTAGGTCCGGCGTAAACGCACAGACATGATATTCCGAGAGAATAATAAGTAATAGAACCAGGTCCGATGTAAAACACACAGACAGGATGTTCCAACAGAATAATAACAAGACGGAACCAGGTCCGGTGTAAAACACACAGACAGGATGTTCCAACAGAATAATAATAAAAACGGAACCAGGTCCGGTGTAAAATACACAGACAGGATGTTCCAACAGAATAATAAAAGAATGTCACCAAGTATAGGGTAGATCGCGTATACAGGTTATTCCAACAGAATAATAAGAAATGGAATAACAACAGTTCTCTTCATGAATAAGAAAGAATAACACCCCTTACCGTTTTAAAGAAGAGCTGAAATAAAGAAGTAGTTAAGTAGCAGAATACTCTTCTTCTCTCTCTATAGTTTCTCTCTATAGTTTCTCTCTCTAGAGTTCAGTGAATTCGTAAGAAATAATGAAGGAATAAGTTGCTATTTATAGAAAAATAGAATGCATAGTAACTAATTCATGAACGGTCCAGATTGATTACTTTAATCTGACGGTCCATATTTAAAGAAAAATCTTTTAAATAAAATATAATATATTCTATTTATAGAATAACTTTAATAAAGTATTCTGTTTTATATAAAAAGATGTTTCTGTTTTATTACGTTAATAATACGAATAAAACAAAACGTCATTATCGCTAAATAATTCATATTATTAACTGACAATAATTGAATCAAACTGAGTGACTTCTCACATAAGCATTAATAATCAATACTGTGTGATACTATGCAACCACACGTATTTTTGTACTTTTACTACCGAGTAGTTCAACAGTAACAATGGTAAAACTTCCGTCGTTATTTTTAATAAAATATTTTTGTCGTTTTCTCAATCCGACAATAATTACGTTGTGGGGTCCACTAATGATTGTGCCGTTGTACGAATATTTCCTGTTACAACGAATATTTTCCGACCAATCAAATATTATATAACAACTTGCGTACTTTGTAAAATTTATAAATATTACCCACAACTATAACATTATATCAAATTAACTCCATAATATTCAAAAATGATATTTATAAAAAATTCATCTTTATTTATAAAAGTTGGGGTCTTACACAAGCTGCAAGATCCAAGCTCCGGAATATGTTGTCAGAGGCATGCTGGGATTTTTGGGTTTCCCAGTCAGTTTTGAGTGACTACCTTGTGGCTCGATTATATACATGTTCTGGTAATTGTTCATGTGATGTTAAGGTTCTAATCTATAGTCGTGATGTCAGGGTACAACAAAATATCAACAGATCGTTCTAACAACAACACATTAAATAAATCAAGGTCGGTCAACTTATGTCAAAAAACGTGTTCTTCATGAATCTGGGTTTTCCAGATCTCGTTCCAGATTGGTGGTTAACTCACATTTGACCTTAAATATCTTCGATCCTATATACTTTTTGGGTGATCTAAAAGCCTGATATTGTTGTCCTTATACCAAACTACAAGTGGACTACACAAACATGACCCAATCACTTGTCAGAAGCAAGATCCGAGGCCTTGAAAAGCTTGTTAGACGCTACTGGAAATTCTGGGCTGCCCAGAATTCGTTTTCCGTGAACGGTCAACTGGTTTTGACCATTCATATCTGGAGATCTAGACTTGATATGGATGTGATTCCACTTCCAATCTACTCTCCTTATGTCAGAGAACAAAGCTATAACTTTAAACACACATAAATCTTAACACACAAGAATCTAAGAGCCCTGACATTGGCTTGTCAGACAACAAAATTATTTCTTGACCAGTTTTAAAAACTTGATTTTCGTGCCTCTAGATGTTATGGATCCATGATCCAACAACCCAGATCACTTATATACACCTTCTAACACATCTAACCAATAAACAACATCAAACAACAAATCATAAGATTTTCGAAATTAGGGTTCTTATACCTTTCTAGTGCCTGATCTTGACTTCTGACTTTGTGATCTGATCTTGGTGTTTTATTACATGATCTTAGCTTGTTTTCTCACATTCTCTCACTCTAAGATCCGAAAATATAGAGAGAAGGAACTTGGACAAAATAAAATGGAAAGTGAGACTTTTTTCTTAATTTTAATCTATATAAATAATAATGCAATGCACATGGCTGTCAATGTGGCTGAATTGTTGTGATTTAAGGCACATGGAGTAGGTGTAGTTACTCACCAACCAAATATATCGCAAGATTTGCAAGTTTCCTCTAATAATGCATTAAGGGTATAATAGTCATTTCGCATTATTTTAATGGCATTCTAGTAAATGGCCAAACCTTTAGGGTTTAGGGTTTAGGGTTTAACCCGTAGGTTTTAGAAATAATTTTCTAGAATTTCCAAATTAGGTTTTTCAAAAATAGAAAAATTAATATTTCTAAATTATAATTAGAATTTTCAAATTATATTAAAATTTCCTAATCACAATTTAAATCTTGCTAATTAGGATTAGTATTTCCTAATTAAAATTGCTAATTAAGCAACTAGGGTCAAAATGGTCATTAGGGTTTATAACCCACGAATTAGGGTTTTCATTAGAAAAATAATATTTCTAATTTCGAAATTAGATTTCCTAATGAGATTAGGGTTTTCTAATTACTATATCTTGAAAATTAGAATTAATATTTTCTAATTAACATTAAAAGTATTAACTTAACACTTAGGTTTTCTCCTAATTATAAATTAGGTTTTCTAATCCAGAAATTAGGGTTTAAAAAAATTTGAAATTAGGGTTTGCTAAATATTCAAGCTTTACCCTAATTAATATTATAATATATAACACTTAAGCGATATAATAATCATTTAAGTTCCCAGATTAGTTCTAAATTTTTGAATTTAGGGTTTCGGATTCTCGGACTGAAATTAGGGTTTCCAGAATCGGTTTCTAGGGTTTCTTATTAATCGCTAGGGTTTTCTAACCGAACGTTGACGTTCTTAATATATACTTAGGGTTTGTTACAGATATCGTTTATCTGGTCAACCCTTGACCCTTAACCACATCATGCACACATATATAACCATACTCACAGAATATATTCACGTATACCCTTAATCCTGAATAATTCACCTAAATTCTTTACAGAATTTTGAAATCCTCAAAATTTCATCTTAAAAATATCAACCGCATACGCTAATTTTGTGTCTAGGTCCTAATTTTGAACCTTAAATCAATTAATTAAAATTTTAAAAATTTTCTAAATTCTCGGGTTGTCACACACTCTATATATATATATATATATATAGTGATCCATAGCCATTGTTGGATATGGATAATTTCCAGCCAACTGATTTATAGCCATTCATCCCAACAACGGATGGTCAGAATTAGAAGGTGATAGTATCCGCAGGAAATTCTTGTGGTATTCGCAAAAACTTCCTGTAGATGGATTTTTATGTTAAAAAAAATTCAGAAAAGGTCAGAGCACTCATTCTCTTGCCTAACCCAACTATTTCTATTTCTTCAATCAAATTTTAAAATTCAATTACTTTTTTTTTAGCAAATACAAAATTGTTAATTTATATATCATTAAAGAGCTCTCGTTAACATTTTTTAAACAAAATCTATTATCTTTTTATTTAGCTAAAATGACCAAAATTGGATTAAAATTTTGTATTTTGAAATACATTATTATAAGTTTGGTTGCAACTTTTGACATTTTAACTACATCTAAAATATCAACATTGACTCTTATTTTGAATATCTTTTCGAAACCTTTCCAATAGCATAGATCGACAATTTTGAATTTATAACGAATAAATTATGAATTTTTAAATTTGGTTGAAGAAAGAGAAACTTTGTTTTATGAGAGACTGACCCTTTATAGATTTTTAAAGTTAAAAAGTTATCTGCAGTTAGTTGTTGCAGATACTTATTATTACCTTTTAATTCTGGTCGTCTGTTGTTGGGATGAATGACTATAGACTAGAAAATGATCATAGTTAGCGGTAGCTATGGATCATTCCCCATACACGCGATTCGTGTGTAAATTATGTGAGGTAAAATATGAATTTTATAAAATTTGTAAGACTAAATAGAAAAATAAAAAAAATTTATATTTAAAGTGGAAGGAGATATATATAATATATATATATATGGGAACCGATCCATTGCCAACGTTGTAAACTTAACATTATCCTTATAACAGATTTTATCTGTCCATTCGCTAATTGAACGGTGTAATGGAACCATAGTCCGCAGTTTAATATGGGGAAGCCTGCAGTTTAGTTCTGCGGATCAGAGAGATTTTTATTTTTATTTTTTTACGTCAAATTGGTCAAAATTCTTTAACCAGTTGAAGGCAATTCCAAATCCTCCTTGTATGAGACCAGTCCACCATTTCAGTTCTGGCTGTGGCCAAAGTGGCACTTGAAAAGAACTTACCTCGTTATCTTGGGTGTTCAAATTGTTGTAGCCAATGGTAAAAAGTTGCAATAAATGCTAATCATTGCGATTACAGGAAACAGTTAGAATTCAACAATCAAGTTGTAACACAACACACACCTGCCATTCGTTAAAGCCCTGCATACTTTCAGGGTTCAATTTCTTGATAGCAACAATCATTCCGGTACTAATCCTAGAGGGAGAAAGCGTCTTCTCATCCACCCATCCCTTAAAAACAGTCCCAAAACCTCCTATACCTAACACGGTATCAGACTTGAAACTTTTCATGGCACTTTTTTCAATTTTCATATTTGAAAAGCTATATATCTTCAGATTGGAAGTAGGCAATATTTAACAAGTCATATCACTTGCTGCAGCGGAAAATCGGCTCTGGCCTGCACTGATGCTGGTAGTAGTCGAGAATCCACCACCGTTGCTATAATTTGATGTCCCCGAAACAAACAATAAAAAGTTACAACAAAAAAATTTCTCCATTCGCTTGTTTCTTTGTATTTCAAGTGGTGGAATACAATTCTAGTCAATTTGACGTAAAAAAGTAATCTCTCCTATCCGCAGTTTAATTGTGCAGACGAGGATTACTTTTAAAAATAGGTTATTTTTGTACATTGACATAATGAGTCTCCGTCCGCAGAATTAAACTGCGGGCTCCCCCGTAGGTTGGGATTCCATTACACCATTCGATTTGCTAATGAACGACTGAGATCTGATGTAAGGATAATATTAAGTTTACAACGTTGGTTGTGGATCGGTTCCCATAATATATATATATATATATATATATATATATATATATATATATATATATATATATATATATATATATATATATATATAGTTTACAGGTTGAAATTGTATATTGGAAATTATTTGTAGACTTATGAGTGACTAGTTGGACGCCTAGTCGCTTAAGCTCCTTCCCATCGACTCGACTCGACTTTACGACTTGACAACTATGATGTCAAGAACATGTTCAGAAAATTTTGTACATGTTTTGAACTTGTGTCATGTCAACTAAGACATACTAAACTTAACAGAGATATTTGTCTTTTGTTGCTCCAAGTCATCTTAACGAGGACATGATACATCTGTGAGCTATTCTCCATTGAGGATATGATACATCTGAACTGTTTGAAGGAATTTGATTTTGAAACGCATTGTCACTTGAATTTAATTGTTTGGGTTGCTGGTATTCTGACTTTTAGGTTATATTTGCATGTTAAGTTGGTTTGTCTTTGTCCATGTGTTTTAATGCAGTGGCCACTTTTGGCTGTAAAAATTCATGCATCGGTCTTCTTTTTCAGTTAAAACCTTGTTTAGATTATCTTGATGTTCAAGTCTCTAGTTATTAGTTTTGACTTCTTCATCCGGACATAAGAATGATTGTTTAATAACTTAAACTTTGTCATTATGATTTATTGAAGCATTGGGGGATGAATATTAGTGATTACAACCCGAACGTGAATATGTTGCGGTGGACGGGGTCTAGTTTTTTGGTGGTGGATGATTCTGAAGAAGAAATAGGAGAATATTTGAATGAAGATGATGAGGAACAGGCTATGTTTGAAGATGGACATATTAGTGAAGGTGGAGATGAAGATACCTCTGTTCAGGACGCGACGGAGGAAGGAGAAGATCATGCAAGACAGGATCCAGAACTGGAAGCTGATGTTATTCAACAAAAATCAATAATGGAGGCCACTAAAAGGATTCCAGGGCAAGTGAATTCTATGACTATGAGTAATATTCATGTGAATGGGACTTGCTCATGTAGCACAAATAGTAATTTATCATTATGGGAAGGCCATCAGGTGTATTCCGAGTTTGTGAATTTGCTACAACACATTAAGGAAAAGTACCCAGAAACGTTTGAGCACTTTGATCCCCAAACTGAGATGATATATACCGTCGGGCTAAATACATTGTGCACATCTGTAAGTTCATTTTTTAAGTCATGAGAACCAATGTTACTACCTCGATTATCACTCAATACAGGGGCCTGTTTTCTGACTTGGAGAGATGGGGGTTCAACACTAGTTGGCTAGTGAATCATCTAAACAATGCTGACGAACTTTGTTCTACTGACAATAGTATTACGGATGCTTTAGGGGAAGTAGGAGAACTCCAGGCTCGTCTTGATGATGCAGAAAAGAAAGTACAAGAACTGCAGGCTTTGCGTGTGGCAAAAAGGGTAAGGATGTCAGAGATCCAGGAAGCTTTTGGACATATTAACATCACAGTTGCTGCGGGTTATCATTGATATAGGTTATTATCTGGTCATTAGAGCATTCACAAAAGTTTCTTTATCTTTATCTTTACTTTGCAATGCTATTGAGTCATTCTGTAAAATAGGGATTCAATTTTTTTACTATGTACCTAACGGGTTCATTATATAGATTCCTTAAATAATAAAATTTAAAAGTTAAAAGTTAAAATTTGAAAATTCCAAAAGTCAAAGCATCAAATTAATAATAATCTTATAATTTGTAAGAGAGTATAATTTATCAGTTGTATTCCAATGTAAAATATTTTTTATTTTATTTTAAATTTTAAGTAATTTATGGAGTGAGTATCGAATGGATTATAGCTGTAAATGTACACTTTTTAAATTTTAATTTAATATGATTCATTTAAATTTTGAAAATAATAAATTTTATAATTAATAATACTTTTATAATATTTATAATTATATTGACATAAATTAAATAAATTTATATCAATTTTAAATTTAAATACGTTTGAAATTAATTTTTAAAAAATAAGTCAATATTAATTTTATAATTTGAAAATGTAGTAAAAAAAATGTCAAGATGTGTATGATTGATGAGTTGTCCACTTAAATGAGGGTGTGAAATGTCATTTTGCATATATAGGGAACAAATATTGGACTCCTTCACACTGGGGAGTAAAATCTTATATAGGGATTAAAATAGAGAGTCAAATAAGGATAAGGAAACTGTTGGATAATGATTTATTAATGTATTCTTCAAAATTAGGGATAAAGAGTTAATTGATGAAACTGTTATGAATGCTCAGGATGATAGTTTCTGCTTTACTTGATCCTAGCTCCGTGTTTATGTGTGCTCGTGTTTTGCAAGGTTACTGTTAAATTTGGAATATTACTGGTAATTAGGTTTTCTTTTTTTTGGTTTGTTTGGAGAGTATGATCTATATGTTTCTACACTTTTTATTTTTATTTTTTTTTCGTCCGTATTATCATGTTTTCATTTTTATTTTTCTACACTTTTATTAGACAGTGGAGGCTATCTGCCCATACTTTAGTAGTGAGAAGTCCTAATCTGAGAAAAGTCTAGGCGCAAATTGAAAATCCATATTTGTCTATTGATGGGGGATAGTTCAGCAGCCATTGTTATGCAACAAAGATATTACTTAACATGGATGGCACTGAAATGTGTTACATTACACATGTATTTAATATAACTCTCAACCTCGCATATACTTAATTCATACTATTTTTTGGTCTTTGTTGTGCATAAAGCTTTAGCTAGATAGGCAAATACATCATATGTATTTACTTCTTAGATAAAACTTTGGACAATTTAAACCCTAAGGTTATGTTTGTTTGTAAGGATTATAATCCCGAGATTATAATTCATCTAAGACTATTAATCCTATGATTAAATAGTCATAGTTACATATTTGTTTTTTATAGGATTATTCATGGGATAATTTAAAATAATTTCATGTTATGTTTGTTTTTCAAGATTAATTAAAAGATTGGAAAAATATTATTTGGATTATTATACCCTTACCAATAATAATATATTTTAAGCTATAATTTAAACTTGTTTATACATTAAAAAAATGAACACTTAATTAAAAACTTTTAAATAAGTGGTTATATTATTCAATCAAATGTTCAATGGTACTAATTATATAATTTAACTTTAAATACAGTTATAATTTTAAAATAAGTTAGTTTGACAAAATGTAATGTCTATTTTGTCACTCTTCTATTTTTTCCCTCTTTTTATTAATGTCTTTTTAAGTAATTTTTACATTTATTTTAACTTATAAGTCATTATGAATCGAACACTTTCATAACTTGTTTTAACTTAATTTTTGACTTATAAATTAAATTAATACCAAACACTTTTACTTATAAATCACAATTTATAAGTCATTTCCGAACAGGGTTAAAACCACTATATTATGTATAAACTGTTCAAGATCAAATCAAAAAGTGTGAGTTGTAAATTGAAAAAAGCGATATAGATCAACAAACAAGGCGTTGCTCTGTCTCCAACAAATATGTTTTTAATATAATAAATGTTCTTTGCATGGGTTAATTCTAATTTAGGACGAGGAGACACTATAGAACATGAAAGAGTTTTAGATTAAGGAAGCTCAAACTAGATATTCATGCAACTTAGAACAGATAGAACATGATATTATGGTCATTTTTAAAAAAGCTAGGTTATTTTTGTTTAAAATATTTTAGTCATAAATGGTAGAAATTATAATACCGGGTATAACATGATATTAAATAAGGGTTAATTACATATTTTAGTATATTTTTAGAAATAATTACAATAATAGTGCATAGATAAAATAATTACAAAAGTAATACATTTTTCTATATTTATTTACAAAATTAATACATTTAGGTATCCTTTAATCGTGGCCCACAATTATCTCCCTTATATCTGTTTCTCTCTCTTTTTTCCCATATAATACGGACATAAACAATTCTTCCATCTCCTTCTATTCTCTGCAAAATTACTTCTCCTGCTCTCCAAGCTTTCCTTCAAATATCTTCTACAAAATTTATGCTCTTCTAGTTCTACTTCTATTTCAACAAACACATCCTACATGGGCTCTCTATTCACTATTCCCAAGGTATTTCTCTTCCTCCCACAAGTTCATAATGCAGAAGCCTTTTCTGGAGAATGTGAGCAGCCATGAAGAAGAAAGCAGCAGCAGCCAAAAAGCTCAAATTTTAGTATGATCCCTCAAGCTATGCCCTCAATTTTGATGATCGGTTTGGAGAGAGAAATAGATCATTTCAACCGCCCAGGTTTTTGGAGGAGGAGGAGTACTGTTCAAACACAACTACTACTTGGGTTTATGTCGTATGGGTTGGGTTGGTTGAATCTTAGATTTAGATATAAGGATGTTGAAATTTTTATTATGTGTATAACGTTGGGATTTGTTAATTTTGGATTTGTTCACTGTGAATCTATGCACTGTTTCATATGCAGGTAGGGAAGAGAATTGCTAATATTTTATGAGATTTTTTTTAATTTTGTGGGATAATCTTTTAGTAACCGATCCACATCCACACCTTTTAGTTTTTTCATAGTGCAGTTGGTAGCCAAACATTCATACCCAGGTAACCAATTCAGTGTTATTATGTTACCAATTTATTTTGATTGTGATGCACTTGGTAGCCAAAACCTTCATGCAATGGGTAGCCAAACCTTCATACCAAGGTAACCAATTCAGTTTTATTAAGTTACCAATTTATTTTGAATGTGATGCAGTTGGTAGCCAAACCTTCATGCAGTTGGTTGCCAAACTTTCAGACCAAGGTAACCAATTCATACTGCAGGTATGGAGGTATATATGGTTACCTTGATATAAAAGTTTGGTTACCTTGGTATAAAAGTTTGGTTACCTTAGTACGAAGGTTTGGTTATCAACATTACATTACACATCACTCTCTTATCTCTCTCTTTCCTATGCAGTGTTCTTATTTTCTTTTGGACATGAAATTGGAATTGGAATTTTCAAACATGAATAAATTGTGAAAAATCAACCTCCTTTCTACATCCCATCAACCATTTTGTGGTTGACTCTCGCTCTGTCTCACCGGCGAAGGGGAGGAGGAAGATGACCGGCGAGGGGGAGGAGGAAGATGACGTTGCCAAACTTTCAGTGTTTGGCTATTCCAAGCACATGATACAAAATACTTCTCCAAAAGTACTTAACCTCCAAGCCTTCATCTTTCATTGCCGCCTCAATTTTCTCCTCATCCTTAACCTCGTCATGAGAAATCTCTCTATGAGAATAAACTGCTTCAGCCCCAACTACTTTCACCAATTCGATTAAAATTGATTCGGGCTTACCAATTCTCTGAATTTGAATATTTGAATTTAAATTATTATTTTTAATTTGAATTTATTTTTGTTGTTAGATCCCACATATTTGAATTTGAATTATTAATTATGACAGTTATTTCTCCTTGATTTTAGGTTTTCTTATTAATGTGAATTGTGTTATTTTTATAATTATTTTGTGGATGCACTAATAGTGTAATTACTTACTAAATGTTATATATTATTGTAAAGGACCCATTAAATAATCTCTCATCTTAAACTATTTTATAATCCCAAGACTAATAGTCCCAAGCTCAAATTTAAAAACAAACAACACACTTGAGATTAATATCCACATCCTAAGTATAATCCTTGCAAACAAACATAGCCTAAATCTATAAAAATTATGGTGGAATAAGTTCATATAAAAAAAATTAGTTTGCGTGATACTATCAGCTCTCAAAAAAATAAATTAAAAAATAGTGAATTTAATAGCCTATAAACCTTTTTTTATTGGGCTTTTTTCTTCCAATAAGTCTGCTATCACATAAAACCGCTCATATACACTCACATGTGTAGAGTAAGTCACGTGGACCATCAAAATATACATGTGAGTGTATGTGAGCGATTTTATGCGATAGTAGACTTATTTTTTTTCTCCTTCTTTGTCCTTATTAATTTTCTTTATTGCATAGTAAATGGCAGCTGTAAGACCTTAACTGTTCATAAAATGTTCATATCTATTACAAAATCTAGTGATCAATATTTAATAAAACATCGTGGCCTTTCATAATCATAATATTGCGGACTAAGGCCCTGTTTGTTTTGGTCTGAATAAGGCTGAATGGCTCTGAATCTAAGCGATTTAGCCATTCAGTTTGTTTGATTATTATTTTTTAACATCTGGATGGTTCAATTTTGACTGACCGAATAAGCCAATATTTTCTACCTGAATAGACAAGCTTGCTGTCTGAATGAATTTTTACGGTTGTTGCCCCCAGACCCATAACTCAAAAAACCAACAAGATCGTGATTGAGTCCAATCGGCAACCCCCTCAAAACTGTACATAATTTTTCCGACGACACTACACCACCGTCCATTGTTGTAAATAATTACAAATGGGTTTATTGATCCAATAGTAGATGGATCAAAATCAAATCAAATACACATATTTTATCCCCCAAACCAATAATTTTTTAGCCAAATGAATTAGAGTGAAAAAGGGGAAAAGAGCAGGAAGAAGTGTTTAGTGTTTGGTGGAAGGAGAAAGAGAGAGAGAGGGAAAAGGATGGCGGAGAGATGAATGACTTTCTTGGTGGAAGCGGCAACGACGACGGAGATGGGTGGTTTAGAGGAGGGGACAGGGATGGTGGAGAGATAAAGGGCTTTATGGGTGAGTTTAAAATTGGAGGCCAAACTATCATAAAGATATATGCTCCTTGTTCAGGTGATTGAGAAAAAATGGATTAGGATGAGGAGAATAGTACAGAGAATACTTTGATTAGGTTTCATTTTTTCCTTTTTTATATATTTATTTTATAGTAGCCTCCCTTCTTAATAATGAGCCAAGCCACTTATTCATAAAAATAGGTAAAAGTTTTAAAATTGTTTGAATTATTTAATTTATTGGAATTGTTTATTTTTATTTGTTGTACAATAAATATTGTATTCAATTTTTTTTAGTTCATTCAGACAAAATTATATACTTGTTCAGCATAGTTTAGAGGGGTAAAATAGTAAAAAAATTGTTATTCAGATGTTTTAGATATGTCAATTATCAAATAATTTTTTTTCATTCAGATTCAGCTCATTCAGATTCAGATTCAGATTCAGCTCATTCAGATTCAGATTCAGATTCAGCTCATTCAGATTAAGATTAAGATTTGTTGGGAGAGTGCATATTTTGATTTGATGTTTAAAGTAAAAGCTCATGATTATATGTAAAGTTTTTCAAGGAATATATGTACAAGGACTTAGTAATAGATCAAATTTGTTAGGTTGATCTAAACTTTGAATGTGTATCATTCCGTAAATGAATGTATAGATAAAGAGATCAAAGCTGTTAGGTTAATCTTGAGATGTAATAGATAGGCTTAGAGGAGATTGTAGTGTATCAAGCTGATCAAGATTACAGAAGCCAAGGCAGAAACGTAGAGCATCGAGGATCGTAGTGTGCCTGCCTTGAAGGGCCTCTTCGGAAAACGTAGAGTGAACCCAACGTTTACCGAGCCAACTCAGAGATCGTAGTGTGCTCTCGGAAACGTAGAGCTTGCAAAACAAGCAAGTGAAGATCGTAGTGTGCAAGTCTTTAAGAGAAATCGTAGTGCCTTCTTTTGAGAGCATCAAACCAAGCACCAAAGTGACAAGACACCACGATCTGGATCGTAGAGTATCATCTGCCTTGTGTCAGAAGCATCGAGCCCCACCTTTTGTTTGGAGACAAAGTCCAACAAATGTGGAATGTATTTTAAACGTTGAAGTCCTCACCAGTCCCAACGGCACAAAAGATATCCTTAGTATACAACAAAAGAAACGTATTCAAGAAGCTAAGGAAAGGACCATAGGACAGAGGAAAACACTTAGGTGAGAAAGCAGTCTGCTGTGTCAGTGGGCTAGGATGCAATTCAGAAGATGTGCAGAAACGTCTCCATCAAAGTTCAGAAATCTCAAACGCATTTAATGCTTCAACAAATGGCTTCAACGGATAGATTTCAAAGATCACATATATGAGAAACATCTGCAGATGAGAGAAAGAAAGCAAGCATTGAATAAAACGCACAAGAACACTCAACGCTCAATTCTACGATCTGAGAAAAAGAGAAAGCTTGCTCAGCTACTCAGTTCTATCGAACAAGTGCTTAACGGCAACTGAGTAGCATCCATCAAGAACTCAACAACTACCAATCAACTGAAATAAGAGTTCCAAGTCAGAAGGACTTGAAGAGTTCTAAGTGAACTGTGAAGAACCAAGTCTGCTGGACTTGAAGAGTTCAAGAGTGAACTGAGAAGTGCCTAGACAGCTGGTCTAGAAGGAATCTATGAGATTCAGAAAGTGTAAAAGACATCCTTAGTGGATTTTCTACTCAAGGAGTAGAAGAGTTGATTATGAGCTTTAAGTGCTCTGAACCACTTAAAACTGCTGTGTCTATTACATTCTTGCTATAACTACTATAACTGCCATAACTGTTATAACTGTCTCACTCTCATCAATTGACTATATCTTAAGGGAGATTAAAACAAATATTAATTTCGCTGTGTTTTAATCATTATCAACCAACAAGTTAAAACGAAATTTTTTTAAATATTTATTCAACCCCCCCTTCTAGATAACTATTGTGCCTCCGGGAACTAACAATTGGTATCAAAGCAGGTTCTATTATATAGCCTATAAAACTTAAGTAGATCCAATGGCACACTTACCAAGCGAATCAAGGACTGGAGGAGGCAGCAAGTCACCTATGTGCAACAAAGATAAATTCGCCAACTGGAAAGTTAGGATGCAAGCATACATGGATTCAATAGATGAAGATCTATTTGAAACTGTTCAAAATGGGCCCTACATTCCTACAAAGCTTGCACCAACTACAGACGATCCAAACAGAATACAGATCAAGGTCAAAGAAGAATGGACTGGCAACAAAAATAGAGCTGTTCAACTCGACAAGAAGGCCAAGAATGTAACGCCCCCAAAATAGGTATACATCACCCATCTTGTGTCTCCAAAAACATGGTACAAAATTCAAATATAATTATCGTGTAAAATACAACAAAACATAAACTGAGAGTTTTAAAACGAATATTGTCTTCTAGACAGTATTTAACTCAAATGGAGTCCTCAATATAATTATTATCACGCTATTTTATAGAATAGTGAGGACTACTAATGCTATCATCTAGACCGTTACTCCTTTTCTCGACTAGTCCCGGCTACATTCTCATTTCCTGAAGAGGACAATGAAAGCAAAAGGGTGAGCTCAACTAGCCCAGTAAGAAATATTATGACTAAGATAATGCAGAATAATTTATCGTTAGCCTTCAACAGTGTTAAACTGATAAAATATAACAAACATCAAGTTTAACTACAGCGGAACAAGCAATCCATTAGAAGAGTCAAGTAGAACATGATATCTACTATCTTCTACGATTTAAAAAGTTTATCAATAGTTTTATCGCTGAGACTCAGCTTAATAAATAATCCACATCATCAAATCATCCCTGCACTACGGGCCAAGGATATTCATTAGTATCACCAATGGTCATGATCATACCAACAACTATCCATCAATGCACTGCGGGTCAATGATGACTTTTACCACATCATTTGTAACATTACGGCCATGATTATACCGAATAATCTCTGGTCATAATCATACCAAGTCCATCTATGCTCTACGGGCCAC
The DNA here is from genome assembly GCA_016801055.1 of Panax notoginseng. NCBI lineage: Eukaryota > Viridiplantae > Streptophyta > Magnoliopsida > Apiales > Araliaceae > Panax > Panax notoginseng. The sequence goes on from CM029023.1 coordinate 115,930,339, forward strand.
AGATGACTTTCATCATAATATAAGCATGAGGATGATGACAATGATATAAGAATTCAATTAATGGAGAGTAAGGATAAATTTTAAAGATTTATAATTCAATTTATCCAGAATTCAATAATGTCCAAATTGCCAATAAGATACTGCTTTGTGGAGTAAAATTCAAGAATAATATTGTATCAACAATAATTTGAACAGAAAAGAAATCAATTTTTATCATGAATAGTACCCCGTGAATAGTACCCCGTGAATAGTACTTCATAAATAGTATCCCGTGAATAGTATTCCGGTGTGAAAAGATTAAACTTTAACATGAATGTTCAGAAAAATATCCTTGTGAAACGATACTAGATGAAGTACAAATTTCAAGGATATTCTACTACTTTCAAGGAGTATAGAAGCAATACTTAACAACATGAGTGTAGAATTCAGAATCTGAAATGAAATAATATTACTTACATACTACGGAGTATGAAAGAAAATATTATTTCATACGAATATTGAACAAAAATAATATCCCTTACGAATATGAAAGAAATAATACCCCTTACCTTAATAGGAGATTGGATACTGAAATAGTGTAGTAACGGAATACTCTTCTTCTTTCTCTTTGATTCTCTCTCTATAGAATTCTCTTATGAGTCGTAGTGAATTGGTGAGAATGGAAGAAGAAATAAGCTTTTATTTATAGAAGATTTCTAGCTTAGCCCTTGCGATGTGATGAGGCAAGTGGCTTGACGACTGGTGATGTGAAAAGAAAAGTGGTTTGACACCTGTAATGTGAAACTACTATTGGTCGACGCCTGTAATGTGAAACGACAATTGGTCGACGCCTGTAATGTGAAACGACAATTAGTCGACGCCTGTAATGTGAAACGACAATTGGTTCGATGCCTGTAATGTGAAATGACAATTGGTTCGATGCCTGTAATATGAAACAGGAAGTGGTTTGACGTTTGGTAAAGGTAATTACTATTGGCGAAAGTGACTCTTAGATGATAACACATGGGCCCCTATAGAATAAACCAAACTTACCACAAACGTCTCATAACAGACTTTTTATTTATATCAAGGATTAAATAAATATTACCACAAATCATTTTATCTTCAATCAACAAATTTTTAATCTCCCAACAATTATTCATCATTAATATTATAACTCACAATATTTAACAACTAGATTATTCCTAGGAAAGAGGGGGCTTTCCGATAAGGATTTCTCCCTATTGGCGCGCAATTAGGTGACCGTTTCTCTCTTCGACAGAACTTTCTAGACATCGTTAATATTGCAAATAATAATATGAATAACTTTGTCGTCTCAATTATTGATTTAATAATATAAAATATTATGCCGATGATACTGTGACAATAATTGAATCAATAATATGAGATACTATGCAGTAATTACTGTAGTAATAATTGAGTATAACTGAGCGGCTTCTTACGTAAGTATTAATAATTAATACCGTGTGCTACTATGCAACCACGCGTATTACTATACTTTTACCACCGAGTATTTCAACAGTTAACGGTAAAACTTTCGTCGTTATTTTATAAAAAAATATTTTTGTCATTTTCTCAATCCGATAATAATTCCGTTGTGGGGTCCACCAATGATTGTGCCATCGTACGAATATTCCCTATTAAAACGAATATTTCCCGACCAATCGAATATAATATAACAACTTGCGTACTTTGCAAAATTTATAAATATTACCCACAACTATGATATTATATTAAATTCACTTCAAAATATTCAAAAATGATATTTATAGAAAATTCATCTTTATTCATAAAAGTTGGGGTCTTACAACCTCCCCTTCTTATGAAATTTCACCCTCGAAATTAGGGTACGTACCTTATATGCCGAAGAGGTAAGGATACCTTGGTTTCATTTCAGATTCTAACTCCCAGGTCATTTCTTCAACATCGTGGTTTCTCCACAAAACTTTGACTTAAGGTATAACCTTGGAGCGTAAAATATGCTCCTTCTTATCCAAGATTTTAACAGGAACCTCTTCATACGTTTAATCTTCCGCTATTTTGTCCGGTTCTAACTCAATAATGTGGTTCGGGTCTTTCACATATTTACGTAACATAGATATGTAAAAAATGATATGAACATGAGACATACTTGGCGGTAAAACGAGTCTATAGGCCACAGTTCCTACTCGTTCGAGGATTAAAAATGGGCCAATGAATCGAGGATTGAGCTTTCCTCTCTTTCCAAATCTCGTAACTCCTTTTCATGGAGCAACACGTAACAACATATATTCTCCAATATTGAATTCTACATCCTTTCGATGAAGATCAACATAACTCTTTTGTCGATCTTGTGAGGTTTTTATACGTTGTCGGATTGTTTGAATCTTTTCCGTAGTCATACGTACCAACTCCGATCCCAACAACGTTGCTTCACCCACCTCATCCCAGCATACTGGAGAACGACACTTTCTTTCATACAACGCCTCAAATGGAGCCATGACAATACTTGCTTGATAACTGTTGTTGTAGGAAAACTCCACCAATGGTAAGAACTTGTCCCAACTTCCCTTGAAGTCAAGGACACAGAGTCTTAATAGATCTTCAAGAGTTTAAATAGTCCTCTCTGACTGCCCATCCGTTTGAGGATGATAAGCTGAACTAAATCGTAAATTCGTGCCCATAGCTTTTTGCAAACTAACCCAAAATCTTGAAGTAAATCTTGGGTCTCGATCAGAAACTATGGATACTGGCATATCATGCAATCTTACAATTTCATTTATGTACATACGAGCAAGATGTTAAAGTGTATAAGTTTCTCGTATAGGTAAGAAATGAGCAGACTTGGTCAATCTATCATCAATGACCCAAATCGCATCTATGCCTTGAGAAACCTTGAGAATACAGGTAACAAAATCCATGGTAATGTGCTCCCACTTCCATTCTGGAATTTCAAGTGGTTGCAATGGACCTTTTGGTACTTGATGCTCCGCCTTGACTCGTTGACAAGTTAGACACCTTGAGATAAACTCCGCGATCTCTCTCTTCATATTGCTCTACCAAAATGTATGTCGAAGATCATGATACATTTTGGTACTCCCAGGATGGATTACAAACGGTGTGTTATGCGCCTCCATCATGATTTTATACTTTAAATCAGGGTCGTTTGGAACACAAAGTCTGGAGTTGACTCGAAGTATTCATTCTTCATCGATTCTTACTTCTAGAATAGCACCTTTTTGCACTTTCTTTCTCATACGCATCAGCTCCAGGTCTGTAGCTTGAGCAGCTTTAACTTTATCGATTAAAGTTGGTTCTACTCGTATATTAGCTATCATCACATGGGTCCCTGGAGTCTTTAACTCTATCTTCATCCTTTGTAAGTAATATAAAATGGGCCTTTGCGTTGACAATATCGCACTCGTACCCGCATATGATCTTCTACTCAATGCGTCAGCTACTACGTTCACTTTACCAAGATGGTATTGAATGATATGATCATAATCTTTCAACAGTTCAAGCCAACGTCGTCGCCGCATTTTGAGTTCCTTTTGGGTGAAGAAATATTTGAGGCTTTCATGATCCGTAAAGATCTCCACTTTCTCCCCATACAAGTAATGCCTCTAAATTTTAAGTGCGAAAACAACAGCTGCAACTCTAGATCATGAGTAGGATAATTCCTCTCATATTCTTTGAGTTGTCGCGGGGCATAGGCTATGATTTTTTCATGTTGCATAAGAACACATCCTAACCCTTTGCACGAAGCATCGCTGTAGATGACAAATCCATCCGAACCAGATGGTATTGTCAGAACAGGTGCTGAAATGAGTCTCCTCTTGAGCTCTTGGAAACTCTTCTCATATTCCACGCTCCAACCGAATTTTGTATCTTTCCGAGTCAGCTAAGTTAATGGAGTAGCGATTCGAGAAAATCCTTCTACGAATCTCCGATAATAACCAGCTAAGCCGAGAAAGCTACGTACTTCGGTCACTGATTTAGGTTGCTCCCAGCTTTGAATAGCTTCAATCTTTGTCGGAGCAAAAGATATTCTATGACTTGATACTACGTGCCCAAAGAATGCTACTTTCTAAAGCCAGAAATCGCATTTCTTCAACTTGGCATAAAGCTTGTTTTCACGAAGCTTTTGAAGTATCAGTCTCTAGTGTTGCTCATGATCTTCATGACTTTTGGAATATATAAGGATGTCATTAATAAAGACGACCACAAAGTGATCCAAATATTCCTTAAATACTCGGTTCATCATATCCATGAAGGCAGCAGGAGCATTAGTCAATCCAAAAGACATGACTAGGAATTCATAATACCCGTACCGAGTTCTAAAAGCCGTCTTTGTAATGTCATCAGTTCTAATATTTAACTGATGTTATCCGGAACGAAGATCGATCTTTGAAAAGAATTTGACACCTTGCAACTGGTCAACACAGGTCATCAATATGTGACAATTGGTACATATTCTTGATGGTGACATGATTCAACTCCCGATAATCAATACAAAGTCACATACTCCCATCTTTCTTCTTCATGAACAGAACAGGAGCACCCCAAAGAGACGTACTAGGATGAATGAAACCGATGTCTAATAATTCCTGTAATTGGGCCTTTAACTCCTGAAGTTCAATAGGAGCCATTTGATATGGGGCTTTGGAAATGGGTTTTGTACCAGGTTCAAGGTTGATACAAAATTCAATTTCTTGCTCTGGGGGTAGGCCAGGAAGTTCTTCAGAGAATACGTCAGGAAACTTATTAATAATAGAAATATCATTCAAAACTGACGTATTTTTGTTTAAATCCGTGACATGAGCTAAGAAAGCTTAACATCCATTTTTCAATAAACGAATAGCTTTATGGCTTGAGATGACAATGATTGATTTTAATGGTTTGGTTGCTTGAATTCGCGTAATAGGTTGGTTAGGAATATGAGAGCTAACAACCTTACGAAAATAATTAATTTTTGCATGATGAGTGGTTAACCAATCAATCCCTAATATTACGTCAAATGCAAGTATTTTCAATGAAATAAGATCGACAGGTAATGTGAGGGTACCGATTTGAACCAAATAAGACTTATAAACAGTGGATGTGATAAAGGTTTCTCCCAGCGGAGTTTCAACAGATAAGTCAAAGTCTAATTTCTCCGGAGTCAAATTTAAACGTTGAGCGCAAGTAGGAGAAATAAAAGAATGGGTAGAACCGGTATCAAATAAGGTATAGACTTCGCTAGAGTTTATGATAAGCTTACCCGTGATGACCTCGTTCGGGTTCCTTGCTTTCTGGGAGGTCACGACAAACGCTCTCCCTTGAACTACCGATTTTAACTTTTCTAGGACGGCCTTTGGTGCCTCCATCCCAGCTGGACTTGTCTTCGGTGCACGACAAAATCGGGCTAGGTGACCTTCTCTTCCATAATTATAACACGCTTTGGACTGCATCGCGCAGTTTGGACTGATGTGTCCCTCCCCTCCACATTTGAAGCATATGATAGGTGGTCGTTCTCCTTCCTTAACAACGGGTGCTGGTACTGACGTCTTTCCATTATTATTGAATCTCCTCTTCTTGAAATGTCCACTCTTATTGTCTTGGCCATGATTACAACCGAAGTGGTTACCATTTCTGGCATGTTGATTCCCTCCACGTTTGTTGTCACCGCTTCGATGACTGCTACCAATGGTATTACCATTTTGTCGGCTGCTTTCTCTTGGTTGGGTTGACTCGTTATCGCGCTCTAATAACTGAGCCCTATTTACAACATCTGAATACAAACACAGTTTATGAGAAATTAAGTATTGACGTATCTCAGGTTTTAAACCTCTTAGAAACATTCGCGTCATTCTCTCCTCATTATCAACCAAGTGGGACGCAAATCGGGATAACTCGACAAACTTAGCTTTGTATTGCGACACGGTCATATTGTTCTGCTCCAGCTTGATGAACTCTACCTCCTTCGTGTGACGAAAACTTTCGGGAAAGTACTTGTCGCTGAACAGTTCTTGGAACTTCTCCCAAGACATCTTCAGTGCGGCAGGTTGAGTACACTTTACAGATTCCCACCAGTAATATGCTTCTGCCCGTAACATGAAGGTGGCAAAGGGAACCTTTTGCTCCTCAGAGCATCCCAAGACATCAAATATCTTGTTGATCTGCTTTATCCATGTCTCCGCCTTAAGTGGTTTTGGCTCTCCAAAAAACTCTGGTGGTCCCAACTCCTTGAACTGTTTAGCAGTGACCGTCCGAGAGTTGCTAGTGTTTCCACCTGCATTTCGGACATGAGTCTCTCTTGCCTGATGTTGCATGAATGGCAGAAAGCCTCTGAACATTCCATCGTTCATCATTTGGTCAGTGTTGTTGTTTGCATGAGGATTGTTGCCTTCCTGATGTACATTATCCTGATTGTTGATCTGTGGAGACTCAGCGGTCTCCTGTGCTCCATTGCTATTCTCAACATTCTCATATGTCATTTTTAAATACTGCCACAAAACAAGGGTTAATTGACATGTCACATATTATCCCTGTACTCTGACCGACCAATTAAATACCAAATAAACTTAGGTAGGTCATACTAGCGAAGGAATTTTCCGTCTCTCCCCTCCTAGTTCTTGTCTCACATCTCAGCCAGGGATCATATCCCTAAGCTTTGATACCAACTGTGACGCCCCCAAAATTGGTATACATCACCCATCTTAAGTCGCTAAAAACATGGTACAAAATTCAAATACAACTTAATAATACAACTGTCGTGTAAAATACGACAAAAGAACTGAGAGTTTAAAAATGAATATTTTCTTCTAGACAGTATTTAACTCAAATGGAGTCCTCAATACAATTATTATTATACTATTTTATAGAATAGTGAGGACTACCAATGCTATCATCTGGACCGTTACTCCATTTTCCGACTAGTCCCGGCTACGTTCTCATTTCCTGAAGAGGACAATGAATGCAAAAGGGTGAGCTCAACTAGCCCAATAAGAAATATTATGACTAAGATAATGCAGAATAATTTATCGTTAGCCTTCAACAGTGTTAAACTGAAAAAATATAACAAACATTAAGTTTAACTGCAGCGGAACAAGCGATCCATTAGAAGAGTCAAGTAGAACATGATATCTACTATCTTCTATGATTTAAAAAGTTTATCAACAGTTTTATCGCTGAGACTCAGCTTAATAAATAATCCACATCATCGAATCATCCATGTACTACGGGCCAAGGATATTCATTAGTATCACCAATGGTCATGATCATACCAACAACTGTCCATCAATGCACTGCGGGCCAATGATGACTTTTACCACATCATCTGTAACATTACGGTCATGATTATACCGAATAATACCTGGTCATAATCATACCAAGTCCATCTATGCCCTATGGGCCACAAATGACTTTCATCATAATATAAGCATGAGGATGATGACAATGATATAAGAATTCAATTAAAGGAGAGTAAGGATAAATTTTAAAGATTTATAATTCAATTTATCCAGAATTCAATAATGTCCAAATTGCCAACAAGATACTGCTTTGTGGAGTAAAATTCAAGAATAATATTGTATCAACAATAATTTGGACAGAAAAAAAATCAATTTTTATCATGAATAGTACCACGTGAATAGTACTTCATGAATAGTATCCCGTGAATAGTACTCTGGCATGAAAAGATTAAACTTTAACATGAATGTTTAGAAAAATATCATTGTGAAACGATACAAGATGAAGTGCAATTTTCAAGGATATTCTACTACTTTTAAGGAGTATAGAAGCAATACTTAACAACATGAGTGTAGAATTCAGAATCTGAAACGAAATAATATTACTTACATTCTACGGAGTATGGAAGAAAATATTATTTCATACAAATATTGAACAAAAATAATATCCTTTACGAATACGAAAGAAATAATACCCCTTACCTTAGTAGGAGATTGAATACTGAAATAGTGTAGTAACAAAATACTCTTTTTCTTTCTCTCTGATTCTCTCTCTATAGAATTCTCTTGTGAGTCGTAGTGAATTGGTGAGAATGAAAGAAGAAATAAGCTTCTATTTATTGAAGATTTCTAGCTCAGCCCTTGCAATATGAAGAGGAAAGTGGCTTGACGACTGATGATGTGAAAAGAAAAGTGGTTTGACGCCTGTAATGTGAAACGACAATTGGTCGACACCTGTAATGTGAAACGACAATTGGTCGATGCCTGTAATGTGAAATGACAATTGGTTTGACACATGTAATGTGAAACGACAATTGGTTCGATGCCTGTAATATGAAACGACAAGTGGTTTGACGTCTGGTAAAGGCAATTACTATTGGCGAAAGTGACTCTTAGATGATGACATATGGGCCGCCATAGAATAAACCAAACTTACCAGAAACGTCTTATAACAGACTTTTTATTTGTATCAAAGATTGAATAAATATTACCACAAATCATTTTATCTTCAATCAACACATTTTTAATCTTCCAACAATTATTCATCATTAATATTATAACTCACAATATTTAACAACCAGATTATTTCCAGGAAAGAAGGGGCTTTTCGATAAGAATTTCTCCCTATTGGCGCGCAATTAGGTGATCAAACCTCTCCTCGACAGAACTTTCTAGACATCGTTAATATTGCAAATAATAATATGAATAACTTTGTCGTCTCAATTATTGATTTAATAATATAAAATATTATGCAGATGATACTGTGACAATAATTGAATCAATAATATGAGATACTATGTAGCAATTACTGTAGCAATAATTGAGTATAACTGAGTGGCTTCTTACGTAACCATCAATAATCAATACCGTGTGCTACTATGCAACCACGCGTATTACTGTACTTTTATCACCGGGTATTTCAACAGTTAACGGTAAAACTTTCGCCGTTATTTTATAAAAAATATTTTTGTCGTTTTCTTAATCTGATAATAATTTCGTTGTGGGGTCCATCAATGATTGTGCCGTCGTACGAATATTCCTTGTTAGAACGAATATTCCCCGACCAATCGAATATAATATAACAACTTGCGTACTTTGCAAAATTTATAAATATTACCCACAACTATAACATTATATCAAATTCACTCCATAATATTCAAAAATGATATTTATAGAAAATTCATCTTTATTCATAAAAGTTAGGGTCATACAAAGAACATTTTGTTTCAATCCTTAGAAGACGATATGTTCAAAAATGTGGTCAACAACAGAACAGCAAATGAGGTTTGGGAAGCACTGCTCATCATGCACAAAGGAACGGAAGAAGTCAGAGAAAACAAACAATCTCTCATGACACAGCAATATGAAATGTTTGCACATGTTCAAGGAGAAAACGTCACTGCCACCTACGAGAGATTCAATGTTCTGCTCAACTCTCTACGAGCCTATGAAAAGATCTATCCAAACAAAGATCTAATCATAAAGTTCATGAGAGCCTTACCAAGCAGGTGGGATGCCAAAACCACTGCTATTAGATAGTCAAAGAATCTCCATGAGATGACTATTCAACAGTTGTATGGAAACCTTCTTACATACGAATTGGAGCTGACTCAACGAGCAGAAACTCTATCAGAAGGAAGAAAGAAGGATAAGGGTGTTGCTCTCAAAGCAACTGAAAGTACCTCCAAGGTCAACACTAAAATTGACTCTGACTATGATGAAGATGATGATGAGGACTTTGCAATGCTGGTAAAAAGTCTCAGAAGGTTCATGCGTCAAGGCAAAACCATCAAGCCAAAGAAGGTCAGCAACTACAGCAGCCAGGAGCAAATGAATGATCTATGCTACAATTGCAAGAAGCCTGGCCGTTTCATTGCCAACTACAACAAACCTCTCATAGAAGAACTAAAGAAGAAATCACATCCAAAGAAGGAATACAAAGGCAACAAAAGGCCTCAGAAGAGAGACAAAGGCCTTGTAGCTGGAGGATCGTGGAGTGACTCAGACAATGACTCAACTCCCGAATCTAGAGATGATGAAGATCCTCAAATGGCAAATCTGTGCCTAATGGCCAAACATGCAAAGGACAAAAATAACTATAGCATACATGAAGTAAGTATCGATGAGGTATTTGACTTTAACTCTCCTGATGTAGACATTGATGATTTAAGGATTGCACTGCATGGCATAACATCTGATCTGCATCAATACATAAAATGGTTTAGAGTTCTGTCGAAGGATTATTCACTTTTTCAAGAGGAAAAAAAGAAAGTTCAAGAAGAACTGGAAACAACCCTTCTAAGTACTAACTCTCTCTCCAAGCTTGAGGCTGAGAATAAACTCTTAAAATAGATCAATGAGCTTAATGCACAAAGGAAGTCAAGTCTAACCTCTAAAATTGAGGAACTAGAAAAGACTATCTCTACATAGAAGAAATCCTCATCATCCATGGACTCCCTGCTCTCTAGTCAGAGAAGTGCATCTGACAGAACAGGCTTAGGCTTTGGGGAATCCACCTCATAGCCATGTGTGGAAAAGATAAAGGAAACTAGCACTGGTAATGCTTCAAGTTTTAGTAGAGGCATTACATTTGTGAAATCCTCACAGAAGGAAGAACTAGCCCAACCCTGTTCTACTGATTCAATCCATACTCCAAGGAGTAAAGGATCTCATGCTGGCCTGAGTTTCATAAAAGAGAAGAGTAACTCATCCTCTACTCACCAGCCTCGAAGGATCGTAGAGTCTAGTAAGACCAACTCTACGAATCAACTGGGAAGGTACAGTAGAGGTAAAGTACACTCCTTACAATCTATGAAACCCAAGGAAATGTGGAAGAAGGAAAATCAGTTTAATATGAGGATGACTAAAGAACCACAAAAGTCCAAATGGAGAATTAATTCTCACACACAGAGGCATGCATCATACTAGGTGTTTTGTGTGCAATAGAGTTGGTCACAAGGCTACAAAGTGCTATTATAATTCCATGCATGTGAGACCCAAAATCAAATAGATTTGGGTCCCCAAGGGTACTAACAAAGAAAGACCCACGCAAGTATGGGTACCAAAATGAAGGTTTAATGTTAGCACTGGAAAAGAGCTCCACGATCATAACCTGATATCTGGACAGTGGATGCTCAAGGCACATGACTGGGAACAAAGCCCTTCTATCTAACTATATAGAGAAGGAAGGTCCCTCAGCCATCTTTGGAGACAACGTCTCTAGAAAGACAAAAGGATATGGCTCAGCTGGGAATGGTGCAGTATCCTTCAGTAAAGTGGCATATGTGGAAGGATTACAACATAATCTTCTGAGCATTAGCCAACTCTACGACAAGGGTCATCAAGTAACATTTTTCAACAATCAGTGTCAAGTCAGAGATTTGAAGACATCTACTGTAAAGCTAACCGGAATAAGAGAAGGAAATGTCTACACGGTAAATCTTGGACAACTAAGCTTAGACGAGACAATATGCTAGGCTAAAGCATCTGAAGAAATGAGCTGGTTATGTCATAGAAGATTGTCTCATCTCAACTTCAAAAGCATGTCCAATCTGGCCTCAAAAGATCTTGTTGCAGGCCTACCCAAGTTCAGCTTCATCAAAGAAAGGCCATGCAATGCCTGTCAGCTCGGAAAGCAGACCAGAAGCTCATTCAAGAGCAAAACTGCCAACTCAATTTATAAGCCCCTGCAGTTGCTCCACATGGATCTATTTGGGCCAATTCCAACAACAAGTCTCGGAGGGAAGAGACACTCATTGGTCATAGTCGACGACTACACCAGGTTCACATGGGTGTTCTTTTTAACCTCAAAGGATGAAACAAGCTCCCAACTGATCAAGATGTTCAGGCTGGTGATGAACGAGAAAGGAGAGAAAATCAAGGCTATAAGGAGTGATCATGGGAGAGAATTTGACTTCTCTGAAATGGACCAGTTTTGCAAAGACAATGGCATCAGTCATAACTTCTTAGGTCCACGAACCCCTCAACAAAATGGAGTAGCTGAGAGAAAGAACATGACATTAATAGAGGCTGGAAGAACTCTACTAGCAGCAACCCATCTGCCTGAATACTTCTGGGCAGAAGTTGTCAACACTGCATGCTACACTCAGAACAGATCACTTATACACTCTACGATTAAGAAGACTCCCTATGAACTGTGGAAAGGAAGAAAGCCAAGTGTAAGCTACTTTCATGTATTCGGCTGCGCATGCTACATTCTCAACAATGGAAAGCAGTACTTGACTAAGTTTCAACCCAAGTCAGACGAAGGAATCTTTCTTGGATATGCCATAGACAGTAAGGCCTACAGAGTATTCAACAAGAAGATACTGAGTGTTGAAGTCTCAATTCACATCATCTTTGATGAGACAGACTTAGACAAAATAGTGCTTCAAGACACTACGATCGACAGTTCAGACACTACGAACGAGGTCGTCGAACTCAACACTATGATCGTAGTACTAGATAGTGAAATCCTTGAGCAAAGAAATGAGATCGTAGAAATGCCTATGTAAGACAACGAACCTCCACACCAAGAAGAAGAAATAGATCTTGAAGATCTAAGACAAGAAGGCATCAGGACATATGTCCCAACAAGAAACAGATGGGCAAGAGATCACACTCAAGATTTAATCATTGGAGATCCGAGTGCAAGAGTCAAAACAAGAGCTGCCACCCAAAATGAGTGTTTTTATCTAAGCTTCCTGGCACAAATGGAACCTAAGAAGATAGAGGATGCCATGGAAGACTCCAGCTGGATAGAAGCCATGCAGAAAGAACTTAATCAGTTTGAAAGAAGCAAAGTATGGAGATTGGTTCCAAGACCAAAAAGTCATCCTATCATTGGAACCAAGTGGGTCTTCAGAAACAAGATGGATGAAGATGGAGTAATAACCAGGAATAAAGCAAGACTAGTGGCCAAGGGTTACTCTCAGGAAGAATGCATTGACTATGATGAGACATTTGTACCTGTTGCCAGACTAGAAGCCATCAGAATATTCCTTGCCTTTGCTGCTCACATGAAATTCAAGGTCTTCCAGATGGATGTCAAAAGTGCATTCCTGAATGGAGAACTTCAAGAAGAAGTCTATGTAGAGAAACCTCCAGGTTTCATCAATCCATCTCTTTCCAATTATGTTTATAGATTAGACAAAGCCTTATATGGTCTTAAACAGGCACCTAGAGCATGGTATGAAACACTAACTAACTTTCTTATTGAAAATAGGTTCACTAGAGGTAGAGTAAATACCACATTATTTCTTAAAAAGCATAAAGACAAAGTCCTATTGGTTCAAATATATGTTGATGATATTATTTTTGGTTTTATTGATGAAAAGCTATGTAAGAGATTCTTCAAGCTTATGCAGAGCAAGTTTGAAATGAGCATGATGGGTGAGCTGAATTTCTTCCTTGGATTACAAGTAAAGCAAACTGATGAAGGAATCTTCATAAACCAAGCCAAGTACATTAAAGATTTGCTTAAGAAGTAGGGCACGAAATCAGCCTCTCCCATGAAAACCCCTATTGCTCCTACAACTAAGCTTGACAAAGATGAAAAAGGTAAAAGTATTGATATAACTTAATACAGAGGTATGATAGGCTCTCTTCTATATCTAACAGCTAGTAGACCAGATATAATGTTTGCAACATGCATTTGTGCTAGATTTTAGGCTAATCCTAAAGAATCACATTTAACTGCTGTAAAGAGGATTTTCAGGTATCTCAAGAGTACACCTCACTTGGGACTGTGGTATCCCAAGGAGTCCTCATTTGAACTAACATGATACACAGATGCTGATTTTGTAGGCTGCAAAATAGATAGAAAGAGTACAAGTGGCACCTGTCAATTGCTAGGAAACAGACTTGTGTCCTGGTTCAGCAAGAAGAAAAATTTAGTATCTACTTAAACTGCAGAAGCTGAATGCATTGCTGCTGGCAGCTGCTGTGCTCAGATCCTATGGATAAAAAATCAGCTAGCAGATTATGGGTTTGAATTCAAATCAATACCTATTCACTGTGATAACACAAGTGCCATAGCAATAACTCATAATCCTGTCATGCATTCTAGGACTAAGCATATAGAAATAAGGTATCACTTCATTAGGGATCATGTGCAAAATGGAACTATATCTTTACAATATATCCCTACTGAAAATTAACTTGTTGATGTCTTTAAAAAGCCTCTAGATCACGACGAAAGTCAAGGACGTGGAAATCAAGTTAAAGGCTGAGGACATCAACCTAGCCCTAGGTTTTAAATCCGAAGGGTTCTCATTCATAGATGGCATTGACTTCCATGAAGGCCTAAAAAGGATGCACCACAAGAAATTCTCCACTGTCAAAGGATACAAGAAGAAGGAGTTTCCTCAGAGGTACGAATTTTTGGCCGATATTATTAGGAAGTGTATATGTTGCAAGAGCTTTGAGCATGATTCTGTAAATGAGGTGCAACTCAAGCTCATGACTGCCATAAGTTGTGGAATATAACTTAACTATGGAGCTCTACAGCTTGAATGGATTGGGAAATGGATCACCAGCTCGACGAAAACAAAGAGCTTTCAAAAGATGCTCTACGGGTAATTCATAAGCATAATCCTACAGTCTACTCTGGGTGATAAGATTGGGGACGATGAAGGAGAATCCATCAATCTAAACAGACGGATGACCCAGCAACTGTTTGAAAATAAGAAAAGGAATCCAGCAGAAAATGTACGAATGATATCTGAGTCTAGTGGAAGAATTAGTGATATAAAGGAATTAGGGATTCCAGGAAACATGTCAGTCGTCAAAGAGACTGAAGAAGAAGAGGAAGAGATTATCAAGGAAGAACCTACTGCCCTAGTCAGAAAAAGCAAGGGCAAGAGAAAGCTAAAGACTAGAATGGCAGAAGAACCTCAAGGGTCTACCACTGATATACCTGTAGAGTCCTCTGACCTTGAGACTCTGAGGATCTTAAGAAGAAAATAACAGCAGACTGAGGCAGATGAAGACAGAGCTACTATATCACAGCTGCTAAAGAAAAATAAAATCAGTCACAAGTCCAAGAGGCCATCTGTCTCTTCGATCGTAGAATCTCTACCGATCGTAGAAACCAGACCGAACACCTCTAGCAAGGAAGTTGCTACACTAGATGTTCTGGCTGATCATCAGGACAGAGCTGAAGCTCAAGAAAGTCCTGAAGCTGTGGCTCAGCCTAGAAAACTAAGACGAAAATTGGTTAAAAAGTACATCCTTGTCAATGAAGGAATACTCAAAGAAGAAGACAAAAAGATGGCTGCTGAAAAGGAACTATCCAAAGAAAGCCAAAAGGACATAGCTCAAGCTGAGGGGGAGATACCAGAAGTTCTCACAATAGAAAATGTTTCAGTTGAGGGGGAGCTACCAGTCCTATAGATGGATGATCATGTTGAGGGGGAGCCTCATGATATCCCCATGACAGAAGAAGCTTCTCCTGCAGAAAATGAGGGGGAGCCTGAGCAAGAACGTCAAAAGGAAGTCATTGATATAGTGGAATCCTTAAAAGGAGATAGAGAAGAAGAAGAAGACGAAGATGATGATGAACTTGAGATCACAGGTGTGGGCTGTGATGGGTAAATGAGTTTTCTCTATAATCAACTGTTATCTTATCTCCCCATGATGCCTTTTCATCAAGCTCAAATTCTAAACTCCTGGAATTATATGTTTTGGAGCTTCAAAGAATATCCAGCCATCTCTGTGCTAGCTCATGGATTTTCAAGCAACTTCAACTTTGCCAAACAGTTGATAACAAATGGTCCCTCTTCAAGGATAGTGCATGAGGTATTATATGTCCCAATCTTGTTTAGAGTTAATCACTATCCACTATCTTTCTTCAGTCAATTTTATGAATTTCCAAGCTGGTTGGAAGTGGTCCTAATACCACTAAGTCAATTCCCAGTTACAGAATCTCAAAATTTTGTAACTGATGAACCAAATGTGCCCAACTTCATATTGATCCCAACTCCAATCATCTCTACGATTGAGGACTCTAGCCCTATCGTAGAGTCCCAAGCTCAAATCATAGAGCCACCCACTCCAAACACCCAAAAACAGGCCCCTCCATCTGATATCCCCTCTACTCCTTGCAAGATCAATACAAGAAAATATCCCCTCTTCCAAATAATCCACAACTCTGTGAACTACTTTCAGATCTGCCCACCAAAGCTAAGTTGACAGAAGTGTCGAAGAAAGTGATCAAAGACATCGATGATAGTCTTAAAGCTCACACAGAACTCATTCATCTCAGACTGACAAAAATGATCACTGCTGCAAATAATCTCCAAAGCACCCTAAACTCTGAGCTTACAAAGAAGCTAAAGGAGATCATCAAGAAAATGGTTAAGAGCATAAAGGACAGGGATGATATTCATTTCCTAGCAGCTAAAAGACACAGAGATGCTGTTCTTGCCTTACAAACAACTCAAGACGCCCAAAATAAACTTATATTGGAGAGCATCATTGATAAGTAGGTTTTATACTTACTTATCCAGTATCTATTACTTGAATTAGTTGCTTATACTCATGTTTCTTAGTTACTTTTCATGCGTTTTGTGTTTATTTTGTAGATCTTATGCTTGGGAACGATGTGAGCGACTATTGGTATGAAAACGCAAGAAAAAGCAATCCGGACATTGTTTGAGCTTCATGTTCATTTCATGTTCTTGTCTTGGAACTTGGATTATGTTCTACATGGTGATGGAATGTATGATTCGTGCTTAGGATAGACATATACAGAGGCATCGCTCGTAGTCATTTGAGAATTTGGGCTTAAACCCTAATTATTTGTAAATCACATAGACATATAGTGGTTTAGGTAATGTGGGTGTTCATGTGTATTCTATCAATTGTAAATTATATGTGATATTAGTATGGTACATTGAGATATGGCTGAACTTTACTTTCATATTCTCGACTAGCAATCCAGTGCAAGTAATTTGGCTTAACATGGAGTGTGTTGATTTAAATGATTCAATAGATGAAATTGTAATCTCAGGTCTTCATTATCTAGTCTTACTCTAGGAATAGTTAGTATTATTTAATTTCATAGTTTTAATATAAAATATTAAATCATTCGTTTAAATAAGACTGAAATGGTTATGGGCTCATGCTTGGTGAACTTTATTAGTTAATTCTCCCTGGAAACGATACTTTACTTACTCTTTATTACTTGTTGACCTTATATATTTGCACACATATATTGATCGGTAAAACGACCAACAATCATCAATCTACAAACTGCTGTAAAAGAATTCCAACAATTCTACGTCAACCAAGGACAACAGACTGACAATGTTCTAACCGTCCTCCTACACAAGGAAGAACGATCTAAAGCTCTGATTAAGGAAAATCGAGAGGACATTGCTCAAACCCAAAGCCAACTCAACGAGCTCGTCCAAGGAGTGACTCGCCTCTCCGAAGACTTTCGAACCCTTGATATTGACATAAAGAGGGAGAATGAAAGGAAAGGAGATCAAAGCAAGGGCAAAGGCAAAGGAAAATTCCAAGCTCAATATTCAAGGAGTCCTCCTACAAGGCAGTCTCACCAACAGACTCCACGATCCGGCCATCAGACTCAACGATCTGATCAGCATAAAGTTTTAATGGCTCAACCAATAAGAAGTATAGGGCCAACTACCAGCTCACAAAATGTGACCACCACAGGCCTAAGAAAGCCAATTGGAGATCCTGTATTCATGAATAGGCATGATCACAATCCTAGGCTAAGCCCATGTGAGCTGGAAGATCTAGCTAGGAGAGATGAAGCAAGTAGGAAAAGGAGAGCTGAGGAGTATGCCAATCCTCCACGTAAAAGATCAAAGAAATAGAGATAAGTAAAAATTTAAATTCTTATTAATGTAAAGCAAAATTGTAATATATATTTCTCAAACATCAATAAATTCATGCTTATTCTCTAGAAATTTCAGCTGCTCACTGAAACATTAAGTCATATTTACTTTCCTGCAAATGCATCTAGAAACTAATAATCATGACAACAAATCTCCTCGGTTATGTCAACATCAAATAGGGGGAGATTGTTGGGAGAGTGCACATTTTGATTTGATGTTTAAAGTAAAAGCTCATGATTATAGGTAAAGTTCTTCAAGGAATATATGTACAAGGACTTAGTGATAGATCAAATTTGTTAGGTTGATCTAAACTCTGAATGTGTATCATTCTGTAAATGAATATATAGATAAAGAGATCAAAGCTGTTAGGTTGATCTTGAGATGTAATTGATAGGCTTCGAAGAGATCGTAGTGTATCAAGCTGATCAAGATTGCAGATGTAAGACCCCAACTTTTTATAAATAAAATTAATTTTTCTCTATTTATTATTTTGAAATAGTAAGGGTTGATTTGATTAATGTGGTAAGTTATGGGTAAAATGCGTAAATATTTTAAATAAGCAAGTGGTTATAAAATATTCATTGTTATCAGGGAATATTCGTTTGGTCGTGGAATATTCTTACTGTCGGGAAATATTTGTACGACAGCGCAGCCTTGTGTGTGCCCCATAACGGAAAACGATTGAATGACGAAAATGACAAACAACAAGTATAAGTTGTTTATAAATAACGGCATAGTTGTTACCGTTAATACTGTTGGAATACCCGGTGGTTAAAACACAGTAATACACGTTGTTGTACAATAGCACACGGTATTGCACCAATTATTGATTCTTATGTAAGAAGGCACTTCTCAATAATTGTTACAGTAATTACTGTTTAATATTTTATTTTATTGATTCAATAATTGCTACGTTGATATTTTATATTAATGTTGTTTCAATAATTGTCACTACACAATATTTTCCATTATCAGATCAATAATTCATATTATTTGAATAATATTATTAGATAGCATTATTGGCAATGTCTAGAAAGTTCTGTCTAAGGAGAGGTTTGGTCACCTAATTGCGCACCAGTAAGGAAAAATTCTTATTGGAAAGCCCCCTCTTTCTTGAGAACGGCCTGGTTGTCAGTATTGTGATTCTGTAATATTATTTGTGAATAATTAATTATTGATTTATATGATGAGAAAAATATTCATTGTATATGGATATAGATGGAGAAAATTTTTAATGTGACAATTGTTGAAAATTAATATTGTATCTTTTTCTAATAAAAAATTCATTTAAATATATTATTATATTTTAATAATATAATAATAGTGATATTTTTACAATGAATGTGTGATATATGAATAAATGAGGAAGAGTAATTTTGTTACAATAAATATTTAACACATGTTTTGTGTGTTGGTGGACCCCATTTCTTGACTGAAATTTGATTATAGCCTACAAAATCGTCCGTATGTGGATTTCGGTCAATTTCTGCTTGAAATTTAAAAAAACTTAAACTTACAAAGTTGTAGATAATGGAATTTTCTATGGAAATGATATAAGGTTCGAATTTTTCTGACAAAAGGGCTATTTATTATGAATTATTGAAGTTTTAAAGTTTCGAAATAATTGATTTTTGGAAGTTTTAATTATGTTTATTAAGAAAAACATTTTTTTTGTTTTGTGGGCTACACTAACATGTGCATAATGCGCTTGAAAATAATATATATATATATATATATATATATATATATATATATAATATTTTATTAAATTTTCTACTTTGGTGTTCTAAGCATTTTCCTATAAATAGGGTGCTTAGGTTAGAATTGAAAATCACACCAGAAACTGAATTTTTCTCTCTCTTTCTCTCTCTATATTATCGAGCGTATTCTTGTGAGTATTTTGATACTTTGAGTGTTGCCATATGGTACAAGTTTCCTTCAGCGTTATATTTGATATTCCAGCCAGAAGTATTATTCTTTTGAGGTAAGTGATGTTATTTTTTTTATAAATGATATTATTTCTTTCAATATCATTATACCAGAATATTGGTAAGATTTTTTTGTGAAATTCTTATCTTTTCATGTCGGGATTACTATTCACGAGTTACTATTCATGAGTTACTATTCACGAGTTACTATTCACAAAGTTACTATTCATGAGTACTATTCACAAAGCATGATGATTTTTCTTATAAAATTTCTATATTTTGGTGTTGGAGTTATTATTCACGCATACGACACTATTCACATATACGGCACTATTCACGAATACGACACTATTCACAGAAAAAATTAAATTTTCTTTTCTATGTCCAAGATTGTCTGTTATGGTTCCTATCTTTGATTAGATCTATGTTTTGATCTTCAATTTTGAATTCTGTTCCACAATAGTTATTTATGAAGTAATTTTGAACTTAGATTGTTTAAAGTACGAATCCTTAATAGTTATTCTTTTGTTTCACTAGATTCGTTTTCTTTAAAATATTTTTCATCATCCTCAGTCCTAAATGATGATATTACTGAATATCTTTGGCCGGTAGTGCAAAGATGAGTGATTTCTTGATGAATATCTTTGGCCCGTAGTGTAAAGATGAACATGTGTTGAGATAAACATGACCGACTGATTAATATCTTTGGCCTGTAGTGCAAAGATAACTATTTGATTCAAGATGTATATTTATTGATGTTACAGGGATAAAATATCGATTATGGACTTTTAAATTCATAGATGATAGTAGATTTCATTCTCTACTTAACTCTTCTAATGAATTATTGTTTCCGCTGCAGTTGTTGATCTAAAACTTGTTGTCTATTGTATTCTGTCAGATTTTTTCCTGTTGAGGACTAACGATAATTTTTTCTATATTATCTTAGTCATAATATCTTCTACTGGGCTAGTTGAGCTCACCCTTTTCCTTTTTGTTCTATTTTTCTTCTCAGGAGGCGAGAATGTAGCGGGTACTAGTCGGGGTGTGGAATGATGGTTCAAGATAGTTGTTTCAGTAGTCCTCACTATTTTGTAAAATAGTGTATCAATAATTATAATTAGGACTCCATTTGAGTTTGAATACTGTCTAGATGACAATATTTATATTTAAACTCACAGTATATGTGTTGTTGTATTTTGCACGACAATTGTAATAATAAAGTTGTAGTTATTTTCTGTACCATGTATTTGGCGACTCAGAATGGGTTGGGTGGAATGAACCTATTTTGGGGGCGTCACAGTTGGTATCAGAGCTTAGGGATATGATCTCTGGCGGAGATCGGGGAATAGAACTAGGAGGGGAGAGACGAGTAAATCCTTCGCTAGTGTATCCTACCTAAGCTTATTTGTTGGTCAGTCAAAATATATGGGTATTATATGGTATGTCATTTTCTTTAATTAACCCTTATTTTATGGCAGTATTTTAGAATGGCAGCTGAGAATGATAACAATGGAGTGAATGAGACCGTAGAAATACCTTTAATCACCTACCAGGGGAACGTGCAACAGGAAGGCAATATTCTTCCAGTAAACAACACAACTGATCAGACGATGAACGACGGGATGTTTAGAAGCTTTTTGCAGTTTATGCAAAATCAGACGAGGGAAACTCATGTACAAAATACATGTGGAAATGATAGCAACGTACGGTTTGTTACAGCCAAGCAGTTTAAAGAGTTGGGACCACCAGAATTCTGGGGAAAGCCGGATCCGATTAAGGCGGAGACGTGGGTCAAGCAAATTATCAAGATATTCGATGTCTTAGGATGCACGGAGAAACAAAAGGTTCTATTCGCCACTTTTATGTTTCGTAATGAGGCAGATTACTGGTGGGAATCTGTGAAGCGTACCCAGCCAGCCGCACTCAATATGTCTTGGGAAATATTTCAGAAACTATTCAATGACAAGTACTTTCCTGAAAGTATTCGTCATATGAAGGAGGTAGAGTTTATTAGACTAGAACAGAACAACATGACGGTGTCCCAGTATGAGGCGAAGTTTGCGGAGTTATCCAGGTTTGCACCTCATTTGGTGGAGAATGAGGAACGTATGACGCGGATATTTCTGAGAGGTTTAATGTAACGACCCCAAAATAGGTTCATTCCACCCAACCCATTCTGAGTCGTCAAATACATGGTACAGAAAACAACTACAACTTTATTACAACAATTGTCGTGCAAAATACAACAACACATATGCTGTGAGTTTGGATACAAATATATACCAAATGTGACTCATGTTCCAACCGTGGACATCACCTCACAATAACACCTTACATAAAGGTATAGTCAAAAACTGTTTTAGAAATTAGAATCTTTGGGAAGTGCTCAAGGAAACCTTCGTACATGGGAGGCCACGCGTCTAGGTTATGATAGATATCATATGGCCACAGAATTATCCTTGGTTGACCCAATAGACCCCAAAGAAAAACGAGAAGATTACTATCATATTCTTCCCAATGGTGAGTCTTCTCTTGACATATTATTATCTCTACTGTCTCTAATTGAGAATTATACTTTAAACAAACACCAAGATTATATAGGTAGTGCTCGTATATATACTCAGCAAGTGGATGAGCACATCCCTGTCTTATGATGACACGAGGTTGTATGTCGTTAGACATCTTGTATGATAGTGGCAAACCACCCTTCCAACGTTGGGTACACCTTACCCTATTGGATTCACCAAATATAACTACTAAATGAACTTTTCTATACTGCTTCGGGAGAACATCCACAGCTAGAGACCATTGTTCTATTTCCCCGTTACCCTCGCTCGACCCAGCTACACTCTTATTACCTGAAAGGAATTGTGAAGCAAAAGGGTGAGCACAACTAGCCCAGTAAAGAATGTCATGACTAAAGATAATTCAATTATCAATAGCCTTCATCAACAATAAATCAGAGATTTAGAACATATGGTAAATGATAAAAATTTCAACCATAGTTGCAGCGGAACGAGCAATCCATTAGAAGAGTCAAATAGACTATAAAGTCTATTATCTTCTCCATGTTAAAAATCCATCAACAATGTTTTATCCCTGTAACATCAATCAACAGTTCCTTTCCACAGTCATATGAATAACTCATAATCATAATTGTGATTCTAAATTTTTCTTCGCACCCAGGACGAAGAATATTTTCATCACATGTCTTTACCTGAAACATCAAAGATCATGGTTATACCAAATCACAGTTCCTGTTCATAATCATACTAATAAATCCATCTTTACACTACGACCAAAGATATTCAACAACAGTTTATCTTTGCACTACGGGCCAAAGATATTCATCAACAGACCATCTTTGCACTACAGGCCAAAGATATTCATCTACAATTCATCTTTGCACTACAGGCCAAAGATATTCCTCAACCGTTCATCTTTGCATTACTGGCCAAAGATATTCAACAACAGGTCATCTTTGTACTACGGGCCAAAGATATTCATCTACAATTCATCTTTGCACTACAGGCCAAAGATATTCCTCAACCGTTCATCTTTGCATTACTGGCCAAAGATATTCAACAACAGGTCATCTTTGTACTACGGGCCAAAGATATTCATCTACAATTCATCTTTGCACTACAGGCCAAAGATATTCCTCAACAATTCATATTTGCACTACATGCCAAATATATTAATACCTCAAAGAATATATAATCATTTAAGAATTTATATAAACAATAATTATAACCATGTTGATCATTTCACCTTTGCACTTAAGCTAAAGATATTCAATTATAAATTCAATGGTCATGATCATACCAGTCACAATTCAACTTTGCACTACAGGCCAAAGAGAACCCTAGTCATGATCATACCAATAATTTACCCATCTTTACACTCAAGCGAAAGAAAATTTCAACATCAAGGTTATAAAAATGTTATATATGATTATAAAAATAATATGGTCAAAACATGGATTTAATTTCAAGAGCAATATTCATAAATCAACTATACTTTGGTTAGAAAAAGAAACCAATTTTATCGTGAATAGTAACTCATGAATAGTAACCTCGACTCAAAAAGGTAGAAATTCCACAATAAAATCTATACCAATATTTCGGTATAATAATATTGAAAGAATAACATTTCTTAAGCTTATAAACAATTTATTTAAATTGTTTACACTTTACTAATTAATGCATTTAATCATCATAAAATGTCAACTCTTAAGATTTCATCATCAATAGCCAAAACCCTCATCAAAAATCTGCATATACCTCATATAGGATTCTCAAGCCATAAAATCCTATTTTCCAATTTTCTTTCCTCACAAAACATATTTAATTCATTTACTCATAACTAGACCATTTTCATAAAAAATACCAAATCAGTTCCAAAAATATTTCTTTTCTGGGATTTAGCATAATATAGTCCCATAGTGAACATATATTTTTCTCAGAATTTTTAAAAGTCATTTACTATTTTTCATATGGCCAAAATAGCCGAATATTTAGACATTTATTAAAAATTATACTTTTGTCTAAAAATTCTGAAATTTACAGAGTATACTTCTATCATATACATGTACTCCCAATAAAAATTTCATCAATTTTGGAGTTAACCACAAGGAATTATAAGCTGTTACTTTTAAAATAGTCTTTTCTCATAAAATTCATAACTCTCAATCTATACATCCAAAAATCACCATTTTTGGACACAATCAAGAAAACTCATCAAAATATCATTTCAAATTTTTCCAAAATTTTTGAAGATCAGAAAAATTACGAAACTAAAAATCATAACAACCCTTAAAATCTCTTAATATCCCTTACTATCCCTTACCTCAAAAGAGCAGTACTTCTGATCGGTATAAGGCTGAAGGAAACTTGCACTGATGAATAGCAACTCACCAAGTATCTAAAAACTCACAAAATATGCTTCATAATATAGAGAGAGAAAGAGAGAAAACTTATGTTTCTGGTGTGATTTTCAATTCTAACTTAGCCCTCTATTTATAGGAAAATTTTGGTAGGTTTGACCTGCAACCTGATGGCTTTACCTGCTACTATTCCCACCCACCACATTTGAAATATAATTCAGCACATTTCTTCACCAACCACAAGTGGGGCCCACCAATTCTAGAATTTTCCACCAAAATGATAAACTCCGAAAATTCAACAATTTCTGAACCAGTCATCTCGTAAAATTCATAACAAATCATACGTTCATTTTTAACGGTTCAAAATTTGTGGACATATACTCAACTTATATATGTATAACATATCCAAAAATTACCACGATCCAACGGTCGGATTAAAAATTATAACCCCCGCAAAATATCTCAAAAACCCTGATTTTTAATACCTCCATTCCGACAAAAATACTGATAAAAACCTCAACATTAACTCCTTCATTTTAACCACAAAAATATATCCCTCATTTATATCCACATAAAATAAATATTTTCTTATCATATAAATCAATAATTAATTATTCACAAATAATATTACAGAATCACATTTATGACAACCAGGCCGTTCCCAGGAAAGAGGGGGCTTTCCAATAAGGATTTCTCCTTACTAGCGCGCAATTAGATGACCAAACCTCTCCTTAGACAGAACTTTCTAGACATTGCCAATAATGCTATCTAATAATACTATTCAAATAATATGAATTATTGATCTGATAATGGAAAATACTGTGCAGCAACAATTATTGAACAACAATAATATAAAATTTCAACGTAGCAATTATTGAATCAATAAAATAAAATATTGAACAGTAATTACTGTAACAATTATTGAGTAGTGCCTTCTTACGTAAGAATTAATAATTTCAAAAATACTGTGCAATACCGTGTGCTACTGTGCAATAACGCGTATTACTGTATTTTAACCACCGGTATTTCAACAGTATTAACGATAACAACTACGCCATTATTTGTAAAAACTCAAATTTGTCGTTTTTCTTCACCCGACAGTTATTCGTTATGGGGCCCACAAATAGCTGCGCCGTCGTACGAATATTCTCCGACAGAAAGAATATTCCACGACCAAACGAATATTCCCCGACAACAATGATTATTTTATAACCACTTGCTTATTTTGAAAAAAATTTCATATTTCACCCATAACTTTAAACTTTTATCAATTTAACCATTTACTGAATAGTAATTATAAGAAAAATTGAATACTTTTATTTCATAAAATTCGGGGTCTTACATTTAAAACACGACATACGTCAATATCTCATTTCTCACAAATTTTCTCTGTATTCAGACGTTGTCAACAGGGCTCAATTATTAGAGCGAGATAATGAGTACGTTCAACCGGGGGACCACAACCAGGGTCGTACCGGTGGCAACAATCATCAGAGCAATGATAACCATCATGGAGGAAATTATCGTGCCAGAAATGGTAACCACTTCGGTGGTAATCATGGTCAAGATAATAGAAGAAATGATTCAAGTGGAAATTTCAAGAAGAGAAGATTTAACGATGACGGGAAGACATCGGCAGCAGCACCAGCACCAGTAACAAATTTTAGGGGAGGAGAACGAACGCCAGTTAGATGCTACAAATGCGGAGAGGAGGGACACATAAGTCCAAACTATCCACAACCTTCTAAGGTATATTTTAGTTGTGGAAAAGACGATCACATAGCTCGATTTTGTCCTATAGCGAAATCAAGTCCAGATGGGACGGTGGCACCAAAGGCGGATACGGACAAAACAAAGTCGGTGGTTTCAGGAAAAGCGTTTGTCGTGACTGGCCAAAACGCGAGGAACCCGAACGAAGTTATCACGGGTTAGTTAATCATAAAGTATTCTTGTGAAGTCTATATCTTATTAGATACCGGTTCTATCCATTCTTTTATCTCTCCTGCTTGTGCTCAACGTTTGAACTTGACTCTTAAGAAATTAGACTTTGACTTATTTGTTGAAACTTTGTTAAGAGAAACCTTCATTACATCTACTGTTTATAAATTTTGCTTGATTCAGGATGGCACCATCACATTACCTGTTGATTTTATCTCTTTAAAGATACTTACTTTTGATGTGATTTTAGGGATTGATTGGTTAACTACTCATCATGCCAAAATTGATTATTTTCGTAAGGTTGTTAGTTTTCATATTCCTAAGCAACCTGTTATTCGAATTCAAGCAACCAAACCATTGAAGTCAAACTCTTTCATATCAAGCCATAAAGCCATTCGTTTATTAAAAAACGGAAGTCAAGCTTTCTTAGCCCATGTCATGGACTTGAACAAAAATACGTCAGATTTGAATGATATTTCTGTTGTTAGTAAATTTTTTGACGTATTTCCTAAAGAATTTCCTGGCCTATTCCCAGAGCGTGATATTGAATTTTGTATCGACTTTGAACCCGGTACAAAACCCATTTCTAAAATCTTATATCGAATGGCTCCTATTGAAATTTAGGAGTTAGAAATCCAACTACAGGAGTTGGTACCCTAGCCTCTATTTGGTGACTTCCTTTGTGGAATGCACCGAAGCTAGACTCTCCGTAGGGGACGTCATATTTGTGCGGTAGTAAACTGATAGGTGCCATTGTGACGTGCTATCCAAGGTTGGGATATGATTCACAGTTGAGAGCAGCCTAAGTCACTAATCGAAATACATAGCTTTCTAGGCTTAGCTAGTTATTATCAGAGATTCGTGTAAGAATTTTCTCGAATCGCTACTCCATTAACTCAGCTGACTCGTAAGGATACAAAATTTGAATGGAGCGAGGAATGTGAGAAGAGCTTCCAAGAACTCAACATGCGACAACGACGTTGGCTTGAGATGTTGAAAGATTACGATCATACCATCCAATACCATCCTGGAAAAGTAAACGCGGTAGCTGACCTGTTGAGTAGAAGATCGTATGCGGGTACGAGTGCGATATTATCGAACACAAAGAATCATTTCAAAAGATGGAGATAGAGTTAAAGATTCTAAGAACCTGTGTGAAGATAACGAATATACGAGTAGAATCGACTTTAATCGATAAAGTTAAAATCGCTCAAGCTATACACCGGAGTTGATGAATATAAAGAAGAAGGTGCAATAAGGCGTTATTCTAGAAGTAAGAGTCGATGAAGAGAAGAAATCTCAACCGTCGATTTGTTGGTCCATTTAAAATTCTTGATCGAGTAGAAAATGTGGCCTGTAGACTCATTTGACCGCTAAGTATGTCTCGTGTCTATAATGTTTTTTTGCATATCCACGCTACGTAAATATGTGAAAGACCCGAACCACATTATTGAGTTAGAACCAGATGAGATAGCTGAAGACTTAACGTACGAGGAGGTACCTGTCAAGATCTTGGATAGGAAGGAGCATGTCCTACGCACAAAGGTTATACCACAAGTTAAAGTTTTGTGGAGTAATCGTGCTATTGAGGAAATGACCTGGGAGTTGAAAATGGAAATGAAAGCGAGGTATCCACACTTTTTCAAAACACCAGGTACGTACGTCAATTTCGAGGATGAAATTTTATAAGGAGGGGAGGTTATAAGACCCCAACTTTTTATAAATAAAATTAATTTTCCTCTATTTATTATTTTTAAATAGTAAGGGTTGATTTGATTAATGTGGTAAGTTATGGGTAAAATGCACAAATATTTTAAATAAGCAAGTGGTTATAAAATATTCATTGTTATCGGAGAATATTCGTTTGGTTGTGGAATATTCTTACTGTCAGAGAATATTTGTACGACGGCGCAGCCTTGTGTGGGCCCCATAACGGAAATTGATTGGATGACGAAAATGACAAGTATAAGTTGTTTATAAATAATGGCGTAGTTGTTATCGTTAATACTGTTGGAATACCCGGTGGTTAAAACACAGTAATACACGTTGTTGTACAATAGCACACGGTATTGCACCAATTATTGATTCTTATGTAAGAAGGCACTTCTCAATAATTGTTACAGTAATTACTGTTTAATATTTTATTTTATTGATTCAATAATTGCTACGTTGATATTTTATATTAATGTTGTTTCAATAATTGTCACTACACAATATTTTCTATTATCAGATCAATAATTCATATTATTTGAATAATATTATTAGATAACATTATTGTCAATGTCTAGAAAGTTCTGTCTAAGGAGAGGTTTGGTCACCTAATTGCGCACCAGTAAGGAAAAATTCTTATTGGAAAGCCCCCTCTTTCTTGAGAACGGCCTGGTTGTCAGTATTGTGATTCTGTAATATTATTTGTGAATAATTAATTATTGATTTATATGATGAAGAAAATATTCATTGTATATGGATATAGATGGAGAAAATTTTTAATGTGACAATTGTTAAAAATTAATATTTTATCTTTTTTTGATAAAAAATTCATTTAAATATATTATTATATTTTAATAATATAATAATAATGATATTTTTACAATGAATATGTGATATATGAATGAATGAGGAGGAAGAGTATTTTTATTGCAATAAATATTTAACACATGTTTTGTGTGTTGGTAGACCCCATTTCTTGACTGAAATTTGATTATAGCTTGTAAAATCGTCCGTATGTGAATTTCGGTCAATTTTTGCTTGGAATTTGAAAAAACTTAAACTTACAAAGTTGTAGATAATGGAATTTTCTATGAAAAAGACATAAGGTTCGAATTTTTCTGACAAAAGGGCTATTTATTATGAATTATTGAAGTTCCGAAGTTCTAAAATAATTGATTTTTGGAAGTTTTAATTATGTTTATTAAGAAAAATGTTTTTTTGTTTTGTGGGCTACACTAACATGTGCATAATGAGCTGAGATCAGTTGTCTAAGGTGGGCTTGAAAATTATATATATATATATATATATATATATATATATATATATATATATATATATATATATATTATTATTAAATTTCCTGCTTTGGTGTTCTAAGCAATTTCCTATAAATAAGGTGCTTAGGTTAGAATTGAAAATCACACTAGAAACTTAAGTTTTCTCTCTCTTTCTCTCTCTATATTATCGAGCGTATTCTTGTGAGTATTTTGATACTTTGAGTGTTGCTATATGGTACAAGTTTTTTTCAGCGTTATATCTGATATTTCAGCCAAAAGTATTATTCTTTTGAGGTAAGGGATGCTATTTTTTTTATAAATGATATTATTTCTTTCAATATCATTATACCGGAATATTGGTAAGATTTTTCTTGTGAAATTCTTATCTTTTCATGTCGGGGTTACTATTCAGGAGTTACTATTCACGAGTTACTATTCACGAGTTACTATTCATGAGTTACTATTCACGAGTTACTATTCACAAGTTACTATTCACGAGTACTATTCACAAAGCATGATGATTTTTCTTATAAAATTTTTACCTTTTGGTGTTGGAGTTACTATTCACGTATACGGCACTATTCACGTATACGACACTATTTATGAATACGACACTTCACAGAAAAAATTAAATTTTCTTTTCTGTGTCCAAGATTGTCTGTTATGGTTCCTATCTTTGATTGGATCTATATTTTAATCTTCATTTTTGAATTTTGTTCCACAATAGTTATTTATGAAGTATTTTTGAACTTGGATTGTTTAAAGTACGAATCCTTAATAGTTATTTTTTTGTTTCACTGGATTTGTTTTCTTTAAAATATTTTTCATCATCCTCAGTCGTAAATGATGATATTACTGAATATCTTTGGCCTGTAGTGTAAAGATGAATGATTTCTTGATGAATATCTTTGGCCCGTAGTGCAAAGATGAACAGGTGTTGAGATGAGCATGTCCGACTGATTAATATCTTTGGCCTGTAGTGCAAAGATGACTATTTGATTCAAGATGTATATTGATTGATGTTACAGGGATAAAATATCGTTGATGGACTTTTAAATTCATAGATGATAGTAGATTTCATTCTCTACTTAACTCTTCTAATGAATTGTTGTTTTCGGTACAGTTGTTGATCTAAAACTTGTTGTCTATTGTATTCTTTCAGATTTTTCCCTGTTTAGGACTAACGATAATTTGTTCTATATTATCTTAGTCATAATATTCTTTACTGTGCTAGTTGAGCTCACCCTTTTCCTTTTTGTTCCATTTTTCTTCTCAGGAGATGAAAATGTAGCGGGTACTAGTCGGGATGTGGAATGATGTTCAAGATAATTGTTTTAGTAGTCCTCACTATTTTGTAAAATAGTGTATCAATAATTGTAATGAGGACTCCATTTGAGTTTGAATACTGTCTAGATGACAATATTTGTATTTAAACTCATAGTATATGTGTTGTTGTATTTTGCACGACAGTTATAATAATAAAGTTGTAGTTGTTTTCTGTACCATGTATTTGGCGACTCAGAATGGGTTGGGTGGAATGAACCTTTTTTGGGGGCGTCACAGCAGAAGCCAAGGCAGAAACGTAGAGCATAGAATATCGTAGTGTGTCTGCCTTGAAGGGCCTCTTCGAAAAACGTAGAGAGAACCCAACGTTTGCTGAGCTAACTCAGAGTTTGTAGTGTGCTCTCGGAAATGTAGAGCTTGTAAAACAAGCAAGTAAAGATCGTAATGTGCAAGTCTTTAAGAGAAATCGTAGTGCCTTCTTTTGAGAGCATCAGACCAAGCACCAAAGTGACAAGACACCACGATCTAGATCGTAAAGTATCATCTGCCTTGTGTCAGAAGCATCGAGCCCCACCTTTTGTTTGGAGACAAAGTCCAACAAATGTAGAATGGGTTTTAAACGTTGAAATCCTCACCAGTCCCAATGGCACAAAAGATATCATTAGTATGCAACAAAAGAAACGTATTCAAGAAGTTAAGGAAAGGACCATAGGATAGAGGAAAACTCCTTTTCAGGTGTTAGGTGAGAAAGCTGTCTAATGTGTCAGTGGGCCAGAATGCAATTCAGAAGATGTGCAGAAACGTCTCCATCAAAGTTTAGAAATGTCAAATGCATTTAATGCTTCAACAAATGGCTTCAACGGATAGATTTCAAAGATCACATATGTGACGCCCCCAAAATAGGTATACATCACCCATCTTGAGTCGCCAAATATATGGTACAAAATTCAAATACAACTTAATAATATAACTATCGTGTAAAATACGACAAAACATAAACTAAGAGTTTTAAAACGAATATTGTCTTCTAGACAGTTTTCAACTCAAATGGAGTCCTCAATACAATTATTATCACACTATTTCATAGAATAGTGAGAACTACTAATGCTATCATCTGAACCGTCACTCCGTTCCCCGACTAGTCCCGGCTACGTTCTCATTTCCTGAAGAGGACAATGAAAGCAAAAGGGTGAGCTCAATTAGCCCAGTAAGAAATATTATGACCAAGATAATGTAGAATAATTTATCGTTAGCCTTCAACAGTGTTAAACTGATAAAATATAACAAACATCAAGTTTAACTGCAGCGGAACAAGCAATCCATTAGAAGAGTCAAGTAGAGAATAAAATCTACTATCTTCTATGATTTAAAAGGTTTTTCATCACTTTTATCGCTGAGACTCAGCTTAATAAATAATCCACATCATCCATACACTACGGCCAAGGATATTCATTAGTATCACGACCACAAATTATCCACGCACTACGGGCTAAGAATATTCGTGTATTCATCAATGGTCATGATCATGCCAACAACTGTCCATCAATGCACTACGGGCTAATGAGGACTTTTACCACATCATTTGTAATATTACGGTCATGATTATACCGAATAATCCCTGGTCATAATCATACCAAGTCCATCTATACACTACGGGCCACAGATGACTTTCAACATAATATAAACATGAGGATGATGATAATGATATAAGAATTCAATAAAACAAGTTCAAGGATAAATTTTTAAAGATTTATAATTTAATTTATCCAGAAATCAATAACGTCCAAATTGTCAACATGATACTGCTTTGTGGAGTAAAATTCAAGAATAATATTGTACCAAAAATAATTTAGACCGAAAATGAATCAATTTTTATCATGAATAGTACTCCCGGGTAAATAGTACTACGGGAATAGTAACCCCGTGAATAGTACTTCGGCATGAAAAAAGTTTAAACTTATCAAGAATGTTCAAAATAATATTTCTATGAAAAGATACTGGATGAAGCGCAAATATCAAGGATATTCTACTAATTTCATGGAGTATAGAATTCAAAATCTGAAACGAAATAATATTACTTACATACTACAGAGTATGGAAGAAAATATTATTTCAAGCGAATATTGAACAAACATAACATCCCTTACCTTGAAAAAAAGAGTATTCCAACTGGTATAGCGGGGATATTCTTGAAGAAAACTTTCGCTGTTCTCTACGCTCAAAGCTTTCTAAAACTCTAAAGAAATACCCTCAAGATTATAGAAGAAGAATTCTCTGATTCTGGTGTGATTTTCAATTCTAACTTAAGCGCCTATTTATAAGAAAATACTAGAACGCCATAGGAGACTAAATAATAAAATAATATTATTATTTATACACAATTTCTATGCATGCTTTGTTGAATTGTTGGCCAGCCAATTCTAAAAAATTTTCGCAGCCCAGAAGTTAAAAATAAAAGTGGGTCCCACCCAATTTTAATAAAAATTATTTTATTTTTTGAAACTTCAGTAATTCATATAAATAGCCCTTTCATCAGAAAAATACAAATTTTATGTTCATTCCACACGGAATCGAATTCTCTACAACTTTACAGAAGAAAGTTTTTTCAAAATCCAAACAGAAAATATCTGAATTTCTCAAACGGACAATTTTCAACACCTCTTAAAATTCATAACAAATTATACGTTAATTTTTAACGGTTCAAAATTTGTGGACATATACTCAACTTATATATGCATAACATATCCAAAAATCACAACGATCCAACGGTCGGATTAAAATTATAACTCACACAATAGAGCTTTAAGGACACCGATTTGATTTTTTAATACTTCCAATCCAACAAAATACTAATAAAACGCCTTAACATTAATTCCTTCATTTATAACTACATAAAATAAATATTTCCTTATCATATAAATCAATAATTAATTATTCACAAATAATATTACAGAATCACAATAATGACAACCATGTCGTTTCCAGGAAAGAGGGAGCTTTCCGATAAGGATTTCTCCTTACTGATGCGTAATTAGGTGACCAAACCCCTCCTTGACAGAACTTTCTAGACATTGCCAATAATGCTATCTAATAATATTATTCAAATAATATGAATTATTGATCTGATAATGGGAAATACTGTGCAGTGACAATTATTGAAACAACAATAATATAAAATATCAACGCAGCAATTATTGAACCAATAAAATAAAATATTGAACAGTAATTTCTGTAACAATTATTGAGTAGTGCATTCTTACGTAAGAATCAATAATTCAAAAATACTGTGCAATACCGTGTGCTACTGTGCAACAACGCGTATTACTGTATTTTAGCCACCAGGCATTCCAATAGTGTTAACGGTAAAACTTTCGCAGTTATTTATAAAAAGATATTTTTATCGTTTTCTCAATCTGACAATAATTCTGTTGTGGGGTCCACCAATGATTGTGCCGTCGTACGAATATTCCCTGTTAAAATGAATATTTCCTAACCAATCGAATATAATATAACAACTTGCGTACTTTGCAAAATTTATAAATATTACCCACAACTATAACATATATCAAATTCACTCTATAATATTCAAAAATGATATTTATAGAAAATCATCTTTATTTATAAAAGTTGGGATCTTACAACCACCCCTTCTTATGAAATTTCGCCATCGAAATTAGGGTACGTACCTGGTATGTCGAAGAGGTAAGGATACCTTGATTTCATTTCAGATTCTAACTCCCAGGTCATTTCCTCAACATCGTGGTTTCTCCACAAAACTTTGACTTGAGGTATAACCTTGGAGCGTAAAATATGCTCCTTATCCAAGATTTTAACAGGAACCTCTTCATACGTTAAATCTTTCGCTATTTCGTCCGATTCTAACTCAATAATGTGGTTCGGGTCTTTCACATATTTACGTAACATAGATATGTGAAAAACATTACGAACACGAGATATACTTGGCGGTAAGGAGAGTCTATAGGTCACAGTTCCTACTCGTTCGAGGATTAAACATGGACCAATGAATCGAGAATTGAGCTTTTCTCTCTTTCCAAATCTCGTAACTCCTTTCTATGGAGCAACATGTAACAACACATGTTCTCTAATATTGAATTCTACGTCCTTTCGATGAAGATCAGCATAACTCTTTTGTCGATCTTGTGAGATTTTTATACGTTGTCGGATCGTTTGAATCTTTTTCGTAGTCATACGTACCAACTCCAGTCCCAACAACGTTGTTTCACCCACCTCATCCCAGCATACTGGAGAATGACACTTTCTTCCATACAACGCCTCGAATGGAGCCATGCCAATACTTGCTTGATAACTGTTGTTGTAGGAAAACTCCACCAATGGTAAGAACTTGTCCCAACATCCTTTGAAGTCAAGGACACTGAGTCTTAATAGATCTTCAAGAGTTTGAATAGACCTCTCTGACTGCCCGTCCGTTTGAGGATGATAAGCAGAACTAAATCATAAATTCGTGCCAATAGCTTTTTGCAAACTAACCCAAAATCTTGAAGTGAATCTTGGGTCTCGATCATAAGCTATGAATACTGGCACACCATGCAATCTTACAATCTCGTTTATGTACATAAGAGCAAGACGTTCAAGTGTATAAGTTTCTCGTATAGATAAGAAATGAGCTGACTTGAGTTCCTTTTGGGTGAAGAAATATTTGAGGCTTTTATGATCCGTATAGATCCCCACTTTCTCCCCATATAGATAGTGCCTCCAGATCTTTAGCGCGAAAATGACTGTTTCCAACTCTAGATCATGAATAGGATAATTCCTCTCATATTCTTTGAGTTGTCGCGAGGCATAGGCTATGACTTTTCCATGTTGCATGAGAACACATCCTAACCCTTTGCCTGAAGCATCGCTATAGATAACAAATCCATCCGAACCAGATGGTATTGTCAGAATAGGTGCCGAAATGAGTCTCCTCTTGAGCTCTTAGAAACTCTTCTCGCATTCCTCGCTCCATATGAATTTTGTATCTTTCCGAGTCAGCTGAGTTAACGGGGTAGCGATTCGAGAAAATTCTTCCACGAATCTCCGATAATAACCAGCTAAGCCCAGAAAACTATGCACTTCGGTCACCGACTTCGGTTGCTCCCAACTTTGTATGGCTTCAATCTTTGTCGGGTCAATAGATACTCTATGTTTTGACACCACGTGCCCAAGGAATGCTACTTTCTCAAGCCAGAACTCACATTTCTTCAGCTTGACATATAGTTTGTTATCGCGAAGCCTTTGGAGTACCAGCTTCAAATGGTGCTCATGATCTTCACGGCTTTTAGAATAGATGAGGATGTTATCAATAAAGATAACAACGAACTGTTCTAAATATTCCTTGAATACTCGGTTAATCATATCCATGAAAGAAGCAGGAGCATTAGTCAATCCAAAAGACATGACTAAGAATTCATAATGCTCGTACCGAGTTCTAAAGGCAGTCTTTGGAATACCCTCAGTTTTAACCTTCAACTGATGATATCCAGAACGAAGATCGATCTTTGAAAGAAATTGTGCTCCTTGTAACTGGTCGAATAGGTCATCAATGCGAGGTAGCGGATACCTATTCTTGATGGTGACATGGTTTAATTCCCGGTAGTCAATACAAAGTCGCATACTCCCGTCTTTTTTCTTTACAAATAAAACAGGAGCACCCCAAGGAGATGCACTAGGACGAATGAAACTAATGTCCAATTTGGACCTTTAACTCCTGAAGTTAAATAGGAGTCATTCGATATAGGGTTTTAGAAATGGGCTTTGTACCCGGTTCAAGATCAATAAAGAATTTAACTTCACGTTCTAGGGGTAGACAAGGAAGTTCTTCAGGAAATACGTTAGGAAATTCACTAACAATAGAAATCTTATTCAAATCTGACGTGTTTTTATTCAAGTCCATAACATGGGCTAAGAAAGCTTGACATCCATTTTTCAATAAACGAATTGCTTTATGGCTTGATATAACAGTGATTGATTTTAGTGGTTTGGTTGCTTAAATTCGCATAACAGGTTGGTTAGGAATATGAAAACTAACAACCTTACGAAAATAATAAATTTTGACATGATGAGTAGTTAACCAATCAATCCCTAAAATCACGTCAAATATAAGTATCTTTAAAGAGATAAGGTCAACAGGTAATGTGATGGTGCTAACTTGGATCATACATGATTTATAAACAGTGGATGTAATGAAGGTTTCTCCTAACGGAGTCTCCACAGATAAGTCAAAGTCTAATTTCTCCGGAGTCAAGTTTAAACGTTGAGCACAAGCAAGAGAAATAAATGAATGGGTAGAACCGGTATCTAGTAAGGTATAAACTTTGCAAGAATTTATGATTAGCTTACCCGTGATCACCTCGTTTGGGTAGCTCGCATTTTGACCAGTTACGACAAACGCTCTACCAGGAACCGCTGACTTTGATTTTTCTGGAATAGTCTTCGAAGTCACCATTCCCACTGGACTTGGTTTCGCTACAAGACAATCTCTAGCTATATGACCTTCTTTTCCACAATTATAACACACATTGGATTGTTGTTGGCAGTTTGGGCTAATATGTCCCTCTTTTCTGCATTTGTAACAAACGACCGGTGCTCGTTCTCCTCCCCCATTTGATGTTTGTGCTGACGTCTTCACGTTATCATTGTTGTGCCTTCTCTTTTTGAAATCTCCTCCCGACTCACTCCTTCTATTGTCACGGCCACGATTACCACCAGAGTGGTTACCGCTTTTGTCCGAATGTTTTCCTCCCTGCTGGTTGTCATTGCTCCGATGACTGCTGCCACCGGTATGACCCTGGTTGTGGTCCTCTACTTGAACATACTCATTATCTTGCTCTAATAATTGAGCCATGTTTACAACATCTGAATATATAGAAAATTTATGAGAGATAAGATATTGTCGAATCTCGGGTTTTAGACATCTCAAAAACATCCTCGTCATACGTTCCTCGTTTTCCACCAAATAGGGTGCAAACCTGGATAACTCCGCGAACTTCGCCCCGTACTGAGACACAGTCATGTTATTTTGTTCTAGTTTGATAAACTCTACCTCCTTCATATGACGAATACTTTCAGGAAAGTACTTATCATTGAACAGCTTCTGAAAAGTTTCACAAGACATGTTGAGTGCGGCAAGCTGGGTACGCTTCAAAAATTCTCACCAGTAATCTGCCTCACCGCGGAACATAAAGGTGGCGAATGGAACCTTCT
Organism: Panax notoginseng; assembly: GCA_016801055.1. NCBI lineage: Eukaryota > Viridiplantae > Streptophyta > Magnoliopsida > Apiales > Araliaceae > Panax > Panax notoginseng. Next base: position 115,968,376 of record CM029023.1, read on the forward strand.
GTTCCTCCGTACATCCCAAGACATCAAATATCTTGGTAATTTGCTTGACCCGCGTCTCTGCCTTAATCGGATCCGGCTTTCCCTAGAATTCTGGTGGTCCCAACTCTTTGAACTGCTTGGTCGTGACAAACTGCGCGTTGCTATCATTTCCACCCGTATTCTGCACAAGAGTCTCCCTCGTCTGATTTTGCATAAACTGCAAAAAGCTTCTAAACATCCCATCGTTCATCGTCTGATCAGTGGTGTTGTTTACAGGAGGAACATTGTCAGCCTGTTGCACATTCTCTTGATTAGTGACTCAAGGTGTTTCCACGGTCTCATACACTCCATTGTTAACGTTCTCAGCAGCCATTCTTAAATACAAGCCATAAAACAAGGGTTAATTAAACAAATTAACATATCACATAATATCCCTATATTGTGAACAACCAATAAATAAGCTTAGGTAGGACACACTAGCGAAGGATTTACTCGTCTCTCCCCTCCTAGTTATATTCCCCGATCTCTGCCAGAGATCATATCCCTAAGCTCTGATACCAATTGTGGCGCCCCCAAAATAGGTATACACCACCCATTCTGAGTCGTCAAATATATGGTACAGAAATAAATATAACTTCATTAATACAATTCTCGTACAAAATACGACAACACAAAAATTGTGAGTTTAAATACAAATATTGTCTTCTAGACAGTATTTAAACTCAAAAGGAGTCCTCATTACAATTATTTAAACACTATTTTACAAAATAGTGAGGATTGCTAACACAACTGACTGGAAACATCACTCCACACCCCGACTAGTTCCCGCTATATTCTCGCCTCCTAAGAAAAATGGAACAAAAAGGAAAAGGGTAAGCTCAACTAGCCCGGTAAAGAATATTATGACTAAAATAATATACAACAACTTATCATTAGTCTTCAACGGGAAAAAATCTGATAAAATATAATAGACAACAAGTTTTAGATCAACAACTGCAGCGGAAACAGCAATCCATTAGAAGAGTCAAGTAGAGAATAAATTATACTATCTTCTAAGATTTAAAGTCCATCACCGATATTTTATCCCTGTAACATCAATCAATATACATCTTGAATCAAATATTCATCTTTGCACTACAGGCCAAAGATATTCATTTGTATCACTAGTTAGTCATGTTCATCTCAACACCTGTTCATCTTTACACTACGGGCCAAAGATATTCATCAGATAATCATTCATGTAAGACCCCGAATTTTATGAAATAAAAGTATTCAATTTTTCTTATAATTACAATTCAGTAAATGGTTAAATTGATAAAAAGTTAAAGTTAAGGGTGATATATGAAATTTTGCAAAGTAAGGAAGTGGTTATAAAATATTCATTGTTGTCGGAAAATATTCGTTTGGTCGTAGAATATTCTTTCTGTCGGGAAATATTCGTACGACGGCGCAACCATTTGTGGGCCCCATAACAGAATAATTATCGGATGAAGATAACGACAAAAATTGAGTTTTTATAATTAACGGTGTAGTTGTTATCGTTAACACTGTTAGAATACTCGGTGGTTAAAATACAGTAATACGCGTTATTGCACAGTAGCACACGGTATTACACAGTATTTTTAAAATTATTGATTCTTACGTAAGAAGGCACTACTGAATAATTGTCACAGTAATTACTGTTCAATATTTTATTTTATTGATTCAATAATTGCTGCGTTGAAATTTTATATTATTATTGTTCAATAATTGTCACTGCACAGTATTTTCCATTATTAGATCAATAATTCATATTATTTAAATAATATTATTAGATGGCATTATTGGTAATATCTAGAAAGTTCTGTCTAAGGAGAGGTTTGGTCACCTAATTGCGCGCCAGCAAGGAGAAATTCTTATTGGAAAGCCCTCTCTTTCCTGGGAACGGCCTGGTTGTCATAAATGTGATTCTATAATATTAATTATGAATAATTAATTATTGATTCATATGATAAGAAAATATTTATTTTATGTGAATATAAATGTTGGATATATTTTGTAGTTAAAAATAACGGAGTTAATATTGAGGTGTTTTATCAGTATTTTTGTCGGAATGGAGGTATTAAAAATCAATCAGGATTTTTGAGATATATTGCGAGGGTTATAATTTTTAATCCGACCGTTGGATCGTTGTGATTTTTGGATATGTTATACATATATAAGTTGAGTATATGTCCACAAATTTTGAACCGTTAAAAACGAACGTATGATTTGTTATGAATTTTCCGAGATGACTTGTTCAGAAATTGTTGAATTTTCGGAGTTAATCATTTTGGTGAAAAATTCTAAAATTGGTGGGCCCAACTCTTGGTTGGTGAAGAAATGTGCTGAGATTTTTATTCAAATATGGTGGGTGGGAATAGTAGCAGGTAAAGCCATCAGGTTGCAGGTTAAGTCTGCTTCGGCGTGCTAACATTTTCCTATAAATAGAGGGCTAAGTTAGAATTAAAAATCACACCAGAAATAAGTTTTCTCTCTTTCTCTCTCTAGATTACTGAGTATATTTTGTGAGTATTTAGATACTTGGTGAGTTACTATTCATCAGTGCAAGTTTCCTTCGGCTTTGCATTCCAGTCAGAAATACTGCACTTTTGAGGTAAGGGATAGTAAGGGATTTTAAGGGTTATTATATTTTTTTTAGTTCGTAATTCTTCTGACCTTCAAAAAATTCTGGAAAAAATTAAAATGATATTTTGATGAGTTTTATTGATTGTGTCCAAAAATGGTGATTTTTGGATGTATAGATTAAGAGTTATGAATTTTACGAGAAAAAACTATTTTAAAAGTAACTGCTTATAACTCTTTGTGGTTAACTCCAAAATTGATGAAATTTTTATTGGAAGTATATCTATATAATATTAGTGTACTTTGTAAATTTCGGAATTTTTGGATAAAAGTACAATTTATGATAAATGTCTAAATATTCGGCGGTTTTGGCCATATGAAAAATAGTAAATGAGTTTTAAAAATTCTGAGAAAAATATATGTTCAATATGGGACTATATTCTGCTAAATCCCAGAAAAGAAATATTTTTAGAACTGATTTGGTATTTTTCATGAAAATAGACTAGTTATGAGTAAATAAATTAAATATGTTATGTGAAGTAATAAAATTAAAAAATAGGATTTTATGACTTAAGAATCCTATATGAGGTATGTGCAGATTTTTGATGAGGGTTTTGGTTATTGGTAATAAAATCTTATGAGTTTGGCATTTTATGATGATTAAATGCATTATTTAGTAAAGTGTAAACAATTAAAATAAATTGTTTATAAGCTTAAGAAATATTATTTTTTCAATATCATTATACCGAAATATTGGTATGAATTTTATTGTGGAATTTCTATCTTTTTGAGTCGGGGTTACTATTCAGTAGTTACTATTCACGAGTTACTATTTATGAGTTACTATTCACGAGTTACTATTCACGGGTACTATTCATGACAAAATTGGTTTCTTTTTCTGACCAAATTATAGTTAATTTATGAATATTACTCTTGAGATTAAATCTATATATTGATTATATTGATTGTATTATCATATATAACATTTTTATAACCCTAATGATGATATTTCTCTTTGACTTGAGTGTAAAGATGGATAGATTTTTGGTATGATCATGACTATGGGTTCTCTTTGGCCAGTAGTACAAAGTTGAATTGTTGACTGGTATGATTATGACCATTGAATTTATAATTGAATATCATTAGCTAAAGTGCAAAGGTGAAATGATCAACATGGTTATAATTATTGTTTATATAAATTCTGAAATGATTATATATTTCTTTGAGATATTAATATATTTGGCCTGTAGTGCAAATATGAATTATTGATTAATATCTTTGGCCTGTAGTGCAAAGATGACCTGTTCTTGAATATCTTTGGCCTGTAGTGCAAAGATGAATTGTTGATGAATATATTTGGCCTGTAGTGCAAAGATGAAATGTTGATGAATATCTTTGGCCAGTAGTGCAAAGATGAACAGGTGTTGAAATGAACATGACTAACTGGTGATACAAATGAATATCTTTGGCCATAGTGCAAAGATGAAGTTATTAGTATGATTATGAACATGAACTGTGATTTGGTGTAACCATAATTTTTGATGTTTCAGGTAAAGACATGTGTTGAAAATATTCTTCGTCTTGGGTACGAAGAAAAAATTTAGAATCACAATTATGATTATGAGTTATTCATATGATTGTGGAAAGGAACTGTTGAGTGATGTTACAGGGATAAAATATTGTTGGTGGATTTTTAACATGGAGAAGATAATAGACTTTATAGTCTATTTGACTCTTCTAATGGATTGCTCGTTCCGCTGTAACTATGGTTGAAATTTTTATCATCTACCATATGTTCTAAATCTTTGATTTATTACTGATGAATACTATTGATAATTTATTTATCTTTAGTCATGATATTCTTTACTAGGCTAGTTGTGCTCACCCTTCTGTTTCATAATTTCTTTCAGGTAATAAGAGTGTAGCTGGGTCGAGCGGGGGTAACAAGGGAATAGAACGGTGGTCATCATTTAGTAGTTATATTTGGTGAAGAAAATAGGGTGAGGCGAACCCAACGTTAGAAGGGTATTTTGTCACTATCATACAAGATGTCTAATGACATACAACCTCGTGTCATCATAAGATAGGGTTGTGCTCATCCACTTGCTGAGTATCTTTACGAGTACTACCTATATAATCTTGGTGTTTGTTTAAAGTATAATTCTCAATTAGAGACAGTGGAGATAATGATAAGTCAAGAGAAGACTCACCATTGGGAAGAATATGATAGTAATCTTCTCGTTTTTCTTTGGGGTATATTGGGTCAACCAAGGATAATTCTGTGGCCATATGATATCTATCACAACCTAGAAGCATGGCCTCCCATGTACCAAGGTTTCCTTGAGCACTTCCCAAAGATTCTAATTTCTAAAACAGTTTTTGACTATACCTTTATGTAAGGTGTCATTGTGAGGTGCTGTCCACGGTTGGGACATGAGTCACATTTGGTATATATTTGTATCCAAACTCACAGCATATGTGTTGTTGTATTTTGCACGACAATTGTTGTAATAAAGTTGTAGTTGTTTTCTGTACCATGTATTTGGCGACTCAGAATAGGTTGGATGGAATGGACCTATTTTGGGGTCGTTACAATTCATCTTTGCACTACAGGCCAAAGATATTCAGTAATATCATCATTTAGAACTGAGGATAATGAAAAAATATCTTAAAGAAAATGAATCCAGTGAGACAAAAGAACAAATATTAAGGATTCATACTACAGTTTATCCAAGTTCAATAATACTCCATAATAACCAATTGTGAATCAGAATTTAAAAATAAAGATCAAAACATGGATACAATCAAAGATAGTAGCCATAATAGACATCTTGGACAAAAAGGAGAAAATTTCATTTTTCGGTGAATAATGTCGTTGTAAGACCCAAAATTATTAATAAATGAAATTTAATTTCCTCTATTTATTATTTTGAAATAGTAAGGGTTGATTTGATTAATGTGGTTAGTTATGGGTAAAATACGCAAATATTTCAAATAAGCAAGTGGTTATAAAATATTCATTGTTGTCGAGAAATATTCGTTTGGTCGTGGAATATTCTTGCTGTCGGGGAATATTCGTACGACGGCGCAGTCTTTTGTGGGCCCCATAACGAAAAGCGATTGGATGAAGAAAATGACAAACATAAGTTGTTTATAAATAACGGCGTAGTTGTTACTGTTAATACTGTTGGAATACCCGGTGGTTAAAACACAGTAATACGCGTTGTTGCACAGTAGCACACGGTATTGCACCAATTATTAATTTCTACGTAAGAAGGCATTACTCAATAATTGTTACAGTAATTACTGTTCAGTATTTTATTGATTCAATAATTGTTGCGTTGATATTTTATATTACTGTTATTTTAATAATTATCACTACACAGTATTTTCTATTATCGGAGCAATAATTCATATTATCTGAATAATATTATTAGATAAAATTATTGGCAATATCTAGAAAGTTCTGTCTAAGTAGAGGTTTGGTCATCTAATTGCGCGCCAGTAAGAAGAGATCCTTATTGGAAAGCCCCCTCTTTCCTGGGAACTGCCTGATTGTCAGTAATGTGATTCTTTAATATTATTTGTGAATAATTAATTATTGATTTATATGGTGAGGAAAATATTGATATTATGTGGATATAGATGGAGAAAAATTTTTAAATGTGACAATTGTTGTAAATTAATATTTTATCTTTTTCTGATAAAATAATTCATTTAAATATATTATTTTAATAATATATTAATGGTGATATTTTTACAATTAATGTGGGATATATGAGTATATGAGGAGAAAGAGTATTTGTGTTGCATTAAGTGATTAACACATGTTTTGTGTGTCGGTGGACCCATTTCTTGACTGAAATATGATTATAGCTTGTAAAATCGTCCGTTTGTGGATTTCGGTCAATTTCTGTTTGGAATTTGGAAAAATTTTCTTCTGCAAAGTTGTAGAGAATTGAATTTCCTATAAAAAATCGCGTGATTCGAATTTTCTGATAAAAGGGCTATTTATTGTGAATTATTGAAGCTTCGGTATATCGAGTATGAATTGATTTTTGGAGTTTAAATGATTTTTGTTAGAAAAACATTTTTTTGTATTTTGTTGGACATCATTAACATGTGTGGCTGGTGTTTTTGACCAAAAGATGGGCTAAGGAAAATTTGTATAATTATATTAATATTATATTAAATTTTCTGCTTTGGTGTTCTAAGCATTTTCTTATAAATAGGGTGCTTAGGTTAGAATTGAAAATCACACCAGAAACTGAAGTTTTCTCTCTATTTCTCTCTCTATATTAGTGAGCGTATTCTTGTGAGTATTTTAATACTTTGAGTGTTGCTATACGGTGCAAGTTTAAGTCATAGCCTATATCCGGTGTTTCAACTAGAAGTACTGTCTTTACGAGGTAAGGGATGTTATTTCTTCTTAAATGATATTATTTTCTTCAATATCATTATGCTGAAGTATTGGTTGGAAATTTATATCAAATTTGGAACTTTTCATGTCGGGGTTACTATTTATGAGTTACTATTCATGAGTTACTATTCACGAGTTACTATTCATGAGTTACTATTCACGAGTTACTATTCACGAGTACTATTCACGAAGCATAATGATGATTTTTGTGAAATTTCTATCTTTTGGTGTCGGAGTTACTATTCACGTATACGGCACTATTCACGAATACGGTACTATTCACCGAAAAATGATTTTTTCTTCTTTTTATCCAAAATGTCTATTCTGGATACTAACTTTGATTGTATCCATGTTTTGATCATTCTTGAATTTTACTCCACTATGATTGTTTATGAGGTATTTTTGGACATGGATAAACTGTAATACGAATCCCTAATATTTGGTCTTTTCCTTCACTGGATTCGTTTTCTTTAAAATATTTTTCATCATCATCAGTCCTAAATGATGATATTAATGAATTTCTTTGGCCTGTAGTGCAAAGATGAATGATTTCTGATGAATATCTTTGGCCCGTAGTGCAGAGATGAACAGGTGTTGAGATGAACATGACCAACTGATGAATATCTTTGGCCTGTAGTGCAAAGATGACTATTTGATTCAAGATATTTATTGATTGATGTTACAGGGATAAAATGTTGATGATGGACTTTTAAATTCATAGATAATCGTAGATTTCATTCTCTACGTAACTTTTCTATGAATTATTATTTTCCGCTGCGAATATTGATTTAAAACTTGTTGTCTATTGTATTCTATTATATTTTTCCCTGTTGAAGACTAAGGATAATTTGTTGTATATTATCTTAGTCATAATATTCTTTACTGGGCTAGTTGAGCTCACCCTTTTCCTTGTTGTTCCATTTTTTCTTCTCAGGAGGCGAGAATGTAGCGAGTACTAGTCGGGGTGTGGAATGATGGTTCAAGACAGTTGTTTTAGTAGTCCTCACTATTTTGTAAAATATTGTATCAATAAGTATAATGAGGACTTAATTGAGAATGAATACTGTCTATATGATAATATTTGTATTTAAACTCACAGTATATGTGTTGTCGTATTTTGCACGACAATTGTAATAATAAAGTTGTAGTTATTTTCTGTACCATGTATTTGGCGACTCAGAATGGGTTGGATGGATTGGACCTGTTTTGGGGGCGTCACAGTTGGTATCAAAACTTAGGGATATGATCTCTGGCGGAGATCGGGGAATAGAACTAGGAGGAGAGAGACGAGTAAATCCTTCGCTAGTATGTCCTACATAAGCTTATTTGTTGGTCGGTCATAATATAGGGATATTATGTGAAATGTTAATTTGTTAAATTAACCCTTGTTTTATGGCAGTATTTGAGAATGTCGACTGAGAATGTTAACAGTGGAGTAAATGAGACGGTGGAGATGCCTATATTCACCAACGAGGAAAACGTGCAACAGGTTAGCAATGTTCCTCCTGTGAACAACACCACTGAGCAGACGATGAACGATGAGATGTTTAGAAGCTTTTTGCGATTCATGCAAAACCAGACGAAGGAGATTCCTGTTCAAAATATAGGAAGAAACAATGGCAACGCACAGCTGGTTACAGCCAAGCAGTTCAAAGAGTTGGGACCACCAGAATTTAAGGGAAAGCCGGATCCGATTATGGTGGAAACGTGGGTCAAGCAAATTACCAAGATATTTGATGTCTTGGGATGCACGGAGGAACAGAAGGTTCCATTCGCCACCTTTATGTTCTGTGGCGAGGCAGACTACTGGTGGGAGTCTGTGAAGCGTACCCATCCAGCCGCACTGAGCATGTCTTGGGAGACATTTCAGAAACTGTTCAATGACAAGTACTTTCCTGAAAGTATTCTTCATATGAAGGAGGTAGAGTTTATTAGACTGGAGCAGAATAACATGACGGTGTCCCAGTACGAGGTGAAGTTTGCAGAGTTGTCCAGGTTTGTACCTCATTTGGTGGAGAATGAGGAACGTATAACGCGGATGTTTCTGAGAGGTTTAAAACCCGGCATACGTCAATATCTCATTTCTCATAAATTTTCTCTCTATTCAGATGTTGTCAACAGGGCTCAATTATTAGAGCGAGATAACGAGTACGGTCAACCGAGGGACCACAACCAAGATCATATCGGTGACAGCAGTCATCAGAACAATGATAACCAGCGGAGAAAGAAAAATACAGACAAGAACGGCAACCACTCTGGTGGTAGTCGTGGCTATGAAAATAGAAGAAGCGAGTCGGGAGGAGATTTTAAAAAGAGGAGATTGAACAATGACAATACGAAGATGTCAGCACCAGCAGCAACTGATTCCAAGGGAGGAGAACGACCACAGGTTATATGCTATAAGTGCGGAAAAGAATGACATATCAGCCCAAACTGCCCATAACAGTTTAAGGTATGTTATAATTGTGGAAAGGAATGACATATCGCTCGAGATTGCACTGTAGCGAAATCAAGTCCAGCGGGGATGGTGACTCAAAAAGCTGTCCCAGAAAAGTCAAAGTCAACGGTTCCTGGAAGAGCGTTTTTAGTGACTAGTCAAAATGCGAGGAACCCGAACGAAGTTAGCACGGGTTAGTTAATTATAAATTCTTACGAAATTTATACCTTATTAGATACCGGTTCTACCCATTCATTTATTTCTCCTGCTTATACTCAACGTTTAAACTTGACTCCGGAGAAAATTAGACTTTGACTTATCTGTTGAAACTCCGTTAGGAGAAAATTTCGTTACATCCACTGTTTATAAATCTTGTTTGATCCAAGTTGGCACCATCATATTACTTGTTGACCTTATCTTTTTAAAGATACTTGCTTTTGATATGATTTTAGGAATTGATTGGTTAACTACTCATCATGCCAAAATTGATTGTTTTCGTAGGGTTGTTAGTTTTCATATTCCTAAGCAACCTGCTATTCGAATTCAAGCAACTAAACCATTGAAGTCAAACTCTTTCATATCAAGTCGTAAAGTCATTCGTTTATTGAAAAACGGATGTCAAGCTTTCTTAGCCATGTCATGGACTTGAACAAAAATACGTCAGATTTGAATGATATTTCTGTTGTTAGTAAAATTTTTGACGTATTTCCTGAAGAATTTCTTGGCTTACTCCCAGAGCGTGATATTGAATTTTGTATCGACTTTGAACCCGGTACAAAACCCATTTCTAAAATCTCATATCGAATGGCTCCTATTGAACTTCAGGAGTTAAAAACCCAACTATAGAAGTTGATAACCGAGCCTCTATCTGGTGACTTCCTTTGTGGAATCCACCAAAGCCAGACTCTCCGTAGGGGACGCCATATTCGTGCGATAGTAAACTGATAGGTGTCATTGTGACTGATATACAAGATTGGGATATGAGTCATAGTTGAGAGCAACCTAAGTCAGTAATCGAAATACGTAGCTTTCTAGTTATTATCGGAGATTCGTAAAAGGATTTTCTCGAATCGCTACTCCATTAACTCAGCTGACTCAAAAAGATACAAACTTTGAATGGACCGAGAAATGCGAGAAGAGCTTCCAAGAATTCAACATGCGACACCGACGTTCGCTCGAGCTGTTGAAAGATTTCGATCATACCATCCAATACCATTCTAGAAAAGCAAACGTGGTAGCTGATGCATTGAGTAGAAGATCATATGCAGGAACGAGTCCGATGATGTCAAGTATACGCGTAGAATCAACTTTAATCGATAAAGTTAAAGTTTCTCAAGCCACTGACCTGGAGCTGATGCGTATGAAGAAGAAAGTACAAGAAGGTGATATTCCGGAAGTGAGAATTGATGAAGAAGGAATACTTCGAGTCCACTCTAGACTTTGTATTCCTAATGACTCTGATTTGAAGTACAAGATTATGATGGAGGCACACAATACACCATTTGCGATCCATCCTGGAAGTACCAAAATGTATCGCGATCTTCGACATACATTTTGGTGGAACAATATGAAGAGAGAGATTGCAAAGTTTATTTCGAGGTGTTTAACTTGTCAACGTGTAAAGGCGGAGCATCAAGTGCCAAAGGGTCCATTGCAATCACTTGAGATTCTGAAATAGAAGTGGGAACACATTACCATGGATTTAGTTACGGGTCTTCCCACGGTTTCTCAAGGCATAAATGTTATTTGGGTTATTGTTGATAGATTAACCAAGTCTGCTCATTTCTTGCCGATACGGGAGACTTATTCCCTTGAACGTTTTGCTTGTATATACATAGATGAGATTGTGAGGTTGCATGGCATGCCAGTATCCATAGTTTCGGATCATAACCCAAGATTCACTTCAAGATTTTGGGTTAGCTTGCAAAAAGCTATGGGCACGGATCTACGATTTAGTTCGGCATACCATCCTCAAACGGACGGACAATCAGAGAGGACTATTCAAACTGTTGAAGATCTATTAAGACTTTGTGTCCTAGATTTCAAAGGGAGTTGGGAAAAGTACCTACCATTGGTGGAATTCTCCTACAATAGTAGTTATCGGGAAAGTATAGGCGTGGCCCCATTTAAAGCATTATATGGACGAAAGTGTCGCTGTCCAGTATGTTGGGATGAGGTGGGAGAAGCAACGTTGTTAGGACCAGAGTTGGTACGAATGACTACAGAGAAGATCCAAACGATTCGACAACGTATACAAACGGCACAGGATCGACAAAAGAGTTATGCGGATCTTCATCGAAAGGACGTGGAATTTGACATTGGGGATCATGTATTGTTGCGTGTGGCTCCATGGAAAGGAGTTACAAGATTTGGGAAGAGAGGAAAGCTTAATCCACGATTTATTGGTCCATTTCAGATTCTTGATCGAGTAGGAAATGTGGCCTATAGACTCGTGTTACCTCCAAGTATGTCTCGTGTTCATAATATTTTTCATATATCTGTACTACGTAAATATGTGAAAGACCCAAACCACGTTATTGAGTTAGAACCGGACGAGATAGCCGAAGACTTAACGTACGAAGAGGTACCTATCAAGATCTTGGATAGGAAGGAGCATGTCCTACGCACGAAGGTCATACCACAAGTTAAAATTTTGTGGAGAAACCATGCTATTGAGGAAATGACCTGGGAGTTGGAAACAAAAATGAAAGCGAGGTATCCTCATCTTTTTAAAACACCAGGTACGTACGTCAATTTTGAGGATGAAATTTCATAAGGAGGGGAGGTTATGTGACGCCCCCAAAATTAGGTATACGTCACCCATCTTGGGTCGCCAGATACATGGTACAGAATACAAATACAACTTACTAATACAACTGTCGTGTACAATACGACAAAACATAAACTGTGAGTTTGAATATAAATATTATCTTCTAGAGAGTATTCATACTCAAAAGGAGTCATCATTACAATTATTATCACACTATTACATAGAATAGTGAGGACTACTAATGCTATCATCTGGTCCATCACTCCGTTTCCCGACTCGTCCCAGATATATTCTCATTTCCTGAAGAGAACCGTGAAAGAAAGGGTGAGCTCAACTAGCCCAGTCAGAAATATTATGACTAAGATAATGCAGAATAAATTATCATTAGTCTTCAACAATGTTAACTGATAAAATACAATAGACATCAAGTTTAACTGCAGCAGATCAAGCAATCCATTAAAAGAGTCAAGTAGAGAATAAAATCTACTATCTTTTATGATTTAAAAGGTTTTTCATGACTTTTATCGCTGGGACTCAGCTTAATAAATAATCCAGATCATCGAATCACCCCTGCACTACGGCCAAGGATATTCTTTAGTATCACGACCACGAATTATCCATGCACTACGGCTAAAGATAATCATGTTTTCATCAACGGTCCTGATCATGCCATAAAACAATTCATCTTTGCATTACGGCCAAAGAGAATCCATAGCCATAATCATACCAAAAACTATCCATCAATGCACTATGGGCCAATGGGGATTTTTCCACATCATTTATAACATTACGGTTATGATTATACCGAATAATCCATGGTCATAATCATACCAAGTCCATCTATGCACTACATGCCATAGATGACTTTCAACAAAATATAAACATGAGAATGATGACAATGATATAAGAATTCAATAAAACAAGTTTAAGAATTAATTTATCCAGGAATTAACAACGTCCAAATTGTTAATATGATACTACTTTGTGGAGTAAAATTCAAGAATTCTTAGAAGAATATTTTCATGAAAAGATACTAAATGAAGCGCAAATATCAAAGATATTCCACTAATTTAATAGAGTATAGAAGTCAAAGTTTTAACCAACTGAGTATAATAAAGAATGAAATAACAAAAGAAATCACCATGCATGCGATAGACCGCACAGACAGGTTATTCCAACAGAATAATAAATAATGGAACCAGGTCCGGCGTAAAACGCACAGACATGATATTCCAACAGAATAATAATAAAAACGAAACCAGGTCCGGTGTAAAACACACAGACAGGATGTTCCAACAGAATAATAATAAAGACAGAACCAGGTCTGGTGTAAAACACACAGACAGGATGTTCCAACAGAATAATAATAAAGACGGAACCAGGTCCGGTGTAAAACACATAGACAGGATGTTCCAACAGAATAATAATAAAGACGGAACCAGGTCCGGTGTAAAACACACAGACATGATGTTCTAACAGGATAATAATAAAGACGGAACCAGGTCCGGTGTAAAACACACAGACAGGATGTTCCAACAGAATAATAGAAGAATGTCACCAAGTATAGGGTAGACTGCGTATACAGGTTATTCCAACAGAATAATAAATAATGGAATAACAGAAGTTCTCTTCATGAATACAAAAGAAATAATACCCCTTACAGGTACAACAAATAATATCCCTTACCGTAAAAGAAACTTGATATAAGAGTCGGGAAGTAGCAGAATACTTTCTTCTTTCTCTGTATAATTTTCTCTCTCTAGAGTTTCAGTGAATTTGTAAGAAATAATGAAGGAATGAGCTTCTATTTATAGGAGAATGGAAGTGCACTGTTCATGAACGAAATTATTTTGCAGCATTATTTCTTCAATCAACTAACAACTAAGTCAAACAACTAACCAATAAGATTTCAACAAAAATTAAAATATAATACATATATATAAACACATGTTTTCAACTTATATATATCAATATTATATATACACCACTTAATTTTTCTCCCCCATAACCAACATCAATCCCCCACCCACCGAATAATCAAATTCACTACACTCTTACACATTACTACACATCTTACACCCATCACTTTCATATAATTACTTTTCCACCATTTTCCACTTACACACATCACTTTCACTCTTCCTTTTCTTCCACCACTCTCCACTCACACATATAATATTATATATATACACACACATCATAATCTTATATATATAAACTCTTTTTCCTACGTAACTCTCTCCCACCCCCATTTTCAAAATCAGTTTTTCAACACATATGGGCTCCACATATGGCCCCCACATGTGGGCCCCATCTTTAAATAAATTCTACCGATTATTTTGAAAAATAGGTAAATGGGAGTCTATAAAATAAGCAAAACTGAGTAACTTCTCACATAAGCATCAATAATCAATACCGTGTGCTACTATGCAACCACGCGTATTATTGTACTTTTACTACCGAGTAGTTCAACAGTATTAATGGTAAAACTTCTGCCGTTATTTTTATAAAAATATTTTTGTCGTTTTCTCAATCCGACAATAATTCCGTTGTGGGGTCCACCAATGATTGTGCCATTGTACGAATATTCTTCGACACAAAGAATATTCCCTTACCAATCAAATATAATATGACAACTTGCATACTTTGCAAAATTTATAAATACTACCCACAACTATAACATTATCTCAAATCCACACCATAATATTAAAAAAAATATTTTGAGAAAATTAAATATTTATTCATAAAATCTGGGGTCTCACAGGTTATAAGACCCCAAATTATTAATAAATGAAATTTAATTTCCTCTATTTATTATTTTGAAATAGTAAGGGTTGATTTGATTAATGTGGTTAGTTATGGGTAAAATACGCAAATATTTCAAATAAGCAAGTGGTTATAAAATATTCATTGTTGTCGGGGAATATTCGTTTGCTCGTGGAATATTCTTGCTGTCAGGGAATATTCGTACGACGGCGCAATCTTTTGTGGGCCCCATAACGGAAAGCGATTGGATGAAGAAAACGACAAAATTAAGTTGTTTATAAATAACGACATAGTTGTTACTGTTAATACTGTTGGAATACCCGGTGGTTAAAACACAGTAATACGCGTTGTTGCACAGTAGCACACGGTATTGCACCAATTATTGATTTTTACGTAAGAAGGCATTACTCAATAATTGTTACAGTAATTACTGTTCAGTATTTTATTGATTCAATAATTGCTGCATTGATATTTTATATTACTGTTATTTTAATAATTATCACTACACAGTATTTTCTATTATCGGAGCAATAATTCATATTATCTGAATAATATTATTAGATAACATTATTGACAATGTCTAGAAAGTTCTGTCTAAGTAGAGGTTTGGTCATCTAATTGCGCGCTAATAAGAAGAGATCCTTATTGGAAAGCCCCCTCTTTCCTGGAAACTGCCTGATTGTCAGTAATGTGATTCTGTAATATTATTTGTGAATAATTAATTATTGATTTATATAGTGAGGAAAATATTGATATTATGTGGATATAGATGGAGAAAAATTTTTAAATGTGACAATTGTTGTAAATTAATATTTTATCTTTTTCTGATAAAATAATTTATTTAAATATATTATTTTAATAATATATTAATGGTGATATTTTTATAATTAATGTGGGATATATGAGTATATGAGGAGAAAGAGTATTTTTGTTACATTAAATGATTAACACATGTTTTGTGTGTCGGTGGACCAATTTCTTGACTGAAATATGATTATAGCTTGTAAAATCGTCCGTTTGTGGATTTCGGTCAATTTCTGTTTGAAATTTGAAAAAATTTTCTTCTGCAAAGTTGTAGAGAATTGAATTTCCTATATAAAGTCGCGTGATTCGAATTTTCTGATAAAAGGACTATTTATTGTGAATTATTGAAGCTTCGGTATATCGGGTGTGAATTGATTTTTGGAGTTTAAATGATTTTTGTTAGAAAAATGTTTTTTTGTATTTTGTTGGACATCATTAACATGTGTGGCTGGTGTTTTTGACCAAAAGATGGGCTAAGGAAAATTTGTATAATTATATTAATATTATATTAAATTTTCTGCTTTGGTGTTCTAAGTATTTTCTTATAAATAGGGTGCTTAGGTTAGAATTGAAAATCACACCAGAAACTGAAGTTTTCTCTCTATTTCTCTCTCTATATTAGTGAGCGTATTCTTGTGAGTATTTTAATACTTTGAGTGTTGCTATACGGTGCAAGTTTAAGTCATAGCCTATATCCGGTGTTTCAACTAGAAGTACTGTCTTTACGAGGTAAGGGATGTTATTTCTTCTTAAATGATATTATTTTCTTCAATATCATTATGCCGAAGTATTGGTTGGAAATTTATATCAAATTTAGAACTTTTCATGTCGGGGTTACTATTTATGAGTTACTATTCATGAGTTACTATTCACGAATTACTATTCATGAGTTACTATTCACGAGTTACTATTCACGAGTACTATTCACGAAGCATAATGATGATTTTTGTGAAATTTCTATCTTTTGGTGTCGGAGTTACTATTCACGTATACGGCACTATTCACGAATACGGTACTATTCACCAGAAAATAATTTTTTCTTCTTTTTGTCCAAAATATCTATTCTGGATACTAGCTTTGATTGTATCCATGTTTTGATCATTCTTGAATTTTACTCCACTATGATTGTTTATGAGGTATTTTTGGACATGGATAAACTGTAATACGAATCCCTAATATTTGTTCTTTTGCTTCACTGGATTCGTTTTCTTTAAAATAATTTTCATCATCTTCAGTCCTAAATGATGATATTAACGAATATCTTTACTCTGTAGTGCAAAGATGAATGATTTCTGATGAATATCTTTGACCCGTAGTGCAAAGATGAACAGGTGTTGAGATGAACATGACCAACTGATGAATATATTTGGCCTGTAGTGCAAAGATGACTATTTGATTCAAGATATTTATTGATTGATGTTACAGGGATAAAATGTTGATGATGGACTTTTAAATTCATAGATAATCGTAGATTTCATTCTCTACGTAACTCTTCTATGAATTATTATTTTCCGCTGCGAATATTGATTTAAAACTTGTTGTCTATTGTATTCTATTAGATTTTTTCCTGTTGAAGACTAAGGATAATTTGTTGTATATTATCTTAGTCATAATATTCTTTACTGGGCTAGTTGAGCTCACCCTTTTCCTTGTTGTTCCATTTTTTCTTCTCAGGAGGCGAGAATGTAGCGAGTACTAGTCGGGGTGTGAAATGATGGTTCAAGACAGTTGTTTTAGTAGTCCTCACTATTTTGTAAAATATTGTATCAATAGGTATAATGAGGACTTAATTGAGTATGAATACTTTCTAGATAACAATATTTGTATTTAAACTCACAGTATATGTATTGTCGTATTTTGCACGACAATTGTAATAATAAAGTTGTAGTTATTTTCTGTACCATGTACTTGGCGACTCAGAATGGGTTGGATGGATTGGACCTGTTTTGGGGGCGTCACAGTCGTATTCGTGAATAGTGTCGTATACGTGAATAGTAACCCCAACACAAAAAGTTTTAAATTTGATAAAAAGTTCAAACCAATATTTCGGCATAATGATATTGAAGAAAATAATATCATTTAAGAAGAAAATAACATCCCTTACCTCAAAATAACAATACTTCTGATAGGAATATCGAATGTAAAGCCGAAGGAAGCTTGCACTGAATAGAAACTCTCAAAGTATCTAAATACTCACTAAAATACGTTCGACAATATGGAGAGAAAGAAAACTTATTTCTGGTGTGATTTTCAATTCTAACATAAGCGCATATTTATAGAAAAATGCTAGAACGCCATAGGAGACTAAATTAATAAAATAATAATATTTATATTCTTTTCTTCTACGCATGCTATATCAGACCATCTAGCATGCCATTCTTAAAATCCCAGCAGCCTACATGTTTTTAACAAAAGTGGGTCCCATCCAATTTTAATAAAAATTATTTTATTTTCAAAAACTTCAGTAATTCATAGAAAATAGCCCGTTTATCAGAAAAATACGAATTTTATGTCCATTCCACACAAAATCGATTTCTCTACAACTTTATAACTTTAAGTTTTTCCAAATTCCAGACAAAAAATAACTGAAATCCATAAACGGATGATTTTTAACACCTCTTAAAATTTATAACAAATCATTCGTTCATTTGTAACGGTTCAAAATTTGTGGATACATACTCAACTTATATACGTATAACATATCCAAAAACCACAACGATCCAACGGTCGGATTAAAATTATAACTCACGAAATAGAGCATTAAGAACACCAATTTGATCTTTTAATACCTCCAATCCGACAAAATACTGATAAAACACCTCAACATTAATTCTTTCATTTATAACCACATAAATAAATCCATCATTTATATCCACATCAAATAAATATTTCCTTATCATATAAATCAATAATTAATTATTCACAAATAATATTACAGAATCACAATTACGACAACCAAGCCGTTCCCAAGAAAGAGGGAGCTTTTCAATAAGAATTTCTCCTTACTAGCGCGCAATTAGATGATCAAACCTCTCTTTAGACAGAACTTTCTAGACATTGCCAATAATACTATCTAATAATATTATTCAAATAATATGAATTATTGATCTGATAATGAAAAATACTGTGCAGTGACAATTATTGAAACAAAAATAATATAAAATATCAATGTAGCAATTATTGAATCAATAAAATAAAATATTAAACAGTAATTACTGTAACAATTATTGAGAAGTGCCTTTTTATGTACGAATCAATAATTGGTGCAATAACGTGTGTTACTGTGTTTTAACCACCGAGTATTCCAACAGTATTAACGGTAACAACTACGCCGTTATTTATAAACAACTTATACTTGTCATTTTCTTCATCTAATCGCTTTTCGTTATGGGGCCCATACAAGGCTGCGCCGTCGTACGAATATTCTCCGACAGCAAGAATATTCCACGACCAAACGAATATTCACCGACAAAAATAAATATTTTATAACCACTTGCTTATTTGAAATATTTGCGCATTTTACCCATAACTAACTACATTAATCAAATCAACCCTTACTATTTCAAAATAATAAATAGAGGAAACTTAATTTCATTTAATAATAAGTTGGGGTCTTATAACCTCCCCTCCTTATGAAATTTCGTCCTCGTACGTACCTTGTGTTTCAAAAAGGTGAGGGTACATCGCTTTCATTTTCGATTCCAACTCTCAGGTCATTTCTTCAATAGCATGGTTCCTCCACAAAATCTTGACTTGTGGTTTGACCTTTGTGCATAGGACATGCTCTTTCCTATCCAAGATTTTGACAGGTACCTCCTCGTACGTTAAGTTTTCAGCTATCTCGTCTGGTTCTAACTCAATAATGTGGTTTGGGTCCTTCACATATTTACGAAGCATAGATATGCGAAAAACATTATGAACACGAGACATGCTTGGAGGTAATGCGAGTTTATAGGCCACATTTCCTATTCGGTCAAGAATTTCAAATGGACCAATAAATCGTGGATTGAGCCTTCCTCTCTTCCTAAATCTTGTAACTCCCTTCCATGGAGCAATACGTAACAATACATGATCCCCAATATTAAATTTTATGTCCTTTCGATGAAGATCCGCATAACTCTTTTGTCAATCTTGTGCCGTTTGTATACGTTGTCAGATCATTTGGATCTTTTCTGTAGTTATGCGTACCAATTCTGGTCCCAACAATGTTGCTTCTCCTACCTCATCCCAGCATACTGGAGAGCGACACTTTCGTCCATACAATGCTTCAAATAGAGCCACACCTATACTTGCCTGATAACTGTTGTTGTAGGAGAATTCTACCAATGGTAGGTACTTATCCCAACTCCCTTTGAAATCTAGGATACAGAGTCTTAATAAATCTTCAAGAGTTTGAATAGTCCTCTCTGATTGCCCGTCCGTTTGAGGATGATATGCTGAACTGAATCGTAAATCTGTGCCCATAACTTTCTGCAAGCTAACCCAAAATCGTAAAGTGAATCTTGGGTCACGATCCGAAACTATAGATACTGGCATGCCATGCAATCTCACAATCTCATTCACGTATATACGAGCAAGACGTTCAAGGGAATAAGTCTCACGTATAGGCAAGAAATGAGCGGACTTGGTTAATCTATCAATAATAACCCAAATCGCATCTATACCTTGAGAAACCTTGGGAAGACCCGTAACGAAATCTATGGTAATGTGTTCCCACTTCCATTTTGGAATATCAAGTGGTTGCAATGGACCCTTTGGCACTTGATGCTCAGCCTTTACTCGTTGACAAGTTAAACACCTCGAGATAAACTTCGCGATCTCTCTCTTCATATTGTTCCACCAAAATGTATGTCGAAGATCATGATACATTTTGGTACTCCCTGGATGGATTGCAAATGGTGTGTTGTGTGCCTCCATCATGATCTTGTACTTCAAATCAGAATCGTTAGGAACACAAAGTCTGGAGTTGACTCTAAGTATTCCTTCTTCATCGATTCTTGCTTCTAGAATAGCACCTTCTTGCACTTTCTTCTTCATACGCATCAGCTCCAGGTCCGTAGATTGAGCAGTTTTAACTTTATCGATTAAAGTCGGTTCTACTCGTATATTTGATATCATCACGTGGGTACTTGGAGCCTTTACCTCTATCTCCATCCTTTAAAAGTCATACAAATTGGGTCTTTGCGTTAACAACATCGCACTTGTACCTGCATACGATCTTCTACCCAATGCATCAGCTACCACATTTGCTTTTCTAGGATGATATTGGATGGTATAATCGTAATAATTCAACAGCTCAAGCCAATGTCGTTGCCGCATGTTGAGTTTCTTTTGGGTGAAGAAATATTTGAGGCTTTTATGATCCGTATAGATCTCCACTTTCTCCCCATATAGATAGTGCCTCCAGATCTTTAGCGTGAAAATGACTGCTGCTAACTCTAGATCATGAGTAGGATAATTCCTCTCATATTCTTTGAGTTGTCGCGAGGCATAGGCTATGACTTTTTTATGTTGCATAAGAACACATCCTAACCCTTTGCCTGAAGTATCGCTATAGATAATAAATCCATCCGAACCAGATGGTATTGTCAGAACAGGTGCCAAAATGAGTCTCCTCTTGAGCTCTTGGAAACCCTTCTCGTATTCCTCGCTCCATACGAATTTTGTATCTTTCTGAGTCAGCTGAGTTAATGGGATAGCGATTCAAGAAAATCCTTCCACAAATCTCCGATAATAACCAGCTAAGCCTAGAAAACTACGCACTTTGGTCACCGACTTCAGTTGCTCCCAACTTTGTATGGCTTCAATCTTCGTCGGGTCAACAGATACTCCATGTTTTGACACCACGTGCTCAAGGAATGCTACTTCCTCAAGCCAGAACTCACATTTCTTCAGCTTGGCATATAGCTTGTTATCGCGAAGCCTTTGGAGAACCAGCTTCAAATGGTGCTCATGATCTTCACGACTTTTGGAATAGATGAGGATGTCATCAATAAAGACAACAACGAACTGATCCAAATATTCCTTGAATACTCGGTTCATCATATCCATGATAGCAGCAGGAGCATTAGTCAATCCAAAAGACATGACTAAGAATTCATAATGTCCGTACCGAGTTCTAAAGGCAGTCTTTGGAATATCCTCAGTTTTAACCTTCAACAGATGATATCCAGAACGAAGATCGATCTTTGAAAAGAATTGTGCTCCTTGCAACTGGTCGAATAGGTCATCAATGCGAGATAGCGGATACCTATTCTTGATGGTGACATGGTTTAATTCCCGGTAGTCAATACAAAGTCGCATACTCCCGTCTTTCTTCTTTACGAATAAAACAGGAGCACCCCAAGGTGATGTACTAGGATGAATGAAATCGATGTCCAACAACTCCTGTAGTTGGACCATTTACTCCTGAAGTTCAATAGGAGTCATTCGATATGGAGTTTTAGAAATGGGCTTTGTACCCGATTCAAGATCAATAAAGAATTCAACTTCACGTTCTGGGGGTAGACAAGAAAGTTCTTCAGGAAATATGTCAGGAAATTCACTAACAATAGAAATATTATTCAAATCTGACGTGTTTTTGTTCAAGTCCATAACATAGGCTAAGAAAGCTTGACATCCATTTTTCAATAAACGAATGGCTTCATGGCTTGATATAACAGTGATTGTTTTTAGTGGTTTAGTTGCTTAAATTCGCATAACAGGTTGGATAGGAATATGAAAACTAACAACCTTACGAAAAAAAATCAATTTTGGCATGATGAGTAGTTTACCAATCAATCCCTAAAATCACGTCAAATGCAAGTATCTTTAAAGAGATAAAGTCAACAGGTAATGTGATGGTGCTAAGTTGGATCAAATAAGATTTATAAACAGCGGATGTAATGAAGGTTTCTCCTAACGGAGTCTCCACAGATAAGTCAATGTCTAATTTCTTCAGAGTCAAGTTTAAACGTTGAGCAGAAGCAGGAGAAATAAATGAATGGGTATAATCGGTATATAGTAAGGTATAAACTTTGCAAGAATTTATGATTAGCTTACCCGTGATCACCTCGTTTGGGTTCCTCGCATTTTGACCAGTTACGACAAACGCTCTACCAGGAACCGCTGACTTTGATTTTTCCGGAACAGTCTTCGAAGTCACCATTCCCACTGGACTTAGTTTCGTTACAAGACAATCTCTAGCTATATGACCTTCTTTTCCACAGTTATAACACACCTTGGATTGTTGTGGGCAGTTTAGGCTGATATGTCCTTCTTTCCCGTATTTGTAACAAACAACCAGTGCTCGTTCTCCTCCCCTAGTTGATGTTTGTGTTGACGTCTTCACATTATCATTGTTGTACTTTCTCTTTTTGAAATCTTCTCTCGACTCGCTGATAAGTGGATTTTATATACACGAATCGATATTCATTTCAAGTTTAAAGTCATAGTTATCTTTGTGTTTTGTGTTCGTTTTACTCGTTTCGTGTTATTTTATGTGTAGGGTGGTTATGGATGCAAGTGGTGAAGAATGGCGGAGTTCTGGAGCAAAAGTGGAAAAACTCATGAAAGTAAAAAAAAATCTTTAGCAGAAGCCAAGCCCGCCGGTGCGAGCCTTTTTGAGCCCCCGCCGGGGCGGGGGTCTCGAATCCTGCAAGTGACCTGCTGCTGTTTGAATTCTGCTGCGACTTGAATTGTTGGTTTTTTTGTTAGGCACCTGGACTCTATAATAACAAATTTCGGCTAGAACAAAAGGGAGAGCTGAATATTACGTTAAAAAAACAACAATCACACAACACAAGGATCATAACACAGAGATCAATTCTAGGATTCAAGTGCGAGCGTTGGAGGAATAATTTGAGGAGATTATCGTGACGATTACAAATCTTGGCTACGTGAAGGGGTTTTCATTATTCTTCTTCTCTTTAGTCGTTTATTTGTAATTGAAAGGATGGTTTCATTAGATTATTCAATTTTTGATTCATTCGTTATGAACTAATTCGCTTATTAGACTTCTGATGGATCCCTGGGTGAAACGATGATTTTATAACTTTGATTTCCAATTCAATAAAGTATTTTCAGTTTATCTATATTACTTCAAGCGTGAATTTATGAATTGCTTGATCAACAATTCCTCGTGGATTTGTATGGAATCGAGAGAGGATATTCGAATCTAGACCCAGTTAATATAGCACGTGTCATGAATTTTGTGAATAGCAGATTTTTGATTATTGTTGAGGTAGAGATATGCTTGACATCACATGTAATCGGATAGAGAACTTGTTCTTAAACCTTCTTTAATTGCAGTTCATATAGAGATATAGTGAGTTGGTAGATTTAGGTGTTTAACGGATTTCTATCTTAGTTGTGGATTGACGTTAATACAGTATTAGTGCATCGAGTGGTGGTTAATACTACCGTTCGTGTTCTTGATTAATAAACTGGGATAGTGAATTGAATTGGAATAAATGTGTTAATTCAGAGTGAAGCTTAGGGTGAAATCATAAGTATAATTCTCCATTAATTGTTTGAAATTCCAGATTTTGCTATTGGTGATTGGTTTGGGGTATTTTATTTGTTTTTAATTTAGTTTCTATAATTTTTAATCATTGAATTGGATAGTTTAATAAAATTAGGATTAATAGAAAATTGATAATTGTGAAGTTAAGTTTCTTATTAAATTGTCTCTGTGGGAACGATACTCTATTCATCACTTTATTACTTGTTGACCACGTACACTTGCGTGTTTTACGCGTATCGATTTTACACCAACAAGTTTTTGGCGCCGTTGTCGGGGACTATTTAGTATAAATCGTAATAGTTTTACAATATCAGTTTAATTAATCCAGTTTTACTTAGACATTTTTATTTTTGTTTTGTTTCTTCTATTTCAGGTGTGGAAGCAATTTATGCAAACTCGGTCCAAAAATCCAGATTTGCTGCCTGTTGACAATGACATTGACAAAAGGTTTCAGAGGTTGAGCAAGCGGATCAAGGAAACGAGACAAGAATTTGAAACACCTGAGAAAGAAGAGGAAATGGCAGCCGAAGATCGGAAAGCATTAAGGGACTACGCCACACCCAAGGTGACTGAACTGCAATCAAGCATCACCAGGCCCGCAATAGCAGCGAATACATTTGAAATTAAGCCAGGGATGATACAAATGATTCAGAATTTAGTTCAGTTTGGGGGATTGGCAAATGACGATCCGAACGAGCATCTAGTCAGTTTTTTGGAACTATGCGACACCTTTAGGTTCAATGAGATGTCGGATGAAGCTGTGAAACTTTGATTGTTCCCATTCTCTTTACGGGACAAGGCGAAGAGCTGGTTACATTCTTTACCATCCGGTTCGATAACTACATGGGAGAATTTAGCTCAGAAATTCCTCACAAAATTCTTTCCACCGGCGAAAACTGCAAAGATGAGAAACGAGATAACGATGTTTGAACAGCAATATGGGGAGTCGTTATATGAGGCTTGGGAGAGATACAAAGAATTGCTCAGAAAATGCCCACATCATGGATTGCCCAAGTGGCTGTAGATGAACACTTTTTACAACGGGTTACATGGGAATCTCAGGACAAGTATTGATGCAGCGTCGGGCGGAGCATTCATGGCTAAGAGTTACGAGGAAGCATACGAGTTGATTGAAACCATGGCGGCTAATAACTACCAGTGGCTCACAGCAAGAATGACATAAGCGAAGGTAGCTGGGGTGTTAGAAGTAGATAGTATGACAGCGATGCAAGCACAGATATCTACACTTTCAAAGATGTTGGAATCGGTAACAGCAGCACAAGCACAACAAACACAGCAAGTACAGCAAGAGGCAATAATATGAGAGTTGTGCGCGGGAGAGCTCCCAACGGAGCAATGTGCGATTAATCCATCGGCAGTTACAACAGAATTCCTAAAAACATATATCAAAACACATACAATCAAGGAAATAGGAATCATCCGAATTTCTCATGGAGCAACAACCAGCAAAATCAAGCTTCATGACAATCATATCCACCAGGATTTCAGAACCAGCAACAACCAGCTTAATATCAAGAAAGGAAATTCGATCTGGAGGAAGCGTTGGCAAAATTCATGACTAGCACCGATTTGGCTATAAAAAATCAAGCTATGGCTACGAAATCACAAGAGATGGCTATCAAAAATCTAGAGAATCAGATAGGTCAAATTGCGTTGGCATTGAATAACAGACCGCAAGGGACATTACCAAGTGACACCGAGAGAAATCCTAAGGGAAATCACGAGAAGTGTTAAGCTATTATGTTGAGGAGTGGAAAACAGCTTGATGGTCAAGAGCCAGAAATTTTGGTTACAAAGGAGGTTGAACCAGAGAAAGAAAATACAGTGGGTGAGGTTAAGCAAGGGCACGAAAAACACATGGAAAAGAACAGACCAGTTAACGAACCAGCTGTTTATCCTCCCCCACCATTCTAGCAAAGAGTTCAAAAACAAAAATTAGACAAATAATTTGCCAAATTTTTGGAAGTTTTCAAGAAACTTCAAATCAACATACCATTTGCAGAGGCCCTAGAACAAATGTCGAGCTACGCAAAATTTATGAAAGGAATTCTATCAAGGAAGAAGAAATGGGAAGATTTTGAGACTGTGGCACTAACAGAGGAGTGTAGTGCAGTATTATAGCAAAAATTACCACCAAAACTCAAGGACCCGGGGAGCTTCACTATCCCATGCACAATCAGGAGTATGCATTTCAGCAAGTGTTTATGTGATTTGGGGGCAAGTGTAAACCTGATGCCATTATCCGTATACTTAGAATTGGGTTTACCTGCACCAAGGTCGACGAACATTTCATTACAATTGGCAGATAGGTCAGTTACATATCCGAGAGGAATAGTGGAGGACATTTTAGTGAAGATGGATAAGTTTATATTCCCTGCGGACTTTATCATTCTGGATTTCGAGGAGGATAAGAACATACCGATTATCCTAGGGAGACATTTCTTGGCTACGGGAAGGACACTCATAGACGTGCAAAAAGGAGAACTTACTATGAGAGTCCAAGATCAAGAAATCAAATTTAATGTGTTCAAGGCCATGAAATTCCCTACGGATAAGGAAGAATGTTTTCGGATGGATTTAATTGAGCAAATCATCAGTGAAGATATGAGCAAGAGTTTGGTTAACGATCCATTAGAAACAACCTTACTAGGGGATGAAGAAAAGGACGACCCAGAATTTGTGGACTTCTTACAGATGCTAGACTCATTGCCACGAGTTAGCAGATTCAGCGCACTGTTTGAACCTTTGCACAAGGAGGAAAAAGCTGCTAAAAAACTGAAATCGTCATTGGAGGAGCCACCAACATTGGAGCTTAAGCCACTCCCTAAACATCTCAGGTATGCGTATTTAGGCAATTCAAATTCTTTACCTGTAATTATTTCTGCTGCACTTAACGAATTACAGGAAGAAAAGTTGTTGAGGGTGCTTAGGGATCACAAATCAGCGATTGGTTGGACGATTACGGATATAAAGGGAATTAGTCCGTCATTCTGCATGCACAAGATTCTGATGGAGGATGATGCAAGACCGTCGGTGGAGCATCAACGTCGACTTAACCCAATTATAAAGGAAGTGGTAAAGAAGGAAATTCTAAAATTATTGGATGCTGGTATCATATATCCAATGGCTGACAGTAAATGGGTTAGTCCAGTTCATTGTGTTCCGACTATGGTACAAAATGAGGACAACAAGTTAATTCCAACAAGAACAGTTACAGGATGGAGGGTGTGCATCGATTATAGGAGATTGAATAAGGCAACCCGAAAAGATCATTTCTCACTGCCATTTATTGATCAAATGTTAGACAGATTAGCGGGACATGAGTACTACTGTTTATTGGATGGATACTCAGGCTATAACCAGATCGCCATCAGTCCTGAGGATCAAGAGAAGATAACATTTACATGCCCTTACAGCACATTTGCATTCAGGAGGATGTCATTCAGGTTATGCAATGCACCTGCAACTTTCCAACGGTGTATGATGGCCATTTTTTCGTTGAAGTCTTCATGGACGATTTCTCGGTCTATGGAGACAACTTTGATACATGCCTAGGGAATCTGGTCATGGTATTGCAGCGATGTAAGGATACAAACCTCATACTCAATTGGGAAAAATGCCACTTCATGGTTGAAGAAGGCATAATTTTGGGCCATAAGGTGTCGGCTCAAGGATTAAAGGTGGACAAAGCAAAGCTGGATACGATCGAGAAATTGCCTCCACCGAGATCAGTTAAGGGTATTAGAAGTTTTTTGGGGCATGCTGGGTTCTACAAGAGGTTTATAAAAGATTTTTCTAAAATTGCAAAACCTCTTTGCAGTCTTTTAGAGAAGGATGTTACTTTCAGTTTTACTGCGGAATGCAAGTCAGCGTTTGAATTATTGAAGAAGAAATTAACTGCAACCCCCGTAATAGTCGCACTGGACTGGAATATGCCATTCGAGCTTATGTGTGATGCAAGCGACTATGCAGTTGGGCCTGTTTTGGGACAAAGACGAGACAAGGTGTTTCACGCCATATACTATGCAAGCAAAACACTCACAGACTCAAATGAATTACACTACCACGGAAAAGGAATTGCTTACAGTGGTGTACGCATTTGACAAATTCCGGGCATACTTGATCAGGACTAAGGTGATAGTCTACACGGACCATTCGGCGATTCAGTACCTAATAGCGAAAAAAGATGCTAAGCCACGCCTTATCCGATGGATTCTCCTACTTCAAGAGTTTGACTTAGAAATTAAAGATAGAAAGGGGACGGAGAATCAAGTTGCTGACCATTTATCAAGGCTGGAAAATTCGGAGAAAAAGGATGAAGATAGATGCACAATTAATGAGTCGTTCCCGGATGAGAAACTATTTGGGTTAAATGCAGAATTTCCTTGGTATGCAGACTTCACAAATTATCTGGTGAGCAATATGCTTCCCTCTGATCTTACACGACAACAAAAAAAGAAGTTTCTTCATGATGTCAAGTGGTACATGTGGGATGAGCCTTATCTATTCAAACAGTGTGCCGATAAGATGACTCGACGATGTATCCCTTACAGTGAAGTGCACAATATACTGCAGGAATGCCACTCATCGGCATATGGGGGACATTATGGGAGTGAGCGCACCGCAGGAAAAGTGCTTCAACTTCAATCCGAATTTTATTGGCCAACATTGTTCAAAGACGCCCACCAATTTGTGAAAACATGTGATAGATGCCAAAGGGTGGGAAACACCTCCAAACAGAATGAGATGCCCCTACAAACAATTCTTGAAGTGGAAATCTTCGATGTATGGGGTATCGATTTCATGGGACCCTTCCCCTTGTCCTTGAGCAATCAGTATATTCTAGTCGCCATGAATTACGTCTCGAAGTGGGTAGAAGCTGCAACACTACCATTCAACGATGCCAAGGTGGTCCTTAAATTCCTACAGAAAAACATTTTTACGAGGTTTGGCACGCCAAGAGCAATAATCAGTGACGAAGGTAGTCACTTCTGCAATAAATTGTTTACAGCTCTTTTAGCTAAGTATGGGGTTAACCACAAGGTGGCTACATCGTATCACCCTCAAACAAATGGACAGGCTGAGGTATTAAACAGGGAAGTTAAGAAGATATTGGAAAAAGTTATAAATCCGAGTCGAAAAGATTGGTCACTTCGGTTGGATGATACATTATGGGCTTACTGGACTGCATACAAAACACCAATCGGGATGTCACCATATCAACTCCTGTACGGAAAAGCATGTCACTTACCGGTGGAGCTACAGCACAAGGCCTATTGGGAAATACAAAAATTAAATTTTGATCAATCCGCCGTAGGAGAAAAGAGGCTACTCCAACTAAATGAGCTCGACAAATTTCGACTTCATGCATACGAGAATGCCAAGCTTTATAAAGAAAAGGTTAA
Source organism: Panax notoginseng (assembly GCA_016801055.1). NCBI lineage: Eukaryota > Viridiplantae > Streptophyta > Magnoliopsida > Apiales > Araliaceae > Panax > Panax notoginseng. Next base: position 115,998,085 of record CM029023.1, read on the forward strand.
AAGATGGCATGACCAGAAAATTGTGCATCGAACATTCGAGCTGGGTCAATCAGTCCTCTTGTTCAACTCACGGCTGCGATTGTTTCCAGGAAAGCTTAAGTCGAGATGGTCCGGACCATTCACTATAAAGCGAGTATTCCCTCATGGCGCCGTTGAACTCTACATTCGTAATCCATTAGAGACGTTTAAGGTCAATGGTCAACGGATAAAGCATTACTGGGGTGGCGAATCAAACTGGGATGTCGTCAACATCACCCTCGCCGATACATAGTAAAACAGGGAGTAGTCAGGCTGAACGACTTAAAATTAAGCGCTAATGGGGAGGCAACCCAATATTTTGTTATTTTTTTCGTAGTTTTATTTATAATTGTTAGAATGTAGCTTTTATTAAGTATTAGATAGGTATTATCGCTAAAAATTTTGTTAAAACTCTCAATCTTACTCCAATTTTTCAATAATCTAACATCTTGCATGTTTATGGTTGCAGGAGGGGTCAAAAGTGAGTAAGAGCAATAACGGGCAAGAAAGGAAGGAAAATCGGAGAATTTTGCATGACCAAATTTTAGGCCAAAAATCTGAAGTCAGTGGGCATGCCTGCTGGGGCGGGCTATTTTAACCTTACACCCCCCGTTGGGGAGGGGGGTCCTTGATTCTGGGCAGACACGTTCAGCTTATAGACACGCTGCCTTCTTATTTCCCTAAATACACGCCTCTTTCTAGCTCACTCCCTACCCATTTGACCCACTCCTTCGAACCACTCCATTGCAAGAACACCTTCTACCCACGATACCAACTTACTCCTACCCACTACCTAAATCCAGTGCACCTACTTTCCACCCCACGGATTCCATTACCTCACACCATTAAGTCCACCACTTCCTCTAACCTACATCACCTCTATATAAACCCTATTACATACTCCCATAGTCATCTCCAAATATACGAATTCCTCAAGAAATTGGGCTACACATTGAGCAATTGAGAGTAAGTTACCTTCTTATTAAGTTTCCATCTTCTCTCCACTGAAGTACCATAGAAACAATCAAGTTTTGGGGGAAGAACGGACTGCGCACACCAAGTGTTTGATAAATTGAGTGAACCAAGTGTAAGGGGAAGGAAGTGTGTGCTAGCAAGTTTCAAACATCTAGAAATCAATGGCTTCATAACCAACATCAAAACGCCAAAGGGGAGAGGGTTCAAGTTCTGCTCCACCAACACGAACATTCGACCGCCGAAAATTTAGAAGTGTCGCCGCCACCGCCGCTGCCGATCGGTACGATTATATGGTTACCAAGGCTCTTACACCAGAGCGGGGGTTGGCTCCCGAGGCCCATGACGGTGAGATGATGCAACAAATTTATCAGCAAGGGTGGGTAAAATTTACGGAGGATCCCGAGCCTGTCGTTGTGAATGTCGTCAAGGAGTTCTATGCGAACGCCGAGGACAAGGCACCATTCAATGCCTTTGTGCGGGGTCGCATGGTCTCGTTCAGTGCTGATGCAATCAATACATATTATCAACTGAGGGTGTCGCGCTAGTGCCAGTATGCCTATATGCGGGATTTCGATCCTGACTTTGAGGAGGTTATCCAAAACATGACTAACCCGGGTACAACATGGATAAAGGGTAGGAAAGGAGGCACAGTGTTTCACAGCAAGGACCTCAGTCGGTATAGGAAAATCTGGTATGCCTTCCTCTGTGTTAAATTGCTACCGTCCACGCACACCTCAGAAGTGACCAAGGAGAAGGCACTCCTCCTGTATGTCATCGTGCAAGACTTCATCATAGACATCGGGGCAATTATCAGTTTTTCTATTTGAAGATGTCTCCAGGGCAACATTTTTGGCGACTTACCACACCCATCGCTCATATGTGGGTTGTGTCGTCAAGCCAGAGTGCGTTGGTCCGATGATGAACCCACTCTGATGCCGCTGTAGCTCTTAGATACAAGAATGATTGCGCAGTATTCAGTGTGGCTCGGTGGTGAATCGTATCCTAGAGGTTTAGGATTTGTGTTTCCATCAGCTTCAAAGGACGAGGCTGAAGTTGAAGATACTTCTGAGGATGAGGATGAAGCTATAGGAGATCAAGGAACCGAGCAAGTACCACAAATTGAGGCAATATCCAGTCCTCAGCTCCTTGAGTTCCAAAATCAGATGAATGCGCACAATAGGACAGCACGCCGAGAAATGCAGCGATTGGCGATGCGACAAGATCACCTATTTGATACTATGAACGCATCTTTCGCCTCACTCAACATAACACTCCAAAGCTTTAACCCGGCGGCTCAGTATCCATATCAACAACCTGGACCACTGCCTCGATTTCCTCCGAGTGATTCAGATGATGAAGAGCAACAACCACCTCCCCAGACTTAGGCGATTGCAGGGAAGTCCTCATGCACTTAATTTTATTTTTATCCAATGAGGGCATTGTGTTACTTAAGTTTGGGGGATTTAATTGTTTAGTTGCATGCATTTTGTTATTTTTATTTTTATTTCTGTTTGCATTATAGATTAGGTGTTGCATAGTAGTTAGGATTTTGCATTGTTTTCATAAATGTTATGTTCAGTTTAAAAATAATAATAATAATAATAATAATAATAAATTTAGTTAAATATTGTGTTTGCATATGTCCAACGGTGTTGCTTTTCATGTTATTTGTGGGCCAATGATGAGATTGTGAACAAGTTAACCACTACAGTATTGATTATTAGAACTATGAGGAAATTTCTGTTATGAATCGATCCTGGGACTTGTTTGAAACTGTTATAAAAAGGTTAGCACTAATATCATCTTTGTTGATCGGTCAGTTCAAATTGATACATAAATAGTTTCTAAAGGATAATGCTAGGGTGAACCACAAAACGACAATGATAGGCAGTAAAGGCTTAATTAGGCAATAACCTAAGTTTGGGAAAATATTTGGGGTATATAAGCTATATATAAAAAAAGAGTATGAATAAACACCGTGACGTGCTTGTCTAGTTTTGTGGCCTTGTTACTTGGGTAACTAAGCCCGAGGGGATTGTCTTTACACCTAGCGCCCTAAGGTCTTAATGGTCTGGGAGTCGTTGGTCGAAAGCTCGTTAAGGTAGCATTGAAAAGCCTAAGGGAATAAGACATTGCATAGCTATGTGTATTATCTAAAAAAAAGAAAAAAAAGAATAAAACAGGAAATAAGAGCAAAAAGCCCCCGTTGATGAAAATAAAGCATAAGTATCCCATGTTGACCCTCGATATTGGTAATTATTTGATTTTAGTTGGATCTAGCTTATCTTTGAAATTTTTAAGTTTGCACTGTATGATTCCTTCTAAGAAGTTGCTTATGTATCGAATTTGGGTTCGTATCAGTTATCTTAGATGTTGATCACACACGCACGCTATACTAGTGATAATTGTTCAAGATTTGAGAATTAATACGAAAGTGCGGATTGCTTTTGGTAATTCATATTGTAAGGTTGCTTGTTTTCTCTGAGGCCGAGGGGATAATTTAGTTACTGTAATATTGTTGGAATCTAAGGCATTTAGTGTAAGACCGCAACTTTTATAAATAAAGATGAATTTTCTATAAATATCATTTTTGAATATTATGGAGTTAATTTGATATAATGTTATGGTTGTGGGTAATATTTATAAATTTTGCAAAGTACGCAAGTTGTTATATAATATTTGATTGGTCGGGGAATATTCGTTTTAACAGGGAATATTCGTACAACGGCACAATCGTTGGTGGACCCCACAACAGAATTATTGTCGGATTGAGAAAACGACAAAAATATTTTATTAAAAATAACGGCGGAAGTTTTACCATTGTTACTGTTGAACTACTCGGTAGTAAAAGTACAGTAATACGTGTGGTTGCATAGTAGCACACAGTATTGATTATTAATGCTTATGTGAGAAGTCACTCAGTTGATTCAATTATTGTCAGTTAATAATATGAATTATTTAGCGATAATGACGTTTTGTTTTATTCGTATTATTAACGTAATAAAATAGAAACATCTTTTTATATAAAACAAAATACTTTATTAAAGTTATTCTATAAATAGAATATATTATATTTTATTTAAAAAAAATTTCTTTAAATATGGACCGCCAGATTAAAGTAATCAATATGGACCGTTCATGGATTGGTTACTATGCATTCTATTTTTCTATAAATAGCAGCTCATTCCTTCATTATTTCTTACGAATTCACTGAACTCTAGAGAGAGAAACTATAGAGAGAAACTATAGAGAGAGAGAGAAGAAAAGTATTCTGCTACTTAACTACTTCCTTATTTCAGCTCTTCTTTAAAACGGTAAGGGGTGTTATTCTTTCTTATTCATAAAGAGAACTGTTGTTATTCCATTTCTTATTATTCTGTTGGAATAACCTGTATACGCGGTCTACCCTATACTTGGTGATATTCTTCTATTATTCTGTTAGAACATCCTGTCTGTGTGTTTTACACCGGTCCATTTTTATTATTATTCTGTTGGAACATCCTGTCTGTGTGTTTTACACCGGACCTGGTTCCATTATTTATTATTTTGTTGGAATATCTTGTCTGTGCGTTTTACGCCGGACCTGGTTCCATTACTAATTATTCTGTGGGAATAGCCTGTCTGTACGGTCTATCGCATGCATGGTGATTTCTTTTGTTATTTCATTCTTTATTATACTCAGTTGGTTAAGTTTTGACTTCTATACTCCATGAAATTTGTGGAATATCCTTGATAATTGTGTTTCATCCAGTATCTTTTCATGAAAATATTCTTCTAAGTATTCTTGAATTTTACTCCACATAGCAGTATCATGTTGACAATTTGGACGTTGTTAATTCTTGGATAAATTAATTCTTGAACTTGTTTTATTGAATTCTTATATCATTATCAGCATCCTCATGTTTATAAAATGTTGAAAGTCATCTGTGGCCTGTAGTACATAGATGGACTTGGTATGATTATGACCAGGGATTATTCGGTATAATCATGACCGTAATGTTACAAATGATGTGGTAAAAGTCCTCATCGGTCGTAGTGCAGTGATGGACAGTTGTTGGCATGATCATGACCATTAATGAATACACGAATATCCTTGGCCGTAGTGCAGGGGTGATTCGATGATGTGGATTATTTTATTAAGCTGAGTCCCAGCGATAACAGTGTTGAAAAATCTTTTAAATCATAAAAGATAGTAGAGTTTATTTTCTACTTGACTCTTTTAATGGATTGCTTGTTCCGCTGCAGTTAAACTTGATGTCTATTATATTTTATCAGTTTAACATTGTTGAAGGCTAATGATAATTTATTCTGCATTATCTTAGTCATAATATATCTTACTGGGCTAGTTGAGCTCACCCTTTCTTTCACTGTTCTTTTTAGGAAATGAGAACGTAGCTGGGGCAAGCCGGGGAACGGAGTGATGGTCCGAATGATATTATTAGTTAGTAGTCCTCACTATTCTATGTAATAGTGTGTTAATAAATGTAATGAGGACTCCTTTTGAGTATGAATACTCTCTAGAAGATAATATTTGTATTCAAACTCACAGTTTATATTTTGTCATATTGTACACGACAGTTTTATTAATAAGTTGTATTTATATTCTATACTATGTATCTGACGACCCAAGATGGGTGATGTATACCTAATTTTGGGGGCGTCACAGTTGGTATCAGAGCTTAGGGATATGATCCCTGGCTAAGATGTGAGAATAGAACTAGGAGGGGAGAGACGGGGAATTCTTTCGCTAGTATGACCTACCTAAGTTTATTTGCATGGTATTAATTGGTAGGTCAGAATATAAGGATAATATATGACATATCAATTAACTTTTATTTTGTGACAGTATCTGAAAATGGCATCCGAGAATGTTGAGAATAGTAATGGAGCACAGGCGACTGTGGATTCACCACATATCAATAATCAGGATAATGTGCATCAGGAAGGTGACAATCCTCATGCAAACAACAACACTGACCGGATGATGAATGATGGAATGTTCAAAAACTTTATACAGTTCATGCAACAGCAGGCGAGAGCGGTTCCTGTCCAAAATATAGGTGGAAACAATGAAAACTCTCGGACGGTCACCGCTAAACAGTTCAAGGAGCTGGGGCCACCAGAGTTTAAGGGAGAGCCAAAACCACTTATAGCGGAAATATGGAGAAAGCAGATTACCAAGATATTTGATGTCTTGGGATGCTCCGAGGAGCAAAAGGTTCCCTTTGCCGCCTTTATGTTGTGAGGAGAGCCAGATTACTGGTGGAAATCGATTAAGCGTACTCAACCTGCCGCACTGAAGATGCCTTGGGAGAAGTTCCAAGAGCTGTTCAATGATAAATACTTTCCCAAAAGTGTTCGTCACATGAAGGAGGTGGTGTTCATCAAATTGGAGCAGAATAATATGACCGTGTCGCAGTATGAGGCTAAATTTACTGAGTTATCCCGGTTTGCGTCCCACTTGGTGGATAATGAAGAGCGAATGACGCGAATATTTTTGTGAGGTTTGAAACCTGAGATACGTCAACATCTTATTTCTCATAAATTGGGTTTGTATTCAGATATTGTGAATAGGGCTCAGTTAGTGGAGCGCGATAACGAGTCAACGCAACCAAAAGAGAGCAATTGGCAAAATGATAATACCAGTGAGAGCAGTCATCGAAGCGGTGACAACAAGCGTGGAGGGAATCAACAGGCCAGAAATGGTAACCACTTCGGTGGTAATCAGGGCCAAAACAATAAGAATGGTCATTTCAAGAAGAGGAGATTCAACAATGATAGAAAGACGTCAGCACCAGCACCCGTTGTTAAGGAAGGAGAACGACCAGCTATCATATGTTTCAAATGCGGAGGGGAGGGGCACATCAGTCCAAACTGCGCGATGCCGTCTAAAGAATGCTATAATTATGGAAGAGAATGTCATTTAGCTCGATTTTGTCGTTTACCAAAAACAAGTTCAGCCAAGATGGAGACACCAAAGGCCGTCCCAAAAAAGTCAAAACCAGTAGTGCAAGGGAGAGCGTTTGTTGTGACCTCCCAGAAAGCAAGGAACCCGAATGAGGTCATCACGGGTAAGCTTATCATAAACTCTAACGAAGTCTATACTTTATTTGATACCGGTTCTATCCATTCTTTTATTTCTCCTACTTGCGTTCATCGATTAAATTTGACTCCGGAGAAATTAGACTTTGATTTATCTGTTGAAACTCCATTGGGAGAAACCTTCATTACATCCACGGTTTATAAGTCTTGTTTGGTTCAAGTTGGTACCCACACATTACCTGTCGATCTTATTTCATTAAAAATACTTGCATTTGACGTGATTCTAGGGATTGATTGGTTAACTACTCATCATGCAAAAATTGATTGTTTTCGTAAGGTTGTTAGCTTTCATATTCCTAATCGACCTATTATGCGAATTCAAGCAACCAAACCATTAAAATCAATCGTTGTTATCTCAAGCCATAAAGCTATTCGTTTATTGAAAAACGGATGTCAAGCTTTCTTAGCTCATGTCACGGATCTAAACAAAAATACGTCAGTTTTGAATGATATTTCTATTGTTAATAAATTCCCTGACGTATTCCCTGAAGAACTTCCTGGCCTACCCCCAGAGCGTGAAATTAAATTTTGTATCGACCTTGAACTCAGTACAAAACCCATTTCCAAAGCCCCATATCGAATGGCTCCTATTGAACTTCAGGAGTTAAAGATCCAACTATAGGAATTGTTAGACATTGGCTTTATTCGTCCTAGTACTTCTCCTTGGGGTGCTCCTGTGCTATTCGTGAAGAAGAAAGATAGAAGTATGCGACTTTGTATTGATTACCGGGAGTTGAATCATGTCACCATCAAAAACAGGTACCCATTGCCACGTATTGATGACCTGTTTGACCAGTTGCAAGGAGCACAATTCTTTTCAAAGATCGATCTTCGTTCTGGATATCATCAGCTGAAGGTTAGAACTGAGGATATTCCAAAGACAACTTTCAGAACTCGGTACGGGCATTATGAATTCCTAGTCACGTCCTTTGGATTGACTAATGCTCCTGATGCCTTCATAGATATGATGAACCGGGTATTCAGGGAATATTTGGATCACTTTGTGGTCGTCTTTATTGATGACATCCTTATTTATTCCAAAAGCCGTGAAGATCATGAGCAACACTTGAGGCTGGTACTCCAAAAGCTTCGTGAATACAAGCTTTATGCCAAGTTGAAGAAATGCGAGTTCTGACTGGAGGAGGTAGCATTCCTTGGGCACGTAGTATCAAGTCGTGGAATATCGGTTGACCCGATAAAGATTGAAGCTATTCAAAGCTGGGAGCAACCTAAATCAGTGACCAAAGTACGTAGCTTTCTTGGTTTAGCTGGTTATTATCGGAGATTTTTGGAAGAATTTTCTCGAATCGCTACTCCATTAACTCAGCTGACTCGGAAAGATACAAAGTTCGGTTGGAGCAAAGAATGTGAGAAGAGTTTTCAAGAACTCAAGAGGAGACTCATTTCAGCACCTGTTCTAACAATATCATCTGGCTCGGAGGGATTTGTCATCTACAGTGATGCTTAGAGCAAAGGGTTGGGATGCGTTCTTATGCAACATGGAAAAGTCATAGCCTATGCATCAAGACAACTCAAGGAATATGAGAGGAATTATGCTACTCATGATCTAGAGTTGGCAGCTGTTGTCTTTGCACTTAAAATTTGGAGGCATTACTTGTATGGGGAGAAGGTGGAGATCTTTACGGATCATAAAAGCCTTAAATATTTCTTCACTCAAAAGGAACTCAACATGCGACAATGACGTTGGCTTGAACTATTGAAAGATTATGATCATACCATTCAATACCATCCTGAAAAAGCGAACGTGGTAGCTGACGCATTGAGTAGAAGATCATATACAAGTACGAGTGTGATATTGTCAACACAAAGGCCCATTTTGTGTGACTTACAAAGGATGGAGATAGAGTTAAAGACTCCAGGGACCCATGTGATGATGGCGAATATACGAGTAGAACCAATTTTAATCGATAAAGTTAAAGCTGCTCAAGCTACAGACCTGGAGCTGATGCGTATGAGGAAGAAAGTGCAAGAAGGTGCTATGCCGGAAGCAAGAATCGATGAAGAAGGAATACTTCGAGTCAACTCCAGACTTTGTGTTCCTAACAACCCTGATTTAAAGTATGAAATCATGATGGAGGCGCACAACACACCGTTTGCAATCCATCCTGGAAGTACCAAAATGTATCGTGATCTTCGTCATACATTTTGGTGGAGCAATATGAAGAGAGAGATAGCGCTGTTTATCTCAAGCTGTTTAACTTGTCAACGAGTCAAAGCGGAGCATCAAGTACCAAAAGGTCCATTGCAACCACTTGAAATTCCATAATGGAAATGGGAGCACATTACCATGGATTTCGTTACCGGTCTTCCTAAGGTTTCTCAAGGTATAGATGCGATTTGGGTCATTGTTGATAGATTGACCAAGTCTGCTCATTTCTTACCGATACGAGAAACTTATACACTTGAACGTCTTGCTCGTATGTACATAAACGAGATTGTAAGATTGCATGGTATGCCAGTATCCATAGTTTCTGATCGAGATCCAAGATTCACTTCACGATTTTGGGTTAGTTTACAAAAAGCTATGGGCACAGATTTATGATTTAGTTCGGCATATCATCCTCAGACGGACGGACAATCAGAGAGGACTATTCAAACTCTAGAAGATTTATTAAGACTCTGTGTTTTTGACTTCAAGGGAAGTTAGGACAAGTTTTTACCATTGATAGAGTTTTTCTACAACAACAGTTATCAAACAAGTATTGGCATGGCTCCATTTGAAGCATTGTATGGAAGAAAATGTCGTTCTCCAGTATGCTGGGATGAGGTGGGTGAAGCAACGTTGTTGGGACCGGAGTTGGTACGTATGACTATAGAAAAGATTCAAACGATCCGACAACGTATAAAAACCTCACAAGATCGACAAAAGAGTTATGATGATCTTCATCGAAAGGACGTGGAATTTGATGTAGGAGATCATGTGTTCTTACATGTTGCTTCATGGAAATGAGTTACGAGATTTGGAAAGAGAGGAAAACTCAATCCTCGATTCATCGGTCCATTTTTAATCCTCGATCGAGTAGGAACTTTGGCTTATAGACTCGCTTTACCGCCAAGTATGTCTCGTGTTCATAACGTTTTTCACATATTCATGTTACGCAAATATGTGGAAGACCCGAACCACATTATTGAGTTAGAACCGGACGAAATAGCGGAAGATTTGACGTATGAAGAAGTTCCTGTTCAAATCTTGGATAAGAAAGAACATATTCTACGCTCCAAGGTTATACCTCAAGTCAAAGTTTTGTGGAGAAACCACGATGATGAGGAAATGACTTGGGAGTTAGAATCTGAAATGAAATCAAGGTATCCTTACCTCTTCGACATACCAGGTACGTACCCTAATTTCGAGGGAGAAATTTCATAAGAAGGGGAGGTTGTAAGATCCCAACTTTTATAAATAAAGATAAATTTTTTATAAATATCATTTTTGAATATTATGGAGTTAATTTGATATAATTTTATAGTTGTGGGTAATATTTATAAATTTTGCAAAGTACACAAGTTGTTATATAATATTCGATTGGTCGGGGAATATTCGTTTTAACAGAGAATATTCGTACAACGGCACAATCATTGGTGGACCCCACAACGGAATTATTGTCGGATTGAGAAAACGACAAAAATATTTTATTAAAAATAACGGCGGAAGTTTTACCATTGTTACTGTTGAACAACTCGATAGTAAAAGTACAGTAATACGTGTGGTTGCATAGTAGCACACGGTATTGATTATTAATGCTTATATGAGAAGTCACTCAGTTTGATTCAATTATTGTCAGTTAATAATATGAATTATTTAGCGATAATGACGTTTTGTTTTATTCGTATTATTAACGTAATAAAACAGAAACATCTTTTTATATAAAACAAAATACTTTATTAAAATTATTCTATAAATAGAATATATTATATTTTATTCAAAAGATTTTTCTTTAAATATGGACCGTCAGATTAAAGTAATCAATCTGGACCGTTCATGGATTGGTTACTATGCATTCTATTTTTTTATAAATAGCAGCTCATTCCTTCATTATTTCTTATGAATTCACTGAACTCTAGAGAGAGAAACTATAGAGAGAAACTATAGAGAGAGAGAAGAAAAGTATTATGCTACTTAACTACTCCCTTATTTCAGCTCTTCTTTAAAACGGTAAGGGGTGTTATTCTTTCTTATTCATGAAGAGAACTGTTGTTATTCCATTTCTTATTATTCTGTTGGAATAACCTGTATACGCGGTCTACCCTATACTTGGTGACATTCTTCTATTATTCTGTTGGAACATCCTGTCTGTGTGTTTTACACCGGACCTGGTTCCGTTTTTATTATTATTCTGTTGGAACATCCTGTCTGTGTATTTTACACCGGACCTGGTTCCGTCTTGTTATTATTCTGTTGGAACATCCTGTCTGTGTGTTTTACACCGGACCTGGTTCCATTATTTATTATTCTGTCGGAATATCCTGTCTGTGCGTTTTACGCCGGACCTTGTTCCATTATTAATTATTCTGTGGGAATAACCTGTCTGTGCAGTCTATCGCATGCATGGTGATTTCTTTTGTTATTTCATTCTTTATTATACTCAGTTGGTTAAGTTTTGACTTCTATACTCCATGAAATTTGTGGAATATCCTTGATAATTGCGTTTCATCCAGCATCTTTTCATGAAAATTTCACGATACTCTATTCATCACTTTATTACTTGTTGACCGCGTACACTTGCGTGTTTTGCGCGTATTGATTCTACACCAACACTCGCTCCTTCTATTATCACGACCACGATTGCCACCAGAGTGGTTACCGATTTTGTCCGAATGTTTTCCTCCCTGCTGGTTGTCATTGCTCCGATGACTGCTGCCATCGGTATGACCTTGTTTGTGGTCCCTTGGTTGAACATATTCATTATCTCGCTCTAATAATTGAGCCCTGTTTACAACATCTGAATATAAAGAAAATGTATGAGAGATAAGATATTGTCGAATCTCGGGTTTTAGACCTCTCAGAAACATCCTCGTCATACGTTCCTCGTTTTCCACCAAATGAGGTGCAAACCTGGATAACTCCTCGAACTTCGCCTCGTACTGAGACACAGTCATGTTGTTTTGTTCTAGTCTGATAAACTCTACCTCATTCATATGACGAATACTTTCAGGAAAGTACTTATCATTGAACAGCTTCTTAAACGTTTCCCAAGACATGCTCAGTGCGGCAGGCTGAGTACGCTTCACAGATTCCCACCAGTAATCTGCCTCACCACGGAACATAAAGGTGGCGAATGGAACCTTCTGTTCCTCTGCGCATCCCAAGACATCAAAAATCTTGGTAATTTGCTTGACCCACGTCTCCGCCTTAATTGGATCCGGCTTTTCCCAGAATTCTGGTGGTCCCAACTCTTTGAACTGCTTGGCCGTGACAAACCACGCGTGTTGCTATCATTTTCACCCGTATTCTGCGCACGAGTCTCCCTCGTCTGATTTTACATAAACTGTAAAAAGCTTCTAAACATCCCATCGTTCATCGTCTGATCAGTGGTGTTGTTTACAGGAGGAACATTGTCAGCCTGTTGCACATTCTCCTGATTGGTGACTCAAGGTGTTTCCACGGTCTCATACACTCCATTGTTAACGTTCTCAACAGCCATTCTTAAATACTGTCATAAAACAAGGGTTAATTAAACAAATTAACATATCACACAATATCCCTATATTATGACCAACCAACAAATAAGCTTAGGTAGGACACACTAGCGAAGGATTTACTCGTCTCTCCCCTCCTAGTTCTATTCCCCGATCTCCGCTAGAGATCATATCCCTAAGCTTTGATACCAACTGTGACGCTCCCAAAATAGGTATACACCACCCATTCTAAGTCGTCAAATACATGGTACAGAAACAAATACAACTTCATTAATACAATTGTCGTGCAAAATACGACAACACAAAAACTGTGAGTTTAAATACAAATATTATCTTCTAGACAGTATTCAAACTCAAAAGGAGTCCTTATTACAATTATTTAAACACTATTTTACAAAATAGTCAGGACTGCTAACACAACCGACTGAAAACATCACTCCACACCCCGACTAGTTCCCGTATATTCTCGCCTCCTGAGAAAAATAGAACAAAAAGGAAAAGGGTGAGCTCAACTAGCCCAGTAAAGAATATTATGACTAAGGTAATATACAACAACTTATCATTAGTCTTCAACAGGGAAAAATCTGATAAAATATAATAGACAACAAGTTTTAGATCAACAACTGTAGCGGAAACATCAATCCATTAGAAGAGTCAAGTAGAGAATAAATTTTACTATCTTCTAAGATTTAAAAGTCCATCACCGATATTTTATCCCTGTAACATCAATCAATATACATCTTGAATCAAATATTCATCTTTGCACTACAGGCCAAAGATATTCATTTGTATCACCAGTTGGTCATGTTCATCTCAACACCTGTTTATCTTTGCACTACGGGCCAAAGATATTCATCAGATAATCATTCATCTTTGCACTACAGGCTAAAGATATTCAGTAATATCATCATTTAGAACTGAGGATAATGAAAAATATCTTAAAGAAAACGAATCCAGTGAGATAAAAGAACAAATATTAAGGATTCGTACTACAGTTTATCCAAGTTCAATAATACTCCATAATAACCAATTGTGAAGCAGAATTAAAAAATAAAGATCAAAACATGGATACAATCAAAGATAGTAACCATAATAGACATCTTGGACAAAAAGGAGAAAATTTCATTTTTTGGTGAATAGTAACCCCGACACAATAAGTTCTAAATTTGATAAAAAGTTCAAACTAATATTTCGGCATAATGATATTGAAGAAAATAATATCATTTAAGAAGAAAATAGCATCCCTTACCTCAAAATAACAGTACTTCTGATCGGAATATCGGATGTAAAGTCGAAGGAAGCTTGCACTGAATAGTAACTCTCAAAGTATCTAAATACTCACTAAAATACGCTCGACAATATAGAGAGAAAGAAAACTTATTTCTGGTGTGATTTTCAATTCTAACCAAAGCGCCTATTTATAGGAAAATGCTAGAACTCCATAAGAGACTAAACTAATAAAATAATAATATTTATATTCTTTTCTTCTACGCATGCAATATCAGACCATCTAGCATGCCATTCTTGAAAAATCTCAGCAGCCCACATGTTTTTAACAAAAGTGGGTCCCACCCAATTTTAATAAAAATTATTTTATTTTTCAAAACTTCAATAATTCATAGAAAATAGCCCGTTTATCAGAAAAGTACGAATTTTATGTCCATTCCACACGAAATCGAATTCTCTACAACTCTATAGCTTTAAGTTTTTTAAATTCCAGATAGAAAATATCTGAATTCCACAAACGGATGATTTTCAACACCTCTTAAAATTCATAACAAATCGTTCTTTCATTTTTAACGGTTCAAAATTTATGGATATATACTCAACTTATATATGTATAACATATCCAAAAATCACAACGATCCAATGGTTGGATTAAAATTATAACTCACGAAATAGAGCTTTAAAAACACCGATTTGATCTTTTAATCCCTCCAATCCGACAAAATGCTGATAAAACACCTCAACATTAATCCCTTCATTTATAACCACATAAATAAATTCATCATTTATATCCACATCAAATAAATATTTCTTTATCATATAAATTAATAATTAATTATTCACAAATAATATTACAGAATCACAATTACGACAACCAGGTCGTTCCTAGGAAAGAGTGGGCTTTCCAATAAGGATTTCTCCTTACTGGCGCGCAATTAGATGACCAAACCTATCCTTAGACAGAACTTTCTAGACATTGCCAATAATGCTATCTAATAATATTATTCAAATAATATAAATTATTGATCTGATAATAGAAAATACTGTGCAGTGACAATTATTAAAACAACAATAATATAAAATATCAACGTAGCAATTATTGAATCAATAAAATAAAATATTGAACAGTAATTACTGTAACAATTATTGAGTAGCGCCTTCTTACGTAAGAATCAATAATTGGTGCAATACCATATGCTACTGTATTTTAACCACCAGGTATTCCAACAGTATAAACGGTAACAACTACGCCGTTATTTATAAACAACTTATACTTGTCGTTTTTTTCATCCAATTGCTTTTCGTTATGGGCCCACACAAGGCTGTGCCATCGTACGAATATTTTCCAATAGCAAGAATATTCCACGACCAAACGAATATTCACCGACAAAAATAAATATTTTATAACTACTTGCTTATTTGAAATATTTGCTCATTTTACCCATAACTAACCACATTAATCAAATCGACCCTTACTATTTCAAAATAATAAATAGAGAAAATTTAATTTCATTTAATAATAAGTTGGGGTCTTTTACTTTAGCTTGAGCAGCTTTAACTTTATCGATTAAAGTCGGTTCTACTCGTATATTCGCAATCATCACATGGGTCCCTGGAGTCTTTAACTCTATCTCCATCCTTTGCAAGTCATATAAAATGGGCCTTTGCGTTGACAATATCGCACTCGTACCCGCATATGATCTTCTACTCAATGCGTCAGCTACTACGTTCGCTTTACCAGGATGGTATTGAATGGTATGATCATAATCTTTCAAAAGTTCAAGCCAACGTCGTTGTCGCATATTGAGTTCCTTTTGGGTGAAGAAATATTTGAGGCTTTTATGATCCGTAAAGATCTCCACTTTCTCGCTATACAAGTAATGCCTCCAAATTTTAAGTGCGAAGACAACATCTGCCAACTCTAAATCACAAGTAGGATAATTCCTCTCATATTCTTTGAGTTGCCGAGAGGCATAGACTATAACTTTTCTATGTTGCATGCGAACACATCCTAACCCTTTGCCCGAAGCATCACTGTAGATGACAAATCCCTCCGAGCCAGATTGCATTGTCAAAACAGGTGCTGAAATGAGTCTCCTCTTGAGTTCTTGAAAACTCTTCTCACATTCCACGCTCCAACTGCATTTTGTATCTTTTCGAGTCAGCTGAGTTAATAGAGTGGCGATTCAAGAAAAACCTTCTACGAATCTCCGATAATAACTAGCTAAGCCGAGAAAGCTACGTACTTCGGTCACTGATTTAGGTTGCTCCCAGCTTTGAATAGCTTCAATTTTTATCGGGTCAACAGATATTCCATAACTTGATACTACGTGTCCAAGGAATGCTACTTCCTCAAGACAGAACTCGCATTTCTTCAACTTAGAATAAAACTTATTTTCACGAAGCTTTTGGAGTATCAGCCTCAAGTGTTGCTCATAATCTTCACGACTTTTAGAATATATGAGGATGTCATCAATAAAGGCGACCACAAAGTGATCCAAATATTCCTTGAATACTCGGTTCATCATATCCATGAAGGCAGCAGAACCATTAGTCAATCCAAAAGACATGACTAGGAATTCATAATGCCCGTGCCGAGTTCTGAAAGCCGCCTTTGGAATGTCATCGGTTCTAATCTTTAACTGATGATATCCGGAATGAAGATCGATATTTAAAAAGAATTTGGTGCATTGCAACTGGTCAAACAGGTCATCAATACGTGGCAATGGGTACCTATTCTTGACAGTGATATGATTCAACTCCTGATAATCAATACAAAGTCGCATACTCCCATCTTTCTTCTTCACGAATAGAACATGAGCATCCCAAGGAGACGTACTAGGACGAATAAAACCTATGTCTAATAATTCCTACAATTTGGTCTTTAACTCCTGAAGTTCAATAGGAGTCATTCGATATGGGGCTTTAGAAATGGGTTTTGTACCAGGTTCAAGGTCGATACAAAATTCAATTTCTCGCTTTGGGGGTAGGCCAGGAAGTTCTTCAGGGAATAGATCAGGAAATTTATTAACAATAGAAATATCATTCAAAACTGACGTATTTTTGTTTAAATCCATAACATGAGCTAAGAAAACTTGACATCCATTTTTCAATAAACGAATAGCTTTATGGCTTGAGATGACAATGATTAATTTTAATGGTTTGGTTGCTTGAATTAGCATAAAAGGTTGGTTAGGAATATGAAAGCTAGCAACCTTACAAAAATAATCAATTTTTGCATGATGAGTAGATAACCAATCAATCCCTATAATTACGTCAAATGCAAATATTTTCAATGAAATAAGATCGACAGGTAATGTGAGGGTACCAATTAGAACCAAACAAGACTTATAAACAGTGGATGTAATGAAGGTTTCTCCCAACGGAGTTTCAACAGATAAGTCAAAGTCTAATTTCTCCGGAGTCAAATTTAAACGTTGAGCGCAAGTAGGAGAAATAAAAGAATGGGTAGAACCGGTATCAAATAAGGTATAGACTTCGCTAGAGTTTATGATAAGCTTACCCGTGATGACCTCGTTCGGGTTTCTTATTTTCTTGGAGGTCGCGACAAACGATCTCCCTTGAACTACCGATTTTAACTTTTTTGGGATGGCCTTTGATGCCTCCATCCCAGCTGGACTTGTCTTCAGTGCAAGACAAAATCGGGCTAGGTGACCTTCTCTTCCACAATTATAACACGCTTTGGACTACACTGCGCAGTTTGGAATGATGTGTCCCTCCCCTCCGCATTTGAAGCATATGATAGGTGGTCGTTCTCCTTCCTTAACAACGGGTGCTGGTGCTGACGTCTTTCCATCATTGTTGAATCTCCTCTTCTTGAAATATTCACTCTTATTGTCTTGGCCATGATTACCACCGAAGTGGTTACCATTTCTGGCATGTTGATTCCCTCCACGTTTGTTGTCACCGCTTCGATGACTGCTACCACTGGTATTATCATTTTGCCAGCTGCTCTCTCTTGGTTGGGTTGACTCATTATCACGTTCCAATAATTGAGCCCTATTTACAACATCTGAATACAAACACAGTTTATTAGAAATTAGGTATTGACGTATATCAGGTTTTAAACCTCTTAGAAACATCCGCGTCATTCTCTCCTCATTATCAACCAAGTGGGACGCAAACCGGGACAACTCGGCAAACTTAGCCTCGTACTGCGACACGGTCATATTGTTCTGCTCCAGCTTGATGAACTCCACCTCCTTCATATGACGAATACTTTCGGGGAAGTACTTGTCGTTGAACAGTTCTTAGAACTTCTCCCAAGACATATTCAGTGCGGCACTTTAAGTACGCTTTACAGATTCCCACCAGTAATCTGCTTCTGCCCGCAACATGAAGGTGGCAAAGGGAACCTTTTGCTCCTCGAAGCATCCCAAGACATCAAATATCTTGTTGATCGGCTTTATCCATGTCTCCGCCTTAAGTGGTTTTGGCTCTCCAAAAACTCCGGTGGTCCCAGCTCCTTGAAATGTTTAGCAGTGACCGTCCGAGAGTTGTCAGTGTTTCCGCCTGCATTTCAGACATGAGTCTCTATTACCTGATGTTGCATGAATTGCAGAAAGCCTCTGAACATTCCATCGTTCATCATTTAGTTAATGTTATTGTTTGCATGAGGATTGTCGCCTTCCTGATGTACATTATCCTGATTGTTAATCTATGGAGACTCAATGGTTTCCTGTGCTCCATTGCCATTCTCAACTTTCTTAGATGTCATTTTCAAATACTGCCACAAAATAAGGGTTAATTGACATGTCACATATTATCCCTAGACTCTGACCGACCAATTAAATACCAAATAAACTTAGGTAGGTCATACTAGCGAAGGAATTCCCCGTCTCTTCACTCCTAGTTCTTGTCTCACATCTCAGCCATGGATCATATCCCTAAGCTTTGATACCAACTGTGACGCCCCCGAAATAGGTATACATCACCCATCTCGAGTCGCCAAATATATGGTACAAAATTCAAATACAACTTAATAATACAGCTGTCGTGTAAAATATGACAAAACATAAACTGAGAGTTTTAAAACGAATATTATCTTCTATACAGTATTCAACTCAAATGTAGTCCTCAATACAATTATTATCACACTATTTCACAGAACAGTGAGGACTACTAATGCTATCATCTGGACTGTCACTCCGTTCTCCGACTAGTTCCGGCTACGTTCTCATTTCCTGAAGAGGACAATGAAAGCAAAAGGGTGAGCTCAACTAGCCCAGTAAGAAATATTATGACTCTGATAATGCAGAATAATTTATCGTTAGCCTTCAACAGTGTTAAACTGATAAAATATAACAAACATCAAGTTTAACTGCAGCGGAACAAGCAATCCATTAAAAGAGTCAAGTAGAGAATAAAATCTACTATCTTCTGTGATTTAAAAGGTTTTTCATCACTTTTATCGCTGAGACTCAGCTTAATAAATAATCCTCATCATCCCTGCACTACGGCCAAGGATATTCATTAGTATCACGACCAGAAATTATCCATGCACTACGGGCCAAGGATATTCGTGTATTCATCAATGGTCATGATCATGCCAACAACTGTCCATCAATGTACTACGGGCCAATGAGGACTTTTACCACATCATTTGTAACATTATGATCAAGATTATACCGAATAGTCCCTGGTCATAATCATACCAAGTCCATCTATGCACTATAGGCCACAAATGACTTTTAACATAATATAAACATGAGGATGATGATAATCATACATTAATTTTTAACGGTTCAAAATTTGTAGACATATACTCAACTTATATATGCATAACATATCTAAAACTCAGAACGATCCAACGGTCGGGTTAAAATTATAACTCACGCAATAGAGCTTTAAGAACACCGATTTGATTTTTTAATACTTCTAATCCAACAAAATACTGATAAAACACCTCAACATTAATTCATTCATTTATATCCACATTAAAAAAATATTTCCTTATCATATAAATCAATAATTAATTATTCACAAATAATATTACAGAATCACAATAATAACAACTAGGTCGTTCCTAGGAAAGAGGGGACTTTTCGATAAGGATTTCTCCTTACTGGCGTGCAATTAGGTGACTAAACCTCTCCTTGACAAAACTTTCTAGACATTGCCAATAATGTAATCTAATAATATTATTCAAGTAATATGAATTATTGATCTGATAATGGGAAATAATGTGCAGGGACAATTATTGAAACAACAATAATATAAAATATCAATGCAGCAATTATTGAACCAATAAAATAAAATATTGAACAGTAATTATTGTAACAATTATTGAGTAGTGTCTTCTTACGTAAGAATCAATAATTCAAAAATATTGTGCAATACCGTATGCTATTGTGCAACAACGCGTATTACTATATTTTAACCACCAGGTATTCCAACAGTGTTAACGGTAAAACTTTCACCGTTATTTATAAAAAGATATTTTTGTCGTTTTCTCAATCCGACAATAATTCCATTGTGAGGTCCACCAATGATTGTGTCGTCGTACAAATATTCCCTGTTAAAACGAATATTCCCCGACCAATCGAATATAATATAACAACTTGCGTACTTTGAAAAAATTATAAATAGTACCCACAACTATAACATATATTCATAAAAGTTGGGGTCTTATAACCTCCCCTTCTTATGAAATTTCGCCCTCAAAATTAGGGTACGTACCTGGTATGTTGAAGAGGTAAGGATATCTTGATTTCATTTCAGATTCTAACTCCCAGGTCATTTCCTCAACATCGTGGTTTTTTCACAAAACTTTGACTTGAGGTATAACCTTGGAGATTTTAACAGGAACCTCTTCATACGTTAAATCTTCCGCTATTTCATCTGATTCTAACTCAATAATGTGGTTCGGGTCTTTCACATATTTACGTAACATAGATATGTAAAAAACGTTATGAACACGAGACATACTTGGCGGTAAGGCGAGTCTATAGGCCACAGTTCCTATTCGTTCGATGATTAAAAATGGGCCAATGAATCGAGGATTGAGCTTTCTACTCTTTCCAAATCTCGTAACTCCTTTCCATGGAGCAACACGTAACAACACATGTTCTCCAATATTAAATTCTACGTCTTTTCGATGAAGACCAGCATAACTCTTTTGTCGATCTTGTGAGGTTTTTATACGTTATCGGATCGTTTGAATCTTTTTCGTAGTCATACGTACCAACTCCGGTCCCAACAACATTGCTTCACCCACCTCATCCCAGCATACTAAAGAACGACACTTTCTTCCATACAACGCCTCGAATGGAGCCATGCCAATACTTGCTTGATAACTGTTGTTGTAGGAAAACTCCACCAATGGTAAGAACTTGTCCCAACTTCCCTTGAAGTCAAGGACACAGATTCTTAATAAATCTTCTAGAGTTTGAATAGTCCTCTCTGACTGCCCGTCCGTTTGAGGATGATAAGCCGAACTAAATCGTAAATTTGTGCCCATAGATTTTTTGTAAACTAACCCAAAATCTTGAAGTGAATCTTGGGTCTCGATTAGAAACTATAGATATTGGCATACCATGCAATCTTACAATCTCATTTATGTACATACGAGCAAGACGTTCAAGTGTATAAGTTTCTCGTATAGATAAGAAATGAGCTGACTTGGTCAATCTATCAACAATGACCCAAATCGCATCTATGCCTTAAAAAACCTTGGGAAGACCGGTAACGAAATCCATGGTAATGTGCTCCCACTTCCATTCTAGAATTTCAAGTGGTTGTAATAGACCTTTTGGTACTTGATGCTCCGTCTTGACTCGTTGACAAGTTAGACACCTTGAGATAAACTCCATGATCTCTCTCTTCATATTGCTCCACCAAAATGTATGTCAAATATCATGATACATTTTGGTACTCCCGGGATGGATTGAAAACGGTGTGTTGTGCGCCTCCGTCATGATTTTATACTTTAAATCAGGGTCGTTAGGAACACAAAGTCTGGAGTTGACTCAAAGTATTCATTTTTCATCGATTCTTGCTTCCGGCATAGCACCTTCTTGCACTTTCTTCCGTATACACATCAATTCCAGGTCTGTAGCTTGAGCAGGTTTAACTTTATCGATTAAAGTCGATTCTACTCGTATATTCGCAATCATCACATGGGTCCCTAGAGTCTTTAACTCTAACTCCATCCTTTGCAAGTCATATAAAATGGGCCTTTGCGTTGATAATATCGCACTCGTACCCGCATATGATCTTCTACTCAATGCGTCAGCTACTACGTTCGCTTTACGAGGATGGTATTGAATGGTATAATCATAATCTTTCAACAGTTCAAGCCAACGTCGTTACTGTATGTTGAGTTCCTTTTGGGTGAAGAAATATTTGAGACTTTTATGATCCGTAAAGATCTCCACTTTCTCCCCATACAAGTAATGCCTCCAAATTTTAAGTGTGAAGACAACAGCGGCCAACTCTAGATCATGAGTAGGATAATTTCTCTCATATTCTTTGAGTTGTCGAGAGGCATAGGCTATGACTTTCCCATGTTGCATGAGAACACATCCTAACCCTTTGCCCGAAGCATCACTGTAGATGACAAATCCCTCCGAGCTAGATGGCATTGTAAAAACAGGTGCTGAAATGAGTCTCCTCTTGAGTTCTTGAAAACTCTTCTCACATTCCACGCTCCAACCGAATTTTGTATCTTTCCGAGTCAGTAGAGTTAATGGTGTAGCGATTTGAGAAAACCCTTCTACGAATCTCTGATAATAACCAGCTAAGTCGAGAAAGCTACGTACTTCGGTCACTGATTTAGGTTGCTCCCAGCTTTGAATAGCTTCAATCTTTGTCGGGTCAACAGATATTCCATGACTTAATACTACGTGCCCAATGAATGCTACTTCCTCAAGCTAGAACTCGCATTTCTTCAACTTGGTATAAAGCTTATTTTCACGAAGCGTTTGGAGTATCAGCCTCAAGTGTTGCTCATGATCTTCACGACTTTTGGAATATATGAGGATGTCATCAATAAAGACGACCACAAAGTGATCCAAATATTCCATGAATACTCGGTTCATCATATCCATGAAGGCAGCATGAGCATTAGTCAATCCAAAAGACATGACTAGGAATTCATATTGCCCGTACTGAGTTCTAAAAGTCGTCTTTGGAATGTCATCGATTCTAATCTTTAACTGATGGTATCTGAAATGAAGATCGATCTTTGAAAAGAATTTGGCGCCTTGCAACTAGTCAAACAAGTCATCAATACGTGGCAATGGGTACCTATTCTTGATGGTGACATGATTCAACTCCCGATAATCAATACAAAGTCGCATACTCCCATCTTTCTTCTTCACGAATAGAACAGGAGCACCCCAAGGAGACGTACTAGGACGAATGAAATCAATGTCTAATAATTCCTGCAATTGGGTCTTTAACTCCTGAAGTTTAATAGGAGTCATTCGATATGGGGCTTTGGAAATGGGTTTTGTACCAGGTTCAAGGTCGATACAAAATTCAATTTCTCGCTCTGGGGTAGGCCAAGAAGTTCTTCAGGGAATACGTCAGAAAATTTATTAACAATAGAAATATTATTCAAAGCTGACGTATTTTTGTTTAAATCCGTGACATGAGCTAAGAAAGCTTGACATCCATTTTTTAATTAATGATTAGCTTTATGGCTTGAGATGACAGTGATTGATTTTAATGGTTTAGTTGCTTGAATTCGCATAATAGGTTGGTTAGGAATATGAAAGCTAATAACCTTACAAAAATAATTAATTTTTGCATGATGAGTAGTTAACCAATCAATCCCTAGAATTACGTCAAATGAAAGTATTTTCAATGAAATAAGATCGACAAGTAATGTGAGGGTACCGATTTGAACCAAAAAAGACTTATAAACAGTGGATGTAATGAAGGTTTCTCCCAATGGAGTTTCAACAGATAAGTCAAAGTCTAATTTCTCCGGAGTCAAATTTAAACGTTGAGCGCAAGTAGGAGAAATAAAAGAATGGGTAGAACCGGTATCAAATAAGGTATAGACTTCGCTAGAGTTTATGATAAGCTTACCCGTGATGACCTCGTTCGGGTTTCTTATTTTCTTGGAGGTCGCGACAAACGATCTCCCTTGAACTACCGATTTTAACTTTTTTGGGATGGCCTTTGATGCCTCCATCCCAGCTGGACTTGTCTTCAGTGCAAGACAAAATCGGGCTAGGTGACCTTCTCTTCCACAATTATAACACGCTTTGGACTACACTGCGCAGTTTGGAATGATGTGTCCCTCCCCTCCGCATTTGAAGCATATGATAGGTGGTCGTTCTCCTTCCTTAACAACGGGTGCTGGTGCTGACGTCTTTCCATCATTGTTGAATCTCCTCTTCTTGAAATGTTCACTCTTATTGTCTTGGCCATGATTACCACCGAAGTGGTTACCATTTCTGGCATGTTGATTCCCTCCACGTTTGTTGTCACCGCTTCGATGACTGCTACCACTGGTATTATCATTTTGCCAGCTGCTCTCTCTTGGTTGGGTTGACTCATTATCACGTTCCAATAATTGAGCCCTATTTACAACATCTGAATACAAACACAGTTTATTAGAAATTAGGTATTGACGTATATCAGGTTTTAAACCTCTTAGAAACATCCGCGTCATTCTCTCCTCATTATCAACCAAGTGGGACGCAAACCGGGACAACTCGGCAAACTTAGCCTCGTACTGCGACACGGTCATATTGTTCTGCTCCAGCTTGATGAACTCCACCTCCTTCATATGACGAATACTTTCGGGGAAGTACTTGTCGTTGAACAGTTCTTAGAACTTCTCCCAAGACATATTCAGTGCGGCACTTTAAGTACGCTTTACAGATTCCCACCAGTAATCTGCTTCTGCCCGCAACATGAAGGTGGCAAAGGGAACCTTTTGCTCCTCGAAGCATCCCAAGACATCAAATATCTTGTTGATCGGCTTTATCCATGTCTCCGCCTTAAGTGGTTTTGGCTCTCCAAAAACTCCGGTGGTCCCAGCTCCTTGAAATGTTTAGCAGTGACCGTCCGAGAGTTGTCAGTGTTTCCGCCTGCATTTCAGACATGAGTCTCTATTACCTGATGTTGCATGAATTGCAGAAAGCCTCTGAACATTCCATCGTTCATCATTTAGTTAATGTTATTGTTTGCATGAGGATTGTCGCCTTCCTGATGTACATTATCCTGATTGTTAATCTATGGAGACTCAATGGTTTCCTGTGCTCCATTGCCATTCTCAACTTTCTTAGATGTCATTTTCAAATACTGCCACAAAATAAGGGTTAATTGACATGTCACATATTATCCCTAGACTCTGACCGACCAATTAAATACCAAATAAACTTAGGTAGGCCATACTAGCGAAGGAATTCCCCGTCTCTTCACTCCTAGTTCTTGTCTCACATCTCAGCCATGGATCATATCCCTAAGCTTTGATACCAACTGTGACGCCCCCGAAATAGGTATACATCACCCATCTCGAGTCGCCAAATATATGGTACAAAATTCAAATACAACTTAATAATACAGCTGTCGTGTAAAATATGACAAAACATAAACTGAGAGTTTTAAAACGAATATTATCTTCTATACAGTATTCAACTCAAATGTAGTCCTCAATACAATTATTATCACACTATTTCACAGAACAGTGAGGACTACTAATGCTATCATCTGGACCGTCACTCCGTTCTCCGACTAGTTCCGGCTACGTTCTCATTTCCTGAAGAGGACAATGAAAGCAAAAGGGTGAGCTCAACTAGCCCAGTAAGAAATATTATGACTCTGATAATGCAGAATAATTTATCGTTAGCCTTCAACAGTGTTAAAATTTCCCTTTTATTAAAAAAAATAAGAATTTTATGTCTATTCCACACGAAATCGAATTCTCTACAACTTTGCAGAAGAAAGTTTTTCCAAAATCCAAACAAAAAATATCCGAATTTCTCAAACGGACAATTTTCAACACCTCTTAAAATTCATAACAAATCATACGTTAATTTTTAACGGTTCAAAATTTGTGGACATATACTCAACTTATATATGCATAACATATCCAAAAATCAGAACGATCCAACGGTCAGGTTAAAATTATACCTCACGCAATAGAGCTTTAAGAACACCGATTTGATTTTTTAATACTTCTAATCCGACAAAATACTGATAAAACACCTCAACATTAATTCCTTCATTTATAACCACATAAAAAAAATATTTCCTTATCATATAAATCAATAATTAATTATTCATAAATAATATTACAGAATCACAATAATGATAACTAGGTCGTTCCCAAGAAAGATGGGGCTTTCCGATAAGGATTTCTCCTTACTGGCGCGCAATTAGGTGACCAAACCTCTCCTTGACAGAACTTTCTAGACATTGCTGATAATGATATCTAATAATATTATTCAAATAATATGAATTATTGATTTGATAATGGGAAATAATGTGCAATGACAATTATTGAAACAACAATAATATAAAATATCAACGCAGTAATTATTGAACCAATAAAATAAAATATTGAACAGTAATTATTGTAACAATTATTGAGTAGTACCTTCTTACGTAAGAATCAATAATTCAAAAATATTGTACAATACCGTGTGCTACTGTGCAACAACGCGTATTACTATATTTTAACCACCAGGTATTCCAACAATGTTAACGGTAAAACTTTCGTCGTTATTTATAAAAAGATATTTTTGTCGTTTTCTCCATCCGACAATAATTCCGTTATGGGGTCTACCAATGATTGTGTCGTCGTACGAATATTCCCTGTTAAAATGAATATTTTCTGACCAATCGAATATAATATAACAACTTGCGTACTTTGTAAAATTTATAAATATTACCCACAACTATAACATATATTCATAAAAGTTGGGGTCTTACAGCCTCCCCTTCTTATGAAATTTTGCCCTCGAAATTAGGGTACGTACCTAGTATGTTGAAGAGGGAAGGATACCTTGATTTCATTTCAGATTCTAACTCACAGGTCATTTCCTCAATATCGTGGTTTCTCCACAAAACTTTGACTTGAGGTATAACCTTGGAGCGTAAAATATGTTCCTTCTTATCCAAGATTTTAACAGGAACCTCTTCATACGTTAAATCTTCCGCTATTTCATCCGGTTCTAACTCAATAATGTGGTTTGGTTCTTTCACATATTTACGTAACATAGATATGTAAAAAACGTTATGAACACGAGACATACTTGGCGGTAAGGCGAGTCTATAGGCCACAGTTCTTACTTGTTCGAGGATTAAAAATGGGCCAATGAATCGAGGATTGAGCTTTCCTCTATTTCCAAATCTCGTAACTCCTTTCCATGGAGCAACACATAACAACACATGTTCTCCAATATTGAATTCTACCTCCTTTCGATGAAGATCAGCATAACTCTTTTGTCAATCTTGTGAGGTTTTTATACGTTGTTGGATCGTTTGAATCTTTTTCGTAGTCATACGTTGTGAGATCCCGAAATTATAAAATGAAAGTATTCAATTTTCTTATAATTATTATTTTATTTAGTAAATGGTTAAATTGAGAAAGGGTTAAAGTTAAGGGTGATATGTGAAAATTTTGTAAAGTATGCAAGTTGTTATAAAATATTCGTTTGGTCGAAAAATATCCGTACGACGACAAAGTTATTCATATTATTATTTGTAATATTGACAATGTCTAGAAGTTCTGTCAAGGAGAGGTTTGGTCACCTAACTACGCGCCAATAAGGAAAAATCCTTATCGAAAAGCCCCCTCTTTCCTTAGAACGACCTAATTGTTAAATATTGTGAGTTATAATATTAATGATGAATAAGTTCTTGTTGATTAAAGATGAAATTGATAGTTCCATTGTGTTGGAATTATTAGTGTTAGTGAAAATCGACATTTATTTCTATAATAATTGATGTCTGGAGGTTATATTGACCAATCGGGTAATTAACCAAATAAATGAGCAATTAATTGCTATTAATTCACATGCTTATAACTATGTGTTCACATGTGTGTACTATTGATTCACATGATTTACTATTAGGGGAGTTGGTGCAAGATTGATAATACTTTCATGACTAAATTAGAAATGGAGGTATAGTTGAAGGTACTATACTGATTAGTTTTTTCACATGAATAGAACTATTGAGTTACATGATTTACTATTGATTCACATGATTTACTATTAGGGGAGGTGGTGCAAGTTTGATAATACTTGCAGGACTAAATTAAAAATAAAGAAAAAGAGGAAGGTATTATACTCTAATATTTTGAGCCCCAAAACGTGCAATTATTGAAACTATATTTTTCTATAAATAGAAGCTCATCCCTTCATTATTTTTTACCAATTCACTAAAGCTATAAGGGAATTATTATAGAGAGAAATTATAGAGAGAAATGAGAAGAGAAGTCTGTTACCTCACTATTCCAGTTTTCTTCAAGGTAAGGGGTATTATTTCTTTCGTATTCATGAAGAGAGCTTCTGTTATTCTATTCTTTATTATTATGTTGGAATAACATGTCTATGCGAAGTACCGCATACATGGTGAAATTCTTCTGTTATTCCATTTTTTATTATTCTATTGGAATATCCTGCCAGTGCGGATTACGCATGACCTGGTTCCATTCTTTATTATTCTGTTGGAATATCCTGTCTGTGCGTATTACGCATGACCTAGTTCCATTCTTTATTATTCTGTTAGAATATCCTGTCGGTACGGATTACGCATGACCTGGCTCCGTTATTTATTATTCTGTTGGAATAACCTGTCTGTACGGTCTATCGCATGCCTGGTGAATTCTTCTGTTATTTCATTCTTTATTATTCTGTTAGAATAACCTGTCTACGCGGACTACCGCATGTATGGTGAATTCTTCTATTATTCCATTCTTTATTATTCTGTTGGAATAACCTGTCTATGTGAATTACCGCATGCTTGGTGAATGATCCTTCGTATTCATTCCTTATTAAATTGTGAAAATGATCTGTCTACGTGGATTACTACATGGCGGGCGAAAATCCATTTACAGTTTCGTAATTTTTCTGACCCTCAAAAAATTTAAAAAAAATTGAAATGATAATTTGATGAGTTTTCTAGATTGTGTCCAAAAATGACGATTTTTGGATGTATAGATTAGGAGTTATGAATTTTATAGGAAAAGACTATTTTAAAAGTAAACCCTTATAACTCCTTGTGATTAACTCTAAAATTTGTGAAATTTTTATTGGGAGTACATATATATAACAGGAGTATACCCTGTAAATTTCAAAATTTTTGGACAAAAGTACAGTTTATGATAAATGTCTAAATATTTACAGTTTTGGCAATATGAAAAATAGTAAATGAATTTTAAAAATTCCGAGAAAAATATATGTTCAATATGAGACTATATTATGCTAAATTCCAGAAGAAAAAAAACTTTTTGGTACTGATTTATTATTTTTCATGAAAATAGTTTAGTTACGAACATATGAATTAAATATGTTATGTGAAGTTGAAAAATTGGTCAATAGGATTTTATGGCTTGAAAATCCTATATAAGGTATATGCAGATTTTTGATAAGCGATTTGATCATTGGTGATTAAATCTTATGAGTATGGCATTTTTGAATGATTAAATGCATTATTTGATAAAGTGTAAATAATTAAAATAAATTATTTATAAGTTTAAGAAATGATTAAAATATTATTATAATATTAATGATATTAGATTATGGGATTATTAAGTGATTGATAACATTTGGATATTTTAAACTCTGGATAAATTTAAATTCTTTAATATTTATCCTTGATTTCGTTTGATTAATGCTTATATTATTGTCGTCATCATCATGCTTATATTATGATGAAAGTCATCTTTGGCTTACGTGCAAAGATGGGCTGTTGATTATTGGTTTTACAGTTGTATATCTTTGGCTTACGTGCAAAGATGGATTGTTGATTATTGGTTTTACAGTTGTATATCTTTGGTTTACATGCAAAGATGAACTATTGATTAATGAGTATCTTTGGCTTATGCACATAGATGAACTGTTTATTGGTATGATTATGACCAGTGATCATTCGGTATAATCATGACCCGTAATATTATAGATGATGTGGTAAAAGTCATCATTGGCCCGTAGTGCATTGGTGGATAGTTATTGGTATGATTATAACCAGGGATTATTCGGTATAATCATGACCATTGATGATTACATGAATATCCTTGGCCGTAGTGCAGGGATGATTCGATGATGTGGATTATTAAGCTGAATCTTAGCGATAAAATATTGATTATACACTTTTAATTCGTAGAAGATAGTAGATATCATGCTCTACTTGACTCTTCTAAAATACAGTTGTATGTCTTTGGCCTGTAGTGCAAAGATGAATTGTTAATGAATATCTTTGGCCGTAGTGAAAAGATGAATTTATTAGTATAATTATGAGCAGAAATTGTGATTTGGTATAACCATGATTTTTTATGTTTCAGGTGAAAGTGGGTGATAAAAATTATCTTCGTCCTGGGTGCGAAGAGGAATTTAGAATCACAATTATGATTACGAGTTATTCATATGATTGTGGACATGAATTGCTGATTGATGTTATAGGGATAAAAAATTATTAGTGGACTTTTAACATGGAGAAGATAATAGACCTGATGGTCTATTTGACTTTCTAATAGATTGCTCGTTCCGCTGCAACTATGGTTGAAAAATTTTATCATCTACCATATGTTCTAAATCTCTGATTTATTACTGATGAAGGCTATTGATGATGTAAATTATCTTTAGTCATGATATTCTTTACTGGGCTAGTTGTGCTCACCCTTTTTACTTCACAATTCCTTTCAGGTAATAAGAGTGTTGTCGGGTCGAGCGGGGATAACAGGGGAATAAAACGGTGGTCTATTGCTGTTGAGGTTCTCCCTAAATAGTATGGAAATAATTTTGTTGAGAACTTTAGATAAGTGTGTCGTATTGTATACGTCATTTGATATTTAATTTTGGTGAATCGAATAGGGTGAGGTGAACCCAACTTGGGAAGGGTGTTTTGCTACTATCATACAAGATGTCTAATGACATACAGCCTCATGTTATCATAAGACAGGGTTGTACACATCCACTTGATGAGTATATCTACGAGCACTATCTATATGATCTTGGAGTTTATTTGAAATATAATTTTCACTTGGAGACAACGGATATAATTATATGTCAAGAGAAGACTCACAATTGGAAAGAAGATAATAGTATTCTTCTTGTTTTTCTTTGGGGACTTTTGAGTCAACCAAAAATAATTCTGTGGACATATGATATCTATCATAACCTAGACGCCTGGCCTCCCATGTACGAAGGTTTCCTTGAGTATTTTCTAAAGATTCTAATTTCTAAAACAATTATTGATTGTACCTTTATGTAAGGTACCATTGTAAGGTCTTGTGGTCAAGGCACAACGAGAGTTATATATAATTGTATTAAAACTCACAGCTTATCTGTTGTCGTACTATGCACGACAGTTCAACAGTTGTATAAATAAAGTTTATATTTGATTTTTATAGTGCGATATCTGGCGACTCAGAATGGGTCGTGTGGACCTATTTTGGGGGCGTCACATACGTACCAACTCCGGTCCCAACAACGTTGCTTCACCCACCTCATCCCAGCATACTGGAGAACGACACTTTCTTCCATACAACGCCTCAAATGGAGTCATGTCAATACTTGCTTGATAACTATTATTGTAGGAAAACTCCACAAATGATAAGAACTTGTTCCAACTTCCCTTGAAGTTAAGGACACAGAGTCTTAATAGATCCTTAAGAGTTTGAATAGTCCTCTCTGACTGCCCGTCCGTTTGAGGATGATAAACCGAACTAAATTATAAATTCGTGCCCATAGCTTTTTGTAAACTAACCAAAAATCTTAAAGTAAATCTTGGGTCTCGATCAGAAACTATGGATACTGGCATACCATGTAATTTTACAATCTCATTTATGTACATACGAGTAAGACGTTCAAGTGTATAAGTTTCTTGTATAGATAAGAAATGAGCCGACTTGGTCAATCTATAAACAATGACCCAAATCGCATCTTTGCCTTGATAAACCTTGGGAAGACCGGTAACAAAATGGTAATGTGCTCCCACTTCCATTCTGGAATTTCAAGTGGTTACAATAGACCTTTTGGTACTTGATGCTCCGCCTTGACTCGTTGACAAGTTAGACACCTTGAGATAAACTCCGCGATCTCTCTCTCTTCATATTACTCCACCAAAATATATGTCGAAGATCATGATACATTTTGGTACTCCCAGGATGGATTGTAAACGGTGTGTTGTGCGCCTCTGTCATGATTTTATACTTTAAATCAGGGTACTCGAACTATTCCTTCTTCATCGATTCTTGCTTCCGGCATAGCACCTTCTTGCACTTTCTTCCTCAGACGCATCAGCTCCAGGTCTGTAGCTTGAGCAGCTTTAACTTTATCGATTAAAGTCGGTTCTACTCGTATATTCACAATCATCACATGGGTCCCTGGAGTCTTTAACTCTATCTCCATCCTTTGCAAGTCATATAAAATGGGCCTTTGCGTTGACAATATCGCACTCGTACCCGTATATGATCTTCTACACAATGCGTCAGCTACTACGTTCGCTTTACCATGATGGTATTGAATGGTATGATCATAATCTTTCAACAGTTCAAGCCAACGTCATTGCCGCATGTTGAGTTCCTTTTAGGTGAAGAAATATTTGAGGCTTTTATGATTCGTAAAGATCTCCACTTTCTCCCCATACAAGTAATGCCTCCAAATTTTAAGTGCAAAGAGAACAGCTGCCAACTCTAGATCATGAGTAGAATAATTCCTCTCATATTCTTTGAGTTGCCGAGAGGCATAGGCTATGACTTTCCCATGTTGCATGAGAACACATCCTAACCCTTTGCCCGAAGTATCACTGTAGATGACAAATCCCTCCGAGCCAGATGATATTGTCAAAACAGGTGCTAAAATGAGTCTCCTCTTAAGTTCATAAAAATTCTTCTCATATTCCACGCTCCAACCAAATTTTGTATCTTTCCGAGTCAGCTGAGTTAATGGAGTAGCGATTCAAGAAAATCTTTCTACGAATCTCCGATAATAACTAGCTAAACCGAGAAAGCTACGTACTTCGGTCACTGATTTAGGTTGCTCCTAGCTTTGAATAGCTTCAATCTTTGCTGGATCAACAGATATTCCATGACTTGATACTACGTGCCCAAGAAATGCTACTTCCTCAAGTCAGAACTCGCATTTCTTCAGCTTGGCATAAAGCTTATTTTCACGAAGCTTTTGGAGTATCGGCCTCAAGTGTTGCTCATGATCTTCACGGCTTTTGGAATATATGAGGATGTCATCAATAAAGACGACCACAAAGTGATCTAAATATTCCTTGAATACTCGGTTCATCATATCCATGAAGGCAACAGGAGCATTAGCCAATCCAAAAGACATGACTAGGAATTCATAATGCCCGTACCGAGTTCTGAAATCCGTCTTTGGAATGTCATCGGTTCTAATCTTTAACTGATGATATCCAAAACGAAGATCGATCTTTGAAAAGAATTTGGCGCCTTGCAACTAGTCAAACAGGTCATCAATACGTGGTAATGGGTACCTATTCTTGATGGTGACATGATTCAACTCCCGATAATCAATATAAAGTCTCATACTCCCATCTTTCTTTTTCACGAATAGAACAGGTGCACCCCAAGGAGACGTACTAGGACTGTAAGACCCCAACTTTTATGAATAAAGAATAATTTTCTCGAAATATATTTTTTTTTAAATATTATGGTGTGGATTGATATAATGTTATAGTTGTGGGTAATATTTACAAATTTTGCAAAGTAAGTAAGTGGTTATATAATATTTGATTGGTTAAGGAATATTCGTTTTAACAGAAAATATTCGAACGACGACACAATCATTGGTGGACCACACAACGAAAGTATTGTCGTAGTTAGAAAACGACATAATTATCTTTTTATAAAAATAACGGCGGAAGTTTTACCGTTAAACTGTTGAACTACCCGGTAGTAAAAGTACAGTAATACGCGTTGTTGTATAGTAGCACACGGTATTGATTATTGATGCTTACGTGATAAGTCACTCAGTTATATTCAATTATTGTTACAGTAATTGTTGCATCATATCTCTCATATTATTGATTCAGTTAGTGTCACAGTATCATCTGCATAATATGTTAAATCAATAATTGAGATGACAAAGTTATTCATATTATTATTTATAATATTGACAATGTCAAGAAAGTTCTATCAAGGAGAGGTTTGGTCACCTAATTGCACGCCAATAAGGAGAAATCCTTATCGGAAAGCCCCCTCTTTCCTAGGAATGATCTGGTTGTTAAATATTGTGAGTTATGATATTAATGATGAATAAGTTCGTGTTGATTAAAGATGAAATTGATGGTTCCATTGTGTGGGAATTATTAGTGTTAATGGAAATCGACATTTATTTCGATAATAATTAATGTCTAGAGGTTTTATTGACCAATCGGGTAATTAACCGGATAAATGAGCAATTAATTGCTATTAATTCACATGCTTATAACTATGTGTTCACATGTGTGTACTATTGATTCACATGAATTACTATTAGGGGAGTTGGTGCAAGATTGATAATACTTGCAGGACTAAATTAAAAATAAAGAAAAAGAGGGAGGTATTATACTATAATATTTTGAGCCCCAAAATGTGCAATTATTGAAACTATATTTTCCTATAAATAGAAGCTCATTCTTCCTTCATTTCTCACCAATTCACTAAGTCTCACAAGAGCAATTATTATAGAGAGAAATTATAGAGAGAAAGAAAAAAAGAAGTCTGCTATCTCACTATTCTAGTATCCA
The DNA here is from genome assembly GCA_016801055.1 of Panax notoginseng. NCBI lineage: Eukaryota > Viridiplantae > Streptophyta > Magnoliopsida > Apiales > Araliaceae > Panax > Panax notoginseng. The sequence continues at coordinate 116,032,972 of CM029023.1, forward strand.
GTTTTCTTCTAAGGTAAGGGGTATTATTTCTTTCGTATTCATGAAGAGAGTTATTTCTTTCAATACTCATAAGGGTTGTTATTCCATTCTTTATTATTTTGTTGGAATAACCTGTCTGTGCGATCTATCGCATGCCTAGTGAATTCTGTTGTTATTCCATTCTTTATTATTCTGTTGGAATAACCTGTCTGTGCTGTCTATCGCATGCCTAGTGAATTTTGTTGTTATTCTATTCGTTATTATTCTGTTGGAATATCATGTATGTGCGAATTACGCATGACCCGGTTCCATTCTTTATTATTATGTTAGAATATCCTGTCTGTACGTGTAACGACCCCAAAATAGGTCCATTCCATCCAACCTATTCTGAGTCGCCAAATACATGGTACAGAAAACAACTACAACTTTATTACAACAATTGTCGTGCAAAATACAACAACACATATGCTGTGAGTTTGGATACAAATATATACCAAATGTGACTACACTCTTATTACCTGAAAGGAATTGTGAAGCAAAAGGGTGAGCACAACTAGCTCAGTAAAGAATATCATGACTAAAGATAATTAAATTTTCAATAGCCTTCATCAGTAATAAATCAGAGATTTAGAACATATGGTAGATGATAAAAAATTTCAACCATAGTTGCAGCGGAACGAGCAATCCATTAGAAAAGTCAAATAGACTATAAAGTCTATTTTCTTCTCCATGTTAAAAATCCACCAACAATGTTTTATCCCTGTAACATCACTCAACAGTTCCTTTCCACAATCATATGAATAACTCATAATCATAATTGTGATTCTAAATTTTTCTTCGCACCCAGGACGAAGATAATTTTCATCACCTGTCTTTACCTGAAACATCAAAGATCATGGTTATACCAAATCACAGTTCATGTTCATAATCATACTAATAAATTCATCTCTGCACTACAGGCCAACGATATTCGTCAACAGTTCATCTTTGCTCTACTGGCCAAAGATATTCAACAACATGTCATCTTTGCACTACGGGCCAAAGATATTCATCAACAATTCATCTTTGCACTACAGGCCAAACATATTCCTCAACAGTTCATATTTGCACTATAGGCCAAATATATTCATATCTCAAAGAAATATATAATCATTTCAGAATTTATATACACCATAATTATAACCATGTTAATCAATTCATCTTTACACTTAAGCTAAAGATATTCAATTATAAATTCAATGGTCATGATCATACCAGTTAACAATTCAACTTTGCACTACTGGCCAAAGAGAACCCTAGACATGATCATACCAATAATCTACCCATCTTTATACTCAAGTGAAAGAGAAATTCAACATCAGGGTTATAAAAATGTTATATATGATAATAAAAATAATATGATCAACAACTGCATTTATTTTCGAGAGCAACAATCATAAATCAACGATAATTTGGTTAGAAAAAGAAACCAATTTTTGTCGTGAATAGTACCCATGAATAGTAACTCGTGAATAGTAACTCGTGAATAGTAACTCATAAATAGTAACTCGTGAATAGTAACTCGTGAATAGTAACTCATGAATAGTACTCCATATTCGTACATAGTACCGTATACGTAAATAATGTCATATACGTAAATAGTGTCATATACATGAATAGTGCCGTATACGTGAATAGTGCCGTATACGTGAATAGTAACCCCGACTCAAAAAGGTAGAAATTCCACAATAAAATCCATACCAATATTTCAGTATAATGATATTGAAAGAATAACATCATTATGAAGAATATAACATCCCTTAATATCCCTTACTATCCCTCACCTCAAAAGTGCAGTATTTCTGACTGGAATGCAAAGTCGAAGGAAACTTGCACTGAATAGCAACTCTCAAAGTATCTAAATACTCACAAAATATGCTTCATAATATAGAGAGAGAAAGAGAGAAAGCTTATGTTTCTGGTGTAATTTTCAATTCTAACTTAGCCCTCTATTTATAGGAAAATGTTAGCACGCCGAAGCAGACTTAACTTGCAACCTGATGGCTTTACCTGCTACTATTCCCACCCACCACATTTGAATAAAAATCTCAGCACATTTCTTCACCAACCAAGAGTGAGGCCCACCAATTCTAGAATTTTTCACCAAAATTATTAACTCCGAAAATTCAACAATTTCTGAACCAGTCATCTCGTAAAATTCATAACAAATCATACGTTCATTTTTAACGGTTCAAAATTTATGGACATATACTCAACTTATATATGTATAACATATCCAAAAATCACAACGATCCAACGGTCGGATTAAAAATTATAACCCCCACAATATATCTCAAAAACCCTAATTTTTAATACCTCCATTCCGACAAAAATACTGATAAAAACCTCAACATTAACTCCTTCCTTTTTAACCACAAAAATATATCCCTCATTTATATCCACATAAAATAAATATTTCCTTATCATATGAATCAATAATTAATTATTCACAAATAATATTACAGAATCACATTTATGACAACCAGGCCGTTCCCAGGAAAGTGGGGGCTTTCCCATAAGGATTTCTCCTTACTGGCGCGCAATTAGATGACCAACCCTCTCCTTAGACAGAACTTTCTAGATATTGTCAATAATGCTATCTAATAATATTATTCTAAATAATATGAATTATTGATCTGATAATGGAGATGATGTGCAGTGACAATTATTGAGCAACAATAATATAAAATATCAACGCAGCAATTATTGAATCAATAAAATAAAATATTGAACAGTAATTATTGTAACAATTATTGAGTAGTGCCTTCTTACGTAAGAATTAATAATTTCAAAAATACTATGTAATACCGTGTGCTACTGTGCAATAACGCGTATTACTGTATTTTAACCACCGGGTATTCCAACAGTATTAACGGTAACAACTACGTCGTTATTTGTAAAAACTCAAATTTGTCATTTTCTTCATCCGACAGTTATTCTGTTATGGGGCCCACAAGTGGCTGCACCGTCGTACGAATATTCCCCGACAACAATGAATATTTTATAACCACTTGTGTATTTTGAAAAAAAATTCATATATCACCCTTAACTTTAACATTTATCAATTTAACCATTTACTGAATAGTAATTATAAGAAAAATTGAATACTTTTATTTCATAAAATTCGGAGTCTTACAGTGCGGGTTACGCATAACCTGGTTCCATTCTTTATCATTCGGTGGGAATAACCTGTCTGTGCGGATTACGCACGCCTGGTGAATTCTTATGTTATTCTATTCTTTATTATTCTGTTGGAATAACCTGTCTGTGTCGATTACCGCATGCATAGTGAATGATCCTTCGTATTTATTCCTTATTAAATTATGGAAATGATCTGTCTATGTGGATTACCACATGGCGGACAAAAATCTATTTACGGTTTCATATATTCTATTATACTCGGTTAAAGTTTTGGCTTCTATACTCCATGAAATTAGTGGATTATCCTTGATATTTGCGCTTCATCTAGTATCTTTTCATGAAAATATTCTTCTGAGCATTCTTAAATTTTACTCCACAAAGCAGTATCATGTTGACAATTTAGACGTTATTGATTTCAGGATAAATTAACTTATAAATCTTTAAAATTTATTCTTGAACTTGCTTTATTGAATTATTATGTCATTGTCATCATCCTCATGCTTATATCGTGATGAAAGTCATCTTTGGCTTACGTGCATAGATGGACTTGGTATGATTATGACCAGGGATCATTCGGTATAGTCATGACCTGTAATATTATAAATGATGAGGTAAAAGTCCTCAGTGGCCTATAGTGCATTGATGGATAGTTTTTGGTATGATTATGACTAGTGATTATTCGGTATAGTCATGATCATTGATGATTTAATGAATATCATTGGCCCGTAGTGCAGGGATGATTCGATGATGTGGTTTATTTATTAAGCTGAGTCTCAGCGATAAAAATTGATGAAAACATTTTAAATCATAGAAGATAGTAGATATCATGCTCTACTTGACACTTCTAATGGATTGCTTATTCCATCACAGTTAAACTTGTTGCCTATTATATTCTATCAGTTTAACATTGTTGAAGGCTAATGATAATTTATTCTGCATTATCTTAGTCATAATATTTCTTACTGGGCTAGTTGAGCTCACCCTTTCTTTCAATGTTCTCTTCAGGAAATGAGAACGTAGCCGGGACTAGTCGGGGAACGGAGTGAAGGTCCAGATGATAGCATTAGTAGTCCTCACTATTCTGTTAAATAGTGTGACAATAAATGTAATGAGGACTCCATTGAGTGTGGATATTGTCTAGATGACAATATTCTTATTAAAACTTTTAGATTATGTTTTGTCGTATTTTACACGACTGTTGTATAATTAAGTTGTATTTGAATTTTGTACCATGTATTTGGCGACTCAAGATGGGTTATGTATACCTATTTTGGGGGTGTCACAGTTAGTATCAAAGCTTAGGGATATGATCCCTGGCTGAAATGTGAGACAAAAACTAGGAGGGAAGAGACGGGGAATTCCTTCGCTAGTATGACCTACCTAAGTTTATTTGGTATTTAATTGGTCGGTCAAAGTATAGGAATAATATGTGATATGTTAATTAACCCTTGTTTTGTGGCAATATTTGAAAATGACATCCGAAAATGTCGAGATAAGCAATGAAGCACATGAGACCAATTAGTCACCAAAGATTAATACCCAGGATAATGTGCAACAGGAAGACAATAATCCTCAGGTAAACAACAACGATCAAATGATGAACGATGGGACGTTCAAAGATTTTATGCAATTCATGCAACATCAGGCGAGGGCGGCTCCTGTCCAAAATGCAGGTGGAAGCACTGACAACTCTCAGACAGTCACCGCTAAGCAGTTCAAGGAGCTGGGACCACCGGAGTTTTTTGGAGAGCCAAAACCACTTAAGGCGGAGACGTGAATAATGCAGATCAACAAGATATTTGATGTCTTGGGATGCTCCGAGGAGCAAAAAGTTCCCTTTGCCACCTTCATGTTGCGAGCAGAGGCAGATTACTGGTGGGAATCTGTAAAGCGTACTCAACCTACCGCACTGAAGATGTCTTGGGAGAAGTTCCAAGAACTGTTCAACGACAAGTACTTTCCTGAAAGTATTCGTCGCATGAAGGAGGTAGAGTTCATCAAGCTTGAGCAAAACAATATGACCGTGGCGTAGTACGAAGCTAAGTTTGCTGAGTTGTCTCGGTTTGCGTCCCACTTGGTTGATAATGAGGAAAGAATGACACGGATGTTTCTAAGAGGTTTGAAACCTGAGATACGCCAATACTTAATTTCTCACAAACTGTGTTTGTATTCAGATGTTGTAAATAGGGCTCAGTTATTGGAACGCGATAACGAGTCGACCCAACCAAGAGAAAGCAGCCGACAAAATGATAATACCAATGGTAGCAGCCATCGAAGCGGTGACAACAAGCGTGGAGGGAATCAACATAACAGAAATGGTAATCACTTCGGTGGTAATCATGGCCATGACAATAAGAGTGGACATTCCAAGAAGAGGAGATTCAACAATGATGGAAAGACGTCAGCACCAGCACCTGTTGTTAAGGAAGGAGAACGACCGTCCGTCGTATGTTACAAATGTAGAGGGGAGGGACATATCAGTCCAAACTGCGTGATGCAGTCCAAAGCGTGTTACAATTATGGAAAAGAAGGTCACCTAGCCCGATTTTGTCGTGCACCAAAGTCAAGTCCAGCCGGGATGGAGGAATCAAAAGGTGTCCCAGACAAGATAAAACCGGTAGTTCAAGGGAGTGTGTTTGTCGTAACCTCCCAAAAAGCAAGGAATCTGAACGAGGTGATCACGGGTAAGCTAATCATAAACTCTAGTGAAGTATATACCTTATTTGATACCGGTTCTACCCATTCTTTTATTTCTCCTACTTGAGCTCAACGTTTAAATTTGACTCCGGAGAAATTAGACTTTGACTTATCTGTGGAAACTCCTTTGGGAGAAACCTTCATTAAATCCACTATTTATAAGTCTTGTTTGATTCAAATCGGTAACCGCACGTTACACGTCGATCTTATTTCTTTGAAAATCCATGCATTTGATGTGATTTTAGGGATTGATTGGTTAACTACTCATCATGCTAAAATCGATTGTTTTCGTAAGGTTATTAGCTTTCATATTTCTAACCAACCTATTATGCAAATTCAAGTAACCAAACCATTAAAATCAATCACTGTCATATCAAGCCATAAAGCTATTCGTTTATTAAAAAACGGATGTCAAGCATTTTTAGCCCATATCACGGATTTAAATAAAAATACGTCAGATTTGAATGATATTTCTATTGTTAATAAATTTCCTGACGTATTCCCTGAAGAACTTCATGGCCTACCCCCAGAGTGTGAAATTGAATTTTGTATCGATCTTGAATCCAGTACAAAACCCATTTCCAAAGCCCCATATCGAATGGCTCCTATTGAACTTCAGGAGTTAAAAACCCAACTACAGGAATTATTAGACATCGGTTTCATTCGTCCTAGTACGTCTCCTTGGGGTGCTCTTATTCTATTCGTGAAGAAGAAAGATGGAAGTATGCGACTTTGTATTGATTATCAGGAGTTGAATCATGTTACCATCAAAAATAGGTACCCGTTGCCTCGCATTGATGACTTGTTTGACCAGTTGCAAGGAGCCAAATTCTTTTCAAAGATTGATCTTCGTTCCGGATATTATCAGTTGAAGATTAAAATTGATGACATTCCAAAGACTGCTTTTAGAACTCGGTACAGGCATTATAAATTCATAGTCATGTCTTTTGGATTGACTAATGCTCATGCTGCCTTCATGGACATGATGTACCGAGTATTCAAGGAATATTTGGATCACTTTGTGGTCGTCTTTATTGATGACATCCTCATATACTCCAAAACTCGTTAAGACCATGAGCAACACTTGAGGCTGATACTCTAAAAGCTTTGTGAAAATAAGTTATATGCCAAGTTGAAGAAATGCGAGTTCTAGCTTGAGGAAATTGCATTCCTTGGGCACGTGATATCAAATCATGGAATATCTATTGACCCAGTGAAGATTGAAATAATTCAGAGCTGGGAGGAACCAAAATCTATGACCAAAATACGCAGCTTTCTCGGCTTAGCTGGTTATTATCGGAGATTCATGGAAGAATTTTCTCGAATCGCTACTCCATTAACTCAGCTGACGCGAAAAGATACAAAGTTCGGTTGGAGCGAGAAATGTGAGAAGAGTTTTCAAGAACTCAAAAGGAGACTCGTTTCAGCACCTGTTCTGATAATACCATCTGGCTCGGAGGGATTTGTCATCTACAGTGATGCTTCAGGCAAAGGGTTAGGATGTGTTCTCATGCAACATGGAAAAGTCATAGCCTATGCCTCACGACAACTCAAAGAATATGAGAGGAATTATCCTATTCATGATCTAGAGTTGGCAGCAGTCGTTTTTGCGCTTAGGATTTGGAGGCATTACCTTTATGGAGAGAAGGTGGAAATCTATACGGATCATAAAAGCCTCAAATATTTCTTCACTCAAAAGGAACTCAATATGCGGCAACGACGTTGGCTTGAGCTGTTGAAAGATTATGATCATACCATTTAATACCATCCTAGAAAAGCGAACATAGTAGCTGACGCATTGAGTTGAAGATCATATGTGGGTACGAGTGCGATATTATCAACGCAAAGGCCCATTTTGTATGACTTATAAAGGATGGAGATAGAGTTAAAGACTCCAGGGACCCATGTGATGATGGCGAATATACGAGTAGAACCGACTTTAATCGATAAAGTTAAAGATGCTCAAACTACAGACCTGGAGCTGATGCGTATGAAGAAGAAAGTGCAAGAAGGTACTATTCCGGAAGCAAGAATCGATGAAGAAGGAACACTTCGAGTCAACTCCAGACTTTGTGTTCCTAACGATTCTGACTTGAAGTATAAAATCATGATGGAGGCGCATAACACACCGTTTGTAATCCATCCTGGGAGTACCAAGATGTATCGTGATCTTCGACATACATTTTGGTGGAGCAATATGAAGAGAGAGATAGTGGGGTTTATCTCAAGGTGTCTAACTTCTCAACGAGTCAAGGCGGAGCATTAAGTGCCAAAAGGTCCATTGCAATCACTTGAAATTCCAGAATGGAAGTGGGAGCACATTACCATAGATTTTATTACTAGTCTTCCCAAGGTTTCTCAAAGCATAGATGCGATTTGGGTCTTTGTTGATAGATTGACCAAGTCTGCTCATTTCTTACCGATACGAGAAACTTATACACTTGAACGTCTTGCTAGTATGTACATAAACGATATTATAAGACTGCATGGTATGCCAGTATCCATAGTTTCTAATCGAGACCCAAGATTCACTTCAAGATTTTGGGTTAGTTTGCAAAAAGCTATGGGCACGGATTTACAATTTAGTTCGGCATATCATCCTCAAACGGACGGCCAATCAAAAAGGACTATTCAAACTGTGACACCCCCAAAATTAGGTATACATCACCCATCTTGGGTCGTCAGATACATAGTACAAAATACAAATACAACTTACTAACACAACTGTCGTGTACAATACGACAAAACATAAACTGTGAGTTTGAATACAAATATTATCTTCTAGAGAGTATTCATACTCAAAAGGAGTCCTCATTACATTTATTAATACACCATTACATAGAATAGTGAGGACTACTAATTGATACTATCATTCGGACCATCACTCTGTTCCCCGACTTGCCCCAGCTACGTTCTCATTTCCTGAAGAGAACAGTGAAAGAAAGGGTGAGCTCAACTAGCCCAGTAAGAAATATTATGACTAAGATAATGCAGAATAAATTATCCTTAGCCTTCAACAATGTTAAACTGATAAAATATAATAGACATCAAGTTTAACTGCAGCGGAACAAGCAATCCATTAAAAGAGTCAAGTAGAAAATAAACTCTACTATCTTTTATGATTTAAAAAGTTTTTTCAACACTGTGATCGCTGAGACTCAGCTTAATAAAATAATCCACATCATCGAATCACCCCTGCACTACGGCCAAGGATATTCGTGTATTCATTAATGGTCATGATCATGCCAACAACTGTCCATCACTGCACTACGGCCAATGAGACTTTAACCACATCATTTATAATATTACGGTCATGATTACACCGAATAATCCCTGGTCATAATCATACCAAGTCCATCTATGCACTACAGGCCATAGATGACTTTTAACAGAATATAAACATGAGGATGATGACAATGATATAAGAATTCAATAAAACAAGTTCAAGAATTAATTTATCCAGGAATTAATAACGTCCAAATTGTCAACATGATACTGCTTTGTGGAGTAACTTCTAGACTGATCAGGAGAATATTTTCATGAATAGATACTAGATGAAGCGCAAATATCAAGGATATTTCACTAATTTCATGGAGTATAGAAGTCAAAGTTTTAATCAACTGAGTATAATAAAGAATGGAATAACAAAAGAAATCACCATGCATGCGATAGACCGCACAGACAGATTATTCTTAACAGAATAATAATAATGGAACCAGGTCCGGCGTAAACGCACAGACAGGATATTCCGACAGAATAATAAATAATGAAACCAGGTCCGGTGTAAAACACACAGACAGGATATTCCGACAGAATAATAAATAATAGAACCAGGTCCGGTGTAAAACACACAGACAGGATATTCTGACAGAATAATAATAAAGACGGAACCAGGTCCGGCGTAAAGCACAGACAGGATGTTCCAACGGAATAACAAAGACAGAATAATAGAAGAATGTCACCAAGTATAGGGTATTCCGCATATACAGGTTATTCTAACAGAATAATAAAGAAATGGAATAACAGAAATTCTCTTCTTGAATACAAAAGAATAATATCCCTTACCTTAAAAGAACTGGATATTGGAAAAGTGAAGTAGCAGAATACTTTTATTCTCTCTCTCTCTTATTCTCTCTATACTTTCTCTCTCTATAGCTTGAATGAATTCGTGAAAAATAATGAAGCCCTAGGCCTCTATTTATAGAAAAACTGAGGGTGGCTCTTGATCTTAACGAAGGGTCAAATGACTCTTGGTCTTAACGAAGGGTCAAATGACTCTTGATAATATTGAAGGGACAACTACTATTGACGAAAGTAATTACTATTGACCAAGGTAAATACTATTGACAAAAGTAATTACTATTGACCAAGATAAATACTATTGACCAAGGTAAATATTATTGACGAAGGTAATTACTATTGACCAAGGTAAATACTATTGACCAAGGTAAATATTATTGACGAAGGTAATTACTATTGACCAAGGTAAATATTATTGACCAAGGTAAATACTATTGACGAAGAGACTCTTAGATGATGATAAAAACTTACCACAACGTCTCAATTATTGATTTAATAATATAACATATTATACAGATGATACTATGACAATAATTTAAGAGATATGATGCAGCAATTACTGTAACAATAATTGAGTATAGCTGAGTGACTTCTTACGTAAGCATCAATAATCAATACCGTGTGCTACTATGCAACCATGCGTATTACTGTACTTTTACTACCGGGTAGTTCAACAGTTTTAACGGTAACACCTCAGCCGTTATTTTATAGAAAGATAATTTTTGTCGTTTTCTAACTACGATAATACTTCTGTTGTGGGGTCCACCAATGATTGTGCCGTCGTACAAATATTCCCCGACAAACAGAATATTCTCCGACCAAACGAATATTTTATAACAACTTGCTTACTTTGCAAAATTTATAAATATTACCCACAACTATAACATTATATCAAATTAACTCCATAATATTCAAAAATGATATTTATAGAAAATCCATCTTTATTTATAAAAGTTGGGGTCTAAAACCTCCCCTTCTTATGAAATTTCGCCCTCGAAATTAGGGTACATACCTGGTATGTCAAAGAGGTAAGGATACCTTGATTTCATTTCAGATTCTAACTCTCAGGTCATTTCCTCAACATCGTGGTTTCTCCACAAAACTTTGACTTGAGGTATAACCTTGGAGCGTAGAATATGTTCTTTCTTATCCAAGATTTGAACAGGAACTTCTTCATACGTCAAATCTTTCGCTATTTCGTCTGGTTCTAACTCAATAATGTGGTTCGGGTCTTCCACATATTTGCGTAACATGGATATGTAAAAAACATTATGAACACGAGACATACTTGGCGGTAAAGTGAGTCTATAAGCCACAGTTCCTACTCGATCAAGGATTAAAAATGGACCGATGAATCGAGGATTGAGCTTTTCTCTCTTTTCAAATCTCGTAACTCCTTTTCATAGAGCAACACGTAAGAACACATGATCTCCTACATCAAATTCCACGTCTTTTCGATGAAGATCAGCATAACTCTTTTGTCGATCTTGTGAGGTTTTTATACGTTGTCGGATCGTTTGAATCTTTTCTGTAGTCATACGTACCAACTCCGGTCCCAACAACGTTGCTTCACCCACCTCATCCCAGCATACTGGAGAACGACATTTTCTTCCATACAATGCTTCGAATGGAGCCATGCCAATACTTGCTTGATAACTGTTGTTGTAGGAAAACTCCACCAATGGTAAGAACTTGTCCCAACTTCCCCTGAAGTCAAAGACACAGAGTCTTAATAGATCTTCAAGTGTTTAAATAGTCCTCTCTGATTGTCCGTCCGTCTGAGGATGATATGCTGAACTAAATCGTAAATCCGTGCCCATAGCTTTTTGTAAACTAACCCAAAATCTTGAAGTGAATCTTGGGTCTCGATCAGAAACTATGGATACTGGCATACCATGCAGTCTTACAATCTCGTTTATGTACATACGAGCAAGACGTTCAAGTGTATAAGTTTCTCGTATCGGTAAGAAATGAGCAGACTTGGTCAATCTATCAACAATGACCCAAATCGCATCTATACCTTGAGAAACCTTAGGAAGACCGGTAACGAAATTCATGGTAATGTGCTCCCACTTCCATTCTGGAATTTCAAGTGGTTGCAATAGACCTTTTGGTACTTGATGCTCCGCTTTGACTCGTTGACAAGTTAGACACCTTGAGATAAACAACGCTATCTCTCTCTTCATATTGCTCCACCAAAATGTATGACAAAGATCATGATACATTTTGGTACTTCCAGGATGGATTGCAAACGGTGTGTTGTGCGCCTCCATCATGATTTCATACTTTAAATCAGGGTTGTTAGGAACACAAAGTCTGGAGTTGACTCAAAGTATTCCTTCTTCATCGATTCTTGCTTCCGACATAGAACCTTCTTGCACTTTCTTCCTCATACGCATCAGCTCCAGGTCTGTAGCTTGAGCAGCTTTAACTTTATCGATTAAAGTTGGTTCTACTCGTATATTCGCCATCATCACATGGGTCCTTGGAGTCTTTAACTCTATCTCCATCCTTTGCAAGTCACACAAAATGGGCTCTTGTGTTGACAATATTGCACTCGTACTTGCATATGATCTTCTACTCAATGCGTCAGCTACCACGTTCGCTTTTCCAGGATGGTATAGAATGGTATGATCATAATCTTTCAACAGTTCAAGCCAACGTCGTTATCGCATGTTAAGTTCCTTTTGAGTGAAGAAATATTTGAGGCTTTTATGATCCGTAAAGATCTCCACCTTCTCCCTATACAAGTAATGCCTCCAAATTTTAAGTGCAAAGACAACAGCTGCCAACTCCAGATCATGAGTAGGATAATTCCTCTCATATTCCTTGAGTTGTCTTGATGCATAGGCTATGACTTTTCCATATTGCATGAGAACACATCCCAACCCTTTGCTCGAAGCATCACTGTAGATGACAAATCCCTCCGAGCCAGATGGTATTGTTAGAACAGGTGCTGAAATGAGTCTCCACTTGAGTTCTTAAAAACTATGTTCACATTCTTCGCTCCAACCGAACTTTGTATCTTTTCGAGTCAGCTGAGTTAATGGAGTAGCGATTCGAGAAAATCCTTCCACGAATCTCCGATAATAACCAGCTAAACCAAGAAAGCTACGTACCTCGGTCACTGATTTAGGTTGCTCCCAGCTTTGAATAGCTTCAATCTTTGCCGGGTCAACCGATATTCCACGACTTGATACTACGTGCCCAAGGAATGCTACCTCTTCCAGCCAGAACTCGCATTTCTTCAACTTGGCATAAAGTTTGTATTCTCGAAGCTTTTGGAGTACCAACCTCAAGTGTTGCTCATGATCTTCACGGCTTTTGGAATAAAAAAGGATGTCATCGATAAAGACGACCACAAAGTGATCCAAATATTCCTTGAATACCCTGTTCATCATATCCATGAAGGCAGCAGGAGCATTAGTCAATCCAAAAGACATAACTAAGAATTCATAATGCCCATACCGAGTTCTGAAGGCAATCTTTGGAATATCCTCAGTTCTAACCTTCAGCTGATGATATCCAGAACGAAGATCGATCTTTGAAAAGAATTGTGCTCCTTGCAACTGGTCAAACAGGTCATCAATACGTGGCAATGGGTACCTATTTTTGATGGTGACATGATTCAACTCCCGATAATCAATACAAAGTCGCATACTCCCATCTTTCTTCTTCACGAACAGAACAGGAGCACCCCAAGCAGAAGTACTAGGACGAATAAAGCCAATGTCTAACAATTCCTGCAGTTGGGTCTATAACTCCTGAAGTTCAATAGGAGCCATTCGATATGGGGCTTTGGAAATGGGTTTTGTACCGGGTTCAAGGTCGATACAAAATTCAATTTCACGCTCTAGGGGTAGGCCGGGAAGTTCTTCAGGAAATACGTCAGGAAATTTATTAACAACAGAAATATCATTCAAAGCTGACGTATTTTTATTTAGATCTGTGACATGAGCTAAGAAAGCTTGACATCCGTTTTTCAATAAACGAATAGCTTTATGGCTTGAGATGACAGCGATTGATTTTAATGGTTTGGTTGCTTGAATTCGCATAATAGGTCGATTAGGAATATGAAAGCTAACAACCTTACGAAAATAATCAATTTTTGCATGATGAGTAGTTAACCAATCAATCCCTAGAATCACGTCAAATGCAAGTATTTTTAATGAAATAAGATCGACAGGTAATGTGTGGGTACCCGCTTGAACCAAACAAGACTTATAAACCGTGGATGTAATGAAGGTTTCTCCCAATGGAGTTTCAACTGCTAAGTCAAAATCTAATTTCTCCGGAATCAAATTTAATCGATGAGCGCAAGTAGGAGAAATAAAAGAATGGGTAGAACCGGTATCAAATAAAGTATAGACTTTGTTAGAGTTTATGATAAGCTTACCCGTGATGACCTCATTCGGGTTCCTTGCTCTTTGGGAGTTCACAACAAACGTTCTCCCTTGCATAACCGGTTTTGACTTTTCTGGGACGGCCTTTGGTGCCTCCATCCTAGCTGAATTTGTCTTCGGTAAACGACAAAATTGGGCTAAATGACCTTCTCTTCCACAATTATAACATGCTTTGGACGGCATCGCGCAGTTTGGACTGATGTGCCCCTCCCCTCCGCATTTGAAACATGTGATAGGTGGTCGTTCTCCTTCCTTAACGACAGGTGCTGGTGCTGACGTCTTTCCATCATTGTTGAATCTCCTCTTCTTGAAATGCCCATTCTTATTGTTTTGGCCCTGATTATCACTGAAGTGGTTCTATTTCTGGCCTGTTGATTCCCTCCACGCTTGTTGTCACCGCTTCGATGACTGCTTTCACTGGTATTATCATTTTGTTGGCTGCTCTCTTTTGGTTACGTTGTCTCGTTATCGCGCTCCACCAACTGAGCCTTATTTACAACATCTGAATACAAACACAGTTTATGAGAAACAAGGTGTTGACGTATCTCCGGCTTCAAACCTCTTAAAAATATTCGCGTCATTCTTTCTTCATTATCCACCAGGTGGGACGCAAACCGGGATAACTCCGCAAATTTTGCCTCGTACTGCGACACGGTCATATTATTCTGCTCTAATTTGATGAACTCCACCTCCTTCATGTGACGAATACTCTCGGGAAAGTATTTGTCGTTAAACAGCTCTTGGAACTTCTCCCAAGACATATTCAGTGCGGCTGGTTGAGTACGCTTTATCGATTCCCACCAGTAATCTGCCTCTCCTCGCAACATAAAGGCGGCAAAGGGAACTTTTTGCTCCTCGGAGCAACCCAAGACATCAAATATCTTGGTGATCTGCTTTATCCATGTTTCAGCTACAAGTGGTTTGGGTTCTCCCTTAAACTTCGGTGGTCCCAGCTCCTTAAACTGTTTAGCGGTGACCGCCTGAGAGTTTCCAGTATTTCCACCTACGTTGTGGACAGGAGCCGCTTTCACCTGTTATTGCATGAATTGCATAAAACCTCTGAACATTCTATCATTCATCATCTGGTCAGTGTTGTTGTTTGCATGAGGATTGTCACCTTCCTGATGAACATTATCCTGATTATTGATATGTGGTGAATCAATAATCGCCTGTGCTCCATTGCTATTCTCAACATTCTCAGATGCCATTTTCAGATACTGCCACAAAATAAAAGTTAATTGATATGTCATATATTATCTTTATATTATGACCGACCAATTAAATACCATGCAAATAAACTTAGGTAGGTCATACTAGCGAAGGAATTCCCCGTCTCTCCCCTCCTAGTTCTATTCTCACATCTTAGCTAGGGATCATATCCCTAAGCTCTGATACCAACTGTGACACCCCCAAAATTAGGTATACATCACCCATCTTGGGTCGTCAGATACATAGTACAAAATACAAATACAACTTACTAACACAACTGTCGTGTACAATACGACAAAACATAAACTGTGAGTTTGAATACAAATATTATCTTCTAGAGAGTATTCATACTCAAAAGGAGTCCTCATTACATTTATTAACACACCATTACATAGAATAGTGAGGACTACTAATTGATACTATCATTCGGACCATCACTCTGTTCCCCGACTTGCCCCAGCTACGTTCTCATTTCCTGAAGAGAACAGTGAAAGAAAGGGTGAGCTCAACTAGCCCAGTAAGAAATATTATGACTAAGATAATGCAGAATAAATTATCCTTAGCCTTCAACAATGTTAAACTGATAAAATATAATAGACATCAAGTTTAACTGCAGCGGAACAAGCAATCCATTAAAAGAGTCAAGTAGAAAATAAACTCTACTATCTTTTATGATTTAAAAAGTTTTTTCAACACTGTGATCGCTGAGACTCAGCTTAATAAAATAATCCACATCATCGAATCACCCCTGCACTACGGCCAAGGATATTCGTGTATTCATTAATGGTCATGATCATGCCAACAACTGTCCATCACTGCACTACGGCCAATGAGACTTTAACCACATCATTTGTAATATTACGGTCATGATTACACCGAATAATCCCTGGTCATAATCATACCAAGTCCATCTATGCACTACAGGCCATAGATGACTTTTAACAGAATATAAACATGAGGATGATGACAATGATATAAGAATTCAATAAAACAAGTTCAAGAATTAATTTATCCAGGAATTAATAATGTCCAAATTGTCAACATGATACCGCTTTGTGGAGTAACTTCTAGACTGATCAGGAGAATATTTTCATGAATAGATACTAGATGAAGTGCAAATATCAAGGATATTCCACTAATTTCATGGAGTATAGAAGTCAAAGTTTTAATCAACTGAGTATAATAAAGAATGGAATAACAAAAGAAATCATCATGCATGCGATAGACCGCACAGACAGGTTATTCTTAACAGAATAATAATAATGGAACCAGGTCCGGCGTAAACGCACAGACAGGATATTCCGACAGAATAATAAATAATGGAACCAGGTCCGGTGTAAAACACACAGACAGGATATTCCGATAGAATAATAAATAATGGAACCAGGTCCGGTGTAAAACACACAGACAGGATATTCCGACAGAATAATAATAAAGACGGAACTAGGTCCGGCGTAAAGCACAGACAGGATGTTCCAACGGAATAACAAAGACAGAATAATAGAAGAATGTCACCAAGTATAGGGTATTCCGCATATACAGGTTATTCTAACAGAATAATAAAGAAATGGAATAACAGAAATTCTCTTCTTGAATACAAAAGAATAATATCCCTTACCTTAAAAGAACTGGATATTGGAAAAGTGAAGTAGTAGAATACTTTTATTCTCTCTCTCTCTCTTATTCTCTCTATACTTTCTCTCTCTATAGCTTGAATGAATTCGTGAAAAATAATGAAGCCCTAGGCCTCTATTTATAGAAAAACTGAGGGTGGCTCTTGATCTTAACGAAGGGTCAAATGACTCTTGGTCTTAACGAAGGGTCAAATGACTCTTGATAATATTGAAGGGACAACTACTATTGACGAAAGTAATTACTATTGACCAAGGTAAATACTATTGACGAAGGTAATTACTATTGACCAAGGTAAATACTATTGACCAAGGTAAATATTATTGACGAAGGTAATTACTATTGACCAAGGTAAATACTATTGACCAAGGTAAATATTATTGACGAAGGTAATTACTATTGACCAAGGTAAATATTATTGACCAAGGTAAATACTATTAACGAAGAGACTCTTAGATGATGATAAAAACTTACCACAACGTCTCAATTATTGATTTAATAATATAACATATTATACAGATGATACTATGACAATAATTTAAGAGATATGATGCAGCAATTACTGTAGCAATAATTGAGTATAGCTGAGTGACTTCTTACGTAAGCATCAATAATCAATACCGTGTGCTACTATGCAACCATGCGTATTACTGTACTTTTACTACCGGGTAGTTCAACAGTTTTAACGGTAACACCTCAGCCGTTATTTTATAGAAAGATAATTTTTGTCGTTTTCTAATCACGACAATACTTCTGTTGTGGGGTCCACCAATGATTGTGCCGTCGTACAAATATTCCCCGACAAATAGAATATTTCCCGACCAAACGAATATTTTATAACAACTTGCTTACTTTGCAAAATTTATAAATATTACCCACAACTATAACATTATATCAAATTAACTCCATAATATTCAAAAATGATATTTATAGAAAATTCATCTTTATTTATAAAAGTTGGGGTCTTACACAAACTCTTGAGGATTTATTAAGACTGTGTGTCCTTGACTTTAAAGAAAGTTGAGACAAATTCTTACCATTAGTGGAGTTTTCCTACAATAACAATTATCAAGCAAGTACTGGCATGGTCCATTTGAGGTGTTGTATGGAAGAAAGTATCGTTCTCCAGTATGCTGGGATGAGGTGGGTGAAGCAACGTTGTTGGGACCGAATTTGGTACGTATGACTACGGAAAATATTCAAACGATCCGGCAACGTATAAAAATCTCACAAGATCGACAAAAGAGTTATGTTGATCTTCATCGAAAGGACGTGAAATTCAATATTGGAGATCATGTGTTGTTACGTGTTGCTCCATAGAAAGGAGTTACGAGATTTAAAAAGAGAAGAAAGTTCAATCCTCGATTCATTGGCCCATTTTTAATCCTCAATCGAGTACGAACTGTGGCCTATAGACTCGCCTTACCGCCAAGTATGTCTCGTGTTCATAACGTTTTTCACATATCGATGTTACGTAAATATGTGAAAGATCTGAACCACATTATTGAATTAGAACCAGACGAGATAGAGGAAGATTTAACGTATGAAGAGTTACCTGTTAAAATCTTGGATAAGAAAGATCATATTCTACGCTCCAAAGTTATACCTCAAGTCAAAGTTTTGTGGAGAAACCACGATGTGGAAGAAATGACCTGGGAGTTAGAATCTGAGATGAAGTCATGATATCCTCACCTCTTCGATATACCAGGTACGTACCCTAATTTCGAGGACGAAATTTCATAAGAAGTGGAGGTTGTAAGACCCCAACTTTTATGAATAAAGAATAATTTTCTCAAAATATATTTTTTTTAAAATATTATGGTGTGGATTGATATAATGTTATAGTTGTGGGTAATATTTAAAAATTTTACAAAGTAAGCAAGTGGTTATATAATATTCGATTGGTCAGAGAATATTCGTTTTAACAGGGAATATTAGTACGACAGCACAATCATTGGTGGACCCCACAACGAAAGTATTGTCGTAGTTAAAAAACGACATAATTATCTTTTTATAAAAATAACGGCGAAAGTTTTATCGTTGAACTACTCGGTAGTAAAAGTACAGTAATACGCGTGGTTACATAGTAGCACACGGTATTAATTATTGATGCTTATGTGAGAAGTCACTCAGTTATATTCAATTATTGCTACAGTAATTGTTACATCATATCTCTCATATTATTGATTCAATTATTGTCACAGTATCATCTGCATAATATGTTAAATCAATAATTGAGACGATAAAGTTATTCATATTATTATTTATAATATTGACAATGTCTAGAAAGTTCTGTCAAGGAGAGGTTTGGTCACCTAATTACGCGCCAATAAGGAGAAATCCTTATCGAAAAGCCTGCTTTTTCCTGGGAATTATCTAGTTGTTAACTATTGTGAGTTATGATATTAATGATGAATAAGTTCGTGTTGATTAAAGATGAAATTGATGGTTCCATTGTGTAAAAATTATTAGTGTTAATGGAAATCGACATTTATTTCGATAATAATTAATGTCTGGAGGTTATATTGACCAATCGGGTAATTAACCGGATAAATGAGCAATTAATTGCTATTAATTCATATGCTTATAACTATGTGTTCACATGTGTGTACTATTGATTCATATTAATTACTATTAGGAGAGTTAGTGCAAGATTGATAATATTTGCAGGACTAAATTAAAAATGAAGAAAAAGAGGGAGGTATTATACTGTAATATTTTGAGCTCCAAAATGTGCAATTATTGAAACTATATTTTCTTATAAATAAAAGATCATTCTTCCTTCATTTCTCACCAATTCACTAAATCTCACAAGAGCAATTATTATAGAGAGAAAATATAGAGAGAAAGAAGAAGAGAAGTCTGCTACCTCACTATTCCAGTATCCAGTTTTCTTCTAAGGTAAGGGGTATTATTTCTTTCGTATTCATGAAGAGAGTTATTTCTTTCAATACTCGTAAGGGTTGTTATTTTATTCTTTATTATTCTGTTGGAATAACATGTCTGTGTGGTCTATCGCATGCCTGGTGAATTTTGTTGTTATTCTATTTTTTATTATTCTGTTAGAATAACCTGTCTGTGCGGTCTATCGCATGCCTGGTGAATTTTGTTGTTATTCCATTTGTTATTATTCTGTTAGAATATCCTGTCTGTGTGGATTACGCATGACCTGGTTATATTCTTTATTATTCTGTTGGAATATACTATCTGTGCGGGTTACACATGACCTGATTCCATTCTTTATCATTCTGTGGGAATAACCTGTCTGTGCGGATTACGCACGTCTGGTGAATTCTTCTGTTATTCAATTCTTTATTATTCTGTTGGAATAACCTGTCTATGTGGATTACCGCATGCATGGTGAATGATCCTTCGTATTCATTCATTATTAAATTATGGAAATGATCTGTCAACGTGGATTACCGCATGACGGACAAAAATCTATTTGTGGTTTCATATATTCTATTATAATCAATTGGTTAAAGTTTTGGCTTCTATACTCCATGAAATTAGTGGAATATCTTTGATATTTGCGCTTCATCCAGTATCTTTTCATGGAAATATTCTTCTGAGCATTCTTAAATTTTACTCCACAAAGCAGTATCATGTTGACAATTTGGACGTTATTGATTTCAGGATAAATTAACTTATAAATCTTTAAAATTTATTCTTGAACTTGTTTTATTGAATTATTATGTCATTCTCATCATCCTCATCATCCTCATGCTTATATTGTGATGAAAGTCATATTTGGTTTACGTGCATAGATGGACTTGGTATGACAGGACGTGACGGAGGAACAAGAAGATCATGCAAGACAGGATCCAGAACTGGAAGCTGATGTTATTCAACAAAAATCAATTATGGAGGCCACTAAAAGGATTCCAGGGCAAGTGAATTCTATGACTATGAGTAATGTTCATGTGAATGGGACTTGCTCATGTAGCACAAATAGTAATTTATCATTATGGGAAGGCCATCAGGTATGTTCGGAGTTTGTGAATTTGCTACAACACATTAAGGAAAAGTACCCAGAAACGTTTGAGCACTTTGATCCCCAAACTGAGATGATATATACGGTCGGGCTGAATACATTGTGCACATCTGTAAGTTCATTTTTTGAAGTCATGAGAACCAATGTTACTACCTCGATTATCACTCAATACAGGGGCCTGTTTTCTGACTTGGAGAGATGGGGGTTCAACGCTAGTTGGCTAGTGAATCATCTAAACAATGCTGACGAACTTTGTTCTATTGACAATAGTATTACGGGTGCTTTAGGGGAAGTACGAGAACTCCAGGCTCAAGACGCAGAAAAGAAAGTACAAGAACTGCAGGCTTTGCGTGTGGCAAAAGGGTAAGGATGTCAGAGATCCAGGAAGCTTTCGGACATATTAAGACCACATTTGCTGCAGGATATCATTGATATAGGTTATTATCTTGTCATTAGAGCATTCACAACAGTTTTTTTATCTCTATCATTACTCTGCAATGCTATTAAGTCATTCTGTAAAATAGAGATTTAATTTTTTCACTATGTACCCAACGGGTTCATTATATAAATTCCTTAAATAATAAAATTTAGAAGTTAAAAGTTAAAATTTGAAAATTTTAACAGTAAAAGCATCAAATTAATAATAATCTTATAATTTATAAGAGATAGAGTATAATTTATCAGTTGTATTCCAATATAAAATAATTTTTATTTTATTTTAAATTTTAAGTAATTTATGGAGCGAGTATTGAATGGATTGTAGCTGCAAATGTACGTAAGTTCAATATTAATTTTTAAAAAGTTAATTTGTGATATTTTAAATTTTAAATTAATATGATTCATTTAAATTTTGAAAATAATAAATTTTATAATTAATAATACTTTTATAATATTTATAATTATAGACCTAAATTAAATAAATTTATATAAATTTTAAATTTGAATACGTTTGAAATTAATTTTTAAAAAATAAGTTAATATTAATTTTATAATTTAAAAATGAAGTAATAAAAAAATGTCAAGATGTGTATGATTGATGAGTTGTCCACTTAAATGAGGGTGTGAAATGTCATTTTGTATATATAGGGAACAATTATTTGACTCATTCACACTGGGGAGTAAAATCCTATATAGGGATTAAAATAGAGAGTCAAATAAGGATAATGAAACTATTGGATAATGATTTATTGATGTATTCTTCAAAATTGGAGATAAAGAGTTAATTAAGGAAACTGTTGTGAATGCTCCGTGTATATGTGTGCTTGTGTTTTGCAAGGTTACTGCTAAATTTGGAATATCATTGGTAATTAGGTTTTCTATTTTTTGGTTTGTTTGGAGAATATGATCTATATGTACATGGCCTGTAATTAAAACTACAACCTTTTAACAATTTCAAATGTATTTTCTCTGTGCGTCCGTATTCTCATGTTTTTATTTTTATTTTTCTACACTTTTATTAGACAGTGGAGGCTATCTGCCCATACTTTAGTAGTGAGAAGTCCTAATCAGAGAAAAGTCTAGGCGCAAATTGAAAATCCATATTTGTCTATTGATGGGGGATAGTTCAGCAGCCATTGTTATGCAACAAAGATATTACTTAACATGGATGGCGCTGAAATGTGTTACATTACACATGTATTTAATATAACTCTCAACCTTTACGCATATACTTAATTCATATTTTTTGGTCTTTGTTGTGCATAAAGCTTTAGCTAGATAGGCAAATACATCATATGTATTTACTTCTTAGATAAAGCTTTGGACAATTTAAACCCTAAGGTTATGCTTGTTTGTAAGGATTATAATCTCGAAATTATAATTTATCTAAGACTATTAATCCTATGATTAAATAGTCATAGTTACATATTTGTTTTTTATAGAATTATTCATAGGATAACTTAAAATAATTTCATGTTATGTTTGTTTTTTCAAGATTTAATTAAAGGATTGGAGTAAAAATATTATTTGGACTATTATACCCTTACCAATAATAATATATTTTAAGCTATAATTTAAACTTGTTTATACATTAAAAAAATGAACACTTAATTAAAAACTTTTAAATAAGTGGTTATATTATTCAATCAAATGCTCAATGGTACTAATTATATAATTTAACTTTAAATACAGTTATAATTTTAAAATAAATTAGTTTGACTAAATGTAATGTCTATTTTGCCACTCTTCTATTTTTTTCCTCTTTTTATTAATATCTTTTTTAGTAATTTTTATATTTATTTTAACTTATAAGTCATTATGAATCGAACACTTTCATAACTTGTTTTAACTTAATTTTTGATTTATAAATTAAATTAATACTAAATGCTTTTACTTATAAGTTATTCCCGAAGAGGGTTAAAACCACTATATTATGTATAAACTGTTCAAGATCAAATCAAAAAGTGTGAGTTGTAAATTGAGAAAAGCGATATAGATCAACAAACAAGGCGTTGCTCTGTCTCCAACAAATATGATTTTAATATAATAAATGTTCTATGCATGGGTCAATTCTAATTTAGGACAAGAGGGGATACTATAGAACATGAAAGAGTTTTAGATTAAGCAAGCTCAAACTAGATATTCATGCAACTTAGAACAGATAGAACATGATATTATGGTCATTTTAAAAAAAGCTAGGTTAATTTTGTTTAAAATATTTTAGTCATAAATGGTAGGAATTATAATATCGGGTATAACATGATATTAAATAAGGGTTAATTACATATTTTAGTACATTTTTAGAAATAATTACAATAATGGTGCATAGATAAAATAATTACAAAATTAATACATTTTTCTATATTTATTTACAAAATTAATACATTTGGATATTCTTTTATCGTGGCCCACAATTATCTTCCGTATCTCTTCCCGTTAATTATTATCTCCCTTATATCTGTTTCTCTCTCTTTTTTCTCATATAATACGAACACGAACAATTCTTCCATCTCCTTCTATTCTCTACAAAATTACTTCTCCTGCTCTCCAAGCTTTCCTTCAAATATCTTCAATAAGATTTATGCTCTTCTAGTTCTACTTCCATTTCCACAAACACATCCTACATGGGCTCTCTATTCACTAATCCCAAGGTATTTCTCTTCCTCCCACATGTTCATAATGCAGAAGCCTTTTCTGGAGAATGAGAGCAGCCATGAAGTAGAAAGCAGCAGCAGCCAAAAAGCTCAAATTTCAGTATGATCCCTCAAGCTATGCACTCAATTTTGATGATGGGTTTGGAGAGAGAAATAGATCATTTCAACCGCCCAGGTTTTTGGAGGAGGAGGAGTACTATTCAAACACAACTACTACTTGGGTTTATGTCGTATGGGTTGGGTTGGTTGAATCTTAGATTTAGATATAAGGATGTTGAAATTTTTATTATGTGTATAACGTTGGGATTTGTTAATTTTGGATTTGTTCATCGTGAATCTGTGCACTGTTTCATATGCAAGCAGAGGAGAGAATTGCTAATATATTATGGGAATTTTTTTAAATTTTGTCACCAATCCACATTCACACCTTTTAATTTTTTCATAGTGCAGTTGGTAGCCAAACATTCATACCAAGGTAACCAATTCAGTGTTATTAGGTTACCAATTTATTTTGATTGTGATGCAGTTGGTAGCCAAAACCTTCATGCAATGGGTAGCCAAACTTTCATACCAAGATAACCAATTCAGTTTTATTAAGTTATCAATTTATTTTGAATGTGATGCAGTTGGTAGCCAAACCTTCATGCAGTTGGTTGCCAAACTTTCAGACCAAGGTAACCAATTCATACTGCAGGTGTGGAGGTATATATGGTTACCTTGATATAAAGGTTTGGTTACCTTCGTATAAAAGTTTGGTTACCTTGATACGAATGTTTGGTTATCAACATTACATTACACATCACTCTCTTATCTCTCTCTTTCCTATGCAGTGTTCTTATTTTCTTTTGGACATGAAATTGGAATTGGAATTTTCGGACATGAATAAATTGTGAAAAATCAAATATCCTCCTCCTTTCTACATCTCATCAACCATTTTGTGGTTGACTCTCACTCTGTCTCACCGGCGAAAGGGAGGAGGAAGATGACCGACAAAGAGGAGGATAAAGATGACGTTGCCAAACTTTCAGTGTCTGGCTAATCCAAGCACATGATACAAAGTACTTCCCCAAAAAGTACTTAACCTCCAAGTCTTCATCTTTCATTGCCGCCTCAATTTTCTCCGCATCCTTAACCTCGTCATGAGAAATCTCTCTATGAGAATAAACTGCTTCAGCCTCAATTGCTTTCACCAATTCGACTAAAACTGATTCGGGCTTACCAATTCTCTGAATTTGAATATTTGAATTTAAATTATTATTTTGAATTTGAATTTATTTTTGTTGTTACATCCCACATATTTGAATTATTAATTATGGCAGTTATTTCTCCTTAATTATAGGTTTCCTTATTAATGTGAATTGCGTTATTTTTGTAATTATTTTGTGGATGCACTAATAATGTAATTACTTACTAAATGTTATATATTATTGTAAAGGACCCATTAAATAATCTCTCATCTTAAACTATTTTATAATTTCAAGACTAATTGTCCCAAACTCAAATTTTAAAACAAACAACACACTTGAGATTAATATCCATATCCCAAATATAATCCTTGCAAACAAATATAGCCTAAATCTATAAAAATCATGGTGGAAGAAGTTCATATAAAAAAAATTAGCTTGCGTGATACTATCGGCTCTCAAAAAAATAAATAAAAAATAATGAATTTAATAGCCTATAAACCTCTTTTTATTGGGCTTTTTTCTCCCAATAAGTCTACTATCACATAAAATCGCTCATATATACTCACATGTGTAGAGTAAGTCACGTGGACCATCAAAATATACATGTGAGTGTATGTGAGCGATTTTATGTGATAGTAGACTTATTTTTTTTCTCCTTCTTTGTCCTTATTAATTTTCCTTATTGCATAGTAAATGGCAGCTGTAAGACCTTAACTGTTCATAAAATGTTCATATCTTACTCCATGGATTTGAGCTTTCAAATACTTAATTTAATCTACTCATGGAGTAGAATACATTAATATATGGAATCATTAAAAATAATTAATTACACCCACATTAATTTAGGCTCAAATTCCAACATTAAATACGCAGGACCCGAACAGATTCTTGGCCGGGATGGGTTTTTCGACCAATTTCGGCCAGATTCTGAAATTGGGGGCTAAATTGTATCAATTTAGACACTTGATGTAGTAAAGTGTAAGTCCAAATTCTTTGGGAACCTATTCATGAATCTGATATATTTCGTGTAGTAAACTGTATTTAGCCCATTTTGTTAAATTAATACTCCATCAGTGCATAACCAGCTATGCTATTTTTTTAATCTTATTTTTCAAAAATAATTTTTCTTGAATATTAAGGTTTGCATAGGTCATATCAAAATAGTTTTTTTCTACATATTTTCCAAAAGTAATGTTTAATATTCATAAAATCGAAAAACATTATATCTTGAAGGAGTAAACAAACACCAATATTTGGGAAATAAAAGTCAACAGAAATTGTATGCACTTCTTTTCAGTAAGGGAGTATGGATTCATTTTCTTACGAATAATTAGACTTTCTACGCCGATAGTTATTGGACATAATATATGGGTCACTTTTAGTTTTCATCAAATTTGAGGTTCATACTTTTTTTCTTTCTTAGCATTTATACAATATGACTCCACAAACTTTGTAGTTTATTTTAGGACATTATTAGTTTGATCTAATTACAAGCCTACTTCCTATTTTTTGAAGATGTGAGCAAAAAATTCATGGACCCCATAATTTGTTGGGGTAATTCTATGAGGACTTTCTTGCAAATTTGCTATGCTTTAGGTGATAGACTATAATTTTAGAAATTATACTTCTCTTGTGGTTTATTTAATAAATGATTGGTAAATACAATTTTAGCCTCATTGTCACTGTATGATGGACCAACGTATCGTGCATTGGTTCACGGCTTCACGCCAGTAGTTTTCCCCATATTTATCATGATTTATGTTATCATTAGGATTAATTTGGGAAGTAATACCCATATAAAAAAAATAAATGCAAATTGTAAGTGGAAGTATGGGCATATTGTTGTTGGAGAGAGGAAGAGAAAACAAAAGCAAGCAGCAGCAAACAGAATAACTAGATAACATCTGGATTTCAGTTTTTTCTTAGAAGAGCTCCTCATATCTCAATCTACAGCAGCTGAAACTAGCCTTGAGATAAGAGTCTGTTGAGAGAGAACCAGAGAATTTATCTTTTATTCGTCAGGTGGCTAGTTTATCGGCCACTGGACAATAATTAAAGAATTTTAGGGAGGCCAATAGATTTTAAAATTTTTTAATTTCCCCAGTTTAGAAATATAGACCAAAGAGGTTAAGAGTAGGAATGTTCATATCATTGAGAAGTGAGAAGTTAAAGATCATCTCCTTCAAATATGATATTTGTCCATCACTTAATTTTGTTAATTTATCAAATTTGATCACAGCATGTGTCTCAGCATATAAGCAGTGATATTATCCCCCGATCACAAATCTTTAGAAGATGGCTGAACTTTGTGTTTCTAGCATTGAGATATTCAGACCTTTATTGTAGGGGTGCTCAAAATTTTTAGTGTATCGGGTATTAAGGTAAACCGGACCGGTTCAATTCAGTCAGTTCGGGACAAAGAAAACTGGTTCGGGACCGTTTGGTACAATCCGGTTTTTGGTGCCAGTTCCAGTTAGCAATTTTATAGGTCGGTATATAGCGGACCGAACCGGTTATAACAGTCCAAGTCCTTTGTTTAGACTTTCTTGCTTACCCTTGTAAAATTAGCTTAAAATCTCCTCTAATTATAAAATAGAGATAACACAAGAAAAGACATACAATATTGGACTTGATGAAATTTGTATTGGTGGTTTCCTTTATTTATGATATAAATATAGAGGTAAGACAAGAGAACACATATTGGACAATGTGGGATTTATTGATAATGTGCTATCCTTTGATTCTTGTAGGTCGATGCATTTAGAGAACGAAGAGCTCTTGCCTTGACACTTAATGATACAAAAACAGCAGTCAACAAACTGCATCAAATGGTGAATGTATTTGTTGGCATCCTTATGGATAATTATTATGTAATTACAAACTTTAAGCTGTGATGATGATAATGCTTGTCGACTCAGCCACAAGGAAATCAAAGAAAAAGAGAACAGTTAAGAAAGTTGATGTAAATCATTCTTGCTTTAAAAGACACAGCTCCCCAATCATTCACACTTTTTGGAGTTAGATAGAAGAAGCAGAAAGGATAGAAGAGAGGTAAGTTGGTAGTGCATGAAATGGATGAAGTTTAGTATTATTTATAGTGAACTAACCAGCAGACATTTCCTTCACTTTCAGCATGGTAAAGCTTATGACTTTAACATTCTGTTCAAGTCTCATATTGAATGAGTGGAGTTTTGTTGCCATTATTTCTTAGCAACCTTCTTAGACTTGAGATTACTTGTTTTGATGTTAGAAAACTGTTTGTTGACATTCTCTTGTATATTTTATTGTTCTTTTGGGTTCTACGTTGATGTCTCATGTCAAAAGTTAGCAAAATGGCATTAATTTAGGCATTGCAATCAGCCATACATGGTGTAAGCAACTGGACATATCCAAGAATATCATCCCACATTGATTTTATGATAAAAGTTTAAAGAAGTTTTCCTATAAAAAGACTACCAAGTAATGGCTTTAGTGGTCTTCAAGTCCCACATTAGTTAATAGGTAAAAGTCTAAGGAAGTTTTCTTATAAATTAACTACCAAGTGAATCTTAATTAAAGTCCAAATATTTAAAGGCTTCCTATTTTGTAAGCGAGACTGGTACAAAAGTAGGTAAAAACCGGTATTGGATTGGTTAACTGGTTTGGTATACTAGTCAAAAACCGGTATTGGATTGGTTAACCGGTTTGGTCTACTAGTAGGTACCAATATCGGTACTCATTAGATTTGGTACTGGTTCGGTTTGGTTCGGTTTGGTTCGGATCGGTTCAGTATTATTAATTACCGATGAACTCCCTTACTTTACTGAATATGTTTTTATTGGCATTTTACTGCAATTAAATATAATAGGAAGATAAGGGAAACAATAGCAGAGACGAATACTATAGAACAGGCGGGAAGTGAATGAAAGAATTTTACTGTGATACGGTTAGATTAGGGTCCAGGGAAGTCAGCCATATCAAAACCCCACAGACCAAACCAAAGTTAGGCTGCAGTATGACATGAGAGGAAGTGTTTTTGAGGATCTCCTAATAATTGTCACCCTAATGATGTTTAATGGAGTTAATAGAAAATCTAGCTAAATAAGGAAATATGTATGCATTTGAATACAATTGTTTGGGTTGCTGGAATTCTGACTTTCAGGAAATATGTATGCATTTTAAAGGTGGTAACATAGTTCATCATGTGTTTCCCTTCATTGGTTATATAATTGGTTATATACTTTTAGGCAGTTAATTTTTAATGCAATCAACTTTCTTCTTACTGTCAAAATCTTATATTAGCTTGTATCTTCGCTCCCATTTCTAGTTACTGTCAAATAAATATAAAATAAAATAGAATTTCTAGTTTCTCAGTATTGACTTCTTAATACTCGGATAATGAATTATAGGGAATAATTGTTTAATCACTAACCTTTGACTTTAAACTTATTGATGGCCGCAGGCGAGATTTTATAGAGTACAACCCAGAAGTGAATATGTCGCGTAGGATGGGGTCCAAGTATTTCATTGTGGAATCTGCAGATATCAGTTCAGATGATGAAGATACCTCGTCCCGTTGTGAAAGTCATGTCCCAGGTGAAGTGACCAGTTCAGGAAAAGACATGCTAAGGTTCAAGATGAACATATTAATGTCGTCCGAGATAAAAAAAACCATTATTGTGGAGGTAAATGGAGTGAGTGGAAGAATATCATGTCCTGACCTCATAGCTAATTGGTCTCAAATTGATAGCTTAATTTGTTTTCAATTTCATGGTCAATAGTAGATACCTTGCCAGGTTAATATTGACTTTCTGAAATCAATTTGAGATATTTTTAAATTTAGAACTGATATAAATTATTTTAATTTTAGAAAATACAATTATGAAAATTTTAAGCTATATAGTAACTTTTACCTTTTAAATGTATTTTAATGGTGAATGTATGTATTTGACATAAATATCCCTAAAATTCCACATAATTGCAATTGAAAAACTCAATGAGTCAACTTTTAATTAATTAAGAGTTAACTTTGTTAATTTGGTAACTCAGTTGGCTTGCAAAAGTAATCGTTCAGTCTCCTTGTATTTTCGCCTCCTCTTCCACTTCTCTGCTCTTCCTCTTCCGCTTCTAACCAAAAGTTCCCCGTTTACCTCTTTCTCTTCATCTCCAGTCTTCTTCCGAATCGATTCATTTTCCTCCTCCGCTATCTCTCGAAATTCTTTGTATTATAATTTGTTCTCAAACCAAGAGTGGGTGGATTTAAAATTCTGTAGTCAAACCCTAACAAATCACAGTACATAGAATAAGAGAGAAGATGTTGAGGGTTGCATGGAGGAGGCTCTCTTCTTCTCTGCCATAGCGTTCTAGTCGAGCGTCATTGGTCTTTTTCTCAAGCTATCCAATCAACAATTTCCATTCATTGGCCGATCGCTCCATATCCATTCTCTGTTCATCACCCCCCATCATTTTCTCTCGGTTCTGTTTTCTCCAATTCATGAACGCTTTCTTTCCTTTGTATGAGACTTCTTTATTTTGCCCCTATATCTTTCTATAACAAGCCCTAATTTCTCAAACTCATCAATAATTTCATCAATTTCAGATAAGTTATGAATGCTTCGACGGGAAGATTTCTTGCACAAGGTACCAATTATTATTTTGATTATGCTATGTTTTTACTTGGTATATCATATATGGCATTTGAGAATAAAGTACAAATTTGAAGCTTTTACAAAAATTGCAGTTCAAATTGTCATTAGGCAGAATTTGACTTTCATTATTGAGAAGTTTGGAAGTCTTTGGTTGCCTGATGAATTAAGGGAGAATTAGAAAGAAAAAAAAGTACATTAATTTTTAACATACTTTAGTTTTTCTCTATTTTTAACATCATCTATACTGTTAATGTGTTGTTGCAGAACAATATGAATTGGAGATTGAGTGGTTTGACAAAGAGAAACGAAATTGAGGAGAAAAGACGGGCCAAAAATGAAATTCTTCTCTTCCTTTTGAGGTACACATCACTTACATTTCGCGAAATCATTAGTGTTTTTCACAGATTTATGGTCGATCAATGAAACATAATTTAGATAGAAAATTAAAATAATAAAGACGGTTTCCCTCGCTTTGGGATCACACCCCAGAAATGCGGAATTGCAAAGTAACTTTATATTTGACTTCCAAGATGTTTGTGACATTGATTCAATGAAATAAATTGTCGGTGTTGTCCATATTTGCTTTCATGTTGCTCATATTGGCATCGAAAAACATCTAAAACTATTTTCATCTTTAACTGGTAATTTTCCATAGCAACATCTCATTCGTTCCCTTATTAATTGTTATAGTAAATAAAATATAAATAGTACCATCTAAATGCGTTTATAGATTTATCAAATGCATCTCTTATCATGCAAAGATCACAATTTTTGCTCGGTAATGATTCACGCATGATTAGTATGTATATTTTTGTTGTTCTTCATTAATATTTGTTTTTTGACCTTCATATCTATAGATTCTGCTAATTATATTAGTATGCTATAAGGGATGATGCTTTTCTTCAAGTATTTGTGTTTGGTGTGGGTTCGATTCATTTTCTCGCGTTTTAAGCTGGCCATGGAATAATTTTTGTTAAAGCTTTTCTTTTGATTCAATGACACTTCTGTTCTTCCAAGTTGCTGCTTTTAAAGTCGTTCCTAAAGTTCATTTTTCGTCAGTTAGGTCCTTACAGTGGCATTTTTTTGACGTTTCCGTTCCTCCTACCAATTTTGACCAAATTTTGAGTCACTCAAGTCGACCTAATTTGAACCAAACCTAATTTTTAATATTTTAAAATAAAACAAATGTTTTTAATATTTTAAAATAAAATATTATTTTTAAAATAATAATTATATTTAACATTTTAAAATAAATTATTAATTTTAAAATAATAATTATTTTTAATATTTTTAAATAAAATAATTATATTTAAAATAGTCATTTTAATATTTTAAAAGAAATTATTAATTTTAAAATAATAATTATATTTAATAATTTAAAATAATTATTATTTTTAATATTTTAAAAGAAAATATAATTTTTTTAAAAATTCAAATAATAATTTAATATTTAAAAAAAATATTTTCTTTAAATAATTTGATAATAATAATTATTTTTAATATTTTAAAATAAAATATTCTTTTTAAAATAATAATTATTTTTTATATTTCAAATAAAATATTATTTTAAAAAACTTTTAAAAATAATTATTATTTTAATGAAAAAAATATTAGAATCTTTTATTTTTTTAGAAATAAATAATGTTTCATAAAATCTATATTCAAACAAAGTTAAGTTAATTTTTTTAAATCTTAATTGTATTTATGAAAATTTACACATCTTTAAAAAAAATTATTTTTGTTTAATGAAAATAAAGTTTTATGTTTTTGAATATATATTTTTTAAAACTTTACTCATTTTTTAAAAAATAATTTTTTTCCAAATTTTTATCCTAAAAATATTATTTTTTTAGAACTTTTTAATTTATTTTTTATTAAAAAAATTGAATGAAATTATTTTTTTTATCTTTTACTATTTTTTATATTTTAATTTCTATATTTAGTTTTTGTTTTTTAAAATAAAGTTTTCTGTTCTTATTTTTTTTTGAATCTGTTTTTATGAAATTTACTCGTTTGTGAAAAAAATAAAATTTCTAATATTTTCCCTTAAAATACTAATTATTTTATAACTTTTTTAAATATAATTTTTTATTTTAAATATAAAAAATAATAATTAATTAAAAAAAATATTTTATTTTAAAATATTAAAAATAATTATTATTTTCAAATTATTTAAAAAAAAATTTTATTTTAAAACATTAAAAATAATAATCTTTTAAAAAAATTTATTTTATTTTAAAATATTAAATATAATTTAAATTATTAAATATAATTATTATTTATATCTTTTTTAAAAAAGTAATATTTGTTTTAAAATATTTTTAAAATAATTATTTTGTTTTAAAATATTAAAAATATTTATTATTTTAAAATATTAAATTTAATTGGTATTTAAAAAGTAAAATTTTTTAATATTAAAAAAATTTATTTTATTTTAAAATATAAAAAAATTGGGATTGGGTCAAAATGAGTCAAGTTGGGGTAAAATTGGGTAGAAGGAACAGAAAAGTCAAAAATATGTCACTTTAAGGACTTAACTGGCAAAAAATAAACTGCAGGGACGACTTTGAAAATGGGTGACAACTTGAAGGAACAGAAGTGTCATTACTCCTTTTCTTTTTAATGGATCATGAAGATTATTGACTTTTGATTGCAGGTGATTGTAATGAATGTGGGATTATGTTTGTAATTTGTATGTTTATTATTCTCTTTCTGTTTTTTTTTTGCTTTGGTTTCATTTTTGAAGTTCATAAATAAACCGTTTTATGATTTGGTTGATCATGCCTATAGATTTAACTTCTTGCAAAACTGATATCTATGACTATGTATGCAAGTTAATTGCGTCTGCTCAAATAGTTGATTAAATTTTCACAAATATAGTTGAATGATTTTAACAAAATACCCCTAAATAATAAAGTTGTACTATCAAGAAAAAGTTGAAAAGAAGATTCACGGAGATAGATTATCGATCTTTACATTTTTACCTGCGTCATTATATAGTTAAGTTTTTTGCAAAAAGGAATAAACATGTCAAAAATAGGGTTGAAGTTAAATTATTTAGAGAAGTGCCAGGAATTATGGCCTTGACTCACAATTCTCATGTTTGAGTTAGTTGTATTTGTTCACCCATGTCAAGATCACGAGTTGAACAATGTAAATTTGAAGTATTATTGTCGATAATTGTTTGAAAAGTCTTTTTAGATTTTCTTTTTCTACTTAAATGGGATTAAATTCTCAATCATAAGCGACATGAATTTGTACACCTTTCGTGTGTTACTACATAATGCAACTTTATGTTCTAGCATTCAGCTCTCTTATGTGGAATTTTCCAAAACTAGATACGTATATTGTATTTATGCATATATAGCTTGATAATTCGAGACAAACTACTTGACATTTTGATGAATCTCTATTTATATTTATCAATGTTCTAAAAGGTGCTAGGAGATGTCCGGCCCGTGGGGGGGCTTGGCGGAATTTTTTATTTTAAGTCAATTTTAATATTTTATCTTACATTTATTTAAACAAAACAATAATAAAAAGCAAAACAATCTGTGACGCCCCCAAAATAGGTCCACACAATCCATTCTGAGTCGTCAATTACATGATACACAAAATAAATACAACTTCATTATTACAATTGTCGTGCAAAATACGACAACATATATGTTGTGAATTTAAATTTAAATGTTGTCTTCTAGACAATATCCAAACTCAAATAAGTCCTCATTACAATTATTGATACAATATTTTACAAAATAGTGAGGACTACTAAAACAACTGTCTTGAAACATTACTCCACACCCCGACTAGTTTTCGCTATATTTTCGCCTCCTGAGAAGAAAAATGGAATAAAAAAGAAAAGGATGAGCTCAACTAGTCCATTAAAGAATATTATGACTAAGATAATGTAGAATAAATTATCGTTAGCCTTCAATAAATCAGATAAAATATAATGGACAATAAGTTTTAGATCAATATTTGCAGCGAAAATAACAATTCATTAGAAGAGTTAAGTAGAGAATGAAATCTACTATCTTCTATGATTTAAAAGTTCATCATCAATATTTTATCCTTGTAATATCAATCAATACACATCTTGAATTAAATATTCATCTTTGCACTACGGCCAAAGATACTCATTTGTATCACCAGTTAGTTATGTTCATCTCAACACCTGTCCATCTTTGTACTACGGGCCAAAGGTATTTATCGATAATCATTCATCTTTGCACTACATGCCAAAGATATTCAGTTA
This sequence comes from Panax notoginseng, assembly GCA_016801055.1. Taxonomy (NCBI): domain Eukaryota; kingdom Viridiplantae; phylum Streptophyta; class Magnoliopsida; order Apiales; family Araliaceae; genus Panax; species Panax notoginseng. Next base: position 116,068,310 of record CM029023.1, read on the forward strand.
TATCACCATTTAGGACTGAGAATGATGAAAATATATTAAAGACAACGAGTCCAGTGAGATAAAAGGACAAAGATTAAGGATTCGTACTTTAGTTTATCCAAGTTCAAAAATATTCCATAATAAACAATTGTGAAATAAAATTTAAGAATGAAGATCAAAACATGGATACAATCAAAGATAGTAACAATAATAGATAACTTGGATAAAGAAAAAAAATTTAATTTTTCTGTGAATAGTGCCGTATTCGTGAATAATGCCATATACATGAGTAGTGTCGTATACGTGAATAGTAAACTCGACACAAAAAAGTAGAAATTCCATAAGAAAATTATACTTCGTGAATATTACTCGTGAATAGTACCGTATTCATGAATAGTGCCGTATACGTGAATAATGCCGTATACGTGAATAGTAGCCTCGAAATAAAAAGGTACAAATTTCATAATAAAATTCATACCAATATTTCGGTATAATGATATTAAAAGAAATAACACCCCTTACCTCAAAAGACAAGTACTTCTGACTGAAATATCGGATATAATGCTGAAGAAAACTTGTAAGACCCCAACTTTTATAAATAAAGATGAATTTTTTATAAATATCATTTTTGAATATTATGGTGTGGATTTCTTATAATGTTATAATTGTGGGTAATATTTATCAATTTTACAAAATATGCAAGTTATAAAATATTCGATTAGTCGGGGAATATTCGTTTTAACAGGAAATATTCGTACGACGGCACAATTATTGGTGGACCCCAAAGCGAAATTATTGTCGGAGTTAGAAAACGATAGAAATATCTTTTTATAAAAGTAACGGCGGAAGTTTTATCGTTAACTGTTGAAATACCCGGTGATGAAAAGTACAGTAATACGCGTGGTTACATAGTAGCACACGGTATTGATTATTGATGCTTACGTGCGAAGTCACTCAATTTTGTTCAATTATTGCTATAGTAATTGCTGCATAGTATCTCACGTTATTTGATTCAATTATTGTTGATATTTTATATATTATTAAATCAATAATTGAGACGACAAAGTTATTCATATTATTATTTGTAATATTGACGATATCTAGAAAGTTCTGTCGAGGAGAGGTTTGGTCGCCTAATTGTGCGCCAATAGGGAGAAATCCTTATCGGTAAGCTCTCTCTTTCCTAGGAACGATCTGGTTGTTAAATATTGCGAATTATAATAATGATAATAAATGTTGTTAAAAATATTGAAGGGATTTTATAAAGTATTTGTTGTAGATTTTGGCATATTATTTGGACCCCCATTTATTCATTTTTCAAAATAATCAGTATAAAATTATTCGGTACATATATATATATATATATATATATATATATATATATATATTTGTGTGTGAAAGTGACGTGGGGGGGGGGGCTACATGTGGGTTGAAAATGAAAATGGGGTGGGGGGAAGAAACGTATTTGGGAGGGAGTTAGTATTATATATATGTATGTTTATATATATAACATGTGTTTATATATATATAAATGTATTATATTGTTATTTTGATGAAATAATGCATCCGTGAATGAAATAATGCATCCGTGAATGAAATAAGCATCCGTGAATGAAATAACTGTTGCGTCCGTGAATTTTTTTTCTTACACAGTGCCCCTTCCATTCTCTTATAAATAGGATGCTTAGTTAGAATTGAAAATCACACCAAAATCAGAGAATTATTCTTTTATAATATTGAGCGTATTTATTTCGAGTTTTAGAAAGCTTTGAGCGTAGAAAATAGTAAAAGCTTTCTTCAAGGATATTCCCGCTATACCAGTTGGAATACTCTTCTTTTTAAGGTAAGGGATATTATTTTTGTTCAGTATTTATATGAAATAATATTTTCTTCCATACTCTTGAGTATGTAAGTAATATTATTTCGTTTCAGATTTCGAATTCTATACTCGTTTTGTTAAGTTTTGGCTTCTATACACTATGAAATTAGTAGAATATCCTTGATATTTGTGCTTCATCCAGTATCTTTTTCATAGAAATATTATTCTTGATAAATTTTAACCTTTTTATGCCGGAGTACATTCACGGGGTACTATTCTCCCGGGGTATTATTCATAACAAAAATTAATTTTTTTTTCGGTCCAAATCATTTTTGATACAATATTATTCTTGAATTTTACTCCACAAAGCAGTATCATATTGACAATTTGGACGTTTTTGAATCTTGGATAAATTAAATTATAAATCTTTAAATTTTTTTTAATTGGTTTCATTTAATTGAATTCTTATATCATTGTCATCATCCTCATGCTTATATTATGATGAAAGTCATCTGTGGCCGTAGTGCATAGATGGATTTGATATGATTATGACCAGGGATTATTCAGTATAATCATGACCGTAATGTTACAAATGATGTGGTAAGAGTCCTCATTGGCCCGTAATGCATTGATGGACAATTGTTGGCATATGATCATGACCATTGATGAAAACACGAATATCCTTGGCCCGTAGTGTATGGATAATTTGTGGTCATGATACTAATAAATATCTTTAGCCGTTGTGCAGGGATGATTCGATGATGTGGATTATTTATTATGTTGAGTCAGCGATAAAATTGTTGATAAACTTTTTAAATAATAGAAGATAGTAGATATCATGCTCTACTTGACTCTTCTAATGGATTGCTTGTCCCGCTGTAGTTAAACTTGATGTTTATTATATTTTATCAGTTTAACACTGTTGAAGGCTAACGATAATTTATTCTGCATTATCTTAGACATAATATTTATTACTGGGCAGTTCACCTTTTGTTTTCATTGTTCTTTTCATGAAATGAGAATATAGCCGGGACTAGTCGGGGAACGGAGTGACGGTCCAGATGTTTGCATTAGTAGTCCTCATTATTCAGTGAAATAGTGTGATAATAAATGTAATGAGGACTCCATTTGAGTTTGAATACTGTCTAGAAGATAATATTCGTATTAAAACTCTCAGCTTATGTTTTGTCATATTTTACACGACAGTTTTATAATTAAGTTGTATTTGAATTTTGTACTATGTATTTGGCGACTCAGAATGGGTGATGTATAACTATTTTGAGGGCGTCACAGTTGGTATCAAAGCTTAGAGATATGATCCCTGGCTAAGATGTGAGACTAGAACTACGATGGGAGAGGCGGGTAATTCCTTAGCTAGTATGGCCTACCTAAGTTTATTTATTATTTAATTGATCGGTCTGAATATAGGGATAATATGTGGCATGTCAATTAATCCTTGTTTTGTGGTAGTGTTTGAAACTGACATCCGAGAATGTTGAGATAAGCAATGGAGCACATGAGACCGTTGAGTCACCGATGATCAATACCTAGGATAATGTGCATCAGGAAGGTAATAATCCGCAGGTAAACAACATTCCTGACCAAATGATGAACGATGGAATGTTTAGAGACTTTATGCAATTCATGCAACATCAAGCGAGAGTGACTCCTGTGCAAAATGCAGGTGGAAACACTAGCAACTCACGGATGGTCACCGCTAATCAGTTTAAGGAGCTGGGACCACCGGAATTTTTGGGAGAGCCAAAATTACTTAAGGCGGAGGTGTGGATAAACTAAATCACCAAGATATTTGATGTCTTAGGATGCTCCGAGGAGCAAAAGGTTCCTTTTGCCACCTTCATGTTGCGAGGTGAGCCAGATTACTAGTGGAAATCTGTAAAGCGTACCCAACCTGCCGCACTGAAGATATCTTGGGAGAAGTTCCAAGAACTGTTCAACGACAAATACTTTTCCGAAAGTATTCGTCACATAGACGTAGAGTTCATCAAGCTAGATCAAAACAATATGACCGTGTCACAGTACGAAGCTAAGTTTGTCGAGTTGTCCCGGTTTGCGTCCCACTTGGTTGATAATGAGGAGAGAATGACACGGATGTTTCTAAGAGGTTTGAAGCTCGAGATACTTAATTTCTCACAAATTGTGTTTGTATTCAGATGTTGTAAATAGGGCTCAGTTATTAGAGCGCGATAACGAGTCAACCCATCCAAGAGAAAGCAACCGGCAAAATGATAATACCAGTGATAACAGTCATCGAAGCGGTGACAACAAACGTGGAGGGAATTAACATGCCAGAAATGGTAACCACTTCGGTGGTAATCATGGCCAAGACTGTAAAAGTGGAAATTTTAAGAAGAGAAGATTCAATAATGACGGAAAGACGTCAGCACCAGCATCTGTTGTTAAAGAAGGAGAACGATCATCGATCGTATGCTACAAATGCGAAGGGGAGGGACACATCAGTCCGAACTGTACGCATCAATCCAAAGTGTGTTATAATTGCGGAAGAGAAAGTCACCTAGCCCGATTTTGTCGTGCAGTGAAGTCAAGTCCAGCTGGGATGGAGGCACCAAAGGCCGTCCTAGAAAAGTCAAAACCAATAGTTCAAGGGAGAGCTTTTGTCGTGACCTCCTAGAAAGCAAGGAACCCGAATGAGGTCATCACGGGTAAGATAATCATAAACTCTAGCGAAGTCTATACCTTATTTGATACCGGTTCTACCCATTCTTTACTTGCGCTCAACGTTTAAATTTATCTCCGGAGAAATTAGACTTTGAATTTATTGAAACTCCATTGAGAGAAACTTTCATTACATCCACTGTTTATAAGTCTTGTTTGGTTCAAATCGGTACCCTCACATTACCTGTAGATCTTATTTTCATAAAAATACTTGCATTTGATGTGATTTTAGGGATTGATTGGTTAAATACTCATCATGTAAAATTGGATTGTTTTCGTAAAGTTAGCTTTCATATTCCTAACCAACCTATTTTGCGAGTTCAAGCAACCAAGCCACTAAAGTCAATCACTGTCATATCAAGCCATAAAGTTATTCGTTTATTGAAAAACGGATGTCAAGCTTTCTTAGCCCATGTCACGGATTGAAACAAAAATACGTCAAATTTGAATGATATTTTCATTGTTAATAAATTTCATGACGTATTTCCTGAAGAACTTCCTAACCTACCCCCATAGTGTGAAATTGAATTTTGTATCGACCTTAAACCCGGTACAAAATCCATTTCCAAAGCCTCATATCGAATGATTCCTGTTGAACTTAAGGAGTTAAAGACCCAACTGCAGGAGTTGTTAGACATCAGTTTCATTCGTCTTAGTACGTCTCCTTGGGGTGCTCCTATTCTATTCGTAAAGAAGAAAGATGGGAGTATGTAACTTTGTATTGATTATCGGGAGTTGAATCATGTCACCATCAAAAATAGGTACCCATTTCCTCGCATTGATGACATGTTTGACCAATTGTAAGGTGCCAAATTCTTTTCAAAGATCGATATTCGTTCTGGATATCACCAATAAATATTAAAACTAATGACATTTCAAAGACTGCTTTCAGAACTCGGTACGGACATTATGAATTCCTAGTCATGTCTTTTGGATTGACTAATGCTCCTGCTACCTTCATGGACATGATGAACCGAGTATTTAAGGAATATTTGGATCATTTTGTGGTAGTCTTTATTGATGACATTCTTATATATTCTAAAATCCGTGAAGATCATGAGCAACACTTGAGGCTGATACTTTATAAGCTTTGTGAAAACAAACTTTATGCCAAGTTGAAGAAAATGCGAGTTCTAGCTTGAGGAAGTAGCATTCTTTGGACACGTAGTATCAAGTCATGGAATATCTGTTGACCCGACAAAGATTGAAGCAATACAAAGCTGGGAGCAACTTAAGTCAGTGACCGAAGTACGTAGCTTTCTGGGCTTAGCTGGTTATTATCGGAGATTCGTGGAAGGATTTTCTCGAATCGCTACTCCATTAACTCAGTTGACTCGAAAAGATACAAAATTCGGTTGGAGCGAGGAATGTGAGAAGAGTTTTCAAGAACTCTAGAGGAGACTTATTTCAGCACCGGTTCTGACAATACCATCTGGTTCGGAGGAATTTGTCATCTACAATGATGCTTCAGGCAGAGGGTTAGGATGTGTTCTCATGCAATATGGGAAAGTCATAGCCTATGCTTCACGATAACTCAAAGAATATGAGGAATTATCCTACTCATGATCTAGAGTTGGCAGCTGTCGTTTTCACACTAAAGATCTGGAGGCATTACCTATATAGGGAGAAAGTGGAGATCTTTACGGATTATAAAAGTCTCAAATATTTCTTCATCCAAAAGGAACTCAACATGCGGCAACGACATTGGCTTGAACTGTTGAAAGATTATGATCATACCAATCAATACCATCCTGGAAAAGTGAACGTAGTAGCTGACGCATTGAGTAGAAGATCATATGCGGGTACGAGTGTGATATTGTCAACATAAAGGTCCATTTTGTATGACTTGCAAAGGATAGAGATAGAGTTAAAGACTCCAGGGACCCACGTGATGATATCAAATATACGAGTAGAACCGACTTTAATCGATAAAGTTAAAGCTGCTCAAGCTACGGACCTGGAGCTGATGTGTATGAAGAAGAAAGTGCAAGAATGTGCTATTCTAGAACAAGAATCGATGAAGAAGGAATACTACGGGTCAACCCTAGACTTTGTATTCCTAACGACCCTGATTTAAAGTATAAAATCATGATGGAGGCTCACAGCACACCATTTGCAATTCAATCTGGGAGTACCAAAATGTATCGTGATCTTCGACATACATTTTGGTGGAGCAATATGAAGAGAGAGATCACGGAATTTATCTCAAGATGTCTAACTTGTCAACGAGTCAAGGCAGAGTATCAAGTGTCAGAAGGTCTATTGCAACAACTTGAAATTTTAGAATGGAAGTGGGAGCACATTACTATGAATTTCGTTACTGGTCTTCCCAAGGTTTCTCAAGGCATAGATACAATTTGGGTCATTATTGATAGATTGACCAAGTCTGCTCATTTCTTACCTATACGAGAAACTTATTCACTTGAACGTCTTGCTCGTATGTACATAAATGAAATTGTAAGACTGCATGGTATGTCAGTATCCATAGTTTCTGATCGAGACCCAAGATTTACTTCACGATTTTGGGTTCGTTTGCAAAAAGCTATGTGCACGGATTTACGATTTAGTTCGGCATATCATCCTCAAACGGACGGGCAGTCAAAGATGACTATTCAAACTCTGGAGGATCTATTAATACTTTGTGTCCTTGACTTTAAAGGAAGTTGGGACAAGTTCTTACCATTGGTGGAATTCTCCTACAACAATAGTTATCAAGCAAGTATCGTCATGGCTCCATTTGAGGCGTTGTATGGAAGAAAATGTCGTTCTCCAGTATGCTGGAATGAGGTAGGTGAAGCAACGTTGTTGGGACTGGAGTTGGTACGTATGACAACAAAAAAGATTCAAATGATCCGACAACGTATAAAAACCTCACAAGAACGACAAATAAGTTATGCTGATCTTCATCGAAAAGACGTCGAATTCAATGTTGGAGAGCATGTGTTATTACGTGTTGCTCCATGGAAAGGAGTTACAAGATTTGAAAAGAGAGGAAAGTTCAATCCTCGATTCATTGGCCCATTTAAAATCCTTGATCGAGTAGGAACTATGACCTATAGACTCGTCTTACCGTCAAGTATGTCTCGTGTTCATAACATTTTTCACATATCCATGTTACGTAAATATGTGAAAGATTTAACGTATGAAGAGATAGCGGAACCGAACGAAATAGCGGAAGATTTAACGTATGAAGAGATACCTGTTAAAATCTTGGATAAGAAGAAACATATTCTACGCTCCAAGGTTATACCTCAAGTCAAAGTTTTGTGGAGGAACCACGATGTTAAGGAAATGACATGAGAGTTAGAATCTGAAATGAAATCAAGGTATTCTCACCTCTTCGACATACCAGGTATGTACTCTAATTTTGAGGGCAAATTTCATAAGAAGGGGAGGTTGTAAGATCCCTACTTTTATGAATAAAGATGAATTTTCTATAAATATTATTTTTGAATATTATGGTGTGGATTTGTTATAATGTTATAATTGTGGGTAATATTTATAAATTTTACAAAGTATGCAAGTTGTTATAAATATTCGATTGGTCGGAGAATATTTGTTATAACAAGAAACATTCGTACGACGGCACAATCATTGGTGGTCGCCACAGCGGAATTATTGTCGGAGTTAAAAAATGACAGAAATATCTTTTTATAAAAGTAACGGCGGAAGTTTTACCGTTAACTGTTGAAATACTCAATGATAAAAAGTACAGTAATACGCGTGGTTGCATAGTAGCATACGGTATTGATTATTAATGTTTACGTGAGAAGTCACTCAGTTTTGTTCAATTATTGCTACATTAATTGTTGCATAATATCTCACGTTATTTGATTCAATTATTGTCGATATTTTATATATTATTAAATCAATAATTGAAACGACAAAATTATTCATATTATTATTTACAATATTGATGATGTCTAAAAAATTCTGTCGAGGAGAGGTTTGGTCACCTAATTGCGCGACAATAGGGAGAAATCCTTATCGGAAAGTCCCCTCTTTCCTGGGAACGATCTGGTTGTAAAATATTGCGAATTATAATAATGATGATAAATGTTGTTAAAAATATTAAAGGGATTTTATAAAGTATTTGTTGTAGATTTTGGCGTGTTATTTGGACTCTCATTTACCCATTTTTTAAAATAATCGGTATAAAATTATTCGGTATATATATATATATATATATATATATATATATTTGTGTGTGAAAGTGATATGTGGGGTGGGGGGGTGAGGGGGAGGAAACGTATTTGGGAGGGAGTTAATATTATATATATGTATGTTTATGTATATAATATGTGTTTATATATATATATATATATGTATGTATTATATTGTTATTTTGATGAAATAATGCATCCGTGAATGAAATAAGCATCCATGAATGAAATAACTGTTGCGTCCGTGAATTTTTTTTTTACACAGTGCCCCTTCCATTCACCTATAAATAGGATATTTAGTTAGAATTGAAAATCACACCAGAATCAGAGAATTCTTTCTTTATAATAATGAGCGTATTTCTTTCGAGTTTTAGAAAGCTTTGAGCGTAGAAAATAGTGAAAGTTTTCTTTAAGGATATCCCCGCTATACCAGTTGAAATACTTTTCTTTTTAAGGTAAGGGATCTTATTTTTGTTCAGTATTTGTATGAAATAATATTTTCTTCTATATTTTTTAGTATGTAAATAATATTATTTCGTTTCAGATTTTGAATTCTATACTCATTTTGTTAAGTTTTGGCTTCTATACTCCATGAAATTAGTATAATATCCTTGATATTTGCGCTTCATCCAGTATCTTTTTCATAAAAATATTATTCTGAGCATTCTTGATAAGTTTTAACCTTTTTATGTCGGAGTATTATTTACGGGGTATTATTCCCGAATTACTATTCACGAGATACTATTCACTCAGTTACTATTCATCCGGGGTACTATTCATAACAAAAATTAATTTTTTTCGGTCCAAATCATTTTTGATACAATATTATTCTTGAATTTTACTCCACAAAGCAGTATCATGTTGACAATTTGGACGTTTTTGAATCCTGAATAAATTAAATTATAAATCTTTAAAAATTTATCCTTTGCTTTCATTTAATTGAATTCTTATATCATTGTCATCATCCTCATGCATATATTATGATGAAAGTCATCTGTGGCTGTAGTGCATAGATGGACTTGGTATGATTATGACCAGGGATTATTCGGTATAATCATGACCGTAATGTTACAAATGATATGGTAAGAGTCCTCATTAGTCTGTAGTGCATTAATGGACAGTTGTTGGCATGATCATGACCATTGATGAAAACACGAATATCCTTGGCCCGTAGTGCATGAATAATTTGTGGTCGTGATACTAATGAATATCCTTGGCCGTTGTGCAGGGATGATTCGGTGATATGGATTATTTATTATGCTGAGTCTCAGCGATAACATTGTTGATAAGCTTTTTAAATCATAGAAGATAGTAGATATCATGCTCTACTTGACTCTTCTAATGGATTGCTTGTCCCGCTGCAGTTAAACTTGATGCTTATTATATTTTATCAGTTTAACACTATTGAAGGCTAACGATAATTTATTCTGCATTATCTTAGTTATAATATTTCTTACTGGGCTAGTTGAGCTCACCCTTTGTTTTCATTGTTTTCTTTAAGAAATGAGAATATAGTTGGGACTAGTCGGGGAACGGAGTGACGGTCCATTTGTTTGCATTAGTAGTCCTCACTATTCAGTGAAATAGTGGCATAATAAATGTAATGAGAACTCCATTTGAGTTTGAATACTGTCTAGAAGACAATATTCGTATTAAAATTCTCAGCTTATGTTTTGTCGTATTTTACACGACAGTTGTATAATTAAGTTGTATTTAAATTTTGTACCATGTATTTGGCGACTCAGAATGGGTGATGTATACCTATTTTGGGGGCGTCACAAAACTTGCACTGCTTATCAACTCTCAAAGTATCTAAATACTCAAAAAAATACGTTCGATATTATATAGAGAGAATTTTTGATTCTAGTGTGATTTTCAATTATAATCTAAGCACCCTATTTATATGAAAATACTTAGAATGCCAAAGCTGACTAACCTGCTGCCGGTGGCTTCCACCCTTTGCCATTCACGCACACCACCTTTAAAATTCAACATTTTTTCCCAAAAAACAAAAGTGGGGTCCACCCATATTTTTAATAAAAATATTTATTTTTGAAATTTCAATAATTCATAATAAATAGCTCTTTTATCAAAAAAATATGAACCTTATGTCCATTCCATATAAAATTTAATTCTCTACAACTTTGTAGAAGAAAGTTTTTCTAAATTTGAAACAAAAAATGACCGAAATTCACATTCAGGTGATTTTAATACCTCTATTCCGACAAAATACTGATAAAACACCTCATCATTAATTCCTTCATAAAATAAATATTTCCTTATCATATAAATCAATAATTAATTATTCACAAATAATATTACAGAATCACAATAATGACAACAAGGTCGTTCTCAGGAAAGAAGGGGCTTTCCGATAAGAATTTCTCCTTACTGGCGCGCAGTTAAGTGACCAAACCCCTTTCCTAGACATAACTTCTTTAGACATTGTCAATAATGCTATCTAATAATATTATTCAAATAATATGAATTATTGATCTGATAATGAGAAATACTGTGCAGTGACAATTATTGAAATAACAATAATATAAAATATCAACGTAACAATTATTGAATCAATAAAATAAAATATTGAACAATAATTATTGTAACAATTATTGAGTAGTGCCTTCTTACGTAAGAATTAATAATTCAAAAATACTATGCAATACCGCGTGCTACTGTGCAACCACGTGTATTACTGTACTTTAACCACCAAGTATTTCAACAGTGTTAACGGTAACAACTACGTCGTTATTTATAAAAAATTAAACTTGTCATTTTTTTAATCTGACAATTTTCCTTTATGGGGCCTACCAATGGCTGCACCGTCGTACGAATATTTCCCGACAGCAAGAATATTTCACGACTAAACGAATATTCCCCGACAACAATGAATATTTTATAACCACTTGCTTATTTAAAATATTTGCGCATTTTACCCATAACTAACCACATTAATCAAATCAGCCCCTTACTATTTCAAAATAATGAATAGAAAAAATTCAATTTTATTTATAAAAAGTTGGGGTCTTACACAATCTATAATAAAGATAATAAAAATATTTGCTTAAAGTTCAAACACATCCATATTGTCAATGTCAAAGTTCTAACATATCTTTAACGTATTAGTTTTATTCATAAACTGTGACATCTCCAAATTCGGGTTCTATAACTTCGGGTTTGGTGCTCACGATCCATTATACATATCACATCTAACTACCCATTCATTGATGAAATACATCATTCATTACATGTTTTTAATAAAAACATAACTTAAAAAATAATTATATCATCATTATCCCAGGTTAACTAACTTTAAAATAACTTACATACCCTTAGATACTTTGAATCTAAGCGATTTAGCCATTCAGTCTGTTTGATTATTATTTTTTAACATCTGGATGGTTCAATTTTGACTGACCAAATAAGCCAATATTTTCTACCTGAATAGACAAGCTTGCTGTCTGAATGAGTTTTTACGGTTGTTGCCCCCAGACCCATAACTCAGAAAACCAACAAGACCGTGATTGAGTCCAATCGGTAATCCCCTCAAAATTGTACATAACTTTCCCGACGACACTACACCACTGTCCATTGTTGCACAAAATTACAAATGGGTTTATCGATCCAATAGTAGATGGATCAAAATCAAATCAAATACACATATTTTATCCCCCAATCCAATAATTTTTTAGCCAAATGGATTAGAGTGAAAAAGGGGAAAAGAGCAGAAAAAAGTGTTTGGTGGAAGGAGAAAGAGAAAGAGAGGGGAAGGGATGGCGGATAGATGAATGACTTTCTTGGTGGAAGCGGCGACGACGAAGGAGATGGGTGGTTTAGAGGAGGCGGTGGGGATGGTGGAGAGATAAAGGGCTTTGTGGGTGAGTTTAAAATTGGAGGCCAAACTATCATAAAGATATATGCTGCTTGTTCGGGTGATTGAGAAAAAATGGATTAGGATGAGGAGAATAGTACAGAGAATACTTTGATTAGGTTTCATTTTTTTCCTTTTTTATATATTTATTTTACAGTAGCCTCCCTTCTTAATAATGAGCCAAGCCACTTATTCATAAAAAAGGGTAAAAATTTTAAAATTGTTTGAATTATTTAATTTATTTGAATTATTTATTTTTATTTGTTGTACAATAAATATTGTATTTAATTTTTTTTAGTTCGTTCAGACAAAATTATATACTTGTTCAGCATAGTTTAGAGAGGTAAAATAGTAAAAAATTGTTATTCAGATATTTTAGATATGTCAATTATTAAATAATTTTTTTCATTCAGATTCAGCTCATTCAGGTTCAGATTCATTCTGTTTTTATCAAACACCCCTACTTAACTATCGCAATGTGCACAAAAGGACAAAAAACGTAAACTGTGTTGCATTATGTGTTCAATTTCCTCAAAAATGCCCTTTTGTTGATAAGATGTAAATTTGTTATAGTGAAAATAGAAGCTCTGGCTAATTCTATCTGATACATGTCTTTGGGCAGTTAATGTACACACCCATTATATGAAGAGTTTTCATTTAAAGCGATAACCAACCAAAGAACTGTATTTATTTTTTAAGATATAATAACTTTTCACATTCAATCTACCTCGCTCTAGACCAACTAAGTTAACTCAAAAGCTAAGAAACAAGTCGCAAAAACTTTGAAAGACATTTGATGTTATATTTATATAAGTATAAAGGATGGACAAGGTAAAAACAACTAATGCAAAGGAAAAGATCATAAAGACTTGAATGTCGTTAATTATATTAGGATAAGAATCAGTTTCATTACACGTGCATGTATTATCAAACTTCTTCATATGTTAAATCTTCCGCTATCTCGTGTGGATCCAATTCAATAATGTGGTTCGGGTCTTCCACATATTTATGTAACATAGATATGTGAAAAACGTTATGAACATGAGACATACTTGACGATAAGGCGAGTCTATAGGCCACAGTTCCGACTTGATCGAGGATTTCAATTGGGCCAATGAATCTGTGACGCCCCCAAATCCGTGTAACATCAAACACATGATATGGTGCTCACGATATATCATACACAATCATCTAACTATATAAACTTCATAGATAATAATAATAATAACTATTACACACCCATTCAAATAAATTCCCAAGTCTTTACAAACTGAAATTTAAACTTATCGTTTATCGCTACATTACATCATATGCGGAATTATTACTTTTTACATAAATAACTCATCATTTCATCTTAGACTTCCCATTGTCCTTGCCCGAACCCTCAGCGTTCTCAGCCCTAACTGAAAAGTTTAAGCAAGAATGAGCACAAATTGCCCAGCAAATATATAAAGTAGTTTGAAAACATACATCAGGTGTAAAAACATTTGTATGAATGTTTCTCAACAGTTGATATAATTATCAAGAGATAAACAGGAATATCAAGATAAAAGTTCTGGAAATCTCAATAGCATACTTGTAGCATCCCCAAATCTCGGTCCTAATCACCAAGGATCTGGTATACTATTTCTATAACTATTGCGGAAGATATAAACATAAATTGTTTATACATTAAACTTTTACAACATCATTCCCAAGGTCTACAACCTTAACTTAATACATACATTCAATATCTTAAAAGATTTACAATGCTATTTTCGTCAAAAAATTTAATATATCTAACTGCATAATAGCTTAATCTTACACTTTATCTTTGCCTTTGTCTTTACTCGAGCTTTCATCTTAATCTGAAAATTTTTATCATGATATAGCAAGGGTGAGCATCAAATTTGCCCAGCAAGTTTAAATTCAATAAAGATATATCATGATTGAAAGAATTTAATAATAAGCTAGCTAACTTTCAACAATATAAACATTGTGAAAGAGCATGAACAAATTTTCTTAGCTGAACGATCAAGTCAATAAAAATGAATGGTCAAGCATAAACATGAACAGATTAACTGAACCAAATGGTAATGAAGGTGAGCAGCCTTTCATACCTGATGAACGTTTACAATATGCACAACGTGCGAATCAATAATCAATATAGACGTGAATAATCAACAACAATTATTCATTAACATGCTTTGAACATACAACTCAAGTTTGAGTTAAGGAAAACTTGCCTGATTCGTTGACTACTGCTACGCAGTTTAAGTTAACTTCTTTTGGTAAAACCTATCATTAATAATAAGATTGGTCTTTCAATCAGCATATTCTATTTTGTATCATAATACAATTACTTTGTCAATAGATTATCTAACACTTAATCAAATATTAGATAACATCCTAACACATCGGTATTATTATCATTCTTGGATAATTATTCAATCACTGTATCATATACATTATGATTTAACACTCTCATTATCATTTCATAGGTTATTTTTTAACATCTAATAAGTCAAATACTTAATCCAGCAACCTGGATTCTAAATCTAGCAACAACACTGCCAATCCAGCAGACTAGATTCACCAATCCATCAATCCAGCAAGCTGGATTCTAAATCCTTCAATTTCAGTAAGCTTCTTTTCAATCCAGCAAGCTGGATTCATCAGATTTTCCAATCCAGCAAGCTGGATTCCATATCCGTTCACAAAAATACCAAATCAACTTATTATTTTTCTATCCTTTGTACAAACATGTATACACATATTTCATACACAAAAAATATTTTTCCAAAATTTTTCAACTTCCTTTGGTATTTTTTAAAAATCATTTTTAGTTAATTCCTTAATAAATTAGCTACCTCGTGCTTAACTCCAGAAATTCCCATCTCTTGGCACAATCTTATACGTCTTAACGTGACACTCAAGTTTAAATTTCGTGGCCATCGGAGTTATAGAACTCCGGTTATAGCCATTTTTGTCGAAAAATCACAGAAATTGAAATGGTCATAACTTGCTCATTTTAACTCGGAATGAGCTCATTTTTGGACACAAGGTACTTGATATCATATATTTTCATGTCCCAAAAGGCCAGAATTTTTCTCACACTTTAAGTGGCCGAAACAGCCATTTAAAAATTTTGGGCAGAATCAAAATAGCATTTTGCAGTTTTTTGTGCTTTATTAAATATTTTCCATACGGAAATCTACCCTTTAGGTCATTTAATTCTCATACTTAATGAAATAACTTATTCAAGTTATACATTCATATTGTATACTAAAATTTAATTTCTTCTTCCTCTCCATAAATTATTTTCAAATAATTTATTTATATATTAAATATATAATTTAATATATTCAATTATTTATTCAAATATGAATTTAATTTACTAACTGCTTGATACCAATATACATATTTGCATATTGAATCTCCTCTCATATTCTTACTTCTCACACTAAATTTTGACTTTTCTCCATAAAAGTCAACTGTTGACTTTGACCAAAAGTCAACCTTTACACATTTTGTGTTTACTGTCCATTCTGACTAATCTTGACGTCCCGGACGCAACCGAGCAGTCCGTGCTTCAAAATTCTATCTCTAACTCAAATTTTGAGTTTTAAACTACTCCCTTCTTATTGCTAATCGTATTAACTAACGACTTTAAACTTAGTTATCTTCTTATTTGCCATTCAAGGCCAACGTTCAAGCTATGTTAATTACTAACATAGTTTTATCTTGATCCGTATATCATTAACTTAATTCATCATTCATCTTGCTAAAATACATATAGCACCTTACTAAGTATATATATTTTTATACATATACTCATCTTCGTTTAACCTCATAGCATCTCTTCATGTGAAATCTTATTTCCTTAATAAAATTTTCATATGTACTTATATAACATTCTTAGACTATTCAGTTCACATCAAATTTACAAGTATCGTAATACCTTATTCTCGATATTCATTCAAATACATATCAGTTCATTTCTAGGGTTTAGAAATTTTGTAACCCATATTTCTTTATTCTCATTCAATTAAGAAACCATATAGGTTCTTCTTAAAAATTTTGAAATCCTTAAAATTCCATCACAGAAACGTCAATTCCATACACTTATTTTCTGTCTAGGTTCATCTTATAACCTTTAATCCATCATTTTAGGATTTTAATAATTATCTAAATTCTCGGGTTGTCACATTCACCCCTTCTTCTAAGAATTTCGTCCCCGAAATTAAAGCATACTAATCTCTGCTTATTCTCTTGATCAAAACTAGGTTTTTAACTTAACCTTTACAATTTCCTCCTTTGAGGATTTCTCATCTATGATCACATTTCAGCATAACTACTCACTAGGAGTTTACATCTTCTAAACATTCAGCAAATCTAGGTTGTCATAATAACCTTTACTTAATCATCTCAAATTCTACTCGTACGCAACGAGTTCACAATATTTCATATCCATCATCACCTTCTAGCACAACTTTACTCTGAAGAGTTTAAAAAAAACTTTTCATATCTGTCTGAGGGATCATAAAAATCATGAACTTTGAGGTTTAGGGTATTTCTACCTGCTACCTCTTTCAATTAAGAAAGAAAGGTATTCTACCTCTGAAACATTTCTTTAATAGGTATGTTTACAATCACGAAAAAGGTAAACTACCGATGCGGGTACTTTAGAGGATCAGTCTGTTGTACCTTAGTAATCGGAACGACTATATGCGTTCTTAGATTGGAATATTTTATCCCATTAGTATATCCCCATTTTTAGGGTTGTTCAACTCAGACTTATCATAAGATTCCGCAGCAAAACAATTTGGTTTGGCATAAGCTTTCAAAGAATACTTTGAATTCCATAAACATTTGTCTAGCTGAATCAAATAGCTTAGACACATATCAATAATTCGAATTTCAATCGAAACATTGCTAGCCAAATTTAGTTGGCAATAAATTTTCTTTAAAATTCTTAAAAATCATTTTGACGTCATGATATCGCACTGTATTTACAGTCCGTTTGAGGATTCCGTCATTGTGTGACTTTGTCATACTACATCATTCCATAGTGGGCTGCCGATCTTTAGATCTCATACCACACTAGGTAATTATGCATTGATAACTGCATCATTTTTATCATTCTGCATCAGGTTCCATGATACATTGATGATATATAAAAATACATTTTGACATCTCAAATCATTTTTGTCTAGCCGAATCAATTAGCATAGACTTCTCTTTAAACCGTTCAAAAATCTTTGAAAATCATCTTTGGCGTCATCATGCCACAACAGGTAACGATGTGTTAGTGACCCGAAGTCCACACCTACACACTAGTCACCATGTGTTGAGGATAACAAAAATTCATTTTATTTCGAAAGGCACATCAGTACGAATTTAGCTTGATGTCAAAAACTTTGAAGTCTAGCATAGCTAGAAGATTTGGAATACCTATGATTCCACCATCAACTTCAATTTCTCTACTGATCCATTTCTTAATAAGTCTATCTATTTCTATCATCTTCAATTCTCCAATCTCAACGCTATACCAGTTCGTCAAACTTACCAAACATTATGAGTTCAGGAACTTTCCACAATCATATGAGTTTAAGAACTTGTCCTAGTCAGACCTTTGGCGTCCATTCGCTGAGGGGTTCATAAACATTTCATATAATTATGAGTCACGAACGTACCATAAGTATGAGTTTTAAAAACTCGTACTTAACCTTATATTCTCTACCTATTCGTTATATACATGAGAAAAGAATCATCTTATCCACATGTATATAGCAAATAGCGCGACATTAGGTTCCAAAACCAAACTCGACCACTAATCAATATAGGAAGCTAAGCGAACAATTTCCATCCCATACAAAGAATTGGTCAACCTAACCACTATATCGACTAGGAAGCTAAGTGATTCTAAAATCAAGTACAAATTCCCTGCCCATACAAGGAATCATACAACTCAGCTGCTGACATGAGTCCTCAATTGAAATCCCTCACCATTCTAACTTTCTCTTTTCTTAATACGAATTTTCTTTAATCCGCATCTTAACATTTACCACTCTTTTCTGAGTTTACATTGTACCATTTCATAGTACCTTCTCTTTATAGCGTCAGGCTATATCATACCAATCACTTAACATATCTTATGTTATTCAATGATTTAATCTGATCACGTCGTGATCTTATTTAGTAATCATTTCTCCTTACACTTACGATCGTTTTATTTTACGATCTTCTTATTCTTTTCTTTAATCATATTATATTATGATTTTATTAACACTTCTCATCTTATAGACATAGTCTATTTATTATCACTTTTCATCTCTATTACTGGAGTCAGGTAACTCCGGATTCTTATCCTTATAGCTCTTCAAGATTCTTCTTTGAATCTTATTTATCTTTTTCTTTACTTAAATGATGAATTTCTTAAATTCATCTCTTATCCCTTAAACTCGATCTGAGTTTATTGCTTATCATCCTCTACGTGGTTATATCCGAAGGTACACCTACCTAAGGTTTATAACCTACAGCTTTGATACCAACTGTAGCATCCCCAAATCTTGGTCCTAATCACCAAGGATCTGGTATACTATTTTTATAACTATTGCGGAAGATATAAACATAAATTGTTTATACATTAAACTTTTACAACATCATTCCCAAGGTCTACAACCTTAACTTAATACATACATTCAATATCTTAAAAGATTTACAATGCTATTTTCGTCAAAAAATTTAATATATCTAACTGCATAATAGCTTAATCTTACACTTTATCTTTGCCTTTGTCTTTACTCGAGCTTTCATCTTAATCTGAAAATTTTTATCATGATATAGCAAGGGTGAGCATCAAATTTGCCCAGCAAGTTTAAATTCAATAAAGATATATCATGATTGAAAGAATTTAATAATAAGCTAGCTAACTTTCAACAATATAAACATTGTGAAAGAGCATGAACAAATTTTCTTAGCTGAACGACTAAGTCAATAAAAATGAATGGTCAAGCATAAACATGAACAGATTAACTGAACCAAATGATAATGAAGGTGAGCAGCCTTTCATACCTGATGAACGTTTACAATATGCACAACGTGCGAATCAATAATCAATATAGACGTGAATAATCAACAACAATTATTCATTAACATGCTTTGAACATACAACTCAAGTTTGAGTTAAGGAAAACTTGCCTGATTCGTTGACTACTGCTACGCAGTTTAAGTTAACTTCTTTTGGTAAGACCTATCATTAATAATAAGATTGGTCTTTCAATCAGCATATTCTACTTTGTATCATAATACAATTACTTAGTCAATAGATTATCTAACACTTAATCAAATATTAGATAACATCCTAACACATCGGTATTATTATCATTCTTGGATAATTATTCAATCACTGTATCATATACATTATGATTTAACACTCTCATTATCATTTCATAGGTTATTCTTTAACATCTAATAAGTCAAATACTTATCCAGCAACCTGGATTCTAAATCTAGCAACAACACTGCCAATCCAGCAGACTAGATTCACCAATCCATCAATCCAGCAAGCTGGATTCTAAATCCTTCAATTTCAGTAAGCTTCTTTTCAATCCAGCAAGCTGGATTCATCAGATTTTCCAATCCAGCAAGCTGGATTCCATATCCGTTCCAAATCAACTTATTATTTTTCTATCCTTTGTACAAACATGTATACACATATTTCATACACAAAAAATATTTTTCCAAAATTTTCCAACTTCCTTTGGTATTTTTTAAAAATCATTTTTAATTAATTCCTTAATAAATTAGCTAACTCGTGCTTAACTCCAGAAATTCTCATCTCTTGGCACAATCTTATACGTCTTAACGTGACACTCCAGTTTAAATGTCGTGGCCATCGGAGTTATAGAACTCCGGTTATAGCCATTTTTGTCAGAAAATCACAGAAATTGAAATGGTCATAACTTGCTCATTTTAACTCGGAATGAGCTCATTTTTGGACACAAGGTACTTGATATCATATATTTTCATGTCCCAAAAGGCCAGAATTTTTCTCACACTTTAAGTGGCCGAAACAGCCATTTAAAAATTTTGGGCAGAATCAAAATAGCATTTTGCAGTTTTTTGTGCTTTATTAAATATTTTCCATACGGAAATCTACAACTCCTTTTCAGTGATTCCACTTGGAGATGTTAGATAACTTATCATAGTATACTCTCAAATTTTTTCAGAATTTTTACATGTCTGAAAAATGACCAAACTGTCCCTACTCTTTGACTGTCCAAAACAGTCCATTTTTCCTTAAAAACACAAAACTATTTTTGCTAAAATAGTCACTAAAACTTGTGTACTCAACATTTTTGAGTGCTACCACTTGGGTTTAGTAGTTAACTTACATATCTAGCACATCCCTTTGACGGATCGTAAAAATTAGGTGTAGATCAAAAACGGTGGAAATCCAAAATACATAGAAATTTTAGAGATTATAAAACTAGAAAAATCACTTTTCTTTATTTTCGATTTCCAACTAAATCAACACCCAATATGGGTAGATCTAAACATTAAACACTCATAAACACATAGATCTAAGGTTTTTGAGTTTAGAAACATAGATTCAAAGTTTGATTTGGAATAATCAAAAATTACATAACAAAAGGTATTTATACCTTCGATTTTCATGCTCTTCTTCTTCTTCTTCTTCTTCTTCTTCCATGGATGGACTTTCTCTCTCCTCTCTATCTCTCACATGGCTGCCGAACCTCCTCTTTCTCTCTTCCTCTCTGTAGTTCTTTCTCTTTCTTTCATAGTTACCAAGAGCTTGCTTGCAAGTTTAATTAATGTGTTGGTGAAATAAAGAAATGACACATGTAAGGAGTAGGTTACCAACTAAAGTAACCCATCATCACATTCATCTCCCTTATCCTTATCTCTTTACTTGCACAATTGGGTTAAGAATGTTGGCAAAATAAAAGGGTGACCCATGGCTAGAGTTGTTGTAACCAATATTACCAAATGAATTAACCATGTGCTTAATTACAATCTCCAACAAATCTCTTCCTTCCTCTCCTTGTAAAATCCGGCCAAATGGCCTTATCTTCTCCCACTCATTCTCTTTCTTTCTCTCATATAATCATCACATGGTTGCTTGCACTCTTTGCTTATTGTGTTGGTTAAATAAACAAGTGACACATGGAATGAGTTGGCCACCACTAAAGTAATTAATCATTACATACATTCCCTCTTTCCCTTCTCTTCTTATCCGGCCAAGTGGCCTTGGATTTGCCAACATTAGTTTTCTTTTATGCTTTAATAGATTTACTTAATGTCCAAAAAGTCTTCTCCCACTTGGGCTAAAAGTTGGGCCATAACAAATAACATCATCCATTACTTGTCTCACCCATAATAATTTGGGCTTTCCATAAATAATCTTTTGGACTTTAAATTTAATTTCTTGGGCCAAGAAATTTACATAGTCCAATACTTTTAATATTATCTCTCCCACATGTTCCTTAACAATTGGCTCGCTTGAGCTTAGAACTTAATTCCTTTGGCTTTTCCAAATAAAATATTTGGACTTCCTAGCTAAAATGTTTGGGCCATAAAATTAATATGATCCATTGCACTAAATTTCATCTTACCTTACTCATTTCATTAGGGTTTCTATGTACTCAATATAAATTCTTACCCAAGTACATTTAATTTCCTTAACCCAATTAGACTTACATTAATTAGGTTATAAAATTAATTAACCGAGATGTATAAAATAAATCTCTTAAAATTAGTATATATTTTATATACCATAATTCTCTCATCCCATAACTCTTAAGTTATTTAATTCTTCATTCCTAATATATAATTAGGATTACACTAATTTCTTTTTTTTGCCATCACATAATATTCGTATTCACTTACTCACATAATCATTAAATAAATTATGACATGCTCCACAAATCTCTTAGATTAGGTCACTAGTATATATATAAATACTAGGACCACTAAATAAAAATAACCCTAATTCTCATACTTAATGAAATAACTTATTCAAGTTATACATTCATATTGTATACTAAAATTTAATTTCTTCTTCCTCTCCATAAATTATTTTCAAATAATTTATTTATATATTAAATATATAATTTAATATATTCAATTATTTATTCAAATATGAATTTAATTTACTAACTGCTTGATACCAATATACATATTTGCATATTGAATCTCCTCTCATATTCTTACTTCTCACACTAAATTTTGACTTTTCTCCATAAAAGTCAACTGTTGACTTTGACCAAAAGTCAACCTTTACACATTTTGTGTTTACTGTCCATTCTGACTAATCTTGACGTCCCGGACGCAACCGAGCAGTCCGTGCTTCAAAATTCTATCTCTAACTCAAATTTTGAGTTTTAAACTACTCCCTTCTTATTGCTAATCGTATTAACTAACGACTTTAAACTTAGTTATCTTCTTATTTGCCATTCAAGGCCAACGTTCAAGCTATGTTAATTACTAACATAGTTTTATCTTGATCCGTATATCATTAACTTAATTCATCATTCCTCTTGCTAAAATACATATAGCACCTTACTAAGTATATATATTTTTATACATATACTCATCTTCGTTTAACCTCATAGCATCTCTTCATGTGAAATCTTATTTCCTTAATAAAATTTTCATATGTACTTATATAACATTCTTAGACTATTCAGTTCACATCAAATTTACAAGTATCGTAATACCTTATTCTCGATATTCATTCAAATACATATCAGTTCATTTCTAGGGTTTAGAAATTTTGTAACCCATATTTCTTTATTCTCATTCAATTAAGAAACCATATAGGTTCTTCTTAAAAATTTTGAAATCCTTAAAATTCCATCACAGAAACGTCAATTCCATACACTTATTTTCTGTCTAGGTTCATCTTATAACCTTTAATCCATCATTTTAGGATTTTAAAAATTATCTAAATTCTCGGGTTGTCACAATACTAAGGGGTGCTAGATACCCTGAACATTATTTTGTTTCATCGAAAACCATCAGACGGTTTAACAATCAAATAGATTGTAAACAGTCTCTATAAGTACTCCAAGTGATCAGCCTATCGTACCCTACATTATGCATAAGTATAAAATTTAACTGCATAAGCATAAATGGGACTATATGCCTGACATCTGTTTGCCCGATTATTCAGGTTGTTCGTCTTAGTATTCATGCGGGACCGCACCAAAGCAATTTGGATTGGTAAACATTAAATAGCTTCAAAGGATTTGAATTGTTCAAAGGTTATATCACTTATCATTAATAGAATCTTAGCCGAAACAAAAAGCCAGAAAGCATACTTGGAAATACTTCGTTAAAGAAATAGAACTTTAAAGTATAGCAATTGTAATAATTACTGAGTAATCATCAATAACGCTTGCAAAGAAATTGTTATTATATAGCTTTACGACAAAGGAACTTGTACGAAAAAGTAAATAGCACAAGTTCGTTACTAACCCTCACCGCAATAACAATGAGTAAGGATTGAGTAATTGCTCAATAGAACTTAGGGTTAGAAAACTTTCTTGATACGTCTTCTACAATTTACTGCTATCTACTAGCCCTTCACGTAACCTATTCACATGTGTCATGTTAAGCAATTAGGTTCTCGAACACTATTTCAAAGTGTAATGGTTTCCTTTTATTTTAATAAGATGATTAAACTCGCATGTATTCAAATAAAATTTAATTACATAACATGTTGCTTCGTATAGGCCACATGTTTCAATAAAGAATCTGGGAAAAATAAAATTCAGACATTTTTCTGACCTGGCTCGACCCGGATCTGACCAGGCCCGAATCCGACCCAAACCTCCATCAAATATCTGCATAAAATATACTTAAGGGTCTCAAGTCGAAAAACCTCATTTTTCATAATTTTGACATCACATATTTAATTAAACTCATTTATCCATATAACATCATTTATATGAAAAATACCAAATCAGTCTCAAAAATATTTCTTTTTTAGAATTTTGCAGAATATAGTCTCACATTGAACATATATTTTTCCCGAAAATTTTAAATTCCATCGACTATTTTTAAATAGTCCATAATATTCAAATATTCTCAGATTTTTCATAAATCGAGATTAGTTCCAAAAATTCTGAAATTTTCAGGGTTAGCTCCTGTTATATACATGTACTTCCAGTAACAATTTCGTAATATTTGGACTTATACACAGAGAGTTATTTGGGTATCTTTTTAAATAGTATCCTTAGCCGTAAAATTCATAACTCTCAAACCGTATTGCCAAAAATTCTCAAATTTTTACAGGACCTTCATATCTTCTTATATTAACACTCTAAATTTTTTCAGAATTTTCAAAGTACAAAAAAGTGGACGAAAATTCCTCCGAGACAGACTGATTCAAAACAATCCCAAGAAAGACTTCAAATTTTCGTTTCTTGCATCCACTTTTGCAATTTTATTCCCACTAATCTACAGATGATATGACCATGATATTTGGACACAATAAACTTCATACAGCAAGGTATTTTATAAAAATATAACATTAATGAAATTAACACAATAAGACCACAAACCGGATGCCTAGATAAGCGTGCGCGGACTATTTCCAGAGTTTGAAAATTTTCTGGGTTTTCCAGATTTTGATTATTTTCATGCTAGTTCCCAAAATTCATATCTTGCCCGTTTTAATTCAGATTACATTCAAACTTGGTCAGGTTAGACATCATGGTACCTAGTATTTTACAAAATCAGTACATACATCAAACGAATTACCAAAGATACAGACTCAATGGTCCGAAAAACCCAAAAATTCACTGATTACTAGTTAAACCCAATTTGAAGAAAATCTGTGATTTTGCTTCTAGCGTGAAATTAAATTGTTCCTAATGTCCAGATCATCTACTCTCACATGTTTTCACATTTCACAACATCAAACTTCAACAAATTTCTACTTTTTGATTAATTTAGCATTTTAAGGCATTTATCAAACGTAGAGCATGCATTGCTTAATTCTTTGATTTTCTGTGAATTTGATGCATGATTAACCCAGAACTTTTGTTGTTAATAATCTATAATCATCAAACAACAGTAACATGGCAACACAAAGCCACAACAAATCATTTACCATTTCTATATGTATTTTCTTCTTATTTTTCTTATAAAAATAAAATGGGTTCATGGATTACCTTTTGATCAATTCCTTCTTGGTTTAATCTGATGCTCCTTCTCTTCGCTTGTCAAATCCTCAGTAATCCTCCAGAATTCGTACTAACTCTCTTAAGTTCACAATTTTCTATCGGTTAAGAAGTTTTTAGCAAAAAGGAATGGTGTTTTGAGTGGGGAGTACTTACAGAAATTACTAACATATGAACCCCCACCCTTTCAATCCCCAAGTCATCAATTGCATCCAATTTAATCCCGTTCATAAGTTTAATCACTTAATAAAAAGAAAGTGGGAGTTGAGAAAATGAAGAGATTTTGGGTTTAAAGAAAATGAAATACTCCCTCTTTTTCAATTTGGTAATACACGTAATACACTCCTCTATTTTGTCCCAAATTAATAGTCTCATGGGTCCCATCAGTTTAGCTGATTTCTATTTATAAAAAAAATATTATTTTAATCAATTAATCAATTAATAAGCTATTTGACTGTTTTACCCTCTGTAGCCAAACGTGTTTGATACTTGTATCGATTCCTACAAAAGTCAACGTTCCGGACATCATGGAACTATCCGTTTCGTCAAAATTATCTCTGAAATTCGTGGTTGACTTTTTCTCCAAAAAAGTCAATGGTTGACTTTGACCAAAAAGTCAACCGTGACACATTTTTGTGGTTACAGTCTAACCTGACTAATTTCGACGTTCCGGACTCGAATACGCAGTCCGCATCTCTAAATTCCGCTCCGAACTCCAGCTCATGATTTAATACCAACTCACGTAATAAAACGAATTAATTCCCCACTTAATCAATTGAAATAGTTAAATAAAACTAAACCAACCATTTAAATACATCTCATCACATATCTTAACATAACACATATTCATCTAATAAATGAAATCACACAAGAGTTTCACATAAGTTCGTTTATTGATAATTATTAAATTACATAGAAAATCTCGAATATCACATTCACCCTCTCTTATAAGAATTTCGGTCCCCGGAATCATTACTCATCAAACAAAAATATTAGGGTAGTTTTTCATCATTTTCTCCTCGAGTTCCCACGTAGCCTCTTCGGTGTTGTGGTTCCTCCACATTACCTTAACAGAAGGTATTATCTTATTTCTTAACACTTGTTCTTTTCTATCAATTATCTATACTGGAACCTCTTCATAGGTTAAGTCCTTCTCAAATTGAATAGGTTCATACTCTATGACATGCTTGTAGTCTTGCTTATAGGGTCGTAGGACCGAAACATGGAACACGTTGTGTATATGTTCTAACTCCGGAGGTAAAGCTATTTCATAAGCTTCCTCACCGACTTGCCTCAACACTTCAAATGGTCTTATTAATCTGGGACTAAGTTTGCCGTTCTTCCCAAACCTCATTTTCCCTTTCCCAGGTGACACTTTCAAAAAGACATAAGTGCTGATGTCAAAGTCTTGTTATGTTGATCTGCATATTTCTTCTGTCGATCCTTAGCCGTCACTAACCTCGCTCGTATTGTTTTGATCACATCTGTAGTTTGCTGCACCAATTCTGGCCCTAGCAATTACTGTTCTCCCACTTCATCCCAGCACAATGGTGTTATGCATTTCCTTCCATATAGAGCTTCATAAGGTGGCATACCGATGCTCACGTGATAACTGTTGTTGTACGCAAATTCCACCAACGGTAAGTGGTCATCCCAGCTCCCTTTGAAATCCATAACACATGCTCTCAACATGTCCTCTAACGTTTGAATAGTTCTCTCACTTTGCCCATTTGTTTGAGGATGATACGCGGTGCTCAACCTCAGTTGCGTTCCCATGCGTTCTTGAAAACTTTTTCAGAAATTTGCTGTGAATCGCGGATTGCGATCCGACACAATTGATATAAGTACTCCGTGCCTGAAAACGATCTCTTTGATGTAAAGTTTTGCCAACTGATCTAAGGTATATCTGACCTTGATTGGCAAGAAATGCGCAGACTTGATCAATCGATCAACAATCACTCATACTGCATCACAACCCTTCTGCGTAGTTGGAAGTCCTACCACGAAGTCCATCGTGATATGCTCCCACTTCCATTCTGGAATTTCTAAATGTTGAAGTAACCCGCTCAGTTTCTGATGTTCCATCTTGACTCGCTGGCATGTTATATACTTGCTGACGTACTCTGCAACTTCTCTCTTCATATTGGGCCACCAATAATGTTGGCGAAGATCCTGATACATCTTTGTGCTTTCCGGGTGGATTTAGTAACTTGAGCTATGAGCTTCCTGCAAGATTTCTTCCTTTAATTCAGACACCGCTGGCACCCAAATTCTCTTCTCAAATCTTAATAGTCCATCACCACCCATACTGAATTTAAGCTCTGCTCCATCTGAAATTCTTTTCCTCACCTTCTCGCATTCCTCATCGCTGCCTTGTGCTTCCTTGATTTTGTCCAATAGAGTCGAATGAGCTTCCATTGCGAACAATTTCCCCTCTGGCTCCCTCGGACTTTTTATCTCGAGTTCCAATCTAGCCATCTCCTTAATTAACTCCTCTTGAGCTGTTAGCATTGCCAACCTACCACTGCCTTTTCTGCTTAGCGCATCCGCTACGACGTTAGCTTTTCCCGGATGATATAAGATGTCGCAATCGTAATCCTTTATAAGCTTCAACCATCTTCTCTGTCTCATATTCAACTCCTTCTGCGTGAAGATATACTTTAGACTTTTATGGCCCGTGTATATTTCACACCTTACACCATATAAATAGTGCCTCCATATCTTTAGGGCAAATAATACCGCTGCCAATTCCAGGTCATGGGTAGGATATCCCTTCTCGTAATCCTTCAATTGACGCGATGCGTACGCAATAACTTTACCATGTTGCATAAGCACACATCCCAGTCCTTTGTGTGACGCATCACTAAAAATCACGAAGTCACCTGTATCGTCGGGTAAAGACAACACTGGTGCTTCACTCAGTCTTTTCTTGAGTTCCTTAAAACTGTCTTCATACTTCTTCGTCCAGGCAAATTTTACCGACTTCTTCATTAAATTCGTCAACGTTCCCGTTATCTTTGAAAAATCTTGGACAAATCATCTGTAATAGCTTGCCAGTCCTAAGAAACTTCTTACTTCAGTCGGTGACTTTGGTTGTTCCCAATTCTGAACCGCTTCCACCTTCGCTGGATCCACGGAAATTCCGTCCTTGTCGATCACGTGACCCAGAAATTGAACTTTCTCAAACCAGAACTCACACTTCGAGAATTTTGCGTATAACTTATCCTTTCTCAACGCCCCCAACACTAACCTTAAGTGTTTAACATGATCTTCCTGAGTCTTGGAATAGATCAAGATATCATCTATGAACACAACTACGAATTTATCTAAGTATTGTTTGAATACCCGATTCATCATGTCCATAAACGCTGCTGGCGCATTTGTTAACCCGAACGACATCACCAGGAACTCGTAGTGACCGTAACGAGTCCTGAACGCTGTCTTAGGTACATCCTCCTTCCTCTCCTTTAACTGGTGATATTCCGTCCTCAAGTCGATCTTGGAAAAATATTTCGCTCCCTTCAACTAATCGAACAGATCATCTATCCTAGGTAACGGGTACTTGTTCTTAATCGTCACCTTGTTCAACTCTCGATAGTCGATACATAGTCTCGTCGATCCGTCCTTTTTTCACAAATAAAACCGGTGCTCCCCAAGGAGACACACTCAATTGAATATACTTTCTATCCAATAACTCCTGTAATTGTACCATCAGCTCCTTCATTTCTGCCGGTGCCATTCTGTAAGGGGCTTTTGAAATCGGTGTCGTTCCCGGTACCAAGTATATAACGAATTCGACCTCCCGATTCGGCGAAAGTCCTGGAAATTCCTTCAGAAATTCGTTCACTACTGGTATCTGTCCCATCTCTATCCTTGCTTTCTGTGTATCGACGATATGGGCCAAATATCCTACACATCCCTTTCTTAGTAACTTCCTCTCTTGCATCATCGTCAGACAACTTGAGTGTCTCGGCGACCTACTTCCATAGAACACTACTTTAGACTGATTTGGAGTCCTAAGGTTTATACACTTCTTCTAGCAATCTATCATCGCTCCATAGTTAAATAACCAATCCATTCTTAGAATTACATCAAATTCTCCTAATTGAATTGGAATTAAATCCACAGGTAACTTATATCCCCTGATGTCTACAACACAATTTCTATAGACATGGCTAACATGAATTATTTCCTTATTAGCAACTTCTATGTTCATAAGATATTCTAATTCTTCCTGGGGTAAGTTTAATCGTTGGGAGAATTCATGCAATACGAAGGAACAAGTAGTACCCGAATTAAATAATATGTAAGTAGATATATCATTGATCGAAATGATACCTGAAACCACGTCCCTGGATGCGACCGCATCCTGAACCGTCATGTTGAATGTCCTAGCTGTGGGTCGATTCTAAGTTGGTGGTCCACTAAACGTGAGATTTCCACCGCTTGGTCCCCTTCCTCCATTTCCTTCTGTTGAGTTCTTCTTTGGTCAATTCCTTGCTTGATGATCCAATGCTCCACAGTTGAAGCATCCATTTCTCTTTGGTGCAGAGCAATTGGGAGAGATTACCCCTCCTGCCCGCAGTTGAAACATACATTCTTCCCTTTTAGACATGCCCCCGAGTGATTCCTCCCACACTCCTTGCATGCCTCAGTTCTCTTCTTTGCTTCCCCTGGTTTTTCCCTAGAGTTTCCCGAATTGAAATTGTTGCTGCTACTGTTGTTATTGTTCCATTTCCTCTTGTTTGCACCACTACTGCTGCTACCTTCCCCACGATTCCCTCCTTCATTCTTATTCTTTTTCTCCTTGTTAAATTTCATCAGGGCCTCACTTCTGCCCTCAGCGATTATAGCTTTCTCCAGGAGTCGCGATGCTATTCTTTTGTAACACCGAGTGTGACGCCCCCAAAATAGGTATACATCACCCATTCTGAGTCGCCAAATACATGGTACAGAATACAAATACAAACTTAAATATACAACATGAGCTGTGAGTTTTAATATAAATATTGTCTTCTAGACAGTATTCAAACTCAAAATAAGTCCTCAATACATTTATTATCACACTATTTCACAGAATAGTGAGGACTAATAATGCAAACATCTGGACCGTCACTCCGTTCCCGACTAGTCCCAGCTATATTCTCATTTCGTGAAAAGAACAATGAAAAAAAATGGTGAGCTCAATTAGCCCAGTAAGAAATATTATGACTAAGATAATGCAAAATAAATTATCGTTAGCCTTCAATAGTGTTAAACTGATAAAATATAATAAACATCAAGTTTAACTGCAGCGGAACAAGCAATCCATTAGAACAGTCAAGTAGAGTATAAAATCTACTATCTTCTATGATTAAAAGGTTTTCATCACTTTTATCGCTGTGACTCAGCTTAATAAATAATCCACATCATCGAATCACCCTTGCACTACGGCCAATGATATTCTTAAGTATCACAATCACAAATTATCCATGCACTACAGGCCAAGGATATTCGTATATTCACCAATGGTCATGATCATGCCAACAACTGTTCATCAATGTACTATGGGCCAATTAGGACTTTTACCACATCATTTGTAACATTACGGTAATGATTATACCGAATAATTCTTGGTCATAATCATACCAAGTCCATTTATGCACTACAGGCCACATATGACTTTCAACATAATATAAACATGAGGATGATGACAATGATATAAGAATTCAATAAAACAAGTTCAAGGATAAACTTTTAAAGATTTATAATTTAATTTATCCAGAAATCAATAACGTTCAAATTGTCAACATGATACTGCTTTGTGGAGTAAAATTTAAGAATAATATTGTATCAAAAATAATTTGGACCGAAAAGAAATTAATTTTTGTAATGAATTGTATCCCGGGTGAATAGTAATCGAGTGAATAGTAACCGTGAATAGTAACTCTGTGAATAGTACCCCGATATGAAAAAGTTAAAACTTATCAAGAATGCTCAGAATAATATTTTCATGAAAAGATACTAGATGAAGCGCAAATATCAAGGATATTCTACTAATATCATGGAGTATAGAAGCCAAAATTTTAACAAAATGAGTATAGAATTCGAAATCTGAAACGAAATAATATTATTTATATACTACAGAGTATGGAAGAAAATATTATTTCAAGCGAATATTGAACAGAAATAACATCCCTTTGAAAAGAAGAGTATTTCAACTGGTATAGCGGGGATATTCTTAAAGAAAACTTTTACTGTTTTCTACGCTCAAAGCTTTCTAAAGCTCGAAAGAAATACACTCAATATTATAGAAGAAGAATTCTCTGATTCTAGTGTGATTTTCAATTCTAAGTAAACATCATATTTATAGGAGAATGGAAAGGATACTATTTGAATGTTCTCACGAATGAACAGAAAAAAAAAACTCACGGGCGCCGAATTCGTTCAGTTGATTGATTTTTTTTTTTGCTTTTACTATGCAAATACTATGCAGGTACTATGCAAATACTATGCATAATAAAATATAATATATTCTATTTTTTTTATAAAAACAAAACTTATTATAATATATATATAATAAATTACCTTCCATTCACGTTAAACCCATCCCCCCCATTTACTGACATTTGATTTTTCTTCCATACGTGGGCCCCACATATGGCCCCACCTTTATTATATTAGATAATTTTTTACCGATTATTTTGAAAAATGGATAAATGAGGGTCCATAATATAAGCAAAATTTACAACATAAAAATTCTCTCAATATTTTTAACAACATTTATTCATTATTATTATAACTAGCAATATTAACAACCAGATCGTTTTCAGAAAAGAGGGGACTTTTCAATAATGATTTCTCCCTATTGGCGTGTAATTAGGTGACCAAACCTCTCCTCGACAGAACTTTTTGGACATTGTTAATTATGCAAATAATAGTATGAATAACTTGTCATCTCAATTATTGATTTAATAATATATAAAATATCAACAATAATTGAATCAAATAACGTGAGATACTATATTGCAATTACTGTAGCAATAATTGAACAAAACTGAGTGACTTCTCACGTAAGCATCAATAATTAATATTGTGTGCTACTATGCAACCACGCATATTACTGTACTTTTAACACCGGATATTTCAACAGGTAACGGTAAAACTTTCGCCGTTATTTTCATAAAAAGATATTTTTGTCGTTTTCTCATCCTGATAATAATTTCGTTGTGGGGTCCACCAATGATTGTGTCGTCGTACGAATATTCCCTGTTAAAACGAATATTTTCCGACCAATCGAATATAATATAACCACTTGCGTACTTTGTAAAATTTATAAATATTATCCACAACTATAACATTATATCAAATTCATTCCATAATATTCAAAAATGATATTTATAGAAAATTCATCTTTATTCATAAAAGTTGGGGTCTCACAACCTCCACTTCTAATGAAATTTTACCCTAGAAATTAGAGTACATACCTGGTATGACGAATAGGTGAGGATACATTGATCTCATTTTAGATTCTAACTCCTAGGTCATTTCCTCAACATTGTGGTTTCTCCACAAAATTTTAACTTGAGGTATAACCTTGGAGCGTAGAATATATTCCTTTTTATCCAAGATTTTAACAGGAACCTCTGCATATGTTAAATCTTTTGCTATTTCGTCTGGTTCTAACTCAATAATATGATTCGGGTCTTCCACATATTTACGTAACATGGATATATGAAAAACGTTATGAACACGAGACATACTTGGCGGTAAAGCGAGTCTATAGGCCACAGTTCCTACTCGGTCAAGGATTTCAAATGGGCCAATGAATCGAGTATTGAGCTCTCCTCTCTTTCTAAATCTCGTAACTCCCTTCCATGGAGCAACACGTAACAATACATTTTCTCCAACATTGAATTCCACGTTCTTCCGATGAAGATCAGCATAACTCTTTTGTCGATCTTGTGAGGTTTTTATATGTTGCCGGATCGTTTGAATCTTTTCTGTTGTCATGCGTACCAATTCCGGTCCCAACAACGTTGCTTCACCCACCTCGTCCCAGTATACTAGAGAACGACAATTTCTTCCATACAACGCCTCAAATTGAGCCATGCCGATACTTGCTTGATAACTGTTGTTGTAGGAAAATTTCACCAATGGTAAGAACTTGTCCCAACTTCCCTTAAAGTCAAGGACACAAAGTCTTAATAAATTTTCAAGGGTTTGAATAGTCCTCTCCGACTGCTCGTCTGTTTGAGGATGATACGCCGAACTAAATCGTAAATTTGTGCCCATAGCTTTTTACAAACTAACCCAAAATCGTGAAGTGAATCTTGGATCTCGATCAGAAACTATGGATACTGGCATACCATACAGTCTTACAATCTTGTTTATGTATATACGAGCATGACGTTCAAGTAAAAAAGTTTCTCGTATAGGTAAGAAATGAGCAGACTTGGTCAATCTATCAACAATGACCCAAATTGCATTTATGCCTTGAGAAACCTTGGGAAGACTAGTAACAAAATCCATGGTAATGTGGTCCCACTTTTATTCTGAAATTTCAAGTGGTTGCAATAGACCTTTTGGCACTTGATGCTCCGCCTTGACCCGTTGACGAGTTAAACACATTGAGATAAACTCCGCTATCTCTCTCTTCATATTGCTCCACCAAAATGTATGTCGAAGATCACGATACATTTTGGTACTCCCAAGATGGATTGCAAACGGTGTGTTGTGCACCTCCATCATTTTATACTTTAAATCAAGGTCGTTAGGAACACAAAGTCTGGAGTTGACTCTAAGTATTCCTTCTTCATCGATTCTTGTTTTCGGGATCGCACCTTTTTGCACTTTCTTCCTAATACGCATCAGCTTCAGGTCTGTAGCTTGAGCATTTTTAACTTTATCAATTAAAGTCGGGTCTACTCGTATATTCGCCATCATCACATGGGTCCCTGGAGTCTTTAACTCTATCTCCATTCTTTGCGAGTCATATAAAATGGGCATTTGCGTTGACAATATCGCACTCGTATCCGCATATGATCTTTAACTCAATGCGTTAGCTACCACGTTCGCTTTTTCAAGATGGTATTGAATGATATGATCATAATCTTTCAACAGTTCGAGCCAACGTCGTTGCCACATGTTGAGTTCATTTTGAGTGAAGAAATATTTGAGGCTTTTATGATGCGTATAGACCTCCACTTTCTTCCCATACAGGTAATGTCTCCAAATTTTAAGTGCGAAGACAACAGCTGCCAACTCTAAATCATGAGTAGGATAATTCTTCTCATATTCTTTGAGTTGTCGAGAGGCATAGGCTATGACTTTCCCATGTTGCATGAGAATACATCCTAACCCTTTTCCTGAAGCATCACTGTAGATGACAAATCCCTCCGAACCAGATGGTATTGTCAGAACAGGTGCTGAAATGAGTCTCCTCTTGAGTTTTTAAAAACTCTTCTCACATTCTTCGCTCCAACCGAATTTTGTATTTTTCCAAGTCAGCTGAGTTAATGGAGTAGCGATTCGAGAAAACTCTTCTACGAATCTCCGATAATAACCAGCTAAGCCGAGAAAGCTACGTACTTCGGTCACTGATGTAGGTTGCTTTCAGCTTTGTATGGCTTCAATCTTTGCCGGGTCAATAGATATTCCATGACTTGATACTACGTGCCCAAGGAATGCTACTTCCTCAAGCCAGAACTCGCATTTCTTCAACTTGGCATAAAACTTATTTTCACGAAGCTTTTGGAGTATCAGCCTCAAGTGTTGCTCATGATCTTCACGGCTTTTGGAATATATGAGAATGTCATCAATAAAGACAACCACAAAATGATCCAAATATTCCTTGAATACTCGGTTCATCATATCCATGAAGGCAGCATGAGCATTACTCAATCCAAAGGACATGACTAGGAATTCGTAATGCCCTTACCGAGTTTTGAAAGCAGTCTTTGGAATGTCATCGGTTTTAATCTTTAACTGATGATATCTGGAACGAAGATCGATCTTTGAAAAGAATTTGGCGCCTTGCAACTGGTCAAACAGGTCATCAATTCATAGCAACGGGTACCTATTTTTGATGGTGACATGGTTCAATTCCCGATAATCAATACAAAGTCGCATACTTTCATCTTTTTTTTTTCATAAATAGAACATGTGCACCCCAAGGAGACGTACTAGGGCGAATAAAATCGATGTCTAACAATTCCTGCAATTGGGTCTTTAACTTCTGAAGTTCAATAGGAGCCATTCGATATGGGGTTTTGGAAATGGGTTTTGTACTGGGTTCAAGGTCGATACAAAATTCAACTTCACGCTCTAGGGATAGGCCAGGAAGTTCTTCAGGGAATACGTCAGGAAATTTATTAACAATAGAAATATCATTCAAATCTGACGTATTTTTGTTTAAATCCGTGACATGAGCTAAGAAAGCTTGACATTCGTTTTTCAATAAACGAATAGCTTTATGGCTTGAGATGACAGTGATTGATTTTAATGGTTTGGTTGCTTGAATTCGCATAATAGGTTGGTTAGGAATATGAAAGCTAACAACCTTACGAAAATAATCATTTTTTGCATGATAAGTTGTTAACCAATCAATCCCTAGAATTACGTCAAACGCAAGTATTTTTAAGGAAATAAGATCGACAGGTAATGTGAGGGTACCGATTTGAACCAAACAAGACTTATAAACAGTAGATGTAAAGAAGGTTTCTCCCAACGGAGTTTCAACAGATAAGTCAAAGTCTAATTTCTTCGTAGTCAAATTTAAACGTTGAGCGCAAGTAGGAGAAATAAACGAATGGGTAGAACCGGTATCAAATAAGGTATATACTTCGCTAGAGTTTATGATAAGCTTACCCGTGATGACCTCGTTTGGGTTCCTTGCTTTCTGGGAGGTCACAACAAACGCTCTCCATTGAACTACTGGTTTTGACTTGTCTGGGACGACATTTGGTGTCACCATTCCAACTGGACTTGGCTTCTCAGTACGACAAAATCTAGCTAGGTGACCTTCTCTTCCACAATTGTAACACGTTTTGGACTGCTGCGCACAGTTTGGACTGATGTGTCCCTCCCCTCCGCATTTGAAGCATATGATAGGTGGGCGTTCTCCTTCCTTAACAACGGGTGCTGGTGATGACGCATTTCCGTCATTGTTGAATCTCCTCTTCTTGAAATGTCCACTTTTATTGTCTTGACCATGATTACCACCGAAGTGGTTAACATTTCTGGCATGTTGATTCCCTCCACGTTTGTTGTCACCGTTGCGATGACTGTTACCACTGGTATTATCATTTTGTCGGCTGCTTTCTCTTGGTTGGGTTGACTCATTATCGCGCTCCAATAATTGAGCCCTATTTACAACATCTGAATACAAATATAGTTTATGAGAAATTAGATATTGACGTATCTCGGGTTTCAAACCTCTTAGAAGCATCCGCGTCATTCTCTCCTCATTATCAACCAAGTGGGACGCAAACTGGGACAACTCGGCAAACTTAGCTTTGTATTGCGACACGGTCATATTGTTCTGCTCCAGCTTGATGAACTCTACCTCCTTCATGTGACGAATACTTTCGGAAAAGTACTTGTCATTGAACAGTTCTTAGAACTTCTCCCAATACATTTTGAGTGCGGCAGGCTGAGTATGCTTTACAGATTCCCACCAGTAATCTACCTTTCCTCGTAACATAAAGGTGGTAAAGGGAACTTTTTGCTCCTCGGAGCATCCCAAGACATCAAATATCTTGGTGATCTGCTTTATCCACGTCTCCGCCTTAAGTGGTTTTGGCTCTCTAATAAACTCCAGTGGTCCCAGCTCCTTGAAATGCTTATCGGTGACCGTCCGAGAGTTGCCAGTGTTTCCACCTGCATTTTGGATATGAGTCTCTCGCCTGATGTTGCATGAATTGTAGAAAGTCCCTAAACATTTCGTCGTTCATCATTTGGTCGGTGTTATTGTTTGCATGAGGATCGTTGGTGATTCAACGGTCTCCTGTGCTCCATTGCTATTCTCAACATTCTCGGATGTCATTTTTAAATACTGCCACAAAACAAGGGTTAATTGACATGTCACATATTATTCCTATACTCTGATCGATCAATTAAATACCAAATAAACTTAGGTAGGTAGGTCATACTAGCGAAGGAATTACCCGTCTCTCCCATCCTAATTCTAATCTCACATCTCAGCCAGGGATCATATCCCTAAGCTCTGATACCAACCGTGACGCCCCCAAAATAGGTATCATCACCCATTCTGAGTCGCCAAATACATGGTATAGAATACAAATACAAACTTAAATATACAACATGAGCTGTGAGTTTTAATACAAATATTTTCTTCTAAATAAGTCCTCAATACATTTATTATCACACTATTTCATAGAATAGTGAGAACTACTAATGCAAACATCTGGACCGTCACTCCGTTTTCCGACTAGTCCCAGCTATATTCTCATTTCCTGAAGAGAACAATGAAAGAAAAGGGTGAGCTCAACTAGCCCAGTAAGAAATATTATGACTAATGTAATACCCGGTAAAAATTTATAAATAAAGAAATAGTGAATAATAAAAATTTCTTGTTTTAAAACATATTAATTGGACTTTGTCATTTGTTTGGGTCAAATAGTATTTAATGATGTGGACTACACTAATTGGGCTTAATTTTGTATTTGAGTAATTTAAATTTTATTAAAATTAAAAGAGTTAATAAAATATATAAATAACTAAACCTACCCTTACCCTCATTATACAATCTGGAAAGAAAAAAAAAAGAAGTAGCGGCTGGGTTG
Source organism: Panax notoginseng (assembly GCA_016801055.1). Classification (NCBI taxonomy): domain Eukaryota; kingdom Viridiplantae; phylum Streptophyta; class Magnoliopsida; order Apiales; family Araliaceae; genus Panax; species Panax notoginseng. The sequence continues at coordinate 116,106,820 of CM029023.1, forward strand.
TGAAAGGAAGAAGAGAATCATAGTTTTGCTCTTTATCAGGTAAATTGTTAGCAATTACCATTTTTTTTATGATTTGTATCATCACATATACGGTGGGGGTATCTAATTGATTTAGATATTAAATTGAAGTCAGGGAGTACCTTTCCTTCAGCCAGAATCATGTGGCTATCTACATTATTATACAAGTAATGTTAAACTTTTAAGTTATGATTATTGAATTTAGTTTGTATATATAATATGTACTTATCAATTTGGAAAAAACGGAAGGCAGTGGCCAGTGGGTATAATCCGCCTGATTCATGTATGAACTAGTCATATTATTTTATGGTAATGATGATGATAACTAATGAGTTTAATTAAATAAATTAAGTTTCAATACCCTAATAGCAAAATTGGCGGCACAATATTTTTTTTTCTTTATACATTGATCTGCACCATGGTAAAGGTTCCTGTGTAAGAATTTGGATTTTTAATAGTAAAGAATTCGGTAATCAGGGAGGCACTATATATATGCACTTTTCCACCAGACAAAATTTTAGAAGAATGTAAAGAACCATAGTATTAATAATAATAATAATATTATTATTAGTTATAAATTGAGTTTATTTTAAAGATGGAAGAATAATCTTGCAAGCGTATTTATATTTATTATTATTTTGTTTAATTAGATCGAACGGAGGGAATTTAAAGAGTTATATTTGGAATATAAATTTTGGAGTATTAATAATTGATTGAAGGCAATGATTAAATGTACTTGAATGAATTGTGAATTATTTGGAATTTATGAGTTGGATTATATTTAATTTGAGGTGAATATGTTTAGGTGGTGAATAACGTTTCGTATTTGATATCGTTGGCATTTGAGGGTAACATTTGGTGGAGTGTACTATAAATGGTTTGGAAGTATCAGGTACGGATTTCGTACTCTTTTAGCGATACCTTTGTTAAATTTGATTTGTTCGTTTTGTTCCTCGTTTCGAATTTCGGTTATTATTTCACATAATTGTTTCTTGTGAAATTGATATATTTATTTCATTTTGGAGTTGACACATTGGACTCGTACTTGTACTCTTTGAATGAGGTTATCATGTCTAATATTTATTTTGAAAATTGTAGAGCGGTACATGTTGTTACCTTCTTTTTGAAACCTTGTGACTATAATTTGATTTGGTTCAACATGTACATATAGAACCATTTTGTTAGTATTATGTCGCATGTGTTGTGACATGATATTTTTGTTAGAATATACCGTAGGGTATACCTGAGCTATAACCACCTGTGGGGGTACTACAGGCATGTCGTCTTGGCACGAGAGGCATGACACTTTCCGTGGCGGTGTGATTAGTCCACGACGTCTCCGTTTTAGGCTCCGGAGGAAGTGGGCCATTTGGTGTTTTGTTGTGGGAGGCGTATGGGTTAACCCTAGATTTCTGTTCTGCGGATTGGTGATGTCGTGCCAAACACACCTATCCGATTTGCATACATTTGGATTCGCGGTCCAATGTGTGATTGCCTGTGTGGCATTATTTTGATTTGCCTGTGTGACATTGTTTTGATGTGCCTGTGTGGCATTATTTTGGTTGCCTATGTGGCATCATTTGATTTGCCTGTGTGGCATTATTTTGACTTGCCTGTGTGGCAAGGTATATTTCTGAGCTCACTCGGTATGAAATAAAACTCAACCATTTGATTCAGCCTATTATTTCATTGTATTAGTTCTGTTTGTTTCTGTTCAGTTCAATTCATTGAGTTAGTTACTTCAGTTCGTTATTTCTTTATTCTTTTATTGGTTTCATCAATTCTGTTGATTCAGATATATTTCATTCAGATCTTTGGAGATTATATTTTCGTCAGTATTTACACTTGAGGCTTGTTCAATATTTTATCTCAGTTGTTTTCGTATATCTTTTGTATATTTGTATCCGTACTGGGCAATTGGCTCATGCTGTGTTTTTCTTCCGGCAGGTTTGCAGGGGTGATTCAGGGCTAGTGTGATGAGAGTTTTGCCTTTGACCAATTAGGTTGATTCGAATTTTAAGTTTTTGATTATTTTGACTCTGTTTGGAGAATTGTATTTAGTACTTCATTAATGGATCACCACTATTAATATTTTGAGGTTATTAATTAGTGCCATGTTTACTTATTTTTGAGGTTTGTTGTGCTTTGCACGTGACCTTCCCTTTCCTTTTCGGGAAGGGGGTGTTACAACTAAGATAATGCAAAATAAATTATCGTTAGCCTTCAATAGTGTTAAACTGATAAAATATAATAAACATCAAGTTTAACTGCAGCGGAACAAGCAATCCATTAGAACAGTCAAGTAGAGTATAAAATCTACTATCTTCTATGATTAAAAGGTTTTCATCATTTTTATCGCTGTGACTCAGCTTAATAAATAATCCACATCATCGAATCTGTGACACCCCGAAATACTGGTACTTTATTTCCTTAAGACTTGGTGTTCACTTAATCAAAACATTCATTTCTAACTACCCAATCATAATAAAATTGAATAATAAAAACCTGCCCATACAGGATTAAACTTAAATAAAAATATCTTAGGTTATCTAACCTTTAATTACAAACATTCAAATGCGGAATTTAAAATTTATTACATCACATCATATTTAAAAGTCTGTTATCATAATGATAAAGATAAAATTTCAAGTCTTCATCACTTGTACATTTTTCCCTTTCCTTTAGTAGACGAAGGTTCACCTACCTCCTCTTCTTTAACTGCAATGAGTTTATAAATATGCAAGAGTGAGCAAAACAATTGCTCACTGAATATAATATGGAATCAACAGGAGTATAACAATAAGAACTGTCGAAATAGGCTCATCAAAAGTGAATAGTACACGAATCTAATGTTTAACCAATCCATTCCCAATCCATTCTCCTTAATGTTCACCCTACAGTTCTTGTATACGAATCTAACAGGGATTATTTCCTTATTCGCAATTTCTATGTTCAAAAGAAAATTCAGTTCTTCTCTAAGCAACTCTAACCTCTTAGCAAATTCATCAGATATAAACGAGCAAGTAGCACCCGAATCAAATAATACATATGCATTAATATCATTGATTGGGATAATACCTGACACCACATCTTTTGATTGCACAACATCTTGCACAGTCATGTTGAAGGTTCTGGCTGTGGGTTTGTTTGATGCTGCAGGTCCTGCAATTACCCATGTACTTCCATTGTTACCTCCATTGCTTCTGGTTGTCACTCCCTCCTTCTTTTTAGGGCATTCACACGTGAAGCACACATTCTTCTTCGGTTGAGTGCAATTTGGGGCGATGTGACCCTCCTGGCCACAATTGAAGCAAACTCGTTTCCCCATCAAGCATGCACCCTTGTGAAATTTCCCGCATGTCGCACATGCTTCAAACTTTTTGTTTTGCTGGTTACCCTGATGGTTTCCAGCACCCATGTTCCCATTCCACTTCCTCTTCAAGCTGTTGTTGCTGTTGTTGTTGTTGTTTCCACTTCTTCTTTTGTTCCTGATTGAACTTTGTCACTGCCTCGCCTCCACCTTCAGCGAGTACTGCTTTCTCCATCACCGTTGTGAATGTCTTCAATTGGAACAGGGAAACTCTACTGTACAACCAGGGCTTCAGTCCTTGTTCAAACCTTTTCGCCTTACGCTTGTCTGTGCTGACCTGATATGGCGCAAACCTCGCCAATTCGTTGAATTTTGCGGCATACTCAGATACCGTCATCGATCCCTGCTTCAATTCCAAAAACTGAACCTCTAACTGATTCTTCGAACTCTCTGGGAAATAGGTCTCGAAGAAGAACTCTTTGAACCTATCCCAGGTCATCACTCCTGGCCCTTCACGAGTTTAATGGCCTGCCACCAATAACTAGCTTCTGCTTTCAACATGAAAGTTGCGAAAGCAATCTTCTGATCATCCCCTACCCTAGCGACATCGAACACCTTTTCTATCTCCATAATTCAGGTCTGTGCTTCGACTGGATTCATGGACCCACAGAATTCAGGTGGTCCAACCGCCTTAAACTCCTTAAACGTTGTGCCTTGGTTTTGAGGTTGATTCTGTAACGCTCCTGTTAGTAATGTCACTAGTTATTGAACGGGATTACCATCAACATTGTCGTTATTGGTTCCTTCCGTGGTTCTCTGTCGTGGTGATTGACGTCTGGGAGGCATTTTCTATTAAAACAAAACATCTATTAGACTATTACTCAGCTTCTTTGAGTATTTTCTAATTAACTTGCCTCCATAACAGAAATAACCATATAACACATAACACTTTGAATAAAGTAAAAACTTTTATTTATTCATCATTACTTCGAAAAACATAAAAACAATAGCATCACTGCTGTTTACATTCCTTTCCTGAACTACAAAAGTTTCAGGACAACATCATAATCATATCCCATAGGTTGCATAACACTTGGAATTTACAATTTATTTAACCTTTCACTCATCGTACAACAGCTACGATGTTCTATTAAGATACTTCTTAGCCCTATCACGTTCTTCCTCCATTACTCGAAACATTGTTTTGCGATCTAACACGAATGATGGCAGCATCTCAAATTGAATCGGATATCCCATGACCCGATCTTGAGCTCGATTAATTGCGGTGTTAAATACTTTATCCATCTCTTCCATCTTCATCCTCTTTGCTTGCGTGTCTCTTGTTGCTAATCTGGTTCGTTGATAAGCTTCCTCGTATGCATCTTCAGCTTTTGTCCTCTTAGCAGCTTCTTCTCTCAGCTTGCTCTTCAGTTCAGCAACCATCTCAATCAATTGTTCTTTCTCTCCTTCAGTCTGTATTAGTTTCTCCTCGGCGTTTGTCAGTCGTTCCTCATGATCTTGGATCTCGTCGTCCTTCTGTGTCATTGCAGTCTGTTGTTCAGCTACTATCTCTTGCAATTCCTCGACGGTTTCCTGAAGTTTCACGTTGCGGTCGTAGACTTCATCGTACATACGAGCGACTATCGAGGTTAGTGGAGTCTCTTCCTCATCCTCGTCACCCTCATCCTCCTGTGGCAACTCAACGGGATCCTCCTCATCTGTCTCCACATCATCATCCTCATCCTCAACTATTGTGACCAACGGGGCTGACTCCCGTGGCAGTAGTTGTTCCCAAACTACCTGAATGTCGCGAGGCTCCTCCTCTATAGGCATTTGAGGTCCCTCCTCCCTAGCCTGACTGGATTCTCCGACATTAGTCATCCTGACAACTAAGTTTTTTAAAGTTTTAATTAATAAATATTACTACTCGACACTCACGAGTACAAAAATTATAAACACATAAGCACATAAGTGTTTTATTACTTCTTTCTTAAAACTCGATAAGAGTTATCTCCACTATCTTTTCAAAGGTTACTTCCTAAGGCTTTCCCCCCCCACCTAAGGTTCATAACCTAAAGCTTTGATACCAACCTGTGACACCCCCAAATTCTGGTACTTTATTTCCTCAAGACTTGGTGTTCACTTAATCAAAACATTCATTTCTAACTACCCAATCATAATAAAATTGAATAATAAAAACCTGCCCATACAGGATTAAACTTAAATAAAAATATCCCAGATTATCTAACCTTTAATTACAAACATTCAAATGCGGAATTTAAAATCTATTACATCACATCATATATAAAAGTCTGTTATCATAATGATAAAGATAAAATTACCGGTCTTCATCACTTGTACATTTTTTTCTTTCCTTTAGTAGACGAAGGTTCACCTACCTTGAGCAAAACAATTGCTCACTGGATATAATATGGAATCAACAGGAGTATAACAATAAGAACTGTTGAAATAGGCTCATCAAAAGTGAATAGTACTCTATCAATAATAATTAGAAACTGAAATCCCAAAATATGGAAAATATACATCACTGAGGGTCGTAAGACCATGAACTACGTCCACAGTTGCAAGTAATCTTTCAACTTCAACTTTAACAGTCATAAGACTATAATGACCTCGTACTTAGGGGGATCAGCCCTTCGTACAATGTATTGTGCACAACCATTTCATCGCTAAGCGTAAACCTCTATTAAAAGAGTTCATCTCAGTATTTAGAATACAAGTTCGCACCAAAGTAAGTTTGATTTGGATAAGTTTTCAAGGAAATTTGGAATTCAACGAACATCAACTAAGGAGTAGTTGAATAAAACCAATAACACTATACTATAGAATAATCGTGATTGAATCAATCATAGTAGACTAAAGTCATGCTTTAGGAATAATCTAATAGCATACAATTTGAATAACTATAGCATACCTTGCTTGAACAATACTAAGCTAAGGTTAATTAGAATTGAATACTAAGCATGCATAGCAATTTGAACGCTAGAAATGTTCGACATTATTATATATAGTTGTGCATGCTAAACCACAAGTTAAATACAAGAATAACTTGCATCATTATATTGTAATCGAATTGAAAACAGTACTTAATTTAACAAGATAATGATTAGAAAACTTGTTCAATTGTAAAAATAGAGTTAAAGAACTTGTCTTGCACGTAGATTAAATCGAATCAATACGAATCACAAAATCCTATAAACATATGTCATCATGACATAGTTAGCCATTACCACTTTACAAACACAACTAAGTACGTTCATCATTTAAATTTTTAATCACATAACCAAGTTATAACACAAGTTAGTCTTTAATAACATAATTATTCATAGTATAGAAGTACTAAATCAACATTTTACAGTCCTACTATCATCACATAATGTTTCTTAAAATTTCGTGTATAAAAAGTATATTGTCAGACCATTCTGCTAACTCGCGCTGCGGCGCCACAGTTTACACTGTGGTTCGCGCTGCGGCGCTGAGTTGGCGCTGCGGCTCGGGTCACAGGCCATTGGTTGGTGTTGCGGCATGGCGCCGGCGCTGCGGCGCGAGATTTGTACTGCTGGGCCGCGCTGCGGCGCCAGATTTGTACTCCTACCTTTGATAAAGAAGATGATGGTTATTCTCAAGCTTCTTCTCTCCAATTCCTTTCTCAGAAACCTGTTAGAATCACTCAATTTCTCTCTAGAGTTTTCTAAAATTTTTCTCTGTGTTCTTCTTCTTCTCTCTTCTCCCAACTCTAGTTTACGTAATAAAAATATAACGTATATAGTAATAATTATATAATATAACTCTAGATATAATGATATCAGTTATATAAGTTTTGAAAATCAAGAGCCATAAGGCTTGTTTGGTTAAATAACTAAAAATAACCCATTAATCCTTATGCCTTGTTTGGTAAATCACAATTAGATAAAAGACTTTAATATGCAATAAGACATGTTTGGCAAAACTAAATTAAACTCTTTTAATTTATTTTAATAACTCCTTTATAGTAAGGTTATTTGTTGCACTTCTATTAAATAAAATAATCACTTTAATTAATTCAAATACTAATCTATTAAATTACTTTTACACATAAATCATTATCACATAATTATAATTTTCTTTATAATTTTATTCAACCAACTAACACTTTATTTTAATCACAATTCCAATTAAAATATTATAATTCATTTAATCACTATAAGCTCTCTAATTAAATTATTAAATTAGTATATAATCTCATCACAATTTATTTTCTTAACTCCTTAATTATTTATTCAACAAATAATTAACTAAACCACATCAACTCAATAAATATTTAATATTACAAATAAATATTTAATATTTAATTATTTATTCAACAAATAAATAACTAAACCACATCAACTCAAATTGAACAATTATTTATTCAACAAATAAATATATCCATTAAATACTTATATAACTCAAATAAATATTTCAAATTAAGTTAAAAGAATCTGAAATGTTACATCATTCCCTTCTTAAAATGATTCTGTCATCAGAATCACAACTCAAACAAATCATTCGTTACAGAATCACCCTTGCACTACGGCCAAGGATATTCTTAAGTATCACAACCACAAATTATCCATGCACTACATGCCAAGGATATTCATGTATTCACCAATAGTCATGATTATGCCAACAACTGTCTATCAATGCACTACGGGTCAATGAGGACTTTTACCACATCATTGGTAACATTACGGTAATGATTATACCGAATAATCCCTGGTCATAATCATACCAAGTTCATCTATGCACTACAGACCACAGATGACTTTCAACATAATATAAACACGAGGATGATGACAACGATATAAGAATTCAATAAAACAAGTTCAAGGATAAATTTTTAAAGATTTATAATTTAATTTATCCAGAAATTAATAACGTTCAAATTGTCAACATGATACTGCTTTGTGGAGTAAAATTCAAGAATAATATTGTATTAAAAATAATTTAGACCGAAAAGAAATTAATTTTTATCATGAATAGTACCCCAGGTGAATAGTAATTATGAATAGTAACTTCGGGAATAGTAACCCCGTGAATAGTACCCCGGCATGAAAAAGTTAAAACTTATTAAGAATGCCCAGAATAATATTTCCATAAAAAAATACTGGATGAAGCGCAAATATCAAGGATATTCTACTAATATCATGGAGTATAGAAGCCAAAACTTTAACAAAATGAGTATAGAATTCGAAATCTGAAACGAAATAATATTACTTACATACTACAGAGTATGGAAGAAAATATTATTTCAAGCGAATATTGAACAAAAATAACATCCCTTACTTTGAAAAGAAGAGTATTCCAACTGGTATAGCGGGGATATTCTTGAAGAAAACTTTCACTATTTTCTACGCTCAAAGCTTTCTAAAACTCGAAAGAAATATGCTCAATATTATAGAAGAAAAATTCTCTGATTCTGGTGTGATTTTCAATTCTAACTAAACATCCTATTTATAGGAGAATGGAAAGGATACTATTTGAATATTCTCACGAATGAACAGGAAAAAAAAACTCACGGGCGCCAAATTCGTTCAGTTGATTGAAATTTTTTTTTGATTGTACTATGAAAATACTATACAGGTACTATGCAAATACTATGCATAATAAAATATAATATATTCTATTTTTTTATAAAAAACAAAACTTATTATAATATATATATATAATAAATTACCTTCCATTCACGTTAAACCCATCCCCCCCCCCATTTACTGACATTTGATTTTTCTTCCATACGTGGGCCCCATATGTGGCCCCACCTTTATTATATTAAATAATTTTCTACCAATTATTTTGAAAAATGGGTAAATGGGGGTCCATAAAATAGACAAAATTTACAACATAAAAAGCCCCTCAATATTTTTAACATTTATTCATTATTATTATAACTAGCAATATTAACAACCAGATCGTTTCCAAGAAAAAGGGGGCTTTCCAATAAGGATTTCTCCCTATTGGCGTGCAATTAGGTGGTCAAACCTCTCCTCGACAGAACTTTCTAGACATTGTTAATTATGTAAATAATAGTATGAATAACTTGTCATCTCAATTATTGATTTAATAATATATAAAATATCGACAATAATTGAATCAAATAACGTGAGATACTATGCAGTAATTACTGTAGTAATAATTGAACAAAACTGAGTGACTTCTCACGTAAGCATCAATAATTAATACCGTGTGCTACTATGCAACCACGCGTATTACTGTACTTTTAACACCGGGTATTTTAACAGTTAACGGTAAAACTTTCGCCGTTATTTTCATAAAAAGATATTTTTGTCGTTTTTTCATCTCGATAATAATTTTGTTGTGGGGTCCACTAATGATTGTGTCGTCGTACGAATATTCTCTATTAAAATGAATATTTCCCGACCAATCGAATATAATATAACCACTTGCGTACTTTGCAAAATTTATAAATATTACCCGCAACTATAACATTATATCAAATTCATTCCATAATATTCAAAAATGATATTTATAAAAAATTCATCTTTATTCATAAAAGTTGGGGTCTTACACCGAGAGTCTGCTATATAGCCATGGTTTGAGACCCTGCTCAAACCTCCTCATTTTTCTCTCCTCGGTGTCGACCTGGTGAGGCGCAAACCTCGCCAGCTCATTGAATTTTGCGGCATATTGAGGTACCGTCATGTCTTCTTGCTTCAGCTCCAGGAATCGCATCTCCATGCGACTCTGCATACTAACCGAAAAATAGTTCTCAAAAAAGATTTTCTTAGACCCTTCCCAAGGTATCACACCTTCTCCAGCCCTGGTCTGGTTTGCCTCCCACCAGAAGTTAGCTTCACCCTTCAGCATGTAAGTGGCGAAGATTGTTTTCTAATCATCACCCACTCGGGCGCTAGTGAACGCCTTTTCGAATTCTTTGACCCAAGTTTGAGCTTCGATGGGTTCAGTGGTTCCTTTAAACTCAGGGGGTCCCACGCTCTTGAAGTCCTTAAAGTGTGCCACTTGGGCCACTGGAGGGTTATTGGCATTTGGGGTTCGATTCTGAAGTGCCCCCACTAACATGTCTACAAACTACTGCATAGGGTTCGGTGGATCCCCAGCATTACCGCCTGACCCCTCGGTTGTTTGACGACGTCTTCCTCTAGCCATCTATCTGTTTAAAATGAACTTAATGTTTTTATCTTATAGCTTACTCTACAGAATATATCATTCGTAAGAAGAGAACTTAATCATCACATCACATACTTAAATAAAAACATATTTATTTATAAACATAACACCCAAGGTATTTCATCGTTTTATGGCATTAAGCCATTTACATCACTTAAACCAAAGTACTTGGTAAAAACCAAAACCAAGTTTTATTTCATAGCTAAGCGTTCTAAACGCTAATAGTAAAAGTTCATCACGAATAAACTAAAGACCCCGCCTAATGGCGTCTTTGTGTTCTTCATCCCCCATCTCCAGCACTAGCCCACGACTTATGGTATGTCTAGACCGGTACTCTTCACGTGGAAAGTGAAACACCCTATGCTGGAACCTCCCATGTGCTGACTTAAATGCGTACTTCATCCTGTTCATCCTGTCCTTCTTATCTCTCACTTCACCTTCTAACTCACCTGTTAACTTCTCGGCCCGAACACGGTCTCTCCTCTCATCTCCCCAGAATGTAGTAATAATCTGCTTGTTAGTTTGGAGACTCTGTATCCTCAACTCTAACCCATTAATGGTATGCCCCAAGTGGGTCCTAATAGCCTCTTTCTCATCCTCCAGCCTATCCGCCTTCTGGTCTGATGCTCACAGCTTGTCAGCCAGATCCCCATTCCTAATTATCAGGTGGTGCACCAATGCCTCAAGCAATGCTGCAGCTTGCTGCTCCCCCTGATACAGCTCCTCTAACTCATGGACCTTGTCATCCAACTCCGTAATCATATCCATCAACTCGTCCAATAGACCATCCCTAGTAGTTTCCTTGGAGACCTCCTCGGGCTCCTCTTCATCTTCAGGATACTCCTCTGGGTCTGACTTAACTGCTGCCTCAGCTATAGGCTCAGGTACAGCCGTCACCAATTGCTCGCTCACAACGTGAATATCTCTAACCTCCTCTTCTCTTGACATCCTTCAAACAAGACAAAATAACTCGGTTAGTAGTTTAAAATAGATGTTTTTATTTTTAGAAAAATATATTTGACACAACCCCTAGAACTCTACGTGAGTTCATCTCCTTATTTTCTCCACTAAATTCCCTAAGGTTATATTCTAAGGTTCCCCACCTAAGGTTTATAACCTATTGCTTTGATACCAACCTGTGACACCCCCAAATCCGTGTAACATCAAACACAGGATATGGTGCTCACGATACATCATACACCATCATCTAACTATATAAACCTCATAGATAATAATAATAATAATAACTATTACACACCCATTCAAATAAAATCCCAAGTCTTTACAACCTTAAACAAACTGAAACTTAAACTTAGCGTTTATCGCTACATTCCATCATATGCGGAATTATTACTTATTACATAAATAACTCTCAATATTTCATCTTAGACTTCCCCTTGTCCTTGCCCGAGCCCTCAGCGTTCTCAGCCCTAACTGAAAAGTTTAAGCAAGAATGAGCACAAATTGCCCAACAAGTATATAAAGTAGTTTGAAAACATACATCAGGTGTAAAAGCATTTGTATTAATGTTTCTCAATAGTTGATATAATTATCAAGAGATAAACAGGAATATCAAGATAAGAGTTCTGAAAATCTCAATAGCATACTAAGGGGTGTTAAATACCTTGAACATTTCTTTGTTTCATCGAAAACCATCAGACGGTTTAACAATCAAATAGATTTTAAACAGTCTCTGCAAGTACTCCAGGTGATCAGCCTATCGTATCCTACATTGTGCACAAGTATAAAATTTAATTGCATAAGCATAAATGGGACTATATGCCCGACATCTGTTTGCCCGATTATTCGGGTTGTTCATCTTAGTATTCATGGCGGGACCGCACCAAAGCAATTTGGATTGGTAAACATTAAATAGCTTCAAAGGATTTGAATTGTTCAAAGGTTATATCACTTATCATCAATAGAATCTAGCCGAAACAAAAAGCCAGAAAGCATACTTGGAAACAGTTCGTTAAAGAAATAGAACTTTAAAGTATAGCAATTGTAATAATTACTGAGTAATCATCAATAACGCTTGCAAAGAAATTGCTGTTATATAGCTTTACGACAAAGGAACTTGTACGAAAAAGTAAATAGCACAAGTCCGTTACTAACCCTCACTACAATAACAATGAGTAAGGATTGAATAATTGCTCAATAGAACTTAGGGTTAGGAAACTTTCCTGATACGTCTTCTACAATTTACCGCTATGTACTAGCCCTTCACGTAACATATTCACATGTGTCATGTTAAGCAATTAGGTTCTCGAACACCATTTCTAAGTGTAATGGTTTTCTTTTATTTTAATAAGATGATTAAACTCGCACGTATTCAAATACAATTTAATTACATAACATGTTGCTTCGTATAGGCCACGTGTTTCAATAAAAGAATCTGGAAAAAATAAATTTATGACATTTTTCTGACCCGACCCGGATCCGACCCGGCCCGAATCTGACCCAAACCTCCATCATAAATCTGCATAAAACAGGCTTAAGGGTCTCAAGTCGGAAAACCTCATTTTCAATAATTTTGACATCACATATTTAATTAAACTCATTTATCCATATAACATCATTTATATGAAAAATACCAAATCAGCCTAAAAAATATTTCTTTTCTGGGATTTGTAGAATATAGTCCCACATTGAACATATATTTTTCTCGGAATTTTTAAAATTCATCTACTATTTTTAAATAGTCCATAATAGCCAAATATTCTAAGAGTTTTCATAAATCGAGATTAGCTCCAAAAATTCTGAAATTTTCAGGGTTAGCTCCTGTTATATACATGTACTTCCAGTAACAATTTTGTAATATTTGGACTTATACACAGAGAGTTATTTGGGTATCTTTTCAAATAGTATTCTTAGCCGTAAAATCCATAACTCTCAAATCGTATGACAAAAAATTCTCAAATTTTTACAGGACCTTCATATCTTCTTATATTAACACTTCAAATTTTTTCAAAATTTTTATTGTACAAAAAAGTCGACGAAAATGCCCCCGAGACAGACTGATCCAAAATAATTCCAAGAAAGACATCAAATTTTCGTTTCTTGCAGACACTTTTGCGATTTTATTCCCACTAATCTACAGATGATATGACCATGATATTTGGACACAATAACTTCATACAGCAAGGTATTTTATAAAAATATAACATTCATGAAATTAACACAATAAGACCACAAACTAGACGCCTAGATAAGCGTGCGCGGAGTGTTTCCAGAGTATGAAAATTTTCTGGGTTTTCCAGATTTTGATTATTTTCATGCTAGTTCCCAAAATTCATATCTTGCTCGTTTTAATTTAGATTACATTCAAACTTGGTCAGGTTAGACATCATGCTACCTAGTATTTTACAAAATCAGTACATACATCAAACGAATTACCAAAGATACAGACTCAATGGTCCGAAAAACCCGAAAAGTCAGTGATTACTTGTTAAACCCAATTTGACAAAAATTCGTGATTTTGCTTCTATCGTGCAATTAAATTGTTCCTAATGTCCAAATCATCTACTCTCACATGTTTTTACATTTCACAACATCAAACTTCAACAAATTTCCACTTTTTGATTAATTTAGCATCTTAGAGGCATTTTATCAAATGTAGAACATGCATTTCTTAATTCTTTGATTTTCTGTTAATTTGATGCATGATTAACCCAGAACTTTTGTTGTTAACGATCTATAATCATCATACAACAGTAACATGGCAACACAAAGCCACAACAAATCATTTACCAATCCTATATGCATTTTCTTCTTATTTTTCTTATAAAAATAAAATAGGTTCATGGATTACCTTTTTATGAATTCCTTCTTGGTTTAATCTGATGCTCCTTCTCTTCGCTTGTCAAATCCTCAGTAATCCTCCAGAATTCGTACTAACTCTCTTAAGCTCACAATTTTCTATCGGTTAAGAAGTTTTTAGCAAAAAATAATGGTGTTTTGAGTGGGGAGTAGTTACAAAAATTATTAACATATGAACCCCCACCCTTTCAATCCCCAAGTCATCAATTGCATCCAATTTAATCTCATTCATAAGTTTCATCACTTAATAAAAAGAAAGTGGGAGTTGAGAAAATGAAGAGATTTTGGGTTTAAAGAAAATGAAATACTCCCTCTTTTTCAATTTGGTAATACACGTAATATACTCCTCCATTTTGTCCCAAATTAATAGTCTCATGGGTCCCATCAGTTCAACTGATTTCTATTTATAAAAAAAATATTATTTTAATCAATTAATTAATTAATAAGCTATTTGACTATTTTACCCTCCGTAGCCAAACATGTTTGATACTTATATCGATTCCTACAAAAGTCAACGTTCCGGATATCATGGGACTATCCGTTTCGTCAAAATCATCTCCGAAATTCGTGGTTGACTTTTCGTGGTTACAGTCTAACCTGACTAATTTCGACGTTCCGGACTCGAATACGCAGTCTGAGTCTCTAAATTCCACTCCGAACTCTAGCTCATGATTTCATATCAGCCCACATAATAAAAAGAATTAATTCCCCACTTAATCAATTTAAATAGTTAAATAAAACTAAAGCATCCATTTAAATACATCTCATCACATATCTTAACATAACACGTATACATCTAATAAATGAAATCACACAAGAGTTTCACATAAGTTTGTTTATTGATAATTATTAAATTATATAGAAAATATCAGATAATACAAAATCGAGGATTGAGCTTTCCTCTCTTTCTAAATCTTGTAACTCCTTTCCATGGGGCAATATGTAACAACACATGATCTACAACATTGAATTCCACTTCCTTTCGATGAAGATCAGCATAACTCTTTTGTCGATCTTGTAAGGTTTTTATACGTTGTCGGATCATTTGAATCTTTTCTGTAGTTAAACTTACCAACTCCGGTCCCAACAACGTTGTTTCACCCACCTCGTCCCAGCATACTGGAGAACAACACTTACGTCCATACAACGCCTCGAATGGATCCATGCCGATACTTGCTTGATAACTGTTGTTGTAGGAGAATTTCACTAATGGGAAGACCTTGTCCCAACTTCCTTTGAAGTCAATGACACAAAGTCTTAATAGATCTTCAAGGGTTTGAATAATCCTCTCCGACTGCCCGTCCGTCTAAGGATGATATGCTGAACTGAATCGTAAATCCGCGCCCATAGCTTTCTGCAAGCTAACCCAAAATTATGAAGTGAATCTTGGGTCTCAATCAAAAATTATGGATACTGGCATACCATGTAGTTTTACAATCTCATTTATGTATATACGAGCAAGACGTTCAAGTGAATAAGTTTCTCGTATAGGTAAGAAATGAGCAGACTTGGTCAATCTATCAACAATGACCCTAATTACATCTATGCCTTGAGAAACCATAGGAAGACCAATAACAAAATTCTTGGTAATGTGCTCCCACTTCCATTCTGGAATTTCAAGTGGTTGCAATGGACCTTTTGGCACTTGATGCTCTGGCTTGACACGTTAACAAGTTAGACACCTTGAGATAAATTCTGCAATCTCTCTCTTCATATTGATCCACCAAAATGCATATCGTAAATCACGATACATTTTGGTACTCCCAAGATGGATTGCAAACGGTGTGTTGTGTGATTTTTTACTTTAAAGCAGGGTCGTTAGGAACACAAAGTCTGGAGTTAACTCGAAGTATTCCTTCTTCATCGATTCTTACTTCCGGAATAACACCTTCTTTTACTTTCTTCCTCATACGCATTAGCTCCAGGTCCGTAGCTTGAGCAGCTTTAACTTTATCGATTAAAGTCGGTTTTACTCATATATTTGACATCATCACGTGGGTCCCTAGAGTCTTTAACTCTATCTTAATTCTTTGCAAGTCATACAAATTGGGCCGTTGCGTTGACAATATCGCACTCGTATTCGCATATGATATTCTACTCAATGCGTCAGCTACTACGTTCGCTTTTCCAGGATGGTATTGAATGGTATGATCGTAATCTTTCAACAGCTAGAGCCAACATCATTGTCGCATGTTGAGTTTCTTTTGGATGAAGAAATATTTGAGGCTTTTATGATCTGTATAGATCTCCACTTTCTCCCCATACAGGTAATGCCTCCAGATTTTAAGCGCAAAAACGACTGTTGCCAACTCTAGATCATGAGTAGGATAATTCCTCTCATATTCTTTGAGTTTTCGTGAGCCATAGGCTATAACTTTCCCATGTTGCATGAGAACACATCCTAACCCTCTGCCTGAAGCATCGTTGTAGATGACAAATCCCTCCCAACCAGATGGTATTGTCAGAACAGGTGCTGAAATGAGTCTCCTCTTGAGTTCTTGAAAACTCTTCTCACATTCCTCGCTCCAACCGAATTTTGTATCTTTTAGAGTCAGCTGAGTTAATGGAGTAATGATTCGAGAAAATCCTTCCACGAATCTCCGATAATAACCAGCTAAGCCCAGAAAGTTACGTGCTTCGGTCACTGACTTAGGTTGCTCCCAGTTTTGAATTTCTTTAATCTTTGCTGGGTCAACAAATATTCCGTGATTTGATATCACGTGCCCAAGAAATGTTACTTCCTCACGCCAGAACTCACATTTCTTCAACTTGGCACATAGCTTGTTTTCACGAAGCTTTTAGAGTATCAGCCTCAAGTGTTGCTCATGATCAACATGGCTTTTGGGTTAAATGAGGATGTCATCAATAAAGATAACTACAAAATGATCTAATATTCCTTGAATACTCGGTTCATCATATCCATAAAGGCAGCAGGAGCATTGGTCAATACAAAAGACATGACTAGGAATTCGTAATGCCCGTACCGAGTTATCAATTTTAATCTTTAACTGATGATATCCAGAACGAAGATCGATCTTTGAAAAGAATGTAGCTCCTTACAACTGGTCAAACATGTCATCAATGCGAGGCAACGAGTACCTATTTTTGATGGTGACATGATTCAACTCTCGATAATCAATACAAAGTCGCATACTTCCATCTTTCTTCTTTACGAATAGAACAGGAGCACCCCAGTGAAACGTACTAATGAGCGGGTTTTATACCTATGAATCGGCCTCTAATTTGAGCTTAAACTATGTTAATTCGTTATTTTTGTGATTCGTTTTACTTATTTATTGTTGTTTTATGTTTAGGTGTGTTGGCATAGCATTTGGACTTAAAAGGTGGTTTCGTGGAGAAACTTAGCAAGAAAATGAGCAAAAACTGGACAACAGCAGAACGAACCCCCGCCGGGGTGGGGGTACTTAATTAAGAACAGAACCACCCCCCGCCGGGGAGGTCACCAAGAGAGGAAAAACCCCCGTCGGGGCGGGGGTACTAGAAAAGTCCAAGACTCCTGTTTTTATTGTAATGCTGCAGTGGTGTGAAGGAACGAAGTTGGTATAGTTTAGAACTGTATTTGGCATCAATTTATGGCCTAATTACGTGTTTTATGCTGGAGAAAAGAAGGAACAATGGAGTGAGATTTATGAGAGACAATCAATTAGCAATTCTAAGCCCTAGTTTTGGGAAAATTCATTGGAGGAAGGGTTGAAGGTCAGAGTCACGATAATTGCAAGTTGGAGCTGAGGAGAAGGGTGGTATTGGATTCATTCTACTTCTTTAATTCAATAATTATAATTGGGATGATGATTACTTTGATGATTTTAGTTTTTAATTCATTTGTGATGAACTAATTTACTTATTAGGCTTATGACGAATCTTTATGGTGGAATGATGATTATGTAGTCCTTAATTTCAGTTTAATAATCTATCATTCAGTTTATCTATTATGATTTATGCTTTAAATTATGAATTGCTTGATCACCAATTCTATGTGGATTTGTATGGACTCAAGAGATGATATATGAATCTAGACCTAGTCACTTTAGTATGTGTTCTTGAATTCTGTAATTGAATGGAATCTTGATGAATGTTAGGGTAGAGATATGCTTAATGTCGCATGTAATTAGGTAGAGAACTTGAATTTAAATCTTGTTTGATTGTAATTCACATAGAGATATAATGAATTAGTTGATTAAGGTGTTTAGCTTGATTCTATCTAATTTGTGGATTTAAGTTAATATGGTATTGGTGCATCGAGAGATGGCTAGTTCTACTTGAGTGTTCTTAATTAATAAACTGAGATAGTGAATTGAACTGAAATAAGGTGTAATAATCGGAGTGATACTTAAAGTGAAGTTGTAAGCCTAATTCTCCATTATTTACTTGAAATTACAGTTTTTAAGTTTGTTGATTGCTTGGTATTTTCATGTTTTTAGATTTTAATAGTTATAATCATTAAATTGGATAGTTTAATAAAATTTGGATTAATATAAAGCTGGTAGCTGTTAGATTAATTTCATACTAGTCTCTGTGGGAACGATACTTGACTTATCATTATATTACTTGTTGACCACGTGCACTTGTGTGTGAGTGTAATTAGATTTCGACCAACAAATTTTTGGCGCCGCTGTCGGTTATTTAGTATAGATTTTAATATTTTTCAATATCAGTTTAATTAGTCCAGTTTTACTTAAACATTTTTTTTTCTTTTGTTTTGTTCTTTTTTTTTCAGGTTCTTGGAGTTAGTTTATGCAAACTCGGTCTAAGAAGCCAGACTTGCTTCCTTTCGAGGACGATATCGAGAAACGGTTTCCAAGGATAAATGAGTGGATTAAAGACACAAGGGACCACTTTGAGAACTCTGAGAAAGAAGAAACAATGGCTGCAGAAGATCAAAAAGCACTAAGGGATTTTGCTACTCCTAAGGTGACTGAGCTTCAGTCGAGTATCATCAGGCCGGCGATTGCTGCAAATACTTTTGAGAATAAGCCTGGGATGATTCAGAACTAAGTTCAGTTTAGGGGACTAGCCAACGACGATCCGAATGAACACTTAGTCAGCATTTGAAGATATGTGACACCTACAGATACAATGGGGTGTCAGATGAAAGCAGTCAGACTTCGCTTGTCCCATTCACCTTACGGGACAAGGCGAAGAGTTGGTTACATTCTCTACCATCGGGATCAATAACTACTTGGGATGACCTTGCTCAGAAGTTCTTGGCTAAGTTCTTTCCACCAGCTAAAACTGCAAATGTGAAGACCCCAAACTCAGGTACTTGAAACCCGAACTCGGTTCTTCACGATACCATTTCTATGAGCGGAATAATACTAATAATAATAACAATAATATAAATATCAAACTTAACTTACATTTATCAGAGTCTAATCCCAAGTACGTAACCTTTGTTATATTCTTTACATGATATATAATACATATCATTATCTTAATACAGTCTAACTATTACAAAAGATAACATTAAACACGTTCTATTTGCTTTCCTTTTACACTTGTTCTTGTCTGAACCTTCGAGTTGTTCATGCCTAGCTGAAAACATTTAATTTAAGCAAAGATGAGCATTTGAGTGCCCAGCAAGTAATAACAATATATATATATATATATATATATATATATATATATATATATATATATATATATATATATACAGTCTCGATCACATCCGGTCTCCCGGATTTGGCTTAAATTCTGAACTTTCCTTCTCATCCATTGGATGATATCTAACGGTCCAGGATCTGATTTGAATGGGTTGGGAAAAAAATGATGGATTCCAAATCGGGTCAATGGGTTAAGAAAAAAAAACACTCCATCTCATTCAAATCACTCTCTCTCTCTCTAACAACAGACCCAGCTGCTCTCGCCTCTCTGTCTCTCCTCTCTCTGTCTCCCAAGATCGACACCGATTTTGGGAAAATCTGCTGGAGCTCCGGCCGAAAACTCCGGCGACGCAAACGGCAAGACTCCGACCGACGCATTCGTAAGGTATTTTCTAATTTTCTGTTGCAACCAAATGAACGAATCCTAGGGTTCATTTCAGGGGTTTTGATTTCGTCAAACCCATTAAGCTTCTTGAGAGGAAATTAGTCACTCTGTTGGTTTTGTTGGTTTTGATTTTCTAATGTGATGATTTATGGTGTGGATAACCTGTTTAGTATATTATATGGCTCTTTGATTTGATAATTATGGAGAAAATTTGCTTTGATAATTTTGGAGGTCTTTGCATATATGTACTTACATTTTCGGATGTTTCATGTTACAACATTAATTTTTTAGTGTAAAGTATTTTAATTTTATTTATTGTTGGGTTTGCAGAATGCAGGAGTGTCTACTTTTCTTGCTCAACATGCTCAAGACAGGTATTCTAGGACTGATGAATAAAGATTCAGGAACTGATTAAGCATTTTATTTGAAGCTTAGAATTAAATTGGCCTTGATTTTATTTTCAGACAAATGAGAAGAATAATGAAGAGTCCAGATCCTTTAGAAGAGCAGCGTCGGAAGGAGTTGCTGCGAGGGGATTAGGCACAGGTGGTTTGTTTGACTAAGAAAACTTAATAGGTGCTCAGAAGCTTGATTTCTATTCTGATGTACACAGATTGAAGTGTTGAGTCGAGTGCAGCGCACTGAAGGTGTTGTGAATGTTGTCTTATGTCACCATGTTGAATGGCATTTGTGAATGTCTTCTGCATGTCAATGTGGTTCAGTTTCTGGCGTCTTTTGTCAAGTAGATGAATATGTAGTTTAGGCAAATGGTGGATGCTTTTGAGACTCGGATTAATCTCTAATTATTGTATGATATTATTGGTGAATGGTTTTAATTGTTATGATATATGAGATTGTAACATGTTTTTAATTGTTCTAATGTGATATTGTTGGTATGATATGGTGTGGTTGAGCAAAATTTTTTTTTGGCCAGAGGTGTAGTTTACAAATAGAGCATTTCCATTTATTTCCAAATTCATGTTGCACAAGTTCAAGCAGAATTTCCAAATTGATTTCAACAGTTACCCAAGTAAAATTCCAAAAACAGAGCTGGGTCCAAACAAAGATAAAAAAATATAGCACAATAAACCAACTTTAAAAAAGGTCAAATGACAAAACATAGCACAACAGAGCTTTATTCATTGCCGTGAATTCATTACATTTACATGAGCGACTTCACAAATCCTAACTGCTCCATTTCCCAAATTCTAATTACATGTTTTTTCCCATTTTGGCATCTCTATTAACAGAATTATTTCTTAGCAATAATAGTATGCCCCTTTTTTGTAAATAAGTATCAACATCTTAAGAGCATCCACGTACTTATAAGTGCCTTACACACTTTAGCTATGAACCTGTTGATTGTAAATAAAAGTAATAATGGATTTATCCTTCATAAGTAAGTTTCCAACTGGATCCATATACGAAAAAGTGGGAAGTGCGCCGAAGACCTACAGAGTCAGCAATTCGGATAAGCCAGTGAGATCTCCGGATAGCTGTCCAGTCAAACCCATGCTCGCTAATGTTCTGAAATCGAATTGATAAGGTCAAGAGATTCTGAAAATGTGGTTCAAGGACATTTATCAGTGAATAAAGAAAGGTAAGCAGAGCAAGGCCTTACATCGAGGTCACTCGTGAATTGGTGCACCCAACTTCTTCCCAATTCTGGCCACATGGATCGGTACCATCCCAACTGGGTGGTGTGTTCTTCAAAACATCCTTGAGAGACTTTAGAACAACATCTGCACAATTAATAATATTATTTCCCTGCTGTTTCCAAGATAGATTTAGAGTAATCATCTATGAAAATTTCCTATGCCATATGAAAATCATATCTATAAATTGCTCCCCCCCCCCCTCTTTCAATTAGTCTCCTAGACATGCAGAAACACTCTAATTCAGTGCAACATGTGCTCCTCCAAACAATGTGAAATAAAGGGATTACTAGGATGCCGAAGTGTGTTTAGGGAGAACGGTCTCAATATGCAGAAAAGAAATTTTTTGGAAGTGTCGTGTTACTTGGAATATATTCATCCAAAACAAGAAATAAACGACAGTTTGGCTGGTTCACCTATAAAAAACTTATTTATTGTAGCAGTTAAGTATGCTTACTACTAGTGGTAAAATAATTTTTTTTTACAGGTCTTGAGAGAACTCCAATATAGAATCCTACAAGTGTATCCTATTTATCCACCATTTTTTTTCTTCCTGGGTAGGTATCACAATAGCTTCATTGGTCGAAGGAAGCCGAGCATTCCAGCTATCTGATTTTCCTGGTGAAGAGCTTGGAAGCAAATCAAGAAATTTGCTAACATACTTGTCTGAGCTTGTGAGGTTCTTTCCATCAGCAGTAAGATTAATTAGGCAACCCTTTCTTGAAATTAAAGATTTGCGGATCTCCTCAAGTGATGAAGAGATTTCATTCCAGTTCAGATCAACTTTCTCTTCAAGAGCTTGTAGGAATTCTAGATAACTGCAAGTACACTCAAAGTACAAAGTACATTAGGCTCATTAATTCTACAACGAACTAAGTTTCAGGTAAAATTACATATAGTGTTGTATGACTTCAAGACCTTTTTCATTACATAAGTTGGAACTACATAGTAGTAGTTCAAAACAATGCAAATTTAGGTGTTTAAATTAATATGCACTTGGTATATTGCAGTATAATGATAAGAGTGACCTCCTAAAAACTAGCATTAAATCTTTCTGTATATCCAAGTAGGTTCTTATGAATGTAACTGATTAAAATATCAAATCAATTTTGAGCTATTGAATCTGAATGTTTAATCCTAGACAACACTTAATGTGTTGTTGAGCAAGAAATTAGTAACTGATAAAATATTTTGTTGTCCCATCATAAAAGTCAACCAGTTGAAAAACTATAAAATATACCTAATCACAGATGGGTTTTTGAAACTTTCAGCAGCTGCATTCTCTCTTGCCCAGTCCAATTTGACTAATGTTCTATAGATTGATATCTATATATATAAATATAGGCCCAGGACACACAAGTGTGTGTATCGAAGACCGTACTCCATTAATACTCCATTAATTTATATATAAACTAGGTGAACTTGTAGTCGGAAGCTCTGGTCTTGCCTATTCTTCAACAGAGACAGAAACCACGGAGAGAGTGGCCGGAGAGAGAGCCGCGGAGCTTCAGAGACCAGAGCTTCAAGAAAGTCCAGCGACGATGGTAGAAGAGCTTCGTCGATCTGGATAGAAGAGAGAGACGCGATCGGTAGAAGAGAGAGGAGCCCTGATTTCTTTTTTTGACCCGACTCTCTCTTTTTTAACCCAACAAGATCCGCGTGCTTTTTTTTTTCCCAATCACTTTCCGTCCTGACCGTTGGATAGCATCCCATGGCTGAGAGTGAGAGTTCGAATTTTAAGCCAAATCCGGGAGACCGGATGTGATCGGGACTGTATATATATATATATATATATATATATATATATATATATATATATATATATATAGCTGAAAGGATTTAAATGTTTTCTTTGTAATACCCTTCTACAACAAGTCAATAGTTGTGAAGTATTCTGAACCGATAATAATAACATAACAACTCTCTTTCAAATTTTTTAAAACTACATATTGACTATAACTAGGGTTATGGTGACATGTAATGAACATTGTTTTCATTTTCGATAAGGTTAGACAGAAATTTATCTGCAAACCGTCATAGCTTACGGGCACGAGGGTGTACATCCCATAGACCCTGTATTGATCAATACTACATTACAAGAACGATAGGATCGTTCACTCTGTTCCGCCTTGGGCGCATAAAAGTTTTTCCCGTGTAGGGATGTTCATATTTGTCTAGGTTCTAAATCAAAGGTTTTATCTTGTTCAACAATAATCTATAATTCAACATATATGTATACGGGTAATTGACAAAGGTATATCAACATGTGATGAAATACAATGATTATCCAAGTGGGAACACTTGTTTAACCATTTCTAGAAATTAACGAACAGAATATATATCTGAATTATTATATACTAACATGTTGATATTCAATGAGCGTATATAATATAAAGTTAATAATCTGTACATTAATAATATAGTTTAAAAACATTCTTACTCATGTCCATTGCATAAATTAAGAAAATGCAAAGGTAAGATACTTACCTGATGCGCTGCTTACAGTTCGTAACTTAGTTCTATCTTTATACATCACCTATCAGTAATAAGATCATTTGATCGATTAGAATAACATACTATAACACATAGAACTGCTTATTGCAGTCAACACATAACCTAATCACATTGTCACATATGTTCCACAACCATTGAATCACAAATAAATACATATTTAATCAAAATATCTAATTTCAGATTAATTTCTGAAACATATCGGTGTAACGACGATTTTATCGGGTAAATATCGAGTCTAAGACTCTATTCTGTTGCTCAATATCTATAAGTATCAGTCATATTATTTTTAAATGACTTATAATAACTTTAAAACATTTATTATAATTTATCATGAATTTTCAAACACCAGAATCATTATTAAATGATTTAAATGTTAAATAATTTTATTATCATTAATATTTAATTAATATTAAATTATTAATAAAATCATTGCCAAAATATTAAAGTTATTTATAATAACTCAAAATATTTTTAAAGTATTATTATTACCCTTAAATGATTTTTAAAAGAATTAAAATCATTTTTAAATAATTATCATTAATATTAAAGTATTAATGAATTATTTATCAAATATTAAAAGTCATTATTTATAACATAAAATATTTTTAATTCAATAATATCCTTATTAAATGATTTTTAAATAAATAAAACCATTTTAAAACTATTTATTTAATATAATTAAATAAACTTAATATCATTTATTATTAAATTAATATCATTAATATTAAATTATTAATGAGATTATCATTTAAATATCAAAAGTTATAATTTATAACTTAAAATATCTTTAAACACTTTATTTTCATTTAAAATAATTTTTCTAATATAAAAATCATTTTTAAACTAATTTATTTAATATGAGAATTAAATAAATCTAATATCATTAATATTAAAATATTAATATTTTTCATGACAAAATATCAAAAGTTATATTTTATAACTTAAAATATTTTTATAACATTCATATAATTTTTATATAATTTTTAAATCATTAAATCTATTTTTCATCATTTATTTAATACATTTATTAACTAACTTTAATTACCATTAATATTAATTAATAAATAAAATTCATCACAAAATATTAAAAGTTATCAAAATAACTTAAATTATTTTCTTATACCGTAATATAATTTTAAATGATTTTTCATGTAATAAAATCATTTTCAAATAATTTATTTAATATTACAATTAAATAAATTAAATACTTTTAATATTCCAAAAATATTAAATATTTATGAAATATATTCAAAATAATTAAAAATTAATTTTCAGATTTTAAAATAATTTTTCTGAATTTATTTTATATTTTTAATAATTAAAAACTATTTTTAGCAATTTGTTAAATAATTTCCGGAAAATCAGAAAATCAAATAAATAGAAATTGTCGCTATTGGTCTTTAGCGACACTAAGCGTCGCTGTTGGTGTTCTTGAGGCTCAAGAACACTGACAGTCAGTAATAAAGATGTCTACTTTGACCATAGATTACTTTCAATCTATGAGGTTTCTGGGCTTGATCTAGTCAGATCTTGTAGTATACGAACAAGACTATACGATTCAATAACAAACATGGCCAAACATCATAACATAAGTGAGATCCAAGCCCTGGAAAAACTGTCAGACGCTGTTCTTCAATTTTTGGGTTTTTCAGAATTGAAGAACTGTTCATGCTACCACTTTTGAGGCTCCGTAACTTTGATTCTGTGTCTACTCAGTGTGTTATAAGAGTACGGTTTTGAAGTAGAGATTACAGGCTACAATTATCATTCACTAGATTAAGCAAACAACATCACCAGAGGAAGATTTAAGCTGGTCAAAAGTTGTCATAAAAAATAGCTCATGAAGAAATCTGGGTTTTCCAGATTTAAGACAAAACAGCCGGTCAACCCTACTTTGACCGGAAATATCTTTTATTATAAACACGATCTAAGTGTTATAGATGCATGGTCATGTACCCTACATGTCATTCTAAAAATGGAGTACAACAACATGGCCAGAAACCTTATCAGAAGCCAGATCTAATTCTTACAAAACGTTGTCAGAAATTCTGGGTTTCTGGGTTTACCCAGATTTCCAGAATTCGTGCTCGGTCAACTCACTTTGACCGCTTATATCTTACGATCTAGACACGATTTGACCCTGTTTTCAGTTCAAGATCATAGTCCACATGACAAAGAACATATCCATAACATAAAACACACATAACACTTAACACACAAAGATCTAGAGGCACTGACATTCGTTGTCAGACCACTGTTTTAAAATTTTTCCAGATTTTGTAAATCATCAAATCTGAGCCTATAGATGTTATGGATCTAACATCTATCAACCCAGATCATTGATTAACACCTTATACAACATGATTAAACATAAAAACACCAGATCTAACATAGCATACATGATTAAAATTTTGGCTTAGGTTTTATACCTTTCTTGAACAATTTCTTGATTCTGACTTTCTGATTTGCTATAGGTGTTAGTGGGGCTTTATTTTGTGACTGATTTAGCAAAGAAATCTGGAGGTTTTAGAGAGAGAGAGAGAGTCAAGGATGAGTATTGTGAGCAAAAGAGACTTTAATGTAACATTTTTTTCTCTCCTTATCTTTATATATGCTTGGATACAATGCACATAGATGAAATATATGGCTGATATGTTGTAGTTCTCAGCACATGGCTGTCAAGAGTTGGTAAACTACCACATATATGACAAGATTTACACTCCATCCTAATAAAGAATTGCAAAAGGGCAATTTGGTCTTTTGGTAAATCATTTTAATGGCAAAATTGTAACTTGTCAAACCCTTAGGGTTTAGGGTTTGAGCCCTTTTAGGGTTTAAAAAAATAATTTCTAAAATTTCTAATTTAGGGTTTGTAAAAAAAACATAAAATAAAATAATAAAATTTTAGTTTCTAAAATACAAAATTAAGGTTTCTTATTTAATTAAGTTTTCTAATCACATAGACTTGATAATTAGGTTTATGTTTTACTAATTATCATGAAGCGTGCCTAATTAGCAATTAGGGTTTATAATTTAGAAAAAAAATTAATAATAAGGATTTATACCCTTTAAAAAAATTAGGGTTTCGAAAACAATTAAGATTCTCCCTAACTAGGGTTAATACCTTTAATACCGGTCATTACAAACATTATCATGATTATATAACTACCTAACAAATTCTTAAAGTCATAAATGGCCTTTGAATTAGGCTTTCAAATCAATTAGGGTTACCAATTTAGCAAATTAGATTCACTAAGTATGAAATTAGGGTTTCTAGAAATTAAAATTTCTAAATAGTAATTAGGATTTTTCTAATTAACCTTAAATTCTATAATACGTAACATAATTCATTTAACACAATTACATAATAGTTTCTAACTCATAATTGAGTTTCAAATTAGGGTTTTTAATTACTAATTAGGGTCTTCTATAATTGACATTAACACTTACAATATAAATCATATACCACATAACACGTTTCGAATTTTCCATTTGAATTTCACAATAGGGTGAAATAAATTAATACTAGGGTTTGGTCATGACACAACATACTTGACCAACCATTGCCAGTCCACAAACATACACTACATATTTATAGCACTGAAAAATCAAAATATAATATTATTATAGTATTATTCTTATCCATTGATAAAAATCCAAAATTAGGGTTTGGATTCCATATCTGATTTATTCTTCATATTTAACCTTAATAATTATGGTAAAATAATTAACTAAATAATCTGTACTATAATTCATATAATAAAATAATTATTATAATTATTCTAAAAATCACTTCATATATTATTTAAATAATATATGATTATATTTTCATGGAACATAGTTAATAAAAACATTTCTACTATAAATTAATTATTATAAGAATATACTTTATAGAAATCAATAATTCTAAAATAAAATTATTTGTAAATATTTATGTAACAAATATAGTTTTATTTACCACATAAATACATATATATATATATATATATATATATATATATATATATATATATATATATATATATATCTTGTACAAATCCTCATCCTTAAAAAAAATTATACGCAAAATTTCTTATTTATTTATATAGAAAATATCGGGTTGTTACATTCACCCTCCCTTATAAAGATTCCGTCCCCAGAATCACCGTTTTAAAAACCTACACATACACATTTACATAGTATACACAATCTTTGCGAGTAGATCTCGATCAAAATTGATCGAACTGATCTTTAACTATTCACATAAAGCTTGTCTTTTTGATTAAACGGAAATTTGATTCCTAAAAGAACTCAAATTTTTCCTTCAAAATAATTTATAAAATAATATACTATATATAAGAAAATAATATTGATTAGAATAATACCTGGAGTTGCATCCCCGGCTGCCACGATATCTTGAACGGTCATGCTGAAGACTCCTGCGGTTGGTTCTGTTGGTTTGTTTGCTGAAGTCGGTCCCGTTGTCGCCAATGTCCTGCTGCCTTTTTCCCGTATTCGCATTCCTTGCCTCCCATCTCCTTCTTGGACAGTCTTCCACCTTATACTCCATTGATTCACACTTAAAACACCTACTGTACATTCTTGGATTGGGACAGTTGAGAAAGACACGTCCCTTTTGTCCACACTTATAACACACAAACTTTCCCTTTATCTCCATTCCTTTTATCGTACATGTGTCAAAAGCTGTCTTTTGCCCCTTCGCTATCCTAGCTATCACAATTGCGTCACCAGGGTCAGTTGATCTTCCACTCCTGACAGTACAATGGCCTTGAAGTCTTTGACGTTCGTCGATCGATTATCTTGCTGATCTTCCCGTGACTGGTATTTTATTCTGCATAGCTTGATCGTCCATATTCGCAAAATTCTGTATCGGTTCTGGTTGTCTTCTAGCTTTGTTGACAGGTTCTTCTGTCCGTGTATTTCATTTTCGTTTCCTTGGCGGCATTATCACAATTTATTCTTTATTCTAAGCCTTATCATATACGTATAATCATATAACACAAAACTTTCTATTCGTATATTCATGTACTCAAAATATTAGATTTTAAAATTTTGATTTTCTGTATTAACCAGTACTCATATAATTAACTACTATCTTTATACCAACTTATTTTATTAATCCATATTAATTCATACTCATATCACTTAACATACCATAGCACATATTGCTTTAATCATCCGCTATCCCTTTGTGACTTAAAAGTTGGGAATCGCTAACACAACTTATACAAAATTTGAAAAATATTACCTGATACAAATATACCTATCATATACATAACATAGAATCATACCTATTCAAGTAATACTATTACTACTTATTTCTTACGCCTTCACTAAGGATCAATTGCTTAGTAATCTGTCTATTCCCATTATCCTCAATAATCCATTCACACCTAACTACACCTAGTTCGTCCAATCTTGACATACATTATGAGTTTAAGAACTCAACACTGACCACATATTCTTTAACTATACTTTACCTATCAGTTATACGATTGGTTCTGGGTCCGATAATATACTTTCTAAAATAACCACCTTATTGAGGTAGCTTTCAATGTGAGCCTCTATTTCAGCTATTGGCTTTAATATTGGCTCGGTTATGGAGGTTGACTTCTTCTTTACGATTTGAGGGTATCTTAATCCTTGTCTATCTGACATCTACACACAAACTATCTTGATTATCACTTAATATATATACACACAATAATTAATAGTTTTATATAAGTTATCTTTTATTTTGTTTGACGATGAATTTATTCAATTCATCTCCTTTTTTAAACTCTATATGAGTTATTTGTATTTTCAATGTTTCCCTCTGTTCCAAGGTTATAGCCTAAGGTCTAACCCACCTAAGGTTTTTAACCCTAAGCTCTGATACCAACTTGTGAAGATCCCAAACTCAGGTACTTGAAACCCGAATTCGGTTCTTCACGATACCATTTCTATGAGCGAAATAATACTAATAATAATAACAATAATATAAATATCAAACTTAACTTACATTTATCAGAGTCTAATCCCAAGTACGTAACCTTTTCTATATTCTTTACATGATATATAATACATATCATTATCTTAATACAGTCTAACTATTACAAAAGATAACATTAAACACGTTCTATTTGCTTTCCTTTTTCACTTGTTCTTGTCTGAACCTTCGAGTTGTTCATGCCTAGCTGAAAATATTTAATTTAAGCAAGGATGAGCATTTGAGTGCCCAACAAGTAATAGCAATATATATATATATATATATATATATATATATATATATAAGCTGAAAGGATTTAAATATTTTCTTTGTAATACCCTTTTACAACAAGTCAATAGTTGTGAAGTATTCTGAACCGATAATAATAACATAACAACTCTCTTTCAAATTTTTTGAAACTACATATTGACTATAACTAGGGTTATGGTGACATGTAATGAATATTGTTTTCATTTTCAATAAGGTTAGACAGAAATTCATCTGCAAACCGTCATAGCTTACGGGCACGAGGGTGTACATCCCATAGACCCTGTATTGATCAATACTACATTACAAGACGGATAGGATCGTTCACTCTGTTCCGCCTTGGGCGCATAAAAGTTTTTCCCGTGTAGGGATGTTCATACTTGTCTGGGTTCTAAATCAAAGGTTTTATCTTGTTCAACAATAATCTATAATTCAACATATATGTATACGGGTAATTGACAAAGGTATATCAACATGTGATGAAATACAATGATTATCCAAGTGGGAACACTTGTTTAACCATTTCTAGAAATTAACGAACAGAATATATATCTGAATTATCAT
This sequence comes from Panax notoginseng, assembly GCA_016801055.1. Taxonomy (NCBI): domain Eukaryota; kingdom Viridiplantae; phylum Streptophyta; class Magnoliopsida; order Apiales; family Araliaceae; genus Panax; species Panax notoginseng. The sequence continues at coordinate 116,138,129 of CM029023.1, forward strand.
ATGCTAACATGTTGATATTCAATGAGCGTATATAATATAAAGTTAATAATCTGTACAGTAATAATATAGTTTAAAAATATTCTTACTCATGTCCATTGCATAAAGAAAATGCAAAGGTAAGATACTTGCTTGATGCGCTGCTTACAGTTCGTAACTTAGTTCTATCTTTATACATCACCTATCAGTAATAAGATCATTTGATCGATTAGAATAACATACTATAACACATAGCACTGCTTATTGCAGTCAACACATAACTTAATCACATTGTCACATATGTTCCACTATCATTGAATCACAAATAAATACATATTTAATCAAAATATCTAATTTCAGATTAATTTTTGAAACATATCGGTGTAACGACGATTTTATCGGATAAATATCGAGTCTAAGACTCTATCCTGTTGCTCAATATCTATAAGTATCAATCATATTATTTTTAAATGACTTATAATAGTTTTAAAATATTTATTATAATTTATCATGAATTTTCAAACACCAGAATCATTATTAAATGATTTAAATATTAAACAATTCTATTATCATTAATATTTAATTAATATTAAATTATTAATAAAATCATTGCCAAAATATTAAAGTTATTTATAATAACTCAAAATATTTTTAAAGTATTATTATTACCCTTACATGATTTTTAAAAGAATTAAAATCATTTTTAAATAATTATCATTAATATTAAAGTATTAATGTATTATTTATCAAATATTAAAAGTCATTATTTATAACTTAAAATATTTTTAATTCATTAATATCCTTATTAAATAATTTTTAAATAAATAAAACCATTTTAAAACTATTTATTTAATATAATTAAATAAACTTAATATTATTTATTATTAAATTAATATCATTAATATTAAATTATTAATGAGATTATCCTTTAAATATCAAAAGCTATAATTTATAACTTAAAATATCTTTAAACACTTTATTTTCATTTAAAATGATTTTTCTAATATAAAAATCATTTGTAAACTAATTTATTTAATATGAGTATTAAATAAATCTAATATCATTAATATTAAAATATTAATATTTTTCATGACAAAATATCAAAAGTTATATTTTATAACTTAAAATATTTTTATAACATTCATATAATTTTTATATAATTTTTAAATCATTAAATCTATTTTTCATCATTTATTTAATACATTTATTAACTAACTTTAATTACCATTAATATTAATTAATAAATGAAATTCATCACAAAATATTAAAAGTTATCAAAATAACTTAAATTATTTTCTTATACCGTAATATAATTTTAAATGATTTTTCATGTAATAAAATCATTTTCAAATAATTTATTTAATATTACCATTAAATAAATTAAATACTTTTAATATTCCAAAAATATTAAATATTTATGAAATATATTTCAAATAATTAAAAATTAATTTTTAGATTTTAAAATAATTTTCTGAATTTATTTTGTATTTTTAATAATTAAAAACTATTTTTAGCAATTTGTTAAATAATTTCCGGAAAATCAGAAAATCAAATAAATAGAAATTGTCGCTATTGGTCTTTAGCGACACTAAGCGTCGCTGTTGGTGTTCTTGAGGCTCAAGAACACTGACAGTCAGTAATAAAGATGTCTATTTTGACCATGGATTACTTTCAATCTATGAGGTTTCTGGGCTTGATCTAGTCAGATCTTGTAGTATACGAACAAGACTATACGATTCAATAACAAACATGGCCAAACATCATAACATAAGTGAGATCCAAGCCCTGGAAAAACTGTCAGACGCTGTTCTTCAATTTTTGGGTTTTTCAGAATTGAAGAACTGTTCATGCTACCACTTTTGAGGCTCCGTAACTTTGATTCTGTGTCTACTCAGTGTGTTATAAGAGTACGGTTTTGAAGTAGAGATTACAGGCTACAATTATCATTCACTAGATTAAGCAAACAACATCACCAGAGGAAGATTTAAGCTGGTCAAAAGTTGTCATAAAAAATAGCTCATGAAGAAATCTGGGTTTTCCAGATTTAAGACAAAACAGCCGGTCAACCCTACTTTGACCGGAAATATCTTTTATTATAAACACGATCTAAGTGTTATAGATGCATGGTCATGTACCCTACATGTCATTCTAAAAATGGAGTACAACAACATGGCCAGAAACCTTATCAGAAGCCAGATCTAATTCTTACAAAACGTTGTCAGAAATTCTGGGTTTCTGGGTTTACCCAGATTTCCAGAATTCGTGCTCGGTCAACTCACTTTGACCGCTTATATCTTACGATCTAGACACGATTTGACCCTGTTTTCAGTTCAAGATCATAGTCCACATGACAAAGAACATATCCATAACATAAAACACACATAACACTTAACACACAAAGATCTAGAGGCACTGACATTCGTTGTCAGACCACTGTTTTAAAATTTTTCCAGATTTTGTAAATCATCAAATCCGAGCCTATAGATGTTATGGATCTAACATCTATCAACCCAGATCATTGATTAACACCTTATACAACATGATTAAACATAAAAACACCAGATCTAACATAGCATACATGATTAAAATTTTGGCTTAGGTTTTATACCTTTCTTGAACAATTTCTTGATTCTGACTTTCTGATTTGCTATAGGTGTTAGTGGGGCTTTATTTTGTGACTGATTTAGCAAAGAAATCTGGAGGTTTTAGAGAGAGAGAGAGAGTCAAGGATGAGTATTGTGAGCAAAAGAGACTTTAATGTAACATTTTTTTCTCTCCTTATCTTTATATATGCTTGGATACAATGCACATAGATGAAATATATGGCTGGTATGTTGTAGTTCTCAGCACATGGCTGTCAAGAGTTGGTAAGCTACCACATATATGACAAGATTTACACTCCATCCTAATAAAGAATTGCAAAAGGGCAATTTGGTCTTTTGGTAAATCATTTTAATGGCAAAATTGTAACTTGTCAAACCCTTAGGGTTTAGGGTTTGAGCCCTTTTAGGGTTTAAAAAAATAATTTCTAAAATTTCTAATTTAGGGTTTATAAAAAAAACATAAAATAAAATAATAAAATTTTAGTTTCTAAAATACAAAATTAAGGTTTCTTATTTAATTAAGTTTTCTAATCACATAGACTTGATAATTAGGTTTATGTTTTACTAATTATCATGAAGCGTGCCTAATTAGCAATTAGGGTTTATAATTTAGAAAAAAAATTAATAATAAGGATTTATACCCTTTAAAAAAATTAGGGTTTCGAAAACAATTAAGATTCTCCCTAACTAGGGTTAATACCTTTAATACTGGTCATTACAAACATTATCATGATTACATAACTACCTAACAAATTCTTAAAGTCATAAATGGCCTTTGAATTAGGCTTTCAAATCAATTAGGGTTACCAATTTAGCAAATTAGATTCACTAAGTATGAAATTAGGGTTTCTAGAAATTAAAATTTCTAAATAGTAATTAGGGTTTTTCTAATTAACCTTAAATTCTATAATACGTAACATAATTCATTTAACACAATTACATAATAGTTTCTAACTCATAATTGAGTTTCAAATTAGGGTTTTTAATTACTAATTAGGGTCTTCTAGAATTGACATTAACACTTACAATATAAATCATATACCACATAACACGTTTCGAATTTTCCATTTGAATTTCACAATAGAGTGAAATAAATTAATACTAGGGTTTGGTCATGACACAACATACTTGACCAACCATTGCCAGTCCACAAACATACACTACATATTTATAGCACTAAAAAATCAAAATATAATATTATTATATTATTATTCTTATCCATTGATAAAAATCCAAAATTAGGGTTTGGATTCCATATCTGATTTATTCTTCATATTATCCTTAATAATTAAGGTAAAATAATTAACTAAATAATCTGTACTATAATTCATATAATAAAATAATTATTATAATTATTCTAAAAATCACTTCATATATTATTTAAATAATATATGATTATATTTTCATGGAACATAGTTAATAAAAATATTTCTACTATAAATTAATTATTATAAGAATATACTTTATAGAAATCAATAAGTCTAAAATAAAATTATTTGTAAATATTTATGTAACAAATATAGTTTTATTTACCACATAAATACATAAATATATATTATCTTGTACAAATCTTCATTCTTAAAAAAAATTTATACGTAAAATTTCTTATTTATTTATATAAAAAATATCGGGTTGTTACAGTAAAGATGAGAAATGTGATCACTATATTTGAGCAGCGGCATGGGGAGTCTTTATATGAGGCATGAGAACGGTACAAGGAATTGCTCAGAAAGTGCCCTCATCACGGACTACCCAAATGGCTGCAGATGAATACGTTTTACAATGGGTTGAATGGGAATCTCAAGACTAGTATAGATGCAGCTTCGGGTGGAGCATTTATGGCCAAGAGTTATGAGGAGGCATATGAGTTAATTGAGACTATGGCAGCTAATAACTACCAATGGCCTACAGTGAGGATGACACAACCTAAGGTAGCTAGGGTATTAGAGGTAGACGGAGTAACAGCGTTGGCGGCACAGATTTTTGCCTTATTAAAGAAAATGGATACTCTGACGGGTGCACAACCACAACAGGTGGCATATGTTTACGAGTTATGTGCAGGAGAACATCCTACAGAGTAGTGTGCCATCAACCCAGCATCGATTCAGTTTGTGGGCTGCTACAATAGGATTCCACAGAACATGTATCAAAATGCCTACAACCTGGGGAATAGGAACCATGCTAACTTTTCATGGAGTAACAATCAAAATCAGCAGGCTCCACAACCTTCTTATCCCCCGGGGTTTCAAAATTAGCATCAACAAGTAGCTCTGCATCAAGAAAAGAAAACAGACTTAGAAGAGTTTTTGTTGAAATACATATCAGGAAATGAGGCGGCAATGAAAACACAAGCAGTGGCCATCAAAAATTTAGAAAATCAGATGGGACAATTGGCCTTAGCATTAAATAATAGACCGCAAAGGACTCTGCCAAGTGACACAAAAAAGAATCCGAAGGGGAATCATGAGCAGTGTCAAGCAATCACTTTGAGGAGTGGAAAAAATCTTGATGGGAAAATTACAGAAAATTCAGCACTAAAGGATGTCAAGGATAATGAAAACAAAGTGGTTGCAGAGAAACAGGATGGGGAAAAGCAAGGGGACAAGAGCAAATTAGAATCACGACCACGAATTATTCATGCACTACGGGCCAAGGATATTCGCATTTTCACCAATGGTCATGATCATGCCAACAACTATCCATCAATGCACTACAGGCCAATGAGGACTTTTACCACATCATTTGTAACATTACGATCATGATTATACCGAATAATCCCTGGTCATAATCATACCAATCAATAGTTCATCAATGCACTACGGGCCAATGAGGACTTTCATCACAATATAAGCATGAGAAAGATGACAATGATATAAGAATTCAATTAAAAGAAAGCAAAGGATAAATTTTTAAATATTTATAATTTATTTTATCCAGAATTCAATAATGTCCAAATTGTCAACATGATACTGCTTTGTAGAGTAAAATTCAAGAATAATATTGTATCAAAAATGATTTGGATCGAAAAGAAATCAATTTTTGTCATGAATAGTACCCCGGGTGAATAGTAACTGAGTGTATAGTACCTCGTGAATAGTACTTCAGGAATAGTACCCCGTGAATAATACTCCAGTATGAAAAAGTTAAAACTTATCAAGAATATTTAGAATAATATTTTCATGAAAAGATACTGGATGAAGCCCAAATATCAAGGATATTCTACTAATTTAATGGAGTATAGAAGCCAAAACATAACAAAATGAGTGTAAAATTCTGAATCTGAAACAAAATAATATTACTTACATACTACAGAGTATGGAAGAAAATATTATTTCATACGAATACTGAACAAAAATAATATCTCTTACCTTAAAAAGAAGAGTATTCCAACTGGTACAGCGGAGATATTCTTGAAGAAAACTTTTGTTGTTTTCTACGCTCAAAGCTTTGTAAAACTCTAAAGAAATACACTCAATATTATAGAAGAAGAATTTTCTGATTCTGGTGTGTTTTTTAAATTCTAAACTAAGCATCCTATTTATAGGAGAATGGAAGGATACTATTTGAAAAAAAAAAAATCACGGACTGCATAGTAATATTTTGGACGAAGAATCACGGGCGGAACAAAACAAACATCAAACGCCCATTTTTTAATAATGTCAAATAAAATAAAATTTTATAATATATATATATATATATATATATATATATATATATATATATATATATATATATATATAAACCCATGTTATATTAAGAAAATCTCCCCACCCGTGAAGCATTTTCAAATTCCTCCCCCCAAAAGTCCTCCACACGGGGCCCCCACCATATGTCATCATCACATGTAGGCTTCACCTTTTATAATATATATAAATATACACTGAATAACTTTCTACCGATGAATTTGAAAAATGGGTAAATGGGGGTCCAAATAATGAGCAAAATTTACAACAATTACTTCATAAAAATTTCCTCAATATTTTTTAAAAACATTTATTCATCATTATTATAACTCACAATATTAACAACAAGATCGTTCCCAGGAAAGAGGGGGCTTTTCGATAAGGATGTCTCCCTATTGGCGCGCAATTAGGTGACCAAACCCCTTTCCTTGACAGAACTTTCTAGACATTGTTAATTATGCAGATAATAATATGAATAACTTGTCATCTCAATTATTGATTTAATAATATAAAATATTGACAATAATTGAATCAAATAACATGAGATACTATGCAACAATTACTGTAGCAATAATTGAGTATAACTGAGTGACTTCTCACGTAAGCATCAATAATAAATATCGTGTGCTACTATGCAACCACGCGTATTACTGTACTTTTATCACCGGGTAATTCAACAGTTAACGGTAAAACTCTCGTCATTATTTTTATAAAAAGATATTTCTGTCGTTTTCTCATTCCGACAATAATTCAGTTGTGGGGTCCACCAATGATTGTGTCGTCGTACGAATATTTCCTGTTAAAACGAATATTCCCCGACCAATCGAATATTTTATAACAACTTGCATACTTTGCAAAATTTATAAATATTACCCACAACTATAACATTATATCGAATCCACACCATAATATTCAAAATATATATAGAGAAAAATTAATCTTTATTTATGAAAATTGAGGTCTTACAACCTCCCCTTCTTATGAAATTTTGTTCTCAAAATTAGGGTGCGTACCTGGTATGATGAAGAGGTGAGGATATCTTGATTTCATATCAGATTCTAACTCCTAGGTCATTTCCTCAACATCGTGGTTTCTCCACAAAACTTTGACTTGAGGTATAACCTTGGAGCGTAGAATTTGTTCCTTCTTATCCAAGATTTTGACAAGTACCTCTTCATACGTTAAATCTTCCGCTATTTTGTCTGGTTCTAACTCAATAATGTGGTTCGGGTCTTCCACATATTTATATAACATAGATATGTGAAAAATGTTATGAACACGATACTTACTTGGCGAAAAGGCGGGTCTATAGGCCACAGTTCCTACTCGATCGAGGATTTCAAATGGACCAATGAATCGAGGATTTAGCTTTCCTGTCTTTCCAAATCTTGTAACTCCTTTCCATGGAGCAACACATAACAACACATGCTCTCTAACATTGAATTTCACTTCTTTTCGATGAAGATCAACATAACTCTTTTGTCAATCTTGTGAAGTTTTTATACATTGCCGGATAATTTGAATCTTTTCTGTTGTCATGCATACCAATTTTGGTCCCAACAACGTTGCTTCACCCACCTCATCCCAGTATACTGGAGAATGACACTTGCGTCCACACAATGCCTCGAATGGAGCCATGCCGATACTTGCTTAATAACTATTATTGTAGGAGAATTCTACTAATGGCAAGAACTTATCCCAACTTCTTTTGAAGTCAAGGACACAAAGTCCGAATAGATCTTCAAGAGTTTGAATAGTCCTTTCCGACTGCCCATCCGTTTGAGGATGATATGCCGAACTAAATCGTAAATCCGTGCCCATAGCTTTTTGCAAACTAACCCAAAATTGTGAAGTGAATCTTGGGTCTCAATCAAAAACTATGGATACTGGCGTACCATGCAGCTTTACAATCTCATTTATGTATATACGAGCAAGATGTTCAAATGAATAAGTTTCTCGTATAGGTAAAAAATGAGCAGACTTGGTCAATCTATCAACAATGACCTAAATTGCATCTATGCCTTGAGAAACCTTGGGAAGACCAATAACGAAATCCATGGTAATGTGTTCCCACTTCCATTCTAGAATTTTAAGTGGTTGCAATGGACCTTTTGGTACTTGATGCTCCGCCTTGACTCGTTGACAAGTTAAACACCTTGAGATAAACTCTGCTAACTCTCTCTTTATATTGATCCACCAAAATGTATGTCGAAGATCACGATACATTTTGGTACTCCCAGGATGAATTGCAAACGGTGTGTTGTGCGCCTCCATCATGATCATATACTTTAAATCAGGGTCGTTAGGAACACAAAGTCTGGAGTTGACTCGAAGTATTCCTTCTTCATCGATTCTTGTTCTAGAATAGCACATTCTTGCACTTTCTTCTTCATACACATCAGCTCTAGGTCCGTAGCTTGAGCAGCTTTAACTTTATCGATTAAAGTCGGTTTTACTCGTATATTTGCCATCATCATGTGGGTCCTTGGAGTCTTTATCTCTATCTCCATCCTTTGTAAGTCATACCAAATGGGTCTTTACGTTGATAATATCGAACTCGTACACGTATATGATCTTCTACTCAATGCGTCAGTGACCACATTCACTTTTCCAAGATGGTATTGAATGGTATGATCATAATCTTTCAACAGCTCGAGCCAACATCGTTGCCTCATGTTGAGTTCCTTTTGGGTGAAGAAATATTTGAGGCTTTTATGATCTGTATAGATCTCCACTTTCTCCCCATACAGGTAATGCCACCATATCTTTAGCGCAAAAACGACTGCTGCCAACTTTAGATCATGAGTAGGATAATTTCTCTCATATTCTTTGAGTTATCGTGAGGCATAGGCTATGACTTTCCCTTGTTGCATGAGAACACATCCTAACCCTCAGCCTGAAGCATCACTGTAGATGACAAATCCCTCTGAACCAGATGGTATTGTCAGAACAGGTGCTGAAATGAGTCTCCTCTTGAGTTCTTGAAAACTCTTCTCACATTCCTCGCTCCAACCGAATTGTGTATCTTTTCGAGTCAGCTGAGTTAATGGAGTTGAGATTCGAGAAAATCCTTCCACGAATCTCCGATAATAACCAGCTAAGCCCAGAAAGCTACGTACTTCGGTCACTGACTTAGGTTGCTCCCAGCTTTGTGTTGCTTTAATCTTCCCTGGGTCAATAGATATTCCGTGATTTGATATCACGTGCCTAAGAAATGTTACTTCCTCAAGCCAGAACTCGCATTTCTTTAACTTGGCATAAAGCTTGTTTTCACAAAGCTTTTAAAGTATCAGCCTCAAGTATTACTCATGATCTTCACGGGTTTTGGAGTATATGAGGATGTCATCTAAAGACGACTACAAAGTGATCCAAATATTCTTTGAAAACTCGGTTTATCATATCCATGAAGGCAGCAGGAGCATTAGTCAATCCAAAAGACATGAATAATGCCCGTACTGAGTTTTGAAAGTGGTTTTTGGGATGTCATCTGTTTTAATCTTTAACTAGTGATATCCAGAATGAAGATCGATCTTTGAAAAGTATTTGGTGCCTTGTAACTAGTCAAACATGTCATCAATGCGAGGCAACGGGTACCTATTTTTTATGGTGACCTGGTTCAACTCCCGATAATCAATACAAAGTCGCATACTCTCATCTTTCTTCTTCACGAATAGAACAGGAGCACCCCAAGGAGACGTACTAGGACGAATGAAACCGATGTCTAACAATTCCTATAGTTGGGTTTTTAACTCCTGAAGTTTAATAGGAGCCATTCGATATGGGGCCTTAGAAATGGGTTTTGTACCGGGTTTAAGGTCAATACCAAACTCGATTTCATGCTCTGGGGGTAGGCCAGGAAGTTCTTCAGGGAATACGTCAAGAAATTTATTAATAATGGAAATATTATTCAAATCTGACGTATTTTTATTTAAATCCGTGACATGGGCTAAGAAAGCTTGACATCCGTTTTTCAATAAACGAATAGCTTTATGGCTTGATATGACAGTAATTGACTTTAGTGGTTTGGTTGCTTGAATTCGTATAATAGGTTGGTTAGGAATATGAAAGCTAACAACCATACGAAAACAATCAATTTTAGAATGATGAGTGGTTAACCAATCAATCCCTAAAATCACATCAAATGCAAGTATTTTCAAAAAGATAAGATCGACCGGTAACGTGCGGTTGCCGATTTGAATCAATCAAGACTTATAAACAGGGGATGTAATGAAGGTTTCTCCCAATGGAGTTTCAACAGATAAGTCAACGTCTAATTTCTCCAGAGTTAAATTTAAACATTGAGCACAAGTAGGAGAAATAAAAGAATGGATAGAACCGATATCAAATAAGGTATAGACTTCACTAGAGTTTATGATTAGCTTACCCGTGATGACCTCGTTCGAGTTCCTCACTTTCTGGGAGGTCACGGCAAATGCTCTCCCTTGAACTACTGGTTTTGACTTGTCTAGGACGGTATTTTGTGTCACCATCCCAATTGGACTTGGCTTCACTACACGACAAAATTGAGCTAGGTAACCTTCTCTTCCACAATTGTAACACGTTTTGGACTGTTGTGTGCAATTTGGACTGATGTGTACCTCCCCTCCACATTTGAAGCATATAATAGGTGGTCGTTCTTCTTCCTTAACAACGGGTGCTAGTGCTGACGTCTTTCCATCATTGTTGAATCTCTTTTTCTTGAAATTTCCACTCTTATTGTCTTGGCCATGATTACCACCGAAGTGGTTACCATTTCAGGCAAGTTGATTCTCTTCACGTTTGTTATCACCGCTTCGATGACTGCTACCACTGGTATTATCATTTTTTCGGCTGCTCTTTCTTGGTTGGGTTGACTCATTATCGCGCTCCAATAACTAAGCTTTATTCACAATATCTGAATACAAGCAAAGTTTGTGAGAAATTAGGTATTGACGTATCTGGGGTTTCAAACCTCTTAGAAATATTTGCGTCATTCTCTCCTCATTATCAACAAAGTGGGATGCAAACCGGGACAACTTGGTAAACTTAGCTTCGTACTGCGACACGATCATATTGTTTTGCTCCAGCTTGATGAACTCTACCTCCTTCATCTGACGAATACTTTCAAGAAAGTACTTGTCGTTGAACAGTTTTTGAAACTTCTCCCAAGACATCTTCAGTGCGGCAGGTTGAGTACGCTTTACATATTCCTACCAGTAATCTGCCTCTCCTCACAGCATGAAGGTGGCAAAAGGAAACCTTTTGCTCCTCGGAGCATCCCAAGACATCAAATATCTTGGTGATCTGCTTCATCCACGTCTCCGCCTTAAGTGGTTTTGACTTTTCCAAAAACTCCGGTGGTCCCGGCTCCTTGAACTGCTTAGCGGTGACCATTCGAGAGTTGTTAGTGTTTTCACCTGCATTTTGAACAGGAGTCGTTCTCACCTGATGTTGCATGAATTGCATAAAGCCTCTAAACATCTCATCGTTCATCATTTGGTCGGTGTTGTTATTTTCCTGAGGATTATTTCCTTCTTGATGCACATTATCCTGGGTATTGATTGTTGGTGACTCAACGGTCTCATGTGCTCCATTGCTTATCTTAACATTCTCGGATGTCATTTTTAAATACTGCCACAAAACAATTGACATACCACATATTATCCCTATATTCTGACCGACCAATTAAATAACAAATAAACTTAGGTAGGTCATGCTAGCAAAGGATTTCCTCGTCTCTCCCCCCTAGTTCTAGTCTCACACCTTAGCCAGGGATCATATCACTAAGCTTTGATATCAACTGTAACACCCCCAAAATAGGTATACATCACCCATCTTGGGTCTCCAAATACATGGTATAGAATTCAAATACAAACTTAATTAATACAACTGTCATGAAGAATACGACAAAACATAGCTAAGTTTTTACAGGAATATTATCTCATAGACAATATCCAAACTCAAATTCAATCCTCATTATATTTATTATCACACTCAATAGTGAGGACTACTAAAATAATCATCTCGGACCATCACTCCGTTCCCCGACTAGTCCCGGCTACGTTCTCATTTCCTGAAGAGAACAATGAAAACAAAAGGGTGAGTTCAACTAGCCCAGTAAGAAATATTATGACTAAGATAATGCAGAATAAATTATTGTTAGCCTTCAACACTGTTAAACTAATAAAATATAATAAACATCAAGTTTAACTGCAGCGAAACAAGAAATCCATTAGAAGAGTCAAGTAGAGCATGATATCTACTATCTTCTATGATTTAAAAAGTTTATCACCAATTTTATCGCTGAGACTCAGCTTAATAAATAAATCACATCATCGAATCATCCCTGCACTACAGGCCAAGGATATTCATTAGTATCACGACCACGAATTATCCGTGCACTACGGTGTTAGAGTTTATGCCCTAGAGGCCAAATATTTGATATAATTGCTTAACATTTTGATATTATATTTGATTGACTAAATGAATGATTTTATTATGGTTTTATTTACTGCGTTATATAAATGTTAACATAATAAAATTCCTTAGAATAGTGATACAAATTATATAGTTTCAAGTATGTGACTTGAACATGAGATTATATAATTATAATTAGTATCATTGCTCTTAAATGTCCCTAGTCGAGTATCATTATTGATAGGACAATAATGATGCATTGAGACTAGTATGTGGATTGACTGATGACCAATTCTAATTGGTCATAAATATATGAGATATTAAGTCAATGCATAAGTACGTGTTAGAGAACGATGTACTGGACAGACCCGCCATGAGAATTTTATGTGGAGCATTATGCGAAGTGTCATTAGCGATTCCCATAGTGACAATGATGTAATGGTCCTCCGACCTGAAATCACTATATTACTACACGAGAATTTATGTACTTTGATATCATCAAATGTCACCTTTAATAGGGTGGACTATAAAGGTGATTATTGGGTACATCATGAATCGTGTGAGGAATATGAGTGATCTAGATGGAATTTAACCCTCCTATTTATTAGAGGTGATATCCATAGGACATTGAGTAGGACTATGAAATGCATGACCATGCTCAAATAGTGATTTGTTTCATATAGTCTACTCATTGATCAAGAAAAACTCAGATTAAATTATGAAGAGTATGACACATTCCATGACTCGAGTTTAATCTAGGATATTAAGGTTAAAAGGATTAAATTGCATTAAAACATTAGCCACAAAAAGGTTGCATCGAATCATCGATCTTATTATTACTTGGGTAGCAGTGATGCATTACTAGATGCCGCTCACTGTTTATAATTTTGTAATATGATTTTAAAATTATTGCCAACGTAATAATAACCTATAGGGTCACACACATAGAACGTTATTAAAAGGAAATTAATTTAAATTGTAAGGATTTAAATATATCAATATGATTGATAGTATTTAAATCATGAATTTAAATTAAAGGATGATTTGTGTATATATATATATATATATATATATATATATATATATATATATATATATATATATATATATGTGTGTGTGTGTGTGTGTGTGTGTGTGTGTGTATATATATATATATATATATATATATATATATATATATATATATAAATTTAGATTTTATTTTAATGAGATTAGAGTTTTGATTAATTCTGATTTACTGCTATATATATGATATATCAACGTTTTAGGGAAGTTAATCATAACCTAAGAAAATCCTAGCCGCTCTTAGAGAGAGACTAGAGAGAAAACAAAATATCCATTCCTTTGGTGGCTAGTACCGCAGCTCCCTTTATTGTAGAATCGTGCGACGATTCGCGGGCATTCGTGTGGATACCGTAGAGGCGTAGTTCTTTCGGATTGCGTTGAAGATTCGAAGCAGTTTCAGATTTTTCTATAATAGGTATAAATTCTAAACCTCTGAATTAATTTTGTTCCGCATGGATCCTGTGTTGGGTTTCGAAAATTGCTTTATAAATTTTTATATTCCGCTGTGCATTTCTGTGCTGAAACCCTACACACGGGCTAAGGATATTCGTGTTTTCACCAATGGTCATGATCATGCCAACAACTGTCCATCAATGCACTATGGACCAATGAGGACTTTTACCACATCATTTGTAACATTACGATCATGATTATACCGAATAATCCCTGGTCATAATCATACCAATCAATAGTTCATCAATGCACTACGGGCCAATGAGGATTTTCATCATAATATAAGCATGAGGAAGATGACAATGATATAAGAATTCAATTAAAAGAAACCAAATGATAAATTTTTAAAGATTTATAATTTAATTTATCCAGAATTCAATAATGTCCAAATTGTCAACATGATACTACTTTGTGGAGTAAAATTCAAGAATAATATTGTATCAAAAATGATTTTGGACCAAAAAGAAATTAATTTTTATCATGAATAGTATCCCGGGTGAATAGTACCCCGTGAATAGTACTTTGAGAATAGTACCCCATGAATAGTACTCTGACATGAAAAAGTTAAAACTTATTAAGAATATTCAGAATAGTATTTTTATGAAAAGATACTGGATGAAGCGCAAATATCAATGATATTCTACTAATTTTATGAAGTATAGAAGTCAAAACTTAACAAAATGAGCGTAGAATTCTGAATCTGAAACGAAATAATATTATTTACATACTACAGAGTATGGAAGAAAATATTATTTCATACGAATATTGAACAAAAATAATATCCTTTACCTTAAAAAGAAGAGTATTCCAACTGGTATAGCGGAAATATTCATGAAGAAAACTTTCACTATTTTCTACGCTCAAAGCTTTTTAAAACTCTAAAGAAATACGCTCAATATTATAGAAGAAGAATTCTCTGATTCTGGTGTGATTTTTAATTCTAAACTAAGCAAGTTATTTATAGGAGATTGAAAGGATACTATTTGAAAAAGAAAATCATGATGGTCGTAGCGCACGATGGTCGTGACCCCAATATGTTATATATAGTTTTCTTTAATTATATATAAACTGTTATGCGCTTATTGTGAAATGCATGGTGCACAGTTATGGCCTTTTGACCCATAGGTTAGTGGTTTTTGGTTTTGAAATACGGCTTGCATGTCGTGCCTTTCTATAAATTATGATGTAACATTCTTTTCTCATCTAAATCCCCTCGAATGTAACTCGAGGTTTCTTTATGTCATGTAATAATCGATAACAAGATGTAGATGAAATGATGAAGAACACGATGAAAGATGAGGATGGAGATGAGGCACATGCATGAGGAAGATCCAAGGAAGCTACTGTTTTGAGATCTTTTACCACCTTAGATTGACCTTCAATCTTTCATTAGCTTAAAAAGATTGACAGTGGATTGGGCCATAACTGTGACACATTTAATTTTGTACTTTATTTATGCTTGTTTGCGATATGATATGATAAATAATGTGCATGCTTAATAAGATTAAAATTGGTGAGATCTAAATTAATTTATAAAATCCCTAAATAAATTATTAAGTCTAAATCAGATGCCTTCCAATGAATAACACTCATCAAGACCTTGATCAATGGATGTAGGTTTGCCAAAGTAAAGTACCATATTTATCTAGGCAAGATGTGATAGGATAATTGTGATATCCAAACTGTTAAAATCATTGGGCGACTTAACTAAGTTAACTCAATAGGATTGTGAACTTAGAGGCATGGAGTTTGGTAGGTACCATTACATGAACTAGAAACAAATGTTGTTTACCAAACTATCCAGGAGTTATATATGATATAATTGACAAGGGGTTGTCTACCTAAATAATTATGTTTTGAGAGAATAGTAAACGCTAAGTTAAGGTATAATGAAATATGGATCTTGGCTCGCTAGAAAGATTTAATAGAAAATGCTTTCCGAATTAATGGTGAGGGCTATTAATTTGAATAAAATAGTGGGAGGTATATTTTGAATGTACTATTATCAATTACATAATATCAAAAACTCTGCAATTTGACTTATTATTTTTGCACTTATAAATTGTAGATATCAATGGAAAACAACAACAACACAAGTAATCTTTCACTACGATCAGTCCTTGAGAAGGACAAGCTGAGTGGAATTAATTTCCTTGACTGGCATAGGAACTTGAGGATTGTCCTCAAACAAGAGCGCAAGCTATATGTCATTGCAAAGCCCATTCCTGCAGTACCAGCTGACATTGCACCACGTGCAGAGCATAATGCTTACAAGAAGCATCAAGATGATGCTCTGGATGTGAGTTGTCTCATGCTAGCAACTATGAATGCTGAGCTTCAGAAGCAACATGAGTTGATGGATACTTATGAGATGATCGAGCATCTCAAGAAATTGTTCGAAGGGCATGCTCGACAGGAAAGGTATGATACAAGCAAAGCGTTGTATCACTACAAAATGGGTGAACATGATCCAGTTGGTCCACATGTGCTAAAAATGATTAGGTATATCACCTTGATAGGTTGGGTTTTTCGATTACTCCAGAAGCCCAAACTGATCTTGTTTTGCAATCATTGAATAGCAGCTACTCTCAATTTGTTATGAATTACCTCATGAGTGAAATTGTGAAACCCCTTTACTGAGTTGTTGAGCATGTTAAGAACTGCTGAGAACAACATGAAAAGGGCAGGACCCGCTCCCATAATGATGGTGCAAAAAGGGAATGCCAAGGGAAATTGGAAAGGCAAGAAGAAGATAGGAGCTAAATCTTTTGCCAAAACCAAACAGGCTTTAAAACCTAAAGGTGGGGTGGCTAAAGAAGGTGATTGTTGTGACAACCCGGAAAATCGGATTGTCAAGAATTTAAGTTAAAGAATTAGTTATTAATAAAATGAATTTTTATTAATACTATTATGTGCTCTGTGTTTATTAATCGTTCTATAACCTAGAATGATTATTAATCGGGAGTATTCTGGCTACGAGCTAGACTGAACGAGTAAGAATTTTCAAGACGAAAATGAAATTTTTCCGGGAATAAAATATTTTTCGGGGAAAAAGACGAAATAGGCACTATTCATCTATTTCTGCTCGGAGATTATTTTTGAAATTTTGAGAAGTTCTGGATTACGTTTAATTCTGAGACGTAATGGAATATTCAATAATATTTCAGTTATGGCAAAAGCGAAGTTTTCACCTGCGGACTCAAAACCTAAGGGTTAGGGAAAGTGAGTTCCGAGAATGTTATGAGTATGTATAATAACTAGGGTTATTATGCGTGAGAAATACGAGTATGATACGAGTTATTATACGAGTATATTACGAAGATTAGTACGACGTATAATACGAATATCGTACGAATAATATACGAGGAGAATACGAGAATACGAGAATACGAGAAAGGAATGTGTAGAGTACGATCGTAGAATACGATTAGTCTTAATGGACTTTATGTTCATGGACTTTGTAGAATCCAATTGGACTTGGATTATGTCAAGCCCAATGATTTGTGAAATTAAGCCCAAATTAAGCCCAATAAGAATTAGGGTTAAGGCCCAAACCAAGAAAAGAAACCGCGGATCGAACCGATGGGTAAACGGATGGGTAAAACCCATGGAGCAACCCATGAGGATGACCCATGGGCATAAGGGGCGACCACTTGGCCACCAAGTAAGGGTGGTGGCCAAGTAAACTTGGTTGCCAAGTGTGGAATAGTAAGGAGGTGGAGGGAAAATGACCATTTTGCCCTTAGTTTTGGTTTTCTATAAATAGAAAGCTTAACTTTCATTTTCTAGGATTTTGAAAATCCTAGAACTTGAGAGAGAGAGAGAGAGCTCGGTTGGAAGAGGAAGAAGAAGAGTATGAGCATGAAGGCTCGGATCAAAAGTGATCGTGAAATAGAAAAGCTAGCAAATCGCCGGCTTTGTCTAACGGAAGAGAAATAAAGAAGAACGGTAATCCGAACCCTAGTTCTTCTAATATTTTTCTTTAAGTTTTCTATGTTAAAACATAGATTAAGGAGAATAAGAAGTAGATGATGTTAGAAATGATTTCATATGGTTGAAATCATGAGAAAATAAGAAATAAGGAATAAGAAATTTAGTTTATAAATTTCTTAAGCAAGTATAAGATTCGTGAGGATTTTGAGCGATCCGAATGAATATTATGAACGAGTAGGTGAATTAAGTAAGGAATGGTGTTCTATAACATCAAATTCCAAGAAAAAGTAGAATTGTAATCCAAAATATCGATAAAAAACGAAGAACGCGAAGAACACGCGAAGAACACGAAGAACGTTGTTGATGGACAAATTTAAAACCATCGTAGTGTAATTGTTGTTGATGGACAAGTTTCAAACCATCGCGTATAAGTTAGATGCTTATTACTTGGTTAGGAACGGTAGAAACGTTCATAAAGAACGGATTAAAACGGAGCTATAACGAAGTCGTAAAAGACGAATGAGAATTTAGAAAGTTAGTAAATGAACCCGAATGTGTAGGGTTTTATAAGAATGTAAGAGAACGTATAAAACGTGAGTCGTGGACTCAAGAACGAACGAATTTCGAGTTTGGATGACCGAATTACGGACGAACGAACGAAGAACGTTAAAAGCGTAAAATGAACGAAGGGTTAAGATTAAGCCAATTGAATGGCATGTTAATGGATTCAGAATGAAGTTCTGTCCAAGGCATATTAAAGTACGTAAGATAAGGAAGAGAATGGCTTTGGAACGACCTCGTTCCGAGTTATAACGAAGAAGTTATGAGATCGTAAAGTAAGCATCTCAAACTTGACTTAACACTTAGAAAAATTTCTAGGTTTGTCTTGGCGCCGCAGTGCGGGAAGGGGCGCCGCAGCGCGAGAAGTGGCGCCGCAGCGCGAGAGGGGGTGAATCCTTTAAAAAGTTTAAAGAATTCAAAAATGAAGTTCAAAACCAATTTGACAAAAGCATAAAAGCCCTTCGATCCGATCGAGGAGGTGAATACTTAAGCCAAGACTTTGATGACCTTCTAAAGGAGTGTGGTATTATATCACAACTCACTCCACCTAGAATACCACAATGGAATGGTGTATCTGAGAGGAGGAATCACACCTTGTTGGACATGGTACGATCAATGATGAGTCATGCAGATCTTCCAATAAGCTTCTGGGGTCATGCTCTAGAGACAGCTGTATTCACACTTAACTGTGTTCCTACAAAGACGGTTCAGAAGACACCATATGAGATGTGGACTGGGAAACATCCTAGTATGTCATTCATAAAGATTTGGAGTTGCGAGGCGTTTGTAAAACGTCTGGATTCTGACAAGCTCGGACCCAAATTTGACAAATGTAATTTTATGGGATACCCAAAAGAAACAAAAGGGTATTATTTCTACAAACCTTCTGAGAACAAAGTGTTTGTTGCTCGAACTGGTATTTTTCTAGAAAGAGAATTTGTCTCTAAAGGAAACAGTGGGAGGAAAGTAGAACTCGAAGAAATTCGAGAATCACAAAATATCATTGAACTTGAGTTGAAACGTAAGCAGGAACCACAAGATATTGTGGAAAGTGAACCTGCTCAAATTACACAACGCATTCGTAGATGTAGTAAGACACGCCGAGAGCCCGAGAGATATTATGGATATCTTGTGACTCAAAATAGCGATGTGATGCTCATAGATCAAGATGAGCCTGCTTCCTACCAAGAAACTATGAATGGACCAGATTCTGAGAAATGGCTTGAAGCCATGAAATCTGAGATGGACTCCATGTATACTAACCAAGTATGGACTTTGGTTGATCCACCCGAAGGGGTAAAACCAATCGGGTGCAAGTGGATTTTCAAGAAGAAAACCGACATGGATGGTAACGTACAAACCTATAAAGGCCGACTGGTAGCAAAAGGTTTCAAACAAATTTAAGGTGTTGACTATGATGAAACCTTCTCTACAGTGGCAATGGTTAAATCCATCAGGATATTACTTGCTATTGCAGCCTTTTATGATTACGAAATCTGGCAGATGGATGTCAAAACTGCTTTCCTTAACGAAAATCTCCCTGAGGAAGTGTACATGACACAACTTGAGGGTTTTGTCACTCCAAAGGATGCTAGAAAGGTATGTAAACTGCAGCGATCCATTTATGGATTAAAGCAAGTCTCTCGGAGTTCGAATCTTCAATTTGATGAAGCAGTCAAATAGTTTGGCTTTATAAAAAATGAAGATGAACCTTGTGTATATAAGAAGGTTAGTGGGAGTCACAGTGTATTCCTAGTATTATATGTTGATGATATATTAATTATTGGGAATGACATTCCTTCCTTACAGGCTGTAAAAACATGGTTAGGAAAATGTTTTCCCATGAAAGATTTGGGCAATGTTACCTACATTTTAGGTATTAGGATCTATAGAGATAGATCGGGAAAAATTCCTGGCCTAAGTCAAAGTACATATATTGACAAAGTGCTGAAACGGTTCAGCATGCAAGAGGTGAAAAGAGGAAACTTACCCATGACTCATGGTGTAAAGATCTCTAAGGCCCAATGTCCTAAATCACAAGATGATGAGGAGCGTATGAGAAAGATCTCTTATGCTTCGGTAATTGGATCTATCATGTATGCAATGATATGTACTCGTCCAGATGTCTCGTATGCTTTGAGCATGACGAGCAGATACCAATCGAATCTAGGTGAAGGTCACTGGACAGCACAAGAATATCCTCAAGTACCTAAAAAGGACTAAAGATTCATTCTTGGTATATGGAGGTGAAGACGAACTGGCAGTAAAGGGTTACAGAGATGCTAGTTTCTAGACTGACAATGATGACTATAAGTCTCAGTTAGGTTTTGTGTTTTGCCTTAATGGTGGTGCTGTTAGCTGGAAGAGTTCGAAGCAAGAGACAGTAGTCGATTCTACAACAGAGGCTGAGTATATTGCTGCTTCTAGTGCGGCCAAGGAGGCTGTATGGATTAAAAAGTTCGTCACTGAACTTGGTTTTGTTCCAACCATTGTTGATCCGGTTAAGCAATACTGTGATAATAATGGAGCCATTGCACAGGCTAAGGAACCCAGATCTCACCAACGATCCAAGCATATACTTAGGCGGTACCATCTCATCCGTGAAATCATTGATAGAGGAGATGTACATATAGGAAAAGTGCCAACAGATGATAATGTTGCAGATCCATTGACCAAGGCTTTGTCGCAGCAGAAGCACAACGGTCACACTAGTTCCATGGGTATTAGATACATGAGTGATTGGCTCTAGTGCAAGTGGGAGACCGTTAGAGTTTATGCCCTAGAGGCCAATTATTTGATATAATTGCTTAACAATTTGATATTATATTTGATTGAATAAATGAATAATTTTATTATGATTTTATTTACTGCGTTACATAAATGTTAACATAATAAAATTCCTTAGAATAGTGATACAAATTATATAGTTTCAAGTATGTGACTTGAACATGAGATTATATAATTATAATTAGTATCATTGCTCTTAAATGTCCCTAGTCGAGTATCATTGTTGATAGGACAATAATGATGCATTGAGACTAGTATGTGGATTGACTGATGACCAAATCTCATTGGTCATAAATATATGAGATATTAAGCCAATGCATAGGTACGTGTTAAAGAACGATGTACTGGACAGACCCACCATGAGAATTCTATGTGGAGCATTATGCGAAGTGTCATTAGCGATTCTCATAGTGACAATGACGTAATGGTCCTCCGACCTGAAATCACTATATTACTATACGAGAATTTATGTACTTTGATATCATCACAGGTCACCTTTAATAGGGTGGGCTATAAAGGTGATTATTGGGTACATCATGAATCGTGTGAGGAATATGAGTGATCTAGATGGAATTTAACCCTCATATTTATTAGGGGTGATATCCATAGGCCTCTTGATTGAGTAGGACTATGAAATGCATGGTCATGCTCAAATAGTGATTTGTTTCATATAGTCTACTCATTGATCAAGAAAAACTCAGATTAAATTATGAAGAGTATGACACATTCCATGACTCGAGTTTAATCTAGGATATTAAGGTTAAAAGGATTAAATTGCATTGAAACATTGGTCACGAAAAGGTTGCATCGAATCATCGATCTTATTATTACTTGGGTAGCAGTGATACATTACTAGATGCCGCTCACAGTTTATAATTTTGTAATATGATTTTAAAATTATTGTCAACGTAATAATAACCTATAGGGTCACACACATAGAACGTTACTAAAACAAAATTATATTAAATTGTAAGGATTTAAATATATCAATATGATTGATAGTATTTAAATCACGAATTTAAATTAAAAGGATGATTTGCATATATATATATATATATATATATATATATATATATATATATATATATTCGGATTTTATTTTAATGAGATTAGGGTTTTGATTAATTTTGATTTACTGCTATATATATGATATATCAGCGTTTTAAGGAAGTTAATCATAACCTTAGAAAACCCTAGCCGCTCTTACAGAGAGACTAGAGAGAAAACATAAAATTCATTCCTTTGGTGGCTAGTACCGCAGCTCCCTTTATTGCAGAATCGTGCAATGATTCGCGGGCGTTCGTGTGGATACCATAGAGGCGTAGTTCTTTCAGATTGCGCTGAAGAGTCGAAGCGGTTTCAGAGTTTTCTATAATCGGTATAAATTCTAAACCTCTGAATTAATTTTGTTTCGCATGGATCCTGTGTTGGGTTTTGAAAATTGCTTTATAAATTTTTATATTCCGCTGTGTGTTTTTGTGCTGAAACCCTACATACGGGCCAAGGATGTTTGTGTTTTCACCAATGGTCATGATCATGCCAACAATTGTCCATCAATGCACTACGGACCAATGAGGACTTTTACCACATCATTTGTAACATAATCATACCAATCAACAGTCCATCAATGCACTACGGCCCAATGAGGACTTTCATCACAATATAAGCATGAAGATGATGACAATGATATAAGAATTCAATTAAAAGAAAGCAAAGGATAAATTTTTAAAGATTTATAATTTAATTTATCCAGAATTCAATAATGTCCAAATTGTCAACATGATACTGCTTTGTGGAGTAAAATTCAAGAATAATATTGTATAAAAAATGATTTGGACCAACAAAAATCAATTTTTGTCATCAATAGTACCCCAGGTGAATAGTAACTGAGTAAATAGTACCTCGTGAATAGTACTTCGGGAATAGTACCCCATAAATAGTACTCCGACATGAAAAAGTTAAAACTTATCAAAAATATTCATAATAGTATTTCCATGAAAAGATACTGGATGAAGCGCAAATATCAAGAATATTCTACTAATTTCATGGAGTATAGAAGCCAATACTTTAATAAAATGAGCGTGGAATTCTGAATCTAAAACAAAATAATATTACTTAAATACTACAGAGTATGGAAGAAAATATTATTTCATACGAATATTGAACAAAAATAATATCCCTTAACTTAAAAAGAAGAGTATTCCAACTGGTACAGCGAAGATATTCTTGAAGAAAACTTTTACTGTTTTCTATGCTCAAAGCTTTGTAAAACTCTAAAGAAATACGCTCAATATTATAGAAAAAGAATTCTCTGATTCTGGTGTGATTTTCAATTCTAAACTAAGCAAGCTATTTATAAGAGAATGAAAGGATACTATTTGAAAAGAAAATCACGGACTGCACTGTAATATTTCGGACAAAGAATCACGGGCGGAAGAAAACGAACATCAGACGCCCATTTTTCAATAATGTCAAATAAAACAAAATTTTATAATATATATATAAACACATGTTATATTAAGAAAATCTCCCCACCCGTGAAGCATTTTCAGATACCTCCCCCCAAAAGTCCTCCACACGTGGGCCCCACCATATGTCATCATCACATATGGGCCCCACCTTTTATAATATATATAAATATACACTGAATAACTTTCTACCGATTAATTTGAAAAATAGGTAAATGGGGGTCCAAATAATGAGCAAAATTTACAACAATTACTTCATAAAAATTCTCTCAATATTTTTTAACCAAATTTATTCATCATTATTATAACTTGTAATATTAACAACCAGATCGTTCCTAGGAAAGAGGGGGCTTTCCGATAAGGATTTCTCCCTATTGGCGCGTAATTAGGTAACTAAGGCTGTGTTTGTTTAGCTCTTAATGCCTCTGAATAGACCGCCTCTGATTCGGTCAGAGGCGGCGTGTTTTTTTTTTTTTTTTACCTCTTAATGCCTCTAGATGGTTAAGCTACAAAATCAAGTCTGTAGGATTAAGAGGCATGTCTGAATGAGAGTTGCTATTTTTTGGACAAAAATACCCTCATTAATATTATCATTTTCCTTTTCTATCCACCACCACCACTACCAGATCTTACCACCACCGGCGCCACCGCCACCACCGGCCAGATCTACCACCATTACCAGATCTACCACCGCCACCACTGGCCAGATCTACCACCACCACTACCAGATCTACCACCACCATCGGCCCCATTGCTAAAATTGATGCCCGGAGCAAGGGAGGGGCTGGGGCTGGAGTAGGGGAGGGGAGGGGAGGGGAGGGGGCCGGAGCAGGGGAGGGGAGGGGCGGGGGCCGGAGTAGTGGAGGGGGAGGAGGGCCGGCGGGGAGGGGGGCGGCAGGGATGGAGGGTAGATGAAGAAGGGGCGGGGGCCGGAGTAGTGGAGGGGGAGGAGGGCCGGCGGGGAGGGGGGCAGCGGGGAAGAAGAAAATGTTTTGTTTTATTTTTTTATTTTATTTTATAGTTTTGTTTAGAAGGTTAAAATGGTAAAATACTTTTATTCAGACATTTTGAAAAAAGTAATCATCAAATAATATTTTTTCATTCAGATACAATTCTATTCAGATACTCTATATTATTCAGACGTCTAAACTGTTCAGGTCTTAACACTAAATTTTGTCAAACACCACCTAAGCCCCTTTCCTTGACAGAACCTTTTAGACATTGTTAATTATGCAGATAATAATATGAATAACTTGTCATCTCAATTATTGATTTAATAATATAAAATATTGACAATAATTGAATCAAATAACGTGAGATACTATGCAGTAATTACTATAGCAATAATCGAGTATAACTGAGTGACTTCTCACATAAGTATCAATAATTAATACCGTGTGCTACTATGTAACCACGCGTATTACTGTACTTTTATCGTCGGGTAGTTCAATAGTTAACGGTAAAACTCTCGCCGTTATTTTTATAAAAAGATATTTCTGTCGTTTTCTCATTCCGACAATAATTTCGTTGTGGGGTCTACCAATGATTGTGTCGTCATACGAATATTTCCTGTTAAAACGAATATTCCCCGACCAATCGAATATTTTATAACAACTTGCATACTTTACAAAATTTATAAATATTACACACAACTATAACATTATATCAAATCCACACCATAATAGTCAAAATATATATCGAGAAAAATTAATCTTTATTTATGAAGATTGGGGTCTTACAGTGCACACCACGTGTTTGACGAATTGTTCAAGTAAAGTTTGTGGGGGATTTTGGCTGGAGTTCATCCATTTAATTACCATGGAACCAAAACCAGCATCAAAGAGACAACGAGGCGAGAGCTCAGGGTCTACACCACAGACTCGAGCCTTTGACAGTAAAAAGTTCGTAAGTGCCAACGCTGTTGATCGTTATGACTATATAGTGGCTAAGGCACTAACTCCAAAGCGAGGTTTGGCACCCGACAACGTAGATGGCTAAATGAAGAGATAAATTTATGAAAAAGGATGGGATAGGTTCACTGACGATCCAGAGCCAGCGATCGTCAATGTGGTGAAGGAATTTTATGCCAATGCGGAGGATAAGGCCCCATTCATTGCATTCGTGAGGGCTAAAAAAGTGTCGTTCTGTTCGGAAGCTATTAACGAGTATTACCGCCTGCGAGTGCCAGTGGAATGCCAGTATGCATATTTGTGTGACCACGATCCCGACTATGAGGTGATTTTAACTGAAATAACAAAGCCAAGCACCACATGGGTTAAGGGATGAAAAGGGGGCACCATCTTCCTCAGCAAGGACCTGAGCCGGTATGGAAAAATATGGTACGCGTTCTTGTGCGCCAAATTATTCCCGACCACACATACGACTGAAGTGACAAAGGATAAGATACTCCTTTTGTATGCAATCGTGCAAGACTTTCTTATCGACGTGGGGGCCATCATTAATTTCTCAATACGAAGATTCCTGCGAGGGCCATTTTCTGGCGGTCTGCCACACCCATCCCTCATATATGGGCTGTGCAGGCAGGCTGGAGTTAGGTGGTCTGGTGATGAGACTACCCAGTAGCCACTTCAAATTTTGGACTCACGGATGATACCACGTTACACAGTGTGGCCCGAGGGGGAATCACATCCAAGAGGAGTAGGGTTTATATTTCCACCAGCCTCTGAGGAGGAGGCTGATGCTGAGGACACCTTTGATGACGACGAGTTCCAGGCAGACGAGATGACGGGAGAGCAGGAAACTGAGGAGATGCAACAGATAGGCAAAGATATATTTATCCCTTAATTTCATAGTCTCTAGAGACAAGTTGATGGGCACAACAAAGACGCCAACGGACATATGTAGAGACTCTCGGCCAGGAAGGACCATATGTTCGAGGCCATGAACATGTCCTTCGCCTCATTGAATGCGACCCTCCAAAGTTTTAATCTAAATGCTCAGTTTCCATACCAGCAGCATGCATCAATGCCACGATTTCTACCTTCTGATTCAGAAAATGATGAGCCACAACCACCACCTCAAGCTTAGACGATTACAGGGAAGTCCTCGTACAATTGATGCTTTATTTTTATAATAAGGACATTGTAATTGTTAAGTTTTAGGGAGTTAGTATTTAGAGTTTTTGCATGTTTAATTTAGCATGTTAGTTTTGCATATGTTAGTTTCATGTTTAGTTTTAGGTTCATGATATGTTGCATTCATGTAGTGTACTTACATAATAGTTTGCATAGTAGTGTAGGATTGTAAATAGTTTTTATTAGTTTTTAATTCTGTTATGTTTATTCCATATTATAAAAAAAAATTAAAAAAAATTAGTTAAGTATTGCGTTTATCTTGCATGAGTCCAGCTGTTTGATAAGTTACAGTCTATTTTAGCCAATTATGAGAATGGCTTTGAGTAGACAAGTATGGTACCGACTATTAGAACTTTGATGTGATTTTCTGTTATGAATTGAATCTTTTCCTGTTTGAAACTGTTATAATAAGGTTAGCACGGTAATAATAACTATGTTGATCGATTTAGTTCAAATTGATACATAATAGACCTCTAAAGGATAATGCTAGTTTGAATAGAAGAATAACAAGGATAGCCAGTGAAGGCGAAAGTTAGGCAAGAACCTAAGTTCGGGGGAAATTTGGGGTATATAAGCTTTATAAAGTAAAATAAAAAGTATAAACACCGTGGCATGCTTGTCTAGTTTTATGGCCTTTGTTACTTGAGTAAGTAAGCCCGAGGGGATTGTCTTTACACCTAGCGCCCAAAGGTCTTAATGGTCTAGGAGTCGTTAGTCGAAAGCTCGTTAAGGTAGCACTGAAAAGCCTAAGAGATATTGCATAGCCATGTGTATAAAAAAAATATGAATAAAACGGGAAAAAAGAGCAAAAAGCTCCCGTAAATGAAAAATAAAGCATAATTGCCCTATTTGGACCCTTGATAATGGTAAGTGTTTGACTTGAGTTAGATCTTGATTGTTTTTGAAATTCTTAAGTTTACAATGTATGATGCCTTCAAAGAGACTTGTTATTTATTAAATTTGAATTTGCATCAGTTATCATGGGTGTTGAGCACATACGCACTATATCACTAATAACAGTTTAAGATTTGATGATTGACTGAGAAATTACTGATTGGTTTTGATATGAAGTATTGCCATGTTAGCTTGATTTCTCTGAGGCCGGTTAACCAGACTCGTTTCTATCATTACTGCTGGATTCGTAGGCATATAGATTAGTTGCAATACATTGCATAGCATTTTTGTTTTGTGCTCAAGGACTAGCACGGGTTTAAGTTTGGGGGAGTATAATGAGCAGGTTTTATACCTACGAATCAGCTTCTAATTCGAGCTTAAACTGTGTTAATTCGTTATTTTTGTGATTCGTTTTACTTGTTTATTTTTTTTTATGTTTAGGTGTGGTAGCCTAGCATTTGGACTTAAAAGGTGGTTTCGTGGAGAAACTTAGCAAGAAAATGACCAAAAACTGAACAGCAGCCGAATGAACCCCCGCCGGGGCGGGGGTACTTAATCAAGAACAGAAGCACCCCCCCTCCCCACCGGGGCGGGCACCAAGAGAGGAAAAACCCCTGCCGGGGCAGGGGTACAGGAAAAGTCCAAGACTCCTATTTTCATTGTAATGCTGCAGTGGCGTGAAGGAACGAAGTTGGTATAGTTTGGAACTATATTTGGCATCAATTTATGGCCTAATTACGTGTCTTATACTGGAGATAAGAAGGAACAATGGAGTGAGATTTACGAGAGACAATCAATTAGCAATTCTAAGCCCTAATTTTGAGAAAATTCATTGGAGGAAGGGTTGAAGGTCAAAGTCACGATAATTGCAAGTTGGAGCTGAGGAGAAGGGTGGTTTTGGATTCATTCTACTTCTTTAATTCAATAATAGTAATTGGGATGATGATTACTTTGATGATTTTAGTTTTTAATTCATTTATGATGAACTAATTTACTTATTAGGCTTATGGCGGATCTTTATGGTGGAACGATGATTATGTAATCCTTAATTTTAGTTTAATAATCTATCATTCAGTTTATCTATTATAATTTGTGCTTTAATTTATGAATTGCTTGATCACCAATTCTATGTGAATTTGTATGGACTCGATAGATGATATATGAATCTAGACCTAGTCATTTTAGCATGTGTTCTTGAATTCTGTGATTTAATGGAATCTTGATGAATGTTAGGGTAGAGATATACTTAACGTCGCATGTAATCGGGTAGAGTACTTGAATTTAAAACTTATTTGATTATAATTTATATAGAGATATAGTGAATTAGTTGATTAAGGTGTTTAGCTTGATTCTATCTAATTTGTGGATTTAAGTTAATATGGTATTAGTGCATCGAGAGATGGCTAGTTCTACTTGAGTGTTCTTGATTAATAAACTGGGATAGTGAATTGAACTGAAATAAGGTGTAATAATCGGAGTGATACTTAAAGTGAAGTTGTAAGCCTAATTATCCGTTATTTGCTTGAAATTATAGTTTTTAAGTTTGTTGATTGCTTGGTATTTTCATGTTTTTAGATTTTAATAATTATAATCATTGAATTGGATAGTTTAATAAAATTTGGATTAATATAAAGCTGGTAGTTGTTTGATTAATTTCATATTAGTCTCTAGTATTTTCAAAGAGATAAGATTGACAGGTAATGTGAGGTTTTCGATTTAAATCAAACAAGATTTATAGACAGTGGATGTAAGGAAGGTTTCTCCCAACGGAGTTTCAACAGATAAGTCAAAGTCTAATTTCTCCAGAGTCAAATTTAAACATTGAGCGCAAGTAGGATAAATAAAAGAATGGGTAGAACCGGTATCAAATAAGGTATAGACTTCGCAAGAGTTTATGATTAGCTTACCGGTGATAACCTCATTCGGGTTCCTCACTTTTTGGGAGGTTACGACAAACGCTCTCCCTTGAACTACTGACTTTGACCTGTCTGGGACGGCCTTTGGTGTCTCCATGCTAACTAGACTTGACTTCACTGTACGACAAAATCAGGCTAGGTGACCTTCTCTTCCGCAATTATAACATGCTTTGGACTGCTGCATACAGTTTGGACTGATGTGTCCCTACCCTCCGTATTTGTAGCATACGACCGGTGGTCGTTCTCCTTCCTTGAAAACGGGTGATGGTGCTGCTGTCTTTCCATCATTGTTGAACCTTCTCTTATTGAAATTTTCACTTCTATTATCTTGGCCAAGATTACCACCGAAGTGGTTACCATTTCTAGCATGTTGATTTCCTTCACTTTTGTTGTCACCGCTTCGATGACTACTACCACTGGTAATATCGTTTTGTCGGCTGCTATCTCTTGGTTGGGCTGACTCATTATCGCGCTCCAATAACTAAGCCATATTCACAACATATTAATATAAACAAAGTTTATGAGAAATGAGGTATTAACGTATTTTGGGTTTCAATCCTCTTAGAAACATCTGCGTCATAAGCTCCTCATTATCTACCAAATGGGATGCAAACCGAGATAACTCGGCAACTTAGCCTCGTACTGCGACACGGCCATATTGTTTTGTTCCAGCTTGATAAATTTCACCTCCTTCATGTGACGAATACTTTCGGCAAAATACTTATTGTTGAACAATTCTAGGAATTTCTCCAAAGACATCTTGAGTGCGGCAGGCTGAGTACGTTTTACAAATTCCCACCAGTAATCTGCCTCTCCTCGCAACATGAAAGGGGCAAAGGGAACCTTTTGCTTCTCGGAGTATCCCAAGACATCAAATATCTAGGTGATCTGTTCTATTCACGTCTCTGCCTTAAGTGGTTCTGGATTTCCCAAAAACTCCGGTGGTCCCAGCTCCTTGAATTGCTTAGCGATGACCATCCGTGAGTTGCCAGTGTTTCCACCTGCATTTTGAATAGGAGTCTCCCTCGCCTGATGTTTCATGAATTGTAGAAAGCCTCTAAACATCCCATCGTTCATCATTTGGTTGGTGTTGTTGTTTACCTGAGGATTATTGCCTTCTTGATGCACATTATCCTGGTTATTAATTTGTGGTGACTCAACGGTCTCCTGTGCTCAATTGCTTATCTCACCATTTTCAGATGTCATTTTCAAACACTGCCACAAAACAAGGGTTAATTGACATGCCACATATTATCTCTATATTCTGACCGACCAATTAAATAACAAATAAGCTTAGGTAGGTCATACTAGCGAAGGAATTACCCGTCTCTCCCCTCCTAGTTCTAGTCTCACATCTCAGTCAGGGATCATATCTCTAAGCTTTGATACCAACTGTGACGCCCCCAAAATAGGTATACATCACTCATTCTGAGTCGCCAAATACATTGTACAGAACTTAAATACAAACTTCATTTATACAATATGACAAAACGTAACTGATAGTTTTAACACGGATATTGTCTCATAGACAGTATCCAAACTCAAATAAAGTCCCTATTACAATTATTATTACACTATTTCATAGAATAGTGAGGACTACTATATCCACCATCTCGGATCATCACTCCGTTCCCCAACTAGTCTCGGCTATGTTCTCATTTCCTAAAAAGAACAATGAAAGCAAAGGGTGAGCTCAACTAGCCTAGTAAAAAATATTATGACTAAGATAATGCAGAATAAATTATCATTAGCCTTCAACAGTGTTAAACTGATATAATACAATAGATAATAAGTTTAACTGCAGCGGAACAAACAATCCATTAGAAAAGTCAAGTAGAGCATGATATCTACTATCTTCTATGATTTAAAAGTTTATCATCAATTTTATCGCTGAGACTCAGCTTAATAAATAATCCACATCACTGAATTGTCCATGCACTACGAGCCAAGGATATTTATTAGTATTACATCCACGAATTATCCATGCACTACGGGTTAAAGATATTCGTGTTATCACCAATGGTCATGATCATGCCAATAATTATCCATCAATGCACTACGGGCCAATGAGAACTTTTACAACATCATTTGTAACATTACAGGTCATGATTATACCGAATAATCCCTTATTATAATCATATCAATCAACAGTCCATCTATGCACTACGAGCCAAAGATGACTTTCATCACAATATAAGCATGAGGATGATGACAATAATATAAGAATTCAATTAAATGAAAGCAAGAATAAATTTTAAAGATTTATAATTCAATTTATCCAGAATTCAATAATGTCCAAATTGGCAACATGATACTGCTTTGTGGAGTAAAATTCAAGAATAATATTGTATCAAAAATGATTTGGACAAAAAAGAAATTAATTTTTTGTCATGAATAGTACCCTGGGTGAATAGTAATCGAGTGAATAATATCTCATGAATAGTACTTTGGGAATAGTACCCCGACATGAAAAGATTAAAAATTATCAAGAATGTTCAGAATAATATTTTCGTGAAAAGATACTAGATGAAGCGCAAATACTGTAGCAATAATTGAGTATAACTGAGTGACTTCTCACGTAAGCATCAAATACCGTGTGCTACTATGCAGCCACGTGTATTACTGTATTTTTATCACCGGGTATTTCAAGAGTTAACGTAAAACTTTCGCCGTTATTTTTATAAAAAGTTATTTCTATCATTTTCTAACTCTGACAATAATTTCGTTGTGGGGTCCACCAATGATTGAGCTGTCGTACGAATATTCCCTGATAAAATAAATATTCCCCGACCAATCAAATATTTTATGACAACTTGCTTACTTTACAAAATTTATAAATATTACCTACAATTATAACATAATATCAAATCCACACCATAATATTCAAAATGATATTTAGAGAAAATTAATCTATATTCATAAAAGTTGGGGTCTTACACTTTCTATATTGTCAACAGTGTTCAAAAGATTTCAAAGTAGCTGAACAATAAATCATTTTCAAGAACAAGAATTTTCTTAAATTCCAGAATAAATAACATTTCAAGAATGAAAAAATTAAATCCGTTTGAAGATTCAATAATATTCATTTGATTAGGAACAATTAGCAATAATGCAACAATATTCATTAAAGTGAGATATTCCCAGATTTTATGTTGAGTGATCACAAATAAATCAAGAACTAATAGAGGAATTATCAGTTAATTAATACCGAATTACCTCAAGAGTATCAGTTAACCATAAAGATTAAATCATACACTTTTGCGAGTACATGAAGTGATCAGCCTCATTGTACCCTATATTATGCATAATACTCAAAAAATAGCGCAAGGGTCAGATGTCCGACAATAAAGTTTCCCTTTTTATAAGGGTTATTCATCTCAGTCTTACATCATGAGTCTGTACCACAACAATATGGTTTAGATTGCTTTTAAATAAATACTATGATTTCAACATATAATATCCATATTGATCTAGCTGAAATAAATGACATAGATCTTCTAATAATAAATCAGTTCATAATAAATAGAACGTGTCATGCTTTAACAAATATTAGTCTCGCCAAAATAAATAGCTGAGACATGGCTCGTAAACAGTTCAAATAATAGAACATGAATCAATTGCACTGTGTACGAATAACAATAATCATTATGGATGTGAATAACCAGCAATAATTATCCACTAACATGCTTGAAAGATAATAACTCGAGTCTGAGTTAAGAAAACTTGCCTCGATTGGTAATTACTGCTATGCAATTTAATTTAACTTCTTTTGAAAGACCTTTGATTTATGATATCCTTCTTCTTCTCCCCAAGAGTTATGAAGCTTAAAAAAATTACACTTTCTCGTAATTTATGGCTGATCCGAACCTACCTTCTCACACTATCTCTTTCTTTGTTTTCCTCTTTTTATTTTCTTTTTGTTAACAAAGTTTGGAAGTGAGTTGAAAGAGAATGAAATTGATTTTTTTTTCTTTTACTTGTTGGGAAAGTTGTATAGATATAATATTTGTAAGTATACAAATTGCTCACACTTCTCTCCTTTATTCATCTAAGGGTTGCTTGTAAGCTTTGCAAAAGTATGTGGCTAATTCTTAAGATGACACCTTAGTTGGAGTTAGTAAGAGTTAGTAGCAAATTTGGAGAAAATGATAACTCACATGTGCTCTCTTTTCTCCTTCTTATTGTCGAAAATGGACACCTATAATCCCCCATTTTTGATTTATTTTTATTGCCAAATTTTGCTTAACAAAATGACCTAAAAGTCCCTCATCCATTGGACCAAGTTTTGGGCTAGCTAGTTAGTTTAATGTTTGGGCTTTCTAATTAAAATAATTGGGCCATATAAAATATAATGGGTCCAATATCAAAATTTTATTTTACCCTAATTATTTAATTAGGGTTTTCATACCACTCATTTGGGATTTAAATGGTTACTCTCGTACATTTAATTATATAACCCAATTAGACTTTCTTTAATTATGTTTTAAATAAATAATAAATTGAGATAATAAAATAAATCTCTTAAGTTATTATATATTTTAAATACTAAAATTCTTCAATACTACAATCATTGGGTTATTTAATCCACATTCCTAATATATAATATTAGGTTATAAAGCTTTCTTTTTAATTCACTATATATAATAAATAAATATATATACACATCTATAATATATATATTTTTTTAGTCACATACATCTCCTACATATGCCATAACATATTTATCATCATTGATAAAAAATTATTATATTTATTTACTCACATATTTATTCAATATATGCCACAAAATGTTTAATATAT
The DNA here is from genome assembly GCA_016801055.1 of Panax notoginseng. Classification (NCBI taxonomy): domain Eukaryota; kingdom Viridiplantae; phylum Streptophyta; class Magnoliopsida; order Apiales; family Araliaceae; genus Panax; species Panax notoginseng. The sequence continues at coordinate 116,172,759 of CM029023.1, forward strand.
TGATAAATAATTTAATATTCTTATTTCTTGGCTTTTCTTTTTGTTCCATTAATTCATTAACTTAATTAGCCCTAATTGGCTTAATAAGTTATTACATAATCATATAATCACTTTATATTAGTCATATCAATTTAATCACTTAAAGATTATAAATCTTTTTAATTTACCATTTAACATTCAAGTTATGTTAATTCTCAACATAACTTATCTTACTCTTCCTTAATCAAATTGATTAAGTATTCATCTTAGTTAACTTAAAATAATTAAATTAACTAACTTACTTAATTCACATATTCACTTATATGCTTAAAAAAATTATTCATAAAAATATACATATATAATCGTATAAAATTCTCGGTCCTTACATAAACAATATTGTTATTAAATAATAAAATTTAAAATTTCAAGAATTCAATTCAATATTATATCTTAAGAAACTAAATATAAATTTAAGAATTATATTGAATTAAACTAAATATTACAAATGTATAATCATTTATATAATTTGAAGTTGGTACAGGTTAAAAAAATTACAACTATAATAAAATTATCCATTTTGACTTGATCTTGTTAACTTTTTGTTGTGATTTGATATGATACAACTTGTATTATGAATATGGTAAATCATTAGAAAAATAAATATATCAAGATCTGGTTTAGATAAATATTAAAATAAAATAAAAACCTCTCCGCCTAAACCCCGCCTTGGGCCTAGGCGAGGCACCAGAGGAGGGCTAGCGCCTTGGCGGAGATTTTTAGAACACTGCTATTAATTATGTTATTTTTGGAGATAAGACACTAGAATCCATGGTTACGCTTTTACTATTATGTAGTTAAAATGAGTATTAACATGTAAGAAAAGCTGTAACATTTAGTATATATGACAAGTTTAGGCTGAAAACTACAAAGTAGCTTTCAATACTTAGAATAGGTACCTCTTAGTGATTAATTAATAATAATTTAAAATTTAAAATAATTGTGCTGAAAAGCAAAAAAAACGTTGTAAATCTCAATTTAAATAATATATATTTTATTCAATATTCAATAATTTTATCATCATATTCATCTTCAGCACCATTATGATCAAAGCTCTATCTCCAAATTTAAAATTCAACCCCTACTTCCCTAGACTGTGGAATTGGACCAAACATGATATATCCGTTTGGGATTCCTCAACAGCAGGAATTATACTTGTCGTCTTTCTGAGTTACTTCATCTTAATGTGGTCATCTTGGTCTATTTTAGGGTCCATATTTTTGAAGAATTAATGAATTTCATCATTCTATGATTCTATAAACATCGAATCCATATAGAATTCTATAAAGAGAAATAGTTGATGAGTTAGCTACTAAGTTTTAGTTTTTGGTAATTTAAGATTGGTAATAGTTGATGAGTTAGCTTCCAAGTTTTATTCTAGAAAATACATCTATGTCTTCCTCTTCCACTTTTAATTTATGTGTCATTATATATTCATTTTGTTCCCCTCTTTTCCTCCATTATAAATCAAGGTTGCTTACCACTGCGGATTACAACAATTTGTGCAACTGCGAAACCCTAAACAACATCAAGATGAATGTCCCTGCCATTGACTATGGTCCTTATCTTCAAAACGGTGATATTTTTAATTATCAACTATATTTCGTATCTATATTGTTATGATTTTTTCTTGATACTTCCTTTTAGCTCTAACAACTCAATTACACAATTTACATACATATTCATGATAATAAATATGTATATAATTGTCTTTTAATTGTGGCTGTTATCTGATTTGTTGGAGATTAAGAAATCAACGCGTAAAGGAGGGTGATCGGAATGAGGGAGAGACTCTTTAACTCTCCTTCACAAACTGAACATAATCCACCTCCTACTTTGCGGTGTCAACGGCGATTTTGAGACACTCTGTAAGTCCCCTACACGAACTGAATATAATCATTTTGTATCAATGTACGAAAATCATGTTTATTTGTGCATTCCATGTCAATACTTCTATTACTCTAACCCAATTGATTTGTTCTTCCAGTCCGATTTATCCTTGAATTGACAGTTTAAAATAGTGCACATTATATGTTTGGTGAAATGCTAAGAAAGGATATACTTTGGTCAACAATGTGATGTGTGAGTTCTTTTTCCATAAAAGATCTTTATTTTTTGTGTGAGTCCTTTATTTTTTGATTTATAGTTATCATTAATTTTCCCACCACCGAATTTTTGATTTATTATCGTCATTAATTTGCTATAAATTGATGACCAAACATGGAAGTACCAAAAAGCAAGTATCATGGAGAGCAATTAATTTGGGGTTCAAAGAAGAATCTGAACAGCAAAAAAGTGACGTACATGTGGTGAAAGAGAATTGTCATTGTCGTTTTTATTCAACTAATTTGGAAGTAAGTTAGACTTTGGTTCTAATACATTCAAATGTGTGCAGTTTTACAGTTGTAGCCTTTTTTGTCTTTAATTTTTCACCACTGTTCTACAATAGTTTGATGAGGCAATGTAAGATAAAAAAGAAGAAACACGGTGTAATCCTTTCGTGGCAGAGAATGTTATTATCAGAAGTTGAATTTTTTTAAAAAAAATCATGTTGAGAGTCGGTGTAATTCTTAAAATTAGGATTTTAAGAATTGGACATAATGCCACTTTTTGGGGTTTTCTGCATCTACCCTTAGATTATGTGGAATAATTAAATGTTTATTCTTGCTATACACATTATTATCTTCAAAATAAGGCAAGCCATATTTATTCCTTCATGATTTTCATATGAGTTTTTAGTGGTCTTAGTAGGAATACGTATATATAGTTCAACCTTGAAATAAAAACTTTCACATGATAAATTTGGTGATAACTTGGCATCTCAATCAACAAATTCATCAACAACAAGGTTAGTTCTTTTTTTTAAATATTTTTTATCTTTAATCCACTTATGATCAGAGTAATACGTTTTTATTTTTCTTTAAAATCTCTTACTTCAAAATTGCTTCCCTTTGTCCTTTCATAATTGTAATCATAAGTATATGCATTCGTGATCAATTCATTCAAGTTAGTATTACTTTTCATTACTTTACCTTTGTTGCATGTCTTTATTTTGGGAACTCCAAGGAGAGAGCATCTAAAATGGAACTTTGGGAGTAACAAGTACATAGACAAGTTACAGTAACATTTAGCTGCAGGCAAAAGAAGAAATTCATGTATTGGGCCTCTAAGGATAGGGCAATAAAATGGAACTCGGGGTCATATGTAGATAGATAAGGTACAGAAACAAATGGTTTCAGTACAGTAACTCTTATGGCAAAAGAAGAAGCTCACCCATCATAGTTCGAACCTATCAGTGGGATAGTAATCATCTCTTCCTGAGATATTTTGAGCTTGCGTGCTTGCAAAATGTACTGAAGTTCAGCTGCTTGGCGCCAGATGCTGATACTGGGATGCTTCTATTCCAGCTATCGATAGAATAATGCAATCTGCATGTCTGTTATTAGCTTCATAAGCCATTGCAAGTCATATTTTATATCTGAAACTCAGAACCCATTTTTCACATTAGTGCCCTTTATCAAACTGCATATTAACAAAACTTAATATCCAAAAGAAAGATTTTCTTCATGAAAATATTGACTAAATTCAAATTATTAAATTCATTATTCTAACTAGCCCGTGCATTACACGAGCTATCGACTAGTTAGTTAGAAAACAATACAAAGGGTGGTCGTTTAAATTTTAGGTTGTTTTTACTCAAAAATGATGTCTAGGGTGCAAATCGATTTTGAGTCTAAACTATAGGGTCCAATTTGTAATTTAGTCCACCTTTGATTTTGCATGCATCCCCATCAAGTTGTTGTTCAGGCCCACAAAGTTCAAATCTAGGTTTATTTTTTGAGAACCAAAAATTCTAGATCTTATTATCTGAAGCCTTAAAGGAAGGAGATGGAATATGTGTTTTGTTGGGTGTAATCTAATTAAGCACGACACGCAAGTATACATGATCAACAAATAATATAATGATAAGTTAAGTATCGTTCCCATAGAGACAAATATCAATTTTAATCTAACAATTATCAGCTTTGTATTTTCTCAATTTTATTAAACTAAATTATTTTGATAATGAAAATAATGAAAAACTAATAAACAAAATTAAATCAACTAACAACCACAAATTTTACTCAAATAATGGAGAATTAAGTCTATAACTTCACTCAGATTATCATGCCTTTGTTTAATCCAACTTAACCATTCCAGTTCATTAATCAAGAACACAAAAGTAGATGTAGCCATCTCTCAATGCACTATACTCATATCAACTTAAATCCACAGATGATAGAATTAAGCCAAACACCCTAATTAACTAATTCACTATATCTCTATGTGAATTACAATTAAAGAAGGTTTAAATCCCAAGTTCTCATACGATTGTATGCGATGCATCGGTATATCTCTATCTCTAACATAAATTATGAATTCCATCAAAATGCAGAAATCACAAACACATGCTATTATGACTAAGTCTAAACTTATATTTCATCTCTCGAATTCATACAAGTTCACATAGAATTGGTGATCAAGCAACTCAAAGATTATGCACAAATCATAATAGATGAACTAAAAATAGCATCATTGAATTTAAATCATAGCATAATAATCCTAATTACACATAAAGATCCATCATAAGCTTAATAAGATAAATTAGTTCATAATTAATGAAATAAACACTGAATAGATCAAAGAAATCAACATCCCAATTACTAAACTGAAATTAAAGTAAAAGAACAGTAATAAAACCACCTTTTCTTTACTCCAATCTGCAATGTTCGTGTTCCTCGCTCCTTGCTCCAATTCCTCCACAATCTTCATAATTAGGGCTTAAAAGTTGTTATGATTGAATGATTGTCCAATCCGTGAATAGAGTTGATGAAGTATGTGTTATTATATCTGAATACATCATCTTTCAAGTCCCAATCGCGTCCAAAGTCCCAAAAGATATGCAACAGCAGTAGTTGAAACACATCTGAACTCTTCTCTCTTAGTCGCGCACCCCCGCCCCGACAGGCTTTTTGTGCATGGAAACCCCCGCCCCGGCGGGGTGTTACTCTCTCTAATTTTGTATACCCCCGCCCCGGCGGGGTATTTTGGCATGTGGATGCCCGCCCCGGCGAGGTCTATCTCTGTACTTGCTGATTATTGCTGCTTGTCTCGCCGATCTCTTGCCTTAGCCAATATATACTAACCCTGCACACAAACATACATAAAACACATAAAATGATATAAAAATAAATGAATCAGTCACCATTTAAGTCTGGATAGGCATTCGATTCGTAGGTATGAAACCCACACATAAAATTCCCCAAAACTTAATTCGTGTTTGTCCTCGAGCACAACAGAATGCAATGTAATGCAACTAAATGCATGCCTACGAATCCAGCTATCAGACAGAACATAGTCTATTCAAATTACCTCAGAGAAACTACAGTAGACATGAACAATACATCTTTCCAAGAAAAATCAATAACCTCATATCAAATACCAAATCTTTCCCTGTTATGACTGATATAGTGCTTGTGTGCTCAACAACCATGTTAACTGACAGTAGCTTAAATAAAACACATAATATGCCTCTTTAAATGAGTCAAACAGTTTAACAACAAGAAACCTGTAAATAAGCAAGATCCAGTTAAAACCAAATAGTTACCAAATTTAGAAGTCAGAATGAGATATTTTTACTTTCTTATTCACTTACGGGGGCTTTTCACCCTTTTTCCCATTTTTCACTTTTTATTTTACTAATGACTATGCAATGTCTAGTCCTCTTAGGCTTTTCAGTGCTACCCATTAACGAGCTTTCGACCAACGACTCCCAAATTAGATGGCTTTAGGGCGTTGGGTATAGAGACATCCTTTCGGGCGTACTTACTCAAGTAACAAAGGTCACAAAACTAGCCACAGTGTTTATTTATACTTTTTTTTTTCTTTTTTTTTTCATTCTTTTTACTTTTTCTTTTCTCAGATATATCCCAAATCTTCCCCCAAACTTAGGTTTCTGCCTAATCTTAGCCTTCACCACTTATTCATGACTTTCTTTTATTAAGACTAAAATTCTCCTTAAGAAGTCAAATATGTGTACATTTAAACCCAATCAGTCAACATAGTCATTATTACGTTGCTACCCTAATTATACACGTTTCAAACAGACAAATATTTAGGTTATGATAAGAAATTACATCAAAGCCCTAGTAGTCAATACTATTCTTGTCTATGCAATTCTAATCTCATCATTGGCCAAAAATAAACTTTACCCATCTAAAAGCTAGAATCATGCAAATATGAACTAATATGCAAAAAAAAAACTTTAAACTAACTACTATTTTTGAGATTTTTGATTTTTCAGTCTTTTTTATAACTCAACACAAAAAACAAAGACCATTATTTACAAACTAAACTACAAAAACATAAAAACTACATTATACTAATAATACAACTAACATGCAATGCAAACAAGAGATAATATGAACTAACAAATGCAAAACTATGCTACACATGCAAAATGACATACTCAACATGAACAGAACGAAACATTAAACAAATACTCCCCCAAAATTAACACAAACAATGTCCTCATTGTTAAAATATAGCAATAAAGCACAAGAAGACTTCCCTAAATTAGCAAAGCAGAAGGTGGCACCTCCTCAACATCTAAATCCGACAGTGGGTAGGCTGCCAGTGGTTGTGGGCTTAGAAAGTGGAACTGATCAGCAACGTTGGGGTTCATTCTAGCAAACGCCTCTACCATGGAAGCATTGAAGGAATTTTGTGTGGCAAAAATGCTCTTGACGCTCTGTTATCCTCTTCAATTTTCTATCCTCAAGTCTTTCCCTGTCATCAATATGTTGCTGGAGGCTACGAAACTGCGTGCTGAACATGTATTTAGTTAACCTATGACCCCTAGATGCAGCCTCCTCAGCCCCCTTAGAAATTTCATCATCTTTAAATTCATCATCCTCTAAGCTATCTTCGGCTTCCTCCTCCTCAGGAGAATCAGGAAATACAAACCCCAACCCTCTAGGATGTGACTCGCCTCCAGGCCAGACTGAGTATCAAGTAATAAGACGTGAGTCTAACAACTGGAGCTATTGCTGCACTGGCTCATCCGCTGACCATCTAACTCCTGACTATCGACACAATTCACATATAAGGGATGGGTGTGGCAACCCCCTAGAGAATGGGCCTCACGGGCAGCGTCTGATAGAGAAACTGATAATAGCACCCACATCAATATCAAAGTCCTCCATAATTACATATAGGAGAAACACTTTCTCCTTGGTCACCTCACTTGTGTGTGTAGATGGGAATAGTTTCGCGCAGAGGAAGGCATACCAAATCTTTCCATATCGGCTCAAATCCTTGCTCATGAAAAGAGTCCCTCCTTTCTTCCCTTTAACCCACGTTTTACCCGACTTTGATATCTCACTCAGTATTTGATCGTAGTCAAGGCTGCTATCATGAAGCTGAGCATACTGGCAGACGGTTGAGGTTTGCACATTGTAGAATTTATTAATAGACTCGGGACCAAATGGGACCTGTTTACCGCAGATAAATACAGCAAATGGTGCTCTATCCTCTGCATTTTCATAGAATTCTTTCACAACTATCACTACGGTAGGGTCCGGTTGATCGGTGAACGTGTCCAATCCTTGTTCATTTATTTAACGCCTCATCTGCCTGTCGAAAGAATCAGGCCTCAACCCTCTCTCTGGTGTCAATGCCTTCGGTGCAAAGTACTCGAATTTTTTCGCTGCTAAGGCACTGACAAATTTCCTTTTGTCAAAGTTGCGAGTTGTCGGTGATGACCCTTCACCCCTTTGACATTTTACCAATGTCTTTGGTGCCATTGTGTAGCAATGCAATTCACAATCCCCCCAAACTTGTCATTTGTGCAATTCCTCAAACACTGAGCGTGTAGATGCCACAAAGAGAACCAATAGATGCAACCAAAGTGAACACTAATTTTAAGTATGCTAAAAACACACAAAACGTGCTTACCTACACTTGAATGTGTTAGTCTCTGATGATCCAATAGCTATTTACTTTCAATTGTCGAACTTTCCAATCCTTCTTTGCCTGAAAACCTTTACTGGTGAGAAACCCTAGGTTTTGTGCTTGAAAATATGAGAGTGTTTGTTAATTTGGTGTAGAATGTAGGGTTAGACTATAAATAGAAGTGTAAAAGAGGTTGGATTTGATGGAGAGTGGGCATTTTTGGAGGGAGTTCGTGGGTTTGAGGTGTAATGGGTTTAGTTTTTAGAGATATATGGAAGTGGGGGGCACGATCTGCAGAAGAGCCTTTTTTAAAAAAAATTGAACTTCCACACCCCCGCCTGGGTGGGCTCTTTTTGCCTTCAAACCCCCGCCGGGGCGGGCATAAATAGAGAACCCCCCAGCTGGGGCAGGCATGTCAGGCTGTGTTTGGGCCCACTGGGGCAGGCATCTGCTTCCCGCACCACATTTGATCTTCTGCTATTTTGACCCGCACGCATGTACAACTTCATCCTCAGTTCCTGAAATCAATTAAAACCCAAGATTAAAGTTAATCACATGGATATTGAGCAAGATCATTGTGTTTTACGTACATTGACCAACTACTACATACTAATCATCATATGAATTGCAAAAATTAGACTTCTAAGCACTAATACTAATAATTAATCTACTAAATTAGAGACTGTGAAACTAAATACTGCAATAACAAGAAAATTGGGTTGCCTCCCAATGAGCACTTATTTTTAAGTCTTTCAGCCTGACTACTCCCTGTGTCATGGCACATCGGCAAGAGTGATTGTGGTGTCTTGATGATCGACGTCACCACCAATTGTGCTTTAGATGTTACCCGTTGACTTTGAATGTTTCTAGTGAATTCCGACTATAGAGTTCAACGGCGCCATTTTGGTAAACTGTTTTGATGGTGAATGGCCCCGACCATCTTGATTTAAGTTTCCCGGGGAATAATCTTAGTCGAAAGTTATAAAATAATATCGCTTGGCCCTCTTAAAGCTTTCTATTCAGAATTTTTTGGTCGTGCCACTTCTTGACCTTTTCTTTGTACAACTTAGAGTTTTTGTACGCTTGCAACCAAAACTCATCTAGCTCGTTAAGTTGTAGCAGTCTTTTCTCACCCGCAACTGTTTGATCAAAATTTAACTTCTGAATGGCCCAATATGCTTTGTGTTGAATTTCAGCTGGGAGGTGGCACACTTTTTTGTAGACAAGTTTATACGAACACATACCAATTGGTGTCTTGTATGTTGTGCGATAAGCCCATAAAGCATCTTCCAATTTCAGAGACCAGTCTGTCAGGAATAAGCATGTGAATGATATTCCTATTTACATATGATTTGATTATGATATAAATATGAATGAATATGCAAGTATGCTTGCATTAAGAAAAACTGTAAAGTCCTTTGATAGATAATAGAAATGTGAGATCCCAAAATTATGAAATGAAAGTATTCAATTTTCTTATAATTATTATTTTATTTAGTAAATGGTTAAATTGAGAAAGGGTTAAAGTTAAGGGTGATATGTAAAAATTTTGTAAAGTATGCAAGTTGTTATAAAATATTCGTTTGGTCGGGTAATATCCGTACAACGACACAATCATTGGTGGACCCCACAATAGAAGTATTGTCGTAGTAAAAAACGACAGAATTATCTTTTTATAAAAATAACGGCGAAAGTGTTACCGTTAAAACTGTTGAACTACCCGGTAGTAAAAGTACAGTAATACGCGTGGTTGTATAGTAGCACACGGTATTGATTATTGATGCTTACATAAGAAGTCACTCAGTTATACTCAATTATTGCTACAGTAATTACTGCATCATATCTCTCATATTATTGATTCAATTATTGTCACAGTATCATCTGCACAATATGTTATATTATTAAATCAATAATTAAGATGACAAAGTTATTCATATTATTATTTACAATATTGACAATGTTTAGAAGTTCTGTCAAGGAGAGGTTAGATAATCTAATTGCGCGCTAATAGGGAGAAATCCTTATCGAAAAACTCCCTCTTTCCTGGGAATGACCTGGTTGTTAAATATTGCGAATTATAATATTTATGACGAATAAGTTCGTGTTGATTAAAGATAAAATTGATAGTTCTATTGTGTTGGAATTATTAGTGTTAGTGGAAATCGACATTTATTTCGATATTAATTGATGTCTAGAAGTTATATTGACCAATCGGGTATTTCACCGGATAAATGAGCAATTAGTTGCTATTAATTCACATGCTTATAACTATGTGTTAACATGTGTGTACTATTGATTCACATGATTTACTATTAGGGGAGTTCGTGCAAGATTGATAATACTTGCATGACTAAATTAAAAATTGAGGTATAGATGAAGGTACTATACTATAATTAATTTTTTCACATGTTTAGAACTATTGAGTCACATAATTTACTATTGATTCACATGATTTACTATTAGGGGAGGTGGTGCAAGTTTGGTAATACTTGCAGGACTAAATTAAAAATAAAGGAAAAGAGGAAGGAATTATACTGTAATATTTCGAGCCCCAAAACGTGCAATTATTGAAACAATATTTTTCTATAAATAGAAGCTCATTCCTTTATTATTTTTCACCAATTCACTAAAGCTATAGAGCAATTATTATAGAGAGAAATTATAGAGAGAAAGGAAAAGAGAAGTCTGCTACCTCACTATTACAGTTTTCTTCTAAGGTAAGGGGTATTATTTCTTTCGTATTCATGAAGAGAGCTATTGTTATTCCATTTTTTATTATTCTGTTAGAATAACCTGTATACGCGGACTACCGTATACATGGTGAAATTCTTATGTTATTCAATTCTTTGTTATTCTATTAGAATATCATGTCTGTGCGTATTACGCATGACCTGATTCCATTCTTTATTATTTTGTTGGAATATCCTGTTTGTGCGGATTACGCATGACCTGGTTCCGTTATTTATTATTCTGTTGGAATAACCTGTCTGTACGGTCTATCGCATGCCTGGTGAATTCTTCTGTTATTCCATTCTTTATTATTCTGTTGGAATAACCTGTCTACGCGGACTACCGCATGCATGGTGAATTCTTCTGTTATTCCATTCTTAATTATTCTGTTGGAATAATCTGTCTATATGGATTACCGCATGCATGGTGAATGATCCTTCATATTCATTCCTTATTAAATTGTGGAAATGATCTGTCTACGTGGATTACCGCATGGTAGACGAAAATCTATTTGCAATTTCGTAATTTTTTTGACCCTCAAAAATTCTGGAAAAATTTGAAATGATAATTTGATGAGTTTTCTACATTGTGTCCAAAAATGGCGATTTTTTGATGTATAGAATAGGAGTTATGAATTTTATAGGAAAAAACTATTTTAAAAGTAAACCCTTATAACTCCTTGTGGTTAACTCCAAAATTTGTAAAATTTTTATTGGGAGTACATATATATAACAGGAGTATACCCTATAAATTTTGAAATTTTTGAACAAAAGTACAGTTTATGATAAATGTCTAAATATTCAGTAGTTTTGGCTATATGAAAAATAGTAAATGAATTTTAAAATTTTCGAAAAAATATATGTTCAATATGGGACTATATTCTGCTAAATCCCAGAAAAGAAAACTTTTTGGTACTGATTTGTTATTTTTCATGAAAATAGTTTAGTTACGAACATATGAATTAAATATGTTATGTGAAGTTGAAAAATTGGTCAATAGGATTTTATGGCTTGGAAATCCTATATAAGGTATATGCAGATTTTTGATAAAGGATTTGATCATTGGTGATTAAATCTTATGAGTATGGCATTTTTGAATAATTGAATATATTATTTGGTAAAGTGTAAACAATTAAAATAAATTGTTTATAAGTTTAAGAAATGATTAAAATATTGTTATAATATTAATGATATTAGATTATGGGATTATTAAGTGATTGATAATATTTGAATATTTTAAACTCTAGATAAATTTAAAGTCTTTAATTTTTATCCTTGATTTCGTTTGATTAATGCTTATATTATTGTCATCATCCTCATGCTTATATTATGATGAAAGTCATCTTTGGCTTACTTGCAAAGATGGACTGTTGATTATTGGTTTTACAGTTGTATATCTTTGGCTTACGTGCAAAGATGGACTGTTGATTATTGGTTTTACAGTTGTATATCTTTGGCTTACGTGCAAAGATGGATTGTTGATTATTGGTTTTATAGTTGTATATCTTTGGCTTACGTGAAAAGATGAACTATTGATTGATGAGTATCTTTGGCTTATGCGCATAGATGAACTGTTTATTGGTATGATTATGACCAGGGATCATTCAGTATAATCATGACCCGTAATGTTATAGATGATGTGGTAAAAGTCCTCATTGGCCCGTAGTGCATTGATGGACAGTTATTAGTATGATTATAACCAGGGATTATTCGATATAATCATGACCATTGATGATTACATGAATATCCTTGGTCGTAGTGCAGGGATGATTTGATGATGTGGATTATTTATTAAGCTGAGTCTCAGCGATAAAATATTGATTATACACTTTTAATTCGTAGAAGATAGTAGATATCATGCTCTACTTGACTCTTCTAAAATACAGTTGTATGTCTTTGGCCTGTAGTGCAAAGATGAATTGTTAATGAATATCTTTGGTCATAGTGCAAAGATGAATTTATTAGTATGATTATGAGCATGAATTGCGATTTGGTATAACCATAATTTTTGATGTTTCAGGGGAAGATGGGTGATGAAAATTATCTTCGTCCTGGGTGCGAAGAGGAATTTAGAATCACAATTATGATTACGAGTTATTCATATGATTGTGGACAGAAATTGTTGATTAATGTTACAGGGATAAAACATTATTGGTGGACTTTTAACATGGAAAAGATAATAGACCTGATGGTCTATTTGACTCTTCTAATGGATTGCTCGTTCAGCTGCAACTATGGTTGAAAAGTTTTATCATCTACCATATGTTCAAAATATCTGATTTATTGCTGATGAAGGCTATTGATGATGTAAATTATCTTTAGTCATATTCTTTACTGGGCTAGTTGTGCTCACCCTTTTTACTTCACAATTCCTTTCAGGTAATAAGAGTGTTGCCGGGTCAAGCGGGGATAACAGGGGAATAGAACGGTGGTTTATAGCTGTTGAGGTTCTCCCTAAATAGTATGGAAATAATTTTGTTGAGAACTTTAGATAAGTGTGTCGTATTGTATACGTCATTTGATATTTAATTTTGGTGAACCAAATAGGGTGAGGTGAACCCAACTTTGGAAGTGTGTTTTGCCACTATCATACAAGATGTCTAATGACATACAACCTCGTGTTATCATAAGACAGGATTGTGCACATCCACTTGCTGAGTATATCTACGAGCACTACCTATATGATCTTGGAGTTTATTTGAAATATAATTGTCACTTGGAGACAACGGAGATAATTATATGTCAAGAAAAGACTCACCATTGGAAAGAAGATGATAGTAATCTTCTTGTTTTTCTTTGGAGACTTTTGGGTCAACCAAGGATAATTTTGTGGACATATGATATCTATCATAACCTAGACGCATGGCCTCCCATGTACGAAGGTTTCCTTGAGTATTTTTCCAAAGATTTTAATTTCTAAAACAATTATTGACTGTACCTTTATGTAAGGTACCATTGTAAGGTCTTGTGGTCAAGGTAGCACGAGAGTTATATATATTTGTATTAAAACTCACAGCTTATCTGTTGTCGTACTCTGCATGACAGTTCAACAGTTGTATAAATGAAGTTTATATTTGATTTTTATAGTGTGATATCTGGCAACTCAGAATGGGTCGTCTGGACCTATTTTGGGGGCGTCACAAGAAACATGTGTACAAGGACTTATAATGAATTGATCAAATATGTTAGGTTAATCCTACATAAGCAAAACAGCTTTGTAAAGTCCTTAAAAAGAAATGATGTACAAGGACTATAAACATAGAAAGATCAAGCATGTTAGGTTGATCTTATGATGTAATAGATAGGCTTGTCTGATCGTCGAGCACTGCACCAGAAATCGTTGTCTGCCAGGAGAGTCAAGGAAAACTTGAGAGCTGTTGAGGCAGAATCGTAGTCTACAAGATAGTAGATCTCGGAGTTCGTAGACTGCCAGGAGAGACGAGGAAGGATCGTAGTGTGTCGAGTAGAACTTCCTCGGAGCCGAAGTCTGCTGAGGAAGTCATGTTCAGAATCGTAGAGACAACCTGCCTACGAGCCGACCGAGCATCTGCCAAAGCCAAGTCAGAGATCGTAGACTACACTCTGAGTTCGTAGAGTCTACTGATCATATCAAAGGCAGAGATCGTAGTCGAGCAAGATCAGATGAAGACATCGAGCACAAAGACAGAAATCGTAGAGTGTCAAGATCTGATCTCGGAGTCGTAGTGTCTGCACAGCCGAAGCTGAATCGTAGAGTGCAGAACTACAACCTCAACAGTTGTGCTCACAATGCCAAGGCAGAATCGTAGAGTTAATACGATTCTCAATAAATGAGCACTCCCAGAATATCCAAAGGAATGAAGCCTCTTGTTGGCACTGCAAATATACATCCCATATGAAGGAAACCAGAGAGCACTCAACGAATGGCTTGCAAGCTAATAGAAGATCTAAGCACAATCAGCATCAAGATTGAGTTGTGAAGCCATTCAAGATGAAGTCTTCCACAAGTTGATCCAAGAAGACTTCAGTAGCTGACTAAGGAAAGTCAGCAAGTGTAGTAGCTGTCAACTAAACAGAAGACAACGATCTTGGAAGCATTCAAGATCGTAGTGTTTGCCAAATAAAGAAAGAACTGATGGAGTGTACACAGTGATACTGGTCAGCCTCTGAAGATCAAGACTAAAGTGATTAAGCATTGGGTCAGTCCATTGATGATAAGTGAACGGGAGATTACAAGGAGAAAGCAAACTAGATGGGCCACAAATTTGAAGTGTCTTGCTATTCAGAAGGGGCCAGAGTAAGAAGTCAAGCCATCAGTATCTGAGAACAGTCGAAGCAAACAGAAGTGTTGAAGCACTGCACAAAAGAATGAAGAAGTGCTCTACATTGAAGATCCAATCAACACTCTTCAAGATCGTAGTGTTATCTCTATCAGTCAACAAGACACTACAATCAAGTCCATGAAGACGTGCATCAGAATCGTAGAGTTTAAAATAGCAGAAGATTTAAGCATTGACAACAATCTGAAAGTTGATATTCGGACAAGAGCTTATTGAGAGCATCGATGCAAAAGGACAACCTCTGATCGAGAAATCAGAAGGAGGAAATAAAGTCTTATCCCTACCCAAGACATCAGAGTGACATCTTTGACAGGGTAGGTGAAACAGTAGACTGCAGTGTCAGAAAGTCAGAAAAGGAGATGTCATGTCACAACTGCAGTCTACTTCAAGCAACTCGAGATCTGTGAAGAAATTTGAATAGCTTTGAACGGCTACTTTCCAACGGGAGGATTGGGAAGGAGTATAAATCAGATAGAGCTTCAAAGATCAAAGGTTGCTGGAGTTGCTGAGTTATGGAGTAACGATGGACTGATCTAAACCATGTGAGACAGTGAGTCCGAAGGCTCACTCTACGATCCACCAAGAACACTTACAGTCAGACAAAGAAAGAAGTAGAAGTGAGAGTTTTATAATGTAGAAGTGAGAGTTCTACTACATGAAGAGTGTTCTGAACTGCCGAGAGAAAGAAGAGCATCAATGTTATCTTGATATCCATAATGGGAAGACTCCAAGTACCAGAGAGAAGAGCTTACAGTCATCTTGGCAAGTCCATCATGAGAAGGCATCAAGTATCAAGAAAGAAGATCACCAACGCCATCATGGTGGCAAGTGTAAGACCCCGAATTTTATGAAATAAAAGTATTCAATTTTTCTATTTAGTAAATAGTTATATTGATAAAAAGTTAAAGTTAAGGGTGATATGTGAAATTTTTTTCAAAATACGCAAGTGGTTATAAAATATTCATTGTTGTCGGGGAATATTCGTTTAGTCATAGAATATTCTTTCTGTCGGGGAATATTCATACGACGGCGCAGCCATTTGTGGGCCCCATAACAGAATAACTGTCGGATGAAGAAAACGACAAATTTGAGTTTTTATAAATAACGGCATAGTTGTTACTGTTAACACTGTTGGAATACCTGGTGGTTAAAATACAGTAATACGCGTAGTTGCACAGTAGCACACGGTATTGCACAGTATTTTTTCAATTATTGATTCTTACGTGAGAAGGCACTACTCAATAATTATTACAGTAATTTCTGTTTAATATTTTATTTTAATGAATTAATAATTGCTGCTTTGATATTTTATATTATTGTTGTTTTAATAATTGTTACTGCACAGTATCTCCATTATCAGATCAATAATTCATATTATTTGAATAATATTAGTAGATAGCATTATTGGCAATGTCTAGAAAGTTCTGTCAAGGAGAGGTTTGATCACCTAATTGCGCATCAGTAAGGAGAAATCCTTATCGGAAAGCCCTCTCTTTCCTGGGAACGGCCTGGTTGTCATAATTGTGATTCTGTAATATTATTTGTGAATAATTAATTATTGATCTATATGATAATGAAATATTTATTTGATGTTGATATAAATGATGGATTTATTTATATAGTTATAAATGAAGGAATTAATGTTGAGGTATTTTATCAGTATTTTGTCGGATTGGAGGTATTAAAAGATCAAATCAGTGTTCTTACAGCTTTATTGTGTGAGTTATAATTTTTAATCTGACCGTTGGATCGTTGTGATTTTTGGATATGTTATACATATATAAGTTGAGTATATGTTCACAAATTGTGAGCCGTTAAAAATGAACGAATGATTTGTTATGAATTTTAAGAGGTGACTGATTCGAAAATTAGGTTTATAAATAATTTTGGTGAAAAATTCTAGAAATGGGTGGGTCCCACTTTTGGTTGTTGGGGAAAATGGCTGATTTT
Source organism: Panax notoginseng (assembly GCA_016801055.1). Lineage (NCBI taxonomy): Eukaryota > Viridiplantae > Streptophyta > Magnoliopsida > Apiales > Araliaceae > Panax > Panax notoginseng. The sequence goes on from CM029023.1 coordinate 116,189,785, forward strand.
TGGTGGGTGAAATAGTAGCAGGTAAAGCTATCAGGTAGCAGGTCAAGTCAGTTTCGGCGTGCTAACATTTTCCTATAAATAGAGGGCTAAGTTAGAATTGAAAAACACACTAGAATTCATAAGTTTTCTCTCTTTCTCTCTCTAGATTATTGAGTGTACTTTGTGAGTATTTAGATACTTGGTGAGTTGCTATTCATCAGTGCATGTTTCCTTCAGCGTCATATCCGATATCCAGTCAGAAGTGCTGCTCTTTTGAGGTAAGGGATAGTAAGAGATATTAAGGGATGCTATATTCTTCATAATGATGTTATTCTTTCAATATCATTATACTGAAATATTGGTATAGATTTTATTGTGGAATTTTTATTTTTTTTGAGTCGGGATTACTATTCACGTATACGGCACTATTCACGTATATGGCACTATTCACGTATACGGCACTATTCACGTATACGGTACTATTTACGTATATGACATTATTTACGTATACGGTACTATGTACGAATACGGAGTACTATTCACGAGTTACTATTCATGAGTTACTATTCACGAGTTACTATTCATGAGTTACTATTCACGAGTTACTATTCATGGGTACTATTCACGACAAAAATTAGTTTCTTTTTCTGACCAAATTATCGTTGATTTATGATTGTTGCTCTTGAAAATAAATACAATTGTTGATCATATTATTTTTATTATCATATATAACATTTTTATAACCTTGATGTTAAATTTCTCTTTCACTTGAGTGTAAAGATGGGTAGATTATTGGTATGATCATGACTATGGGTTCTCTTTGGCCAGTAGTACAAAGATGAATTGTTAACTGGTATGATCATGACCATTGAATTTATAATTGAATATTTTTAGCTTAAGTGTAAAGATGAATTGATTAACATGGTTATAATTATTGTTTATATAAATTCTGAAATGATTATATATTTCTTTGAGATATTAATATATTTGGCATGTAGTGCAAATATGAACTGTTGATGAATATATTTGGCATGTAGTGCAAATATGAACTGTTGAGGAATATCTTTAGCCTGTAGTGCAAAGTTGAATTGTTGATGAATATTTTTGGCCTGTAGTGCAAAGACGATCTGTGGTTGAATATCTTTTGCCAGTAATGCAAAGATGAACTGTTGATGAATATCTTTGGCCCGTAGTGTAAAGATGTATCTATTAGTATGATTATGAACAGGAACTGTGATTTGGTATAACCATGATCTTTGATGTTTCAGGTAAAGACATGTGATGAAAATTATCTTCGTCCTGGATGCGAAGAGGAATTTAGAATTACAATTATGATTATGAGTTATTCATATAATTGTGGAAAGAAACTGTTGATTAATGTTACAGGGATAAAACATTGTTGGTGGACTTTTAATGTGGAGAAGATAATAGACTTTATAGTCTATTTGACTCTTCTAATGGATTGCTCGTTCCGCTGCAACTATGGTTGAAAATTTTTATCATCTACCATATGTTCTAAATCTCTGATTTATTACTGTTGAAGGCTATTGATAATTTATTTAACTTTAGTCATGATATTCTTTACTGAGCTAGTTGTGCTCACCCTTCTGTTTCAAAATTCCTTTCAGGTAATACGAGTGTAGCTGGGTCGAGCGGGGGTAATAGGAGAATAGAACGGTGGTTATCATTTAGTAGTTATATTTGATGAATCCAATAGGGTGAGGCGAACCCAACATTAGAAGGGTGTTTTGCCACTATCATACAAGATATCTAATGCAATACAACCTCGTGTCATTATAAGACAAGGTTGTAGACATCCACTTGCTGAGTATATTTACGAGCACTACCTATATAATCTTGGTGTTTGTTTGAAGTATAATTCACGATTAGAGACAGTGGAGATAATGATATGTCAAGAGAAGACTCACCATTGGAAAGAATATGATAGTAATCTTCTTGTTTTTCTTTGGGGTCTATTAGGTCAACCAAGGATAATTCTGTGGCCATATGATATCTATCATAACTTAGACGCATGGCCTCCCATGTACAAGGTTTCCTTGAGCACTTCCCAAAGATTCTAATTTCTAAAATAGTTTTTGACTATACCTTTATGTAAGGTGCCATTGTGACGTGCTATCCACGGTTGGGACATGAGTTACATTTGATATATATTTGTATTAAAACTCACAGCATATGTGTTGTTGTACTTTGGACAACAATTGTTGTAATAAAGTTTTAGTTATTTTCTGTACCATGTATTTGGCGACTCAGAATAGGTTGGATGGAATGGACCTATTTTGGGGGTGTCACAGCAAGCATGAGAAAGTTTCTAAGTACCTAGCAGAAGAACTTACAGTCAGCTTAGAAACTCATCATGTGCAGCCATCAAGTATAAAGAAGAATGATCTTCAAGGCAGTCATCAAGAGATCATCCGAAGTGGTTGAGTTACCAAAAAAGCTGAGCATCCTGTAATACTCAGCTACACTTCAAGGGTGATCATGCCAAGCTGCTAAGTATAGAAGATGTTCAGAGCATGAAGACATCTTAGCAGCTCAGCACCAACTCCAACAAACAAACAAACAACTCAACAAGAAGTCAGGGCCTGAGGAGTCCTTGTCCAGAGGGACTAAATGAAGTTCCAAGCCTGCTGGGCTTGAAGAGTTCCTAGGAAACTAGAGGAGTTCCAAGGCTGCTGGCCTTGAAGAGTTCTTAGTGAACTGGAGTCCTAAGGCTGCTGGCCTTGAAGGAATCTTAGTGATTTAGGGTGTTGCCCTTCCTTAGTGGAAATCCTGCTAGTTGAAAGCAGAAGAGTGGATTAGGAGCTTGAGTCTCTGAACCATTTAAAAACCCCTTGTGTCTTTTACTTTATGTCATTTGCATTATGTATATTAACTGCTATAACTGTATGTATGTTTTAACTGCTTACCATTGAACTAACTCTACGAACAATGTATGTATGATTAATGAATATATCAATGAAGGGGATCTTTTACTTATTCCGCTGTGCTTGAAAAGATTCTTATGTTTGTCATATGTTAAATTATTAACAATACAAAATAAAGTTGAAAAGTATTTGAAATTAAAAATGATCTATTCAACCCCCCCTCCTTCTAGATCTATTGTGCCTACTGGGAACTAACACAGTCTTTCGGATTCACTACTTTCTCTAAAATTCTTTTCACCTCTCTATTTAAAACTTCGGCTTGGCCACTCGTTTGGGGATGATAAGTCGTCACAATTCTGTGATTTACCCCATATTTTGCCAATAGAGATGTGAAGAACTTATTACAGAAGTGACTTCCCTCGTCACTTATGATTGTTCTCGGCGTGCCAAATCTCGTAAAGATGTTTTTCTATAAAAATTTCAAAACAACGTTGGCATCATTTGTAGGGAGTGCCACAACTTCAACCCACTTCGACACATAGTCCACAGCAAGCAAGATGTATAGATTGTTGTATGAAGGCGGAAAAGGTCCCATAAAGTTAATCCCCCATACATCAAAAACCTCGAATTCTAAGATTATGTTGAGCGACATCTCATTCCTTTTTGAAATATTTCCCACCCTTTGACATCTATCAAAACTTCTTACAAACTGGTGGGCATCTTTGAACAAAGTTGGCCAGTAGAATCCTGACTGAAGAACTTTTGTCGTCGTTCGCTCACTTCCATAGTGTCCCCCATATACAGATGTGTGACATGCGTGCAAGATGTTGTTCACTTCACTATAGGGCATGCATCAACGAATCATCTTATTTGTACACTGTCTAAATAAGTATGGCTTATCCCACATGTACCACTTGATATCATACATGAGTTTCTTTTTCTACTGACGTGTCAAATCTGGAGGAAGGATCTTGCTCACCAAGTAGTTAGCAAAATTCGCATATTATGAAAACTTCGAACTTACCCCAAATAACTGTTCATCTAGAAACGACTCGTTGATTAATACCTTATCTGCCTTGTCCTTGTCAGGATTTTCCAACCTTGAAAGATGATCAGCTACCTGATTTTATGTCCCCTTCCTATCCTTGAGTTCGAAGTCGAACTCTTGAAGGAATAGAATCCACCGAATAAGCTTAGGCTTTGCATATTTCTTGGATATTAGATGCCGAATCGCCGAGTGGTCAGTTTATACAACAACCGTTGTTCCTATCAGGTAAGAGCGAAATTTGTCAAAGGCATACACAACTGCAAGTAACTCTTTCTCAATAGTTGTGTAGTTTAATTGAGCATCCGTGAGGATTTTACTTGCATAGTATATAGCATGAAAGATCTTGTCTCGACGTTGTCCCAAAACAGCCCATACCGCATAATCACTAACATCACACATCAATTCAAATGACATTGTCCAATCCGGTGCTATGATTACGGGAGCTGTTATCAACTTCTTCTTCAACTATTTAAAAGCTGTCAAACACTCTTCATCAAATCTGAAAATTGCCTCTTTCTTTAAAAGACTACATAATGGTTTTGCAATCTTTGAGAAGTTTTTGATAAATCGGCGGTAGAATCCAGCATGCCCAAAAAAACTATGAATCCCTTTAACTGAGGTCGGTGGTGGTAGATTCTCAATTGTTTCCAACTTTACCCGGTCTATTTCCAACCATTTTACAGAGACTTTGTGCCCAAGAATGATTCCCTCTTCCACCATGAAATAGCATTTTTCCCAGTTCAGTACAAGATTGGTTTCCACACATCTTTTCAGTACCATAACCAAATTCTCTAGACAACGATCAAATGTATTCCCATATACTGAAAAGTCATTCCATAAAAACTTCTACATTGCGCTCCACCATATCTGAAAATATTATCATCATACATCTCTGAAAGGTCACCGGTGCATTACACAGTCTGAATGACATCCTCCTGAAAGCAAAGGTGGCATATGGGCACGTGAACATCGTTTTCTCTTGATCTTTCGGTGCAATCACTATCTGATTATATCTTGAATACCCATCTTGTAAGACCCCAACTTTTTATAAATGAAATTAAATTTTCTCTATTTATTATTTTGAAATAGTAAGGGTTGATTTGATTAATGTGGTAAGTTATGGGTAAAATGCGCAAATATCTTAAATAAGCAAGTGGTTATAAAATATTCTTGTTGTCGGGGAATATTCGTTTGGTCGTGGAATATTCTTACTGTCGTGGAATATTCGTACGACGGCGCAGCCTTGTGTGGGCCCCATAACGGAAAGCGATTGGATGAAGAAAACGACAAGTATAAGTTGTTTATAAATAACGGCGTAGTTGTTACCGTTAATACTATTGGAATACCCGGTGGTTAAAACACAGTAATACGCATTGTTGCACAGTAGCACACGGTATTGCGCCAATTATTGATTCTTACGTAAGAAGGCACTACTCAATAATTGTTACAGTAATTACTGTTCAATATTTTATTTTATTGATTCAATAATTGCTACGTTGATATTTTATATTATTGTGGTTTTAATAATTGTCACTACACAGTATTTTACATTATCAGATCAATAATTCATATTATTTGAATAATATTATTAGATAGCATTATTGGTAATGTCTAGAAAGTTCTGTCTAAGGAGAGGTTTGGTCACCTAATTGCGCGCCAGTAAGGAGAAATCCTTATTGGAAAGCCCCCCTTTTCCTGGGAACGGCCTGGTTGTCGGTATTGAGATTTTGTAATATTATTTGTGAATAATTAATTATTAATTTATATGATAAGAAAAATATTCATTTTATGTGGATATAGATGGAGAAAATTTTTGATGTAACAATTGTTGAAAATTGATATTTTATCTTTTCTGATAAAATAATTCATTTAAATATATTATTATATTATAATAATATAATAATGGTGATATTTTTACAATGAATGTGGGATATATGAATAATGAGGAGGAATAGTATTTTTGTTACTAAAAATATATAAAACATGTTTTTCATGTTTGTAGACCCCATTTCTTGACTGAAATTTGATTATAGCCTGTAAAATCGTCCGTATGTGGATTTCAGTCAATTTCTGTTTAGAATTTGGAAAAATTTAAAACTACAAAGTTGTAGAGAATTGAATTTCCTATGGAAGGACATAAGATTTAAATTTTTTTTGATAAAAGGGCTATTTATTATGAATTATTGAAGTTCTGGAATAATTGATTTTTGAAGTTTTAGTTATTTTTTTAAGAAAAACGTTTTTATTGTTTTGGTGGGGCCCACAAATGTTGTAAATATGCTGATTTCAGATGTCAAGAGGTAGGCGTGAAAGTTTTTATAATATATTAATATTTTATTAAAATTTCTGCTTTGGTGTTCTAAGTATTTTCTTATAAATAGGGTGCTTAGGTTAGAATTGAAAATCACTCCAAAAACTAAAGATTTCTCTCTCTATATTATCGAGCGTATTTTTGTGACTATTTTGATACTTTTAGTGTTGCTATACAAGTTCCCTTCAGCACTATATCTAGTATTCCAGTCAGAAGTACTGTCTTTTCGAGGTAAGAGATGTTATTTTTTTCGTAAATGATATTATTTCTTTCAATATCATTATGCCGAACTATTGGTCTGAACTTTTTATCAAATTTGGAATTTTTTGTGTCGGGATTACTATTCACGTATACGGCACTATTCACGTATACGGCACTATTCACGAATACGGTACTATTCACCGAAAAATAAAATTTTTTTCTTTTTATCTAAGATATCTATTATGGATACTAGCTTTGATTGTATCCATGTTTTGATCTTCATTCTTGAATTTTACTCCACTATGGTTATTTATGAAGTATTTTTGAACTTGAATTGTTTAAAGTACGAATCCTTAATAATTGTTCTTTTGTTTCACTCGATTCGTTTTCTTTAAAATATTTTTCATCCTCCTCAGTCCTAAATGATGATGTTACTGAATATCTTTGGCCTGTAGTGCAAAGATGAATGATTTTCTAATGAATATCTTTGGCCCGTAGTGCAAAGATGAACAGGTGTTGAGGTGAACATGACCAACTAAGGAATATTTTTAGCCTGTAGTGAAAAGATGCTTATTTGATGATGTTACAGGGATAAAATATTGATGATGGACTTTTAAATCTTAGAAGATAGTAGAACTCATTCTCTACGTGACTCTTCTATTGGTTTGATATTTCTGCTGCAGTTGTGATCTAAAATTTGTTGTCTATTGTATTCTATTATATTTTTTTCCTGTTGAGGACTAACGATAATTTGTTCTATATTATCTTAGTCATAATATTCTTTACTGGGCTAGTTGAGCTCACCCTTTTCCTTTTTGTTCCATTTTTCTTCTCAAGAGGCGAGAATGTAGCAAGTACTAGTCAGGGTATGGAATGATGGTTCTAGAAAGTTGTTTAGTAGTCCTCACTATTTTTGTAAAATAATGTATCAATAATTGTGATGAGAACTTATTTGAGTGTGGATATTGTCCAGAAGACAATATTTATATTTAAACTCACAGTTTATGTGTTGTCGTATTTTGCACAACAATTGTATTAATAAAGTTGTAGGGTTTTTCTGTACTATGTTTTGGCGACTCAGAATGGGTGATGTATACCTGTTTTAGGGGCGTCACATATCCAACAAGTAATAGAACTCATGTCCAGCCAAACAGTTCAACATTTAATCAATGAAAGGTAAGGGAGCCTTGTTGAGCTTCCTATAATCCATGCATACCCTCCAGCCAATCACTGTCCTAGTCGATATCAATTCATTATCATCATTGGTCACAACCGTCATTCCACCTTTCTTCCGTACACACTGCACTAGGCTCACCCATGAACTGTCTGAGATAGGGTAGATTATCCTAGCATCCAGCCATTTCAGAATCTCTTTCTTCACAACCACTTTCATAATTGGATTGAGCCTTTTTTGTTGTTCCACTATCGGTTTCGCCTGATCTTCCAAGAGTATCTTGTGCATGCAGAATGAAGGGCTTATCCCCTTAATATCAGTAATTGTCCATCCTATCGCAAACTTGTACTCTCTAAGAACCCTAAGCAGCTTACTTTCCTGCAAATCGTTAAGCGCAGATGCACTAATAATAGGTAAAGTATATGGATTACCCAAAAACGTATACCTGAGGTGTTTAGGAAGAGGCTTTAGCTCAAGAGTGGGTGGTTCCTCAAGTGAGAGTTTCATCCGTGCTGATACTTTCTCTTCTGTATGTAATGGCTCGAATGGCACCTTGAATCCACTCACTCTAGGCAATGCATCCAACATATGCAAATAATCCACAAATTATGGATCATCCAAGTTGACATATCCCAGTAAATTGTTTTCCAATGGATCCCTATCCATACCTCGAATCAGATTTTCACTAACCATTTTTTCGATCACATCCATTCTGAAACACTCTTCATCATCCGTAGGGAATCTCATAGCTTTGAAAACATTGAATTTCACCTATTGGTCTTGCACTCTCATTGTTAACTCCCTTTTTTCACATCAATAAGAGTCCTCCCAGTTGCCAAGAATGGCCTCCCTAAGATAATCGGAATGTTCTTGTCTTCTTCATAATCAAGGATGATGAAATCTGCAGGAAATATGAACTTATCCACCTTTACTAGTATATCTTCAGCAATCCCCCTCGGATAAGTAACTTATCTATCCGCCAACTATATTGAAATGTTTGTTGGTTTCGGTGCCGGCAAGCCCAACTGAGTGTACACAGATAATGTCATGAGATTCACACTCGCACCCAAATCACATAAACATTTGTTGAAGAACATGTTCCCAAATGTGAAAGGAATGGTGAAACTCCCCGGATCCTTCAACTTCGGAGGCAACTTCCTCTGCAATACAGCACTACATTCCTCCGTCAATGCAACAGTCTCATAATCTTCTAACTTCTTCTTCCTCGAAAAAATACCCTTCATAAACTTTGCATAGCTCGACGTCTGTTCTAGGGCCTCTGTAAACGGAATATTAATCTGTAACTTCTTGAAGATTTCGAAAAACTTTGATAACTGTTTGTCTAACTTCTGCTTTTGAACCCTCTGTTGAAACAGTGGTGGAAGATAAACAACTAGTTCAACATCTACCTGATTCTTATCCCCTTGCATGTCTTCACCCTTTTTCTCTTCAACCAACTTTTCTTCACTTTCTTTCACATCTTTCTTTGGCAAATTTTCTACACTTTGCCCCTTTAGATGTTTTCCACTCCGTAACGTGATAGCTTGACACTGCTCATGATTTCCCCTTGGATTCTTCTCAGTGTCACTCGGTAAAGTCCTTTGAGGTCTGTTATTCAATGTTATTGCAATCTATCACATCTGATTTTCCAAGTTCTTAATCGTCGCCGCTTGCGTTTTCATAGATGTCTTATTACTGGATATATATTTCAACAATAGCTCCCCAAATCTGACATTTTCTCTTGTTGCGGAGCTGATTGTTGATGATGATTTTAGAAACTTGGGGAATACGATGGTCGTGGAGCCTACTGATGGTTGTTACTCCATGAGAAGTTTGGATGGTTCATTGCCCCCGGATTGTAGGTATTCTGATATGGATTAGGAGGTATTCTGCTATAGCTACCTTCAAACTGAACTATTGCTGGATTGATAGCACACTGCTCTGTCGGATGTTCCCCCGCACACAATTCACACACATACGCCACCTGCTGAACCTCTACTCCCGTGAGGGCATCCATTTTCTTCGACAACCCTGAAATTTGAGCTGCTAAAGCCATCACTCCATCTACCTCTAACACTCCAGCTGCCTTAGGTTGTGTCATTCTTGCTGTTGGCCACTAGTAGTTGTTAGCTGCCATTGTTTCAATCAAGTCATAAGCCTCCTCAAACCTTTTAGCCATAAACGCCACTCCCGATGCTGCATGTATACTAGTGCGAATATTATTGTTTAGCCCGTTGTAGAAGGTGTTCATCTGCAGCCACTTGGATAACCCATGCAGAAACTTCCTCAACAATTCCTTATATCTTTCCCAAGCTTCATATAGAGACTCCTCATGCTGCTATTCAAACATTGTAATTTCATTCCTCATCTTAGCAGTCTTCGCAGGTGGGAAGAATTTGGCTAGAAACTTTTGAGCTAGGTCATCCCATGTATTGATTGATCCTGGTGGTAGTGAATGTAACCAGCTCTTTGCCTTGTCTTGCAGTGTGAACGGAAACAAACGAAGCCTAACTGCATCATCAGATACCCCATTGTACTTGAAGGTATCACATATCTCCAGAAAGCTAACCAGATGCTCGTTTGGATCATCATTAGCCAATCCCCCAAACTGTACTGAATTCTATATCATCTGAATTTTGCCAGGCTTGATCTCAAAATAGTTCGCTGTAATTGCAGGCCTGGTGATGCTTGATTGAATTTCAGTAACTCTGGTGTGGCATAGTCCCTAAGTGTTTTCTGATCCTCTGCAGCCATATTTTCTTGCTTCTCAAAATTCACCCTAGTCTCTTTAATCCACTTACTAAGCCTCTAAAACCTTTTTTCGATGTCGTCCTCGTAAGGAAGTAAATCTGGTTTCTTTGATCGAGTTTGCATGAACTAATTAAGAGAACCTGAAACAATAAATAACAAAAACAAAAAAGAAAAATGTTGAACTAAAACTAATATTGAAAGTAATAAAATCAATTATTGTACCCGGCAACGGCGCCAAAAATTTGTTGGGTGTAATCTAATTAAGCACGACATGCAAGTATACGTGATCAACAAGTAATATAATGATAAGTTAAGTATTGTTCCCATAGAGACAAATATCAATTTTAATCTAACAATTACCAGCTTTGTATTTTCTCAATTTTATTAAACTAAATGATTTTGATAATGAAAATAATGAAAAACTAATAAACAAAATAAAATCAACTAACAACCACAAATTTTACTCAGATAAATGGAGAATTAAGCCTACAACTTCACTTTATGCTTCACTCAGATTATCATGCCTCTGTTTAATCTAACTTAACTATTCCAGTTCATTAATCAAGAACACAAAAGTAGATGTAGTCATCTCTCGATGCACTATACCCATATCAACTTAAATCCACATATGATAGAATTAAGCCAAACACCCTAATTAACTAATTCACTATATCTCTATGTGAATTACAATTAAAGAAGGTTTAAATCCCAAGTTCTCATACACTTACATGCAATGCATAAGTATATCTCTATCCCTAACATAAATTATGAATTCCATCAAAACACGGAAATCACAAACACATGCTATTATAACTAAGTCTAAACTCATATTTCATCTCTCGAATTCATACAAGTTCACATAGAATTGGTGATCAAGCAACTCATAGATTATGCACAAATCATAATAGATGAACTGAAAATAACATCATTGAATTAAAATCAAAACATAATAATCCTCATTACACATAAAGATCACTATAAAAAATCGCAATTTTGCAACAAACAGTTGTGTTACTAAATGTGCGAAATTTCATTGTCAAATGCCATTTACAACGATTTTTCGGTCGTTAGACATTTCGTTGCGTAATGAGTGTTGCTAATTGTCTAGCAACGAAATTTTTTTTCGTTGCAGAAAGTAATATATTTCGCAACGAAATTTTATTTTCGTATAAAATCATAAATCATTTAGCAACGAAATATTTTGTAGCAACTTTATTAAGAAATTGTTACTGAAAAATAATTTTCATTGCAAAATACGCCTAATTGGCAACGAAAAGAATCTTTTTATTTGCCAACAAAGATAAATTTCGTTGCATTTGATACACATTTGCCAACGATGTTTGTCGTTGCTGAACAATATTAAAATTGTTGCCTTAATTGATTTTCGTTGCTAATTGTATACTTTTAAGTAACGATTTTTGTTGCTAATTAAATGTACAAAATAAACCGATCATATATTAATTTGCAACGAAATTTTTCATTGTCGCTGGTTTTGTTATGGATAATTATGATCAATTAGCAATGACACTATTCGAAATTGATTGTTTTTCGAGCAACAAAAGTTGTCGTTAATTAGCAACGACACTATGCATTGTCAAATCTATTATCGACTCTGTTTTTTAACGAATGTCGAAATTATTTTACAAACAAAATAAATCATGACTCAATGACCCCATAACAAATTATGACATAAATACATAAAGCTCAAATATTATTAATTAATGCATGCAATACATGATCATTCATCATGTATGATTTTATTTTCCTGATAAAATAATTTATTATTTTTTGATAAAATGAATATTTATTATTTTTTGATATTTATGTTATTTATTGCACAAGTTCATAATTTAATTAATTAGATCAAGTTAAGTAAAAATTATAATATGCACATTTATATTTAGTGCATAAATTAAACATTATAACTTGAAGGGTGTATTAAACATTATATTAAAAATATTTTTGGATATTAGTTGGTCAACCACACTATGGGTAGTGAATGTTACATATTATAGACTACTTGAAAAACTAGAGGGGTGGTTAGTGTTATTAAAATTATTTACAGAGGGTGTCAGTTTATTTACTCTTATTGTAATATCCTTGGTTTTTTTGCAACCTATACAAAAAATATTTAGCAAAAAAAAACGTGCTTATTGGGTTTATCTTAACTTTGGGCAACAATATACTAGTCGTTGCAACAAAATGTATAAAATAAGCAACGAAAATAAATTGTTGACAATGAACGTGACCCATATTACGTAACGAAATATAGCAACAAAAAACTTTTCGTTGCCCACGATGAGGAGAAATCACATCGGCAACAAAAAAAAATTGGCAGGTTTTTTTTAAAATTTCCTGCCAACGAATTTGCAATGAAATTTTGTAACGACTTATGAATTTCGTTACGAAAAATGAAAACCTTTTACAAACTGTAACGAATGACAAATTTCGTTGCTAAACATGCATTTTTGGCAACGACTTTTTAAGTTGTTGCCCGAAAAATCGTTGCCTAATGTCAATTTTTTTGTAGTGGATCCATCATAAGCTTAATAAGATAAATTAGTTCATAATTAATGAATTAAACACTGAATATATCAAAGAAATCAACATCCCAATTACAGAACTGAAATTAAAGTAAAAGAACAGTAATAAAATTACCCTTTTCTTTACTCCAATCTCTGCAATGTTCGTGTTCCTCGCTCCTCGCTCCTCGCTCCTCGCTCCTTGCTCCAATTCCTCCACAATCTTCACAATTAGGGATTGAAAGTTGTTATGATTGATTGATTGTCAAATTCGTGGATAGAGTTGAAGAAGTCTCTGTTATTGTATCTGAATACGTCCTCTTTCAAGTCCCAATCGCGTCAAAAGTCCCAAAAGATACGCAACAACAGTAGTAGAAACACATCAGAACTCTTCTCTTTTGGCCGCGCACCCTCGCCCCGGCGGGCTTTTTGTGCATGGAAACCCCCGCCCTAGAGGGGTGTTACTCTCTCTGATTTTGTATACCCCCGCCCCGACGGGTTTTTTGGCCTGTGGATGCCCGCCCCGGCAGGGTCTATCTCTGTACTTGCTGATTTTTGTTACTTGTCTCGCCGATCTCCTGCCTTAGCCAATATATACTGACCATGCACACAAACATGCATAAAACACATAAAACGATATAAAAATAAATGAATTAGTTAGTAGTCACCATTTAAGTCCGAATAGGCATCCGATTCGTAGGTATGAAACCCACTCATCATGTATGTTATTCAATAACTCATAATCTCTTAGGAGGAAGATGGATGAAAGTTTGAATTTTTTTTGAGTATATGAACTTTTTTTTAATGTTTAAAAAATCTACAAAATATTTTTGTCTATTTAAAGATTTTTTTTTTACTTTTTAAATATTCAATCTTTTGATTAAAAATTAAAATGAAAAAAATATTAAATATTGGCATTAGGTTGTGGAATAATCGGTATAATTAGAGATTGGTTTTAACTTTTGAGTTCCAATCTTATTATATCTAGTATATAAAGTTGGAGGTGAGCTATAGTGTAAACAATTTTTTTAAGATTTTTTGGTTTTTCTGAAAAATACCCTACAACTTTTAAAGTAATTTCTATTATATTCTTTTTTATTATTAGTATTTGTTATTTTTTTATTTATTTTTGAAAATTTTATAACAAAATTATTTTAACACAAATAATTTACACGTGCAACCCATTTGCCACTGGACACTAGTACATACGAGAGCAGATCCTCTGTCCCCTTCTGCCCCTCCACTTAAATTTTGACACATTACTTTTTATTTAATTTTAGGCTTAATTGATATTAAGTAAGAGATTAGGTGTCAAAATTTAAGTAGGGGGACACAGGGGGGACAGAGGATCTACTCTCAGTACATGCAGGAAAACACATTTTTGCCCAAATAATATCTCGACTATTGAAAGAGGGAAATATATCCATACGTCGCTATAAATTTGACACTTGTAAAGTAAAAAGTTGATATTTGTGGTAGATAATAGTTAAGTTTCGACTTTAATGGGAGATTTGGTATAAGAAGTTGGCATAACTAGGGGTGCTCATCGGTAAAAAACTGAACCAATACCAAAAAATACCGAATCGGTACCGATCCAAAATTATCGGAAAAATAAGAACCAGAACCGGTACCGAATTATCGATTTGGGTACCGGTTCGGTACAAAATCGGTACCTATTTTTTCGATTTTCGATTATACCGCATGGTAATATATATAATTATTAATAAATAATAATAATTAAATAATTTTTTTAATATATTAATAATTTTTTTAAAAAAAACTAAGAAATCATCTACAATTATATATCAATTGAAGCTGAAGCTAGTCAAGCTACTGTGTACTGTGTGCAGACTGCAGTTGTGCGGCTTGTGCCTTAGCCCTGATGAGTTATGGCCTTATGCCCTTATCTAGTTGGCTTGTTGTATGTATTGTTGGTTTATATGCCTTTCGTTTTAATGATGTCAACTTGGGTTTTTATAGTATATTGTATGTTGTTATAGATTTATTAGGCTGAAAACTTCTCAATATTACATGAAACCAACAAATCCATATGAATGAGGAAAATAGATGCAAAACATTCTGCAGCTTCCACATTCACATATGCAAAAATTGTACCGAATGCAAAAAGTTAATTATTATATTATTAAATTCAGTTTTTCGGTATTTTAGTTTTTTACCGAATGCAAAAAGTTAAGAACCCCTACCAGTACTGAAAAGTATAAAAAAATCGAAAAATCGGTACTAAAAAAACTAATACAAAAAAAAATCGGTATCGTCGGTTTCGGTACCAACCAGTTCGGTAAAAAACCGAATTTTTTGAGCACCCCTAGGCATAACTTCCTTACTTATTCTTTTCCCACCTCTTGAATATTGCCAAATGTGAGTGCCTATCTAAATGTACTAAAGATACTTTGAGTGTTGGTAAACATCGGTAGGAGTGCAAGAATTGTTCAGATGAGTATTTGTTCTAGTTCGCACAAAAACTCACGCACATTACAAAGTACTTATTACTCTTCCTTTACAAAGTACTTATTACTCTTCCTTTACACGACTTATTTTAAAAAACTTCATGTGAAAAAAATGTTTCAAAAAGTTGATTTATTTCTTCAATATTATTTTTAAAGTTTATTCTACTTCATTTTATACACTGCATTCATTTATTTTATAAATATTATTAACATTTTTGATAATTTACTAGATACCATTTACCATACACAATAGAATTTATATGGGGTAATTACTAACTAAATCATAAATATACATATAGGTTGATCAATTACATTGAAAACTGAATCTAGTCACGAGTTAAGGTAAAAGGATATCATAAACTAACTTATTATTAAAAGTTTAAATTTATTATGGTAAGAAATTATCGTTCGTTTCTACGACCGTTAACATTAAATAGTTAAAATTCGTATAATATCAATTTATTAAAAATTTCATATAGTTTATGGTTCATGTAATATATTTTGATATGAATCTTCATGTTGAATTGTGACCATTACATTTGAACTATCAAAAATGAGTATGAGAATGGAACTGTTGTTTGACATGATGATTATGACTACTGATGTTATCGATTATAGAGTCCAAATAACGTATTTTAATATTTGAGAATATATTAGAGGTTGTTGTCTACTTTACTATCTTGATGGATTGTTAATTCCTATATAGTTATTTGTTAAAAACTTAGGATGCCTAACATTTTTTAAATATCTGATTTTGTTATTATTGAATGCTAAAATAATTTTACTTTTCGTTATATTTGTCAAGATATCATTTACTAGGTTGTTTGAGCTTACTCTTTTATTTACACAATTTCTTTCAAGAAATAAAAATAAAATTGGGACTAACGAAGAAAGTATGAGAATGGAGTGTGATAAGTAGTGAGAACATAGTGAGTGTGTTACTGTGTAATACATGATATTATAATGATTATAATGATGCAAGTGTTTTGTATTTTTGACGACTCAAATTGAGTGTATTAGCTTAAATTTGTAAGCATCACAATTTTATGCAATATATATATATATATATATGGAAAAAATATATATACACAACTGTGTAGTACATAGTCGCCTATAGAGACGGTTCACCTGTCGTTATAGCTATGCTGGCTAATGGCGACGGGTGAACCGTCGCTATAGCCTAAAAAACCGTCGTCATAGGCGATTGTGTACTACACAGCTGTGTGTATATACATATATATATATATATATATATATATATATATATGTACTAATCGATAGTTAACGTGGTAAAAAAGAGGTTTGCCTTACAACAAATCTTGAGCGTCCATTCGAATATCAGTCGCTTAATATTACTCTCGTTCGTAATTTAATTTTCAGTATTCTGCAGTTTAATACTTTGGACGAGACAAATATCCAAAATACCCCTCTTTTATTTCTAATTTTAGGCTATATGTAAAGGAGAGATATTTTGGACATTTGTCCTGTCCGTAGTATTAAACTGTGGACGGGAGCAATATTAGTCGTTAGATATTGAGATGGACGATCAAGATTTGTTATATATAACTTTTTTTTATAACATTAACTATGGATCAGTCTAATATATATATATATATATATATATATATATATATATATATATATATATATATATATATATATATAGTCAAACAACTTTAAATATAGTCAAATGCATTAAAAAAATATTAAAACTTTATAAATACATGACTTGTGCTATTACAAGTGAGGAGACGAAGATTGAAGACTAAATTGCAAATCTGACCCTCCTATTTATCATGTTTTTAGTAAATTGTTCTCTAAATTTTTTTTGTAACAAAATTGTTCCTCATATATGCATTAGCTACGCAAATGTGTTCCTCAGATTTTTTTTACCTATTAAAAATTGATTCCCTCTCTCCTCTCTCTTAATTTTTTAATTTTTTTATTTTTAAAATTTGTGTAAAAAAATATATTCTTCTTCTTCTTTTTACTTATTTATTTTTATATTGACCTTTTGAATTCAATATGAAATGTCTCTAAATTCAAAATTAATATAAATTTATTAATTTTAGACAATATAATTACCAAAATTATAAACCTTGCTATTTTTTCTTATTTTATAATAACTATATGATTTATTGTTTTCAAAGGTTAAATTATGTGCATCGATTTTAAATTTAAATATATCTCAAATTGATTTAAACAAATCAAGCTTGATCCTATATTTTGAACAAAATGAATATAAGTTTGAAAATATTTATATTTAACCTTGAAAATATAAATTTGAAAATATTTATATTTGTATTTATATAAATTTGAAAATATTTTCAAAATTTTCATCATGCGACTATTATTAAAAGTTGAACTCAGTATTTGTAAGGACAAACAAAGAAAAAATATATCCTAATTTAGTACTTCATAAATTACACCAAAAACTCTTATATATAATTTATATTTTTTGTTCAAAATATAGGATCGAGTTTGATTTGTTTAAATTAATTTGAGATATATTCAATTTTAAAATTGATGCACATAATTTAACTTTTGAAAATAATAAATCATACTATTATTAGTACCATTAATATTAAAAAAATAGTAAGGTTTATAATTTTGGTAATTATATTGTTTAAAATTAATAAATTTATACTAATTTTGAATTTAGAGATATTTCATATTTAATTCAAAAGGTCAATATAAAAATAAATTGTAAGACCCCGAATTTTATGAAATAAAAGTATTCAATTTTTTTATTTAGTAAATAGTTAAATTGATAAAAATTAAAGTTAAGGGTGATATGTGAAATTGTTTTCAAAATACGCAAGTGGTTGCAAAATATTCATTGCTGTCGGGGAATATTCGTTTAGTCGTGGAATATTCTTTCTGTCGGGAAATATTCGTACGACGGCGCAGCCATTTGTGGGCCTCATAACAGAATAACTGTCGGATGAAGAAAACGACAAATTTGAATTTTTATAAATAACGGCGTAGTTGTTACCGTTAACACTGTTAGAATACTTGGTGGTTAAAATACAGTAATACGCGTTATTGCACAGTAGCACACAGTATTGCACAGTATTTTTGAAATTATTGATTCTTACGTCAGAAGGCACTACTCAATAATTAATGTTCAATATTTTATTTTATTGATTCAATAATTACTACGTTAAAATTTTATATTATTGTTGTTCAATAATTGTCATTGCACTGTATTTCCCATTATCAGATCAATAATTCATATTATTTGAATAATATTATTAGATAGCATTATTGACAATGTCTAGAAAGTTCTGTCTAATGAGAGGTTTGGTCATCTAATTGCGCGCCAGTAAGGAGAAATCCTTATTGGAAAGCCCCCTCTTTCCTGGGAACGGCCTGGTTGTCATAATTGTTAATCTGTAATATTATTTGTGAATAATTAATTATTGATCTATATGATAATGAAATATTTATTTGATGTGGATATAAATGAGGATATATTTTTGTGGTTAAAAATGAAGGAGTTAATGTTGAGGTGTTTTATCTGTATTTTTGTCGGAACGGAGGTATTGAAAATCAAATTAGGATTTTTGAGATATTTTGCGAGGGTTATAATTTTTAATCCGACCGTTGGATCGTGGTAATATTTGGATATGTTATACATATATAAGTTGAGTATATGTCCATAAATTTTGAACCGTTAAAAATGAACGTATGATTTGTTATGAATTTTACGAGATGACTGGTTCAGAAATTATTGAATTTTTAGAGTTAATCATTTTGGTGGAAAATTCTAGAATTGGTGGGTCCCACTCTTGGTTGGTGAAGAAATGTGCTGAGATTTTTATTCAAATGTGATGGGTGGGAATAGTAGCAGGTAAAGCCATTAGGTTGCAGGTTAAGTCTGCTTCGGCGTGCTAACATTTTTCTATAAATAGAGGGCTAAGTTAGAATTAAAAACACACCAGAAACATAAGCTTTCTCTCTTTCTCTCTCCATATTATGAAGCATATTTTGTGAGTATTTAGATACTTTGAGAGTTGCTATTCAGTGCAAGTTTCCTTCGGCTTTGCATTCCAGTCAGAAATACTGCACTTTTGAGGTAAGGGATATTAAAGGATTTTAAGGGTTGTTATGATTTTTAGTTTCGTAATTTTTCTGACCTTCAAAAATTCTGGAAAACTTTAAAATGATATTTTGATGAGTTTTCTTGATTGTGTCCAAAAATGGTGATTTTTGGATGTATAGATTAAGAGTTATGAATTTTATGAGAAAAGACTATTTTAAAAGTAACCGCTTATAATTCCTTGTGGTTAACTCCAAAATTGATGAAATTTTTATTGGGAGTACATGTATATGATAGAAGTATACTCTGTAAATTTCAGATTTTTTTGAACAAAAGTACAATTTTTGATAAATGTCTAAATATTCGACTGTTTTGGTAATATGAAAAATAATAAATGAATTTTAAAAATTCTGAGAAAAATATATGTTCGATATGGGACTATATTCTGTTAAATCCTAGAAAAGAAATATTTTTAAAACTAATTTGGTATTTTTCATGAAAATGGTCTAGTTATGAGTAAATGAATTAAATATGTTATGTGAAGTAAGAAAATTGAAAAATAGGATTTTATGGCTTGAGAATCCTATATGAGGTATATACAGATTTTTGATGAGGGTTTTTGGTTATTGATGATGAAATCTTAAGGTTTGGCATTTTAAGATGATTAAATACATTATTTAGTAATGTGTAAACAATTAAAATAAATTGTTTATAAGCTTAAGAAATGTTATTCTTTCAATATCATTATACCGAAATATTGGTATGAATTTTATTGTGGAATTTCTACCTTTTTGTGTCGGGATTACTATTCATGAGTTACTATTCATAAGTTAATATTCACGAGTTACTATTCATGACAAAATTGGTTTCTTTTTCTAACCAAATTATAGTTGAGTTATGAATATTACTCTTGAGATTAAAACTATGTATTGATTATATTGATTTTATTATTATATATAATATTTTTATAACCCTGATGTTGAAATTCTCTTTCATTGGAGTGTAAAGATGGGTAGATTATTGGTATGATCATGACTAGGGTTCTCTTTGGCCTGTAGTGCAAAGTTGAATTGTGACTGGTATGATCATGACCATTGAATTTATAATTGAATATCTTAAGCTTAAGTGCAAAGGTGAATTGATCAACATGGTTATAATTATTGTTTATATAAATTCTAAAATGATTATATTTCTTTGAGATATTAATATATTTGGCTTGTAGTGCAAATATGAACTGTTGAGGAATATCTTTGGCCTATAGTCCAAAGATGAATTGTTGATGAATATCTTTGGCCCGTAGTGCAAAGATGACCTGTTGTTGAATATCTTTGGCCTGTAGTGCAAAGATGAATTGTTGAGGAATATCTTTGGCCTGTAGTACAAAGATGAATTGTTGATGAATATCTTTGGCCGTAGTGCAAAGATGACATGTTGTTGAATATCTTTGGCCAGTAGTGCAAAGATGAACAGGTGTTGAGATGAACATGACCAAATGGTGATACAAATGAATATCTTTGGTCGTAGTGCAAAGATGAAGTTATTAGTATGATTATGAACAGGAACTGTGATTTGGTATAACCACGATCTTTGATGTTTCATGTAAAGATAAGTGATGAAAATATTCTTTCGTCCTGGGTGCGAAGAAAAATTTAGAGTCATAATTATGATTATGAGTTATTCATATGATTGTGGAAAGGAACTGTTGAGTGATGTTACATGGATAAAATATTATTGGTGGATTTTTAACATGGAGAAGATAATAGACTTTATGGTCTATTTGACTCTTCTAATGGAATGCTCGTTCCGCGGCAACTATGGTTGAAATTTTTATCATTTATCATATGTTCTAAATCTCTGATTTATTATTGATGAAGGCTATTGATAATTTAATTATCTTTAGTCATGATATTCTTTACTGAGCTAGTTGTGCTCACCCTTTTGCTTCACAATTTCTTTCAGGTAATAAGAGTGTAGCTGGGTCGATCGAGGGTAACGGGAAAATAGAACGGTGGTCTCTAGCTGTGGAGATTCTCCCGAAGTAGTATAGAAAAGTTCATTTAGTAGTTTTATTTGGTGAATCCAATAGGGTAAGGTGTACCCAACATTGGAAGGGTATTTTTTCACTATCATACAAGATGTCTAACGACATATAATCGCGTGTCATCATAAGACAGGATTGTGCACATCCACTTGCTGAGTATATCTATGAGCACTATCTATATAATCTTGGTGTTTGTTTGAAGTATAATTCTCAATTAGAGACAGTGGAGATAATGATATGTCAAGAGAAGACTCACCATTGGGAAGAATATGATAGTAATCTTCTCGTTTTTCTTTGGGGTCTATTGGGTCAACCAAGGATAATTCTGTGGCCATATGATATCTATCATAACCTAGAAGCATGGCCTCCCATGTACGAAGGTTTCCTTAAACACTTCCCAAAGATTATAGTTTCTAAAACAGTTTTTGACTGTACCTTTATGTAAGGTACCTTTGTGAGGTGCTGACACATGATGGTGTCCAATGTCACATTTAATATATATTTGTATTCAAACTCACAGTATATGTGTTGTTGTATTTTGCACGACAATTGTGATAATAAAGTTGTAGTTATTTTCTGTACCTTGTATTTGGCGACTCAGAATAGGTTGGATGGAATTGACTTATTTTGGGGTCGTTACATAAATAAAAAAAAGAAGAGTATACTTTTTACACAAATTTTAAAAATAAAAAATAAAAAAAAATGAGGAGAGATGAGAGAGTAGAGAGAATCAATTTTTAATAGGCTATAAAAATTGGAGGAATACATTGCATAACGGCAAAAAACACTTTTTTGCCACTGTGGTTATAGTGTTTTAAGTAATTAGTCACTGTGCTTTTAAAATATTCAATTAGCCCACTGAACTTTTTAAAAATATGCAATCAACTCATTCCGTCCAAATTGAGTAACAGACGTTACAAAATATCCTACGTGACTTTTTTGAAAAAAATAAATAGTAAGTGTATTTGCTGACTGGGCGGCTTTTCTTACGTGGCTTTTTTGAAAAAAAATAAATATTACGTGGCACTTTATAATTTTAAAAAATTTGTATTTTAAAAAAATATAATTTTTTTTAAAAAATAATTTTTTTAAAAAAACAGATTTTAAAAAAAACAGATTTTAAAAAAAATAGAATTTGTAAAAAAACAGAACTTTTTAAAAATCTGTTTTTTAAAACAGATTTTTTTTTAAAAATATAATTTTTTTTAAAAACAGCTTTTTTTAAAAAATTAATATTTTTTTTAAAACAGAATTTTTTAAAAATCTGTTTTAAAAAAAGTATAAAAATACTTTTAAAATAGTATTGAAAAATAATTTTATACTTATAAAAATACTTATAAATTTTTTTAAAAATACTTATATTTTAAAAAAATTCAAAAATAGATTTAAAAAAAAAATTTAACATTTTAAAGTTTTAAAAATAAAAAAAAACATAATAAAATAAAACAAAAAATAAATTTTTTTTTAAAAAAAGATTTTTTTTTAAAAACAGATTTAAAAAAAATAGAATTCAAAAGTTCCGTTTTTTAAAAAGTAGATTTTTAAAAAGTAGATTTTTTTTAAAAAAAGTTCCGTTTTTTAAAAAATCTGTTTTTTAAACATTATCTTTTTTTTTAAATTAGTTTTTTTAAAAAAAGCTGCTAAAAAATATTCTATTTTTTAAAAATTCTTTTTTTTTAAAAAAATAATATTTTTAAAATACAGATTTTTTTAAAAAACAGACTTCTAAAAAAAATATATTTTATTTTAAAAACAATTTTTTTTTAAAACAGATTTTGAGAAAAAAAGAATTTTCAAAAAGCAGATTTTTTGAAAAACGGAACTTTTAAAAAAAACAGTTTTTTTCAAAAAATATTACTTTGTTTAAAAAAATTTTTTTTTTTAAAAAAATAGAATTTTAAAAAAAATCGCTTTTTTTGCAAAACAGATTTTTTAAAAAAGTTTATTTTTTAAAAAATTCTGTTTTAAAAAAAAATCTATTTTTAAAAAAAAATCTGTTTTAAAAAATAATTATATTTTTTTAAAAAAATCTGTTTTATAAAACAGATTTTTTAAAAAGTTCTGTTTTTTTACAAATTCTATTTTTGTTTAAAATCTGTTTTTAAAAAAAAAATCTGTTTTTTTAAAAATCTTTTTTTTTTTAAAGCCACGTAAGAAAAGTTGCCCAGTCAGCAAATACACTTAATATTTATTTTTTTTCAAAAAAACTACGTAGTTGTAATGTCTGTTAGTCAATTTGGACGGAATGGGTTGATTGCATATTTTTAAAAAATTCAGTGGGCTAATTGAATATTTTAAAAGGACAGTGACTAATTGCTTAAAACACTATAACTACAGTGGGCAAAAAGTGCTTTTTGCCATTGCATAACTAATACATTTTCGAGGAATACTTGTGTTAAAAAAAATTAGGGAACTGTTTAGCAAAAACATAGGTCAGATTAGGGGTGCTCATCGGAAAAATACCGGCCCGAACCGAACTGATTACCAAAATTACTGATAATTGGGTACCGATACCGGAACCGAATGAACCGGTAAACCGAACCGAATAGCCGGTTCGGTACCGGACCGGTTCTGGTTTTTACCGACTTGTACCGAAATTTCAACCCAACCAATTTCAGGCCAAAAACAAGATTTTTAGCCCAAAAACTTTCAATCCAAAACTTTAAATACTGACTTAAATTTTTAAGTCAGCCCAAAAGCTTAGTAAGATAGACCTATTACAGCCCAAACACAAAATTATAAGCTAAAAATTGACCCAATTGGAATTTATTGTTACATGATAATCGGTAATCATTTTATAAGGAGAATCTCCTTAAAGTTTTACCAATTTAACCAATATGGGACTTGGAGACAACTAAATAGTAAAGGCTTCACTTGGTAGTGTTTTTATAAAGAAAACTTTCTTAAATTTTTATAATCTAATCAATGTGGGACTTAGAAACAAGTTATGTAAGATGGTGACATAAGTTCCCTTATGTGATTTTCTTGGCATTCATTAATCATTAGTGTCATTATAGTTGGTTTGATTTGATGAAAGTCTAAGTTTGTAAATTTATTTAAAGTTTTAGCAATGGTATTTTTATAAAGAAAATTTTCTTAATTTTTTATAATCTAATCATTGTGAGACTTAGAAACAAGCAATGGTGCCATAAGTTCTTCATTAGTGTCATTCATTATAAGGGTTAAGTTATTTACATTCTTATTATTAATAATGCATTGATTATTTGTTATCTTAAATTCATTATTACATGATAATCAATTTATAAGAAAAATTTCCTTAAAGTTTTACCAATTTAGCCAATATGGGACTTGAGACAACTAAATAGTAAAGACTTCACTTGGTAGTGTTTTTATAAAGAAAATTTTCTTAAATTTTTATAATCTAATCTATGTGGGACTTAGAAACAAGTTATGTAAGATGGTGCCATAAGTTCCCTTATGTGATTTCCTTGGCATTCATTAGTGTCATTATAGTTGGTTTGATTTGATGAAAGTCTAAGTCGGTAAATTTACTTCAAGTTTTAGCAAATGGTATTTTTATAAAGAAAACTTTCTAAATTTTTTATAATCTAATCAATGTGGGACTTAGAAATAAGCAATGGCGTCATAAATTCTTTATTAGTGTCATTAAAAGGGTTAAGTTATTTACATCCTTAATACTAATAATGGTTTGATTATTTGTTATCTTAAATTCATTAAGACATAATAATCAATTTATAAGGAATTTTTTTTTAAAGTTTTACCAATTTAGCCAATATGGAACTTGGAGATTCACTTGGTAGTAATGTAATATGCCATCTTTTATTTAATAAGTCCCACATTGAATACATCCCACATTGTCTAGTATGCTATCTCTTGTCTTACCTCTATTCTATAAATAGAAGAGACTTTCAAGTTAATTTTACATGGCTAGACAACTAAACATCCCACATTGTCTAGTATGTCATCTCTTGTCTTACCTCTATTCTATAAATAGAGAGACTTTCAATTAATTTTACATAGTTAGACAAAAGAGTCTTAAAACTTTTACATAGTTAGATAAATGAGTCTTAAAAAATTGGTCCTTCAAGTTATTTTTTAATTTATTATTTAAATAATCGGTACGATCGGTTCGGTTCGGTATTTACCGACCAAGCCAAACATCCAACCGAAATCGGAACCGAAAATTCAGTATGTACCGATTTTTTGTACCGGTACCGAACCGGTTCAACTTTGTACCGAACCGATCGGTTCGAACCGGTTCGGTTTCCCTAAAAACTGAAAAAACCGACCGGTTTGAACACCCCTAGGTCAGATCGGCAATTTAGTCAAGATTGAAAAGCCTACAAATCAGCCAAAAAAATATTGAAACGCCACAAAAGAAAAAGCGAATCAGCTTTCAGGTTTAGGGTTTTTCGCTCGTTTTAATTTAGAGAGAGAAAGAGGAGCTACCAAATGGATTTGGGGAAAAAGAAGAAATTGACGAGAATTAGGGCAAAAAAAGAGGACAGAATCAGTAGCTTGCCCGATGAATTGATTCATATCATCTCTCTGGCATCGAAATCAAAGAAACAGTTCAGACCTGCGTATTATCCAGAAGATGGAATCGGATCTGGACTACTCTTCCTTATATCAACTTCGACTCCCTTCATTTTCGTATGGATGACGTTTCTTATGTAAAATTTGTGGAGGAATTTCTCTCGAAACGGAATCACTCGGCTGAAGTATCTACAATCCGGTTAAGGTAACGGGATTTCGAACCAGATTTCATTGAAAGTGCTGTAAACTATGCAATTTCTCACAATGTAAAGCAATTTCGTACAGAGTATGCGGACTTCAGAATAGAATTCCCGCTTTGGAGTTTTCCTGTTTTAACAACTTTACATCTCCAAAGTTGTAGAGACGTACCTCTAATGTCATGGAGTTTGCCGACTTTAACGACTTTACATCTTGAAGATGTAACATTTCAGAAAGACACAGTGTTGAGTTTTGAGGGTTTTGTCCATTTGAAGAATCTAAGTTTAAAGGCATCCTTAACGTGGCATGGCATGGAGGTTTTGTTTATAACTTCTCTTAGTCTTGCAAATCTCACCATATCTCAAGATTATGTGGAACTTAGAAGTTGTTTGTTTGTGATTTCGGCACCCAATTTGTTGTGCTTGGAATATAGTGGTAATTCTCCATTATTGTTATCTGCCGAGGATGGCTTCCCTTGTTTAGAACAAGTGAATCTTGATATCGATATATATAGGTATGGGTCCAAGAAGTACTTTGAAGAGAACAAACAAGCAATTTTCCAGCAACTTATTAGTTTGTTTCAAGAAATCCATGGAGCCAAGTTTCTTACACTTTCCATGAATACAATACAGGTATACTGTTAATTTATTTTCTAAACTAGTTGATGTTAGTATAAGTTCCTTGTTCACTTTTGTGGGATTTAATATAAAAGATATTTATGATCAAATATACAATGTTATGCAGTAGACCTGGGTCATGTCATACATCTTCCTGCATATATAATATTACTTTAAGAAATACGCACTTGAAATGTATATTAACTGCATTGTTAGTCTTCATACTATAATTGGAATTAAAATGTTTGTTTTGTCTTGTGCAATAACTTTCCCAGGTTATTTCATGGGATCCCCATTTTTCAGAATATCCTCCTTCTCCATTTGGTAACCTGAAGTGTCTTATGCTAGAAAAAGAACGATATAACCGATTTTGACGTGACAGCCCACCTGTGCCTCTTAATCGTGTCATAATCTACTTACTCAGTAGTTCTCCAGGTGCAAAGATCTTGATACAGGTATTTATAGTTCCACTGGTGATTTTTGACCTTATTGTTCTACATGTCTGCATTACATGAAGTCTTCACTTTGCCCTAAAGTACCCGGGTCCAACACTCGATATTCGGACAGGGGTATGGATAGTTGTATAATGGACACTTAATTTTGGTGTAAAAAATTGGCAAAATTCGGGAGTCCCCTTGTTAGAATCTTCAAAAAATAGTGTCCAACCGGACTCCATTCTAGTTTCTGTAACATAGCTGTATGTTAGTTTGATTTATATTCAAACTTCAAACCCAAAGACGTTGTGTTAGATTTATTATTTGTTTATACCAGAGTGGAGAGCCTACAATGGAGACTGTAGATTGTGGTGGTAAATGAGGAGCATTAAATACTGAACTAATCAAGTTTTTGGTCTTGGCAACTTAATACTCCATTTGTGCTATAAAAGTTGTACTACTTTATTTGTCAACTGAAGCTTATTAGTTTTCGACAAATTAGTTAGCTGTTCTATTTTGCAATCTATAATTTATACACGCACATCATACTCTTCTACATTTTGGGAACTAATAACTATGTATCTATGAGGAACAAGACTTGTGTCTATTTTTTAGGGACAATTGAGCTCCTCCTGTTTTCTCTTCTTTTTTATTTTTTATGTTTGCCTTTATATTAAGGTTTGCATAATACACAAATCAACCTAATATTGGAACAAGATCATTGAAAAACTTTATATTTTGTTGGGGGTATAGTTTCACTTTATTTCTAATAAGTAGACATCCCACTCCAATAGTTATGTGCTCTGGTCAATGGTTGCTTTGGACAAATATATGAACCGTATTCAATTTTCGACTTCTTGTGTAATTTGAGAATTATGCTTCTTTTTTTTCTTGGGATTTATATCAGATGACTGTCCGCTGACTTTGTAATTGATCATAACACAGTATTAGATAGGCCTATTAGGATTTATCCAGCAACTAATATTTATAGAGAGAGAGATGAAGAAAAAGCTTGCTTAAAAAACAATAAATTAATGGGGAAAAAAGAACTGTTGTGAAAACTTGGTAACATGGATTGTGCTCAATATAAATTTTGTGAATGTGAAGTATATGAAACTTCTTTTAGAGGGGAAGAAATTACTGGCTTAAGTTTTATCTTGTAAGGAATTAAAAGGTATTTCCAGGAGGGGAATCGATATTTAAGAAATTTAATGTCCTCCACCGTAGTAATATAGATCGGTGAGGTTTAGAACAGGGAATGTTGAAGATCATGAACCTCAAATGTGACATGTGTCCATCGGTTATCCTTTGCCAACATAGCAGATATTATGCATCATATACTAGGGCTGAGATAGATCTGTTGATTGAAGTTTGTTTCTCTACCATCAAAAATTCAGAGCCCCAACCTGTAGTGGATTTTTAATTTTTTTACTTAATTATTTATTGTAGGAAGTCTAGGCTGAAGGTTCTCTATAGGAAATTGTTTCTGCATTGCAAAATATTCTGAAGATGGGAAACATAAGCAGAGGCAAATAATACAGAAGAGGTGGGAAGTGAATGAATGGTTAGATCAGAGTCGGCTATATCAAAACCCTACAGACCATATCATAGCTCGATGGCAATGTGACATGAGAAGAAAAGATGCTTGAGGGTCTGTCCGTTACTGTCACCCTAAGAACATTTAATGTAATCAATAGGAAATTTAGTGGTTAAGATAGTTCGAGGAGGCATACAATTGATAGGTAAATTGATGGAACCATAAGTTAAGAGCAAATCAAAGATTTTTTATATTTATTATTTGAAGTTTTTATCATGTTTAATATAAGAGTAATTGATGTAAATTTTATTTATTAGTGGGGATTGAGGACATTTAACAGTGATTAGGATTTTTTCATTTAGTAAGGGTATTTTAGTCGTTTAGTTATTTTATTATTACGGAAGTAATATTTGGGTTTTGTGTCCCTATAAAAATTGATGTACTTCCAACGAGTTAATAACACTATGAATGGATTACAGACTATTGATTATTGATATTCAGCTATGAGCTATTTTCTGTCTTCTGCGGTTGAGAAACCCTTGAGGTTGTGGTGTGCAAAGCATCACCCAAGTAAAAGATTCTTGGGATAGTGAGATGCGGAGCCTCACCCGGGTTAATTTTTCTTGTTTTCTCGACAATTATTCCTCTCCAAATCTTGTCGTACATCATAAACATACACAGAGAGGAAGAACTTGCGTCTGTCATGGATCTTAGCATAATTCAAATTGAATTCCAGAACACTTCATTTTGGGGGTAAGGAGGCAAGAAATTTAACCTTTAACTATGAGGTAGTCTGATTAGAGCTTATTTACAGCTTAACAATTTAATTTTGAGAAATTTAAATGTCTAAGATGAATTATGTTTTATCATCTGGACAAACCAGATGCAGAACACAAGGATGGCAAGTACTTAGTTGCATTGTACTTTTGTGGCTTCCTTCCTTTGTTGCTTCTTTCTATTACTTGTATGTTCATATTTTTACCAATATTTGAGGGATATCTGGTGTCACAGTTATTGTTGCATAAGGTACATTGTTCTAAAAGGCGTTAGGCGGGAGGCGGGCGGCGAGAGGCGGGAGGTGGGCGGCCGAGGGGGGCCTAGGCGGGATTTTTTATTTTAAGTCAATTTTAATATTTTATCTTACATTTATCCAAACAAAACAATAATATAAAACAAAACAATCTATAATAAAGATAATAAAGGCCTTTACTTAAAGTTCAAACACATATCTATATTGCTAATGTCAAAGGTCAAACACAATATATTGCTAATGTCAAAGGTCAAACACAAACATGCAATTGTTCAAAGTTCAAACATATTTTTAATATATTAGTTTTATTCATAAATAAGATTGCTATTAAATAATAAATTTTAAAATTTCAAGAATTATATAAACTAAACATAAATTTAAGAATTATATTGAATTAAACTAAATATTACAAATGTATCATTATTTATATAATTTGAAGTTGGTACAAGTTCAAAAAATTACTATAAAAAAATTATCCATTTTGACTTGATATTGTTCACTTCTTGTTGTGATTTGATATATTACATCCTATATTATGAATATGGTAAATCATTAGAAAAATAAATATATCAAGATCTGATTTGAGTAGTTATTAAAATAAAAAAAACTCTCCACCTAAGTACCGCCTAATTTTCTGGAGGAATTTTTTGCCGCCTTGGGCCTAGGTGAGGCGCCAGGGGGGCCTAGCGCCTAGGCGGGGCATAGGCAGACCTAGGCGGGGATTTTTAGAACACTGATAAGGTATGAATGGTTTGAGTCAAACTTATTAAAAAATATGAATGAGAATTTATTCATTAAAATTTAGTGACTTTTCACCTTATTATTTAAATATCAGAGACTGAAATTAGCGTCCATGATTTATTTCTAAAATTTTCTGTCCTCGTCATGATGTGGAACATGGTTAGGGGCCCTGTACAATTGACTTATATATAGCTTTTACACCCTTTATTTATCCTCGTGTTGTCTCAAACCCATCATGTTCCAGAATTTATGCTTCTTTGCCTTTTACACCACTAGTTGGCATTACTATTTATAAAAAAATTCAAAAAAAATTGAATAAAAATGCCATTATTTGGCATTACATTGCATCTTGGAATGTTTGATGAGTACTTTTGATTTTTATTTTCGTTCAAGTTATTACAAATATTTTACTTAGTTAAAGGACAGGAATGTAAAGTTCTACTTAATTTCAGCTATTACAATATTTTTATTGTTGTTTTGAAAATTAAAATTTTGAATTTTTTTTTTAGATATAAGGATTGTAAAACATTTCTACCACTATATACAGCGGAAGCTATTAACGATTTAAAGGATTTATAGATTGATATTTGATGTATACTTGTTTGTATTTTGGGTGATTTTGCTTCCTTTGAGCATGCATTCTAGATGCGAAAAGGGGAAAATGATGTTTCAATAATCAATAGGCAGTATTTTTCCTTTTTACAGCTGCGATGGTTTAAACTCGTGCCTTTTGAATTTATGACAAAAACATCGGAAGCCGGAGAAAGTGTGAAGAAAAGTATACAGAACTTAGTTGATTTTCTTATCAAGAGTCTTATATTACACACTTAACACTCGGACAAAGATATTGTACTAAACCACTTTATTTTAGTGTAAAAAGTTTGCAAAATTGAGAAGTAATCGTGTCGGACTTTTCAAAAGGTGTCCAACCAGACATTTCATTCGAGTCCGTGTAAGATCAAGACACGTTGGAAGCTATTATAGACTTGGATGATTTATAAAATAGATTTGAGAGGGGAGAGAGCAAGTATATCTAATAGACCAAGAAGTCATAGACTACTAGTCGTCTAGTGGGTACTTGCTAGCCAAGTTGAATGGACGACTTGGGGATGTTGCTAAGTCGTCGCCTTGGCTAGACTAGTCGACTAGCAATACAAATTTTATTTTAGTTTTTGTACGCTAGCATCAGCGGTGGATCCATAATTTTTTTCCAGCAGGGGTGGATTTTTCAAAGCCTCAAACTATATTTACTTTCTATATTCAAACAAAAATTAATTTCAAAACTTCAACTCAAATTTGCATTAAAGAGATTTTTAACAATTGCATTATACACGTCCTAATATCCTAAGAGGATATTAGCTTTAAATATCATACAACAAAAAGAGGAAAAGAAAACCAATACTTACTCCTCAAACACAATGAAGAAAAACCTAATAATCTATACATACCATACAAAATGTAACCTCAGTCAAAAAGAACTGAAGGATACATGTCAATAGCAGTTCAATTACATAGATTGTTGCCGCAGATGCAATCTACTACTATTTGCTGGAATACATGTCAATGGAAGAACTGAAGGAAACAAAACAATTTCGATGCCTCAGGGAATATAATAAATTAACTCCCAATATTGAAAGACAATTGCAGAACAAATCTCGTGTTGAAATAAAATGCAATGATAAATTACCTCCTAAAGACATATGGACGGATTAATCCTTGACTAATTTCTTTGACCTACTTAAATTTAGCATTTGCAGAATAAATGTTAAAATTAAGCAACAAAATTCCCCTTTTCAAATCAATGATGAAACCCTTCTTGGTTACTTGGTTAGTGTAACCTGCTGCAATAAAAACATAAAATCAGTTGCAATGTTCTAAAAGACGGTAGGTGTGGGGCGGGCGGCCGGGGGGCCTAGGCGGAATAAAATTATCCATTTTGACATGATCTTATTCACTTCTTGTTGTGATTTGATGTGCTACAACCTGCATTATGAATATGGTAAATTATTTAATAAATATATCAAGATCCGGTTTGGGTAGTTATTAAAATAAAAAAAACCTCCGCCTAGACCCTGTCTAATTTCTTGATAGAATTTTTTTGCCATCTTAGGCCTAGGCAAGGCGCCAGGGGGCCTAGCGCCTAGGCGGGGATCTTTAGAACATTGATCAGTTATTAGTAAAAGCTGAAAGGAAACTGAAGAAAATGGGTCAGAAAAAAAGAGAATTATATAAACAAGCAACAAACCAAAACTGGTTCCTATAGCTAGTTGGAGTTGTAAAAATTTGAAATCCTAAAATTATATCCAAAATCACATAAGATAAATTACCCCCTAAACAAATAATTCAACATCCAAAATACCCATAAATTTCAAAATTGGGAAATGAAAAGATGAACTTTATTGCAGAAACGTCTTATTTGATTAATGTGTTGATCCATGGCCAAATACATCAAATAAATTGAATTGGGTTTAACCCCAAGTCCCCAACAACAAATTCAAACAAACTACTAAGTTTTAAATTATTAAAACAAAAAAAGCCGTAATTTAGTTACCTTTTAAAAGCCAAGAGGTAGTGTCATAGACCATAGTGGAGATGTAGAAGTACTTGGCTTAGTGGCGGAGCCGCGGAGATGTTGAAGAACTAGTGGAGTCGTCGTGGGGACGAGATGTAAAAGACAGAGTCACAGAAGGAATGAGAGAATGAAAAAAGAAGTAGAGTAGTTTGCACTTGTATAGTTATATTTAAAATACTAATGAAATTTAGTTTTTGCCTCCTTTAAGTTTAACTCTTTCATTAATTTTCCCCCCTTAAACTTATTAAAATACATATTTGGCCATACCCCTATACCTATATATATAAAAAAAACCAGCTGGGGCAAGAGCCTATGCTGCCTATGCATAGGTCCGCCCCGGGCTAGCATCTAACAAGTTTGCTTTCCCTTGACTGGAAAAATTAATGGATACATAATTAAATTACCCATAAACTTGGATGATTTATAAAATGGGCGGTCAACTTGTTTTTCTTTTCTTTTCCTTTTTTATAAACAATGGGTATTCTGTTGCCTTTTATTTTTTCAATATATATATTTATATATATATATAGAGGGGAGTGATCCACATCCAAAGTTGGATGGGGTCCCCCATCCATCCAACCCAAATCGACCACCCGTTTGATGATTCAAAGGCTAAGGAAAATAACATCCACACAACTGTTTGTTAGACTTCTAATAACAGTTGTGCAGAGTATGACCTACAAATCAAGTGTCGTTTTTACCCCCAACTCAAAAAAAAT
Organism: Panax notoginseng; assembly: GCA_016801055.1. NCBI lineage: Eukaryota > Viridiplantae > Streptophyta > Magnoliopsida > Apiales > Araliaceae > Panax > Panax notoginseng. Next base: position 116,223,573 of record CM029023.1, read on the forward strand.
GTTCCGCACAATAATTGTGCAGTAGGGAGAAATTTATAGACCAACCGTCCGCACAATAATTGTGCGGACTACCATTCTTTATACTAAACAATTCTACCAACTCTCCCTGTTTAGAGTTTGTAACCAGACTATATAAAGAGACGGAGTGAGAGATAGGGAAAGAGGGTTTGGAGACAAAATATATCTTCATCCACTCCAAATCCTTCCAAAAGAAAAAGGAGTAGAGAAATAAAAAATACTTGAACAACGCTTAAGTTTCTTTTTTTACTTCGGACTATTTCCTTTTTAATTTTTTTGATCTACTAATGTACTGTGATTTGATGATGATGCTATCAATCTCTGATTTCTAAATCATCTTCCTTTTTATGTTAATGGGTTTGGCAATTGTATCTCTATATTTATATGCGTGTTACCAAATGTATTTCTATGTTAATGGGTGTATTTTTATGGGTCTCTCAGCTTTCTTCTTCTTTTTGTCCTATTCCCGATGATACGGGCTGTGATCGGTGGCAGGGGTGGAGGAAGGTGGCGGTGGTTGTGATGGGAGTTTTGTTGTTTAGATGTGGGCTTTGAATTTCAATGATACAAAGAAAGATTTAGGGACAATCCTCCCATCAAAGTATTTTATTAATTTGTTTTGATTTTGCACTGAAACCCTGCAAATTTTGGCAATTCAACCAGCAAGCATAGCATAAATAAAGAAATAAGAATGAAACATGGATTTTTGAGCTTGATTTCTATCCACGCAATAGTCGTGCAGTGGAGAATAAACTAAATAACTAAATAGCTGGGGCATAAATGACATTCACAAAATATACTTAAGTGGGTTAGGCTCCACATAACTATTTGTTAGGTTCCTAATAACAGTTCTGCAGATGTTGTTTTCCTTTGCCTTTGGATCATCAAATAGACGGTCGGATCTGGGTTGGATAGATGGGGGATCACATCCAACTTTGGTTGTGTATCACTCCCTTGTATATATATATGGTACCTATTCCACAACATACGTTAGTTGGGAGCACTATTCTAGCTAGCTGATCTCTGGTCGTCCATTGTAAGATCTAAGGGGTGAGAATGAATAAGGCACGGGCTTGGCCACTAGTAGGATCTGCGGCCAGTGCAACTCCTATTAGCGGCCAGACTAATGACTATTATGCTCTTATTTTGACTTTTCAAACTAACCGTCAGTAGGACCTACGGCCAGAATACAGGGAAAAAACAGAATACAGGGAAAAAAAGAGACGAGCCTGGCTGCACTTCCGGAACAAAGGAGTAATATATGTAGTGTACTCTAATATCTCAACATAATAATAGAAAAAAAAATATCAAACTTCGAAAGTTTATAAATTAGTAAAGGAGAAATAGATATTCTAAATGGTAGGTATGATATTTATTATTTCTCCTTTACTACCTACAGAATTTATACACTTTTAAGTTTGATATTTTTTCCTAACTATTATGTTTGAGATATTAGAGTACACTAAATATATTACTCTGTTCCATTCTCAGTGTAATAGTCAATATTTTGGCTTTTCAAACTGGTCGTTAGTACGACCTTCAGCCAAACCCATCTCCTGACTAACGTATGTTGTAGAATAGGTCCCTCTCTCTCTCTCTCTCTATATATATATATATATATATATATATAGTCATTGTTGGATATGGATAATTTCCAGCCAACTGATTTATAGCCATTCATCCCAACAACGGATGGTCAGAATTAGAAGGTGATAGTATCCGCGGGAAATTCTTGCGGTATTCGTAAAAACTTCCTGTAGATGGATTTTTATGTTAAAAAAAATTCAGAAAAGGTCAGAGCACTCATTCTCTTGCCTAACCCAACTATTTCTATTTCTTCAATCAAATTTTAAAATTCAATTACTTTTTTTTAACATACAAAATTGTTAATTTATATATCATTAAAGAGCTCTTGTTAACATTTTTAAAATAAAATCTATTGTTGATATCTTTTTATTTAGCTAAAATGACCAAAATTGGATTAAAATTTTGTATTTTGAAATACATTATTATAAGTTTTGGTTGCAACTTTTGACATTTTAACTACATCGAAAATATCAACAATGCCTCTTATTTTGAATAACTTTTCGAAACCTTTCCAATAGCATAGATTGACAATTTTGAATTTATAACGAAAAATTTATTGAATTTTGAAATTTGGTTGAAGAAAGAGAAACTTTGTTTTATGAGAGATCGAGTGTTCTGACCCTTTATAGAATTTTAAAGTTAAAAAGTTATCTGCAGTTGTTGCAGATACTTATTATTACCTTTTAATTCTGGTCGTCTGTTGTTGGGATAAATGACTATAGACTAGAAAATGATCATAGTTAGCGGTGGCTATGAATCATTCCCCATACACGCGATGCGTGTGTAAATTATGTGGGGGTAAAATATTAATTTTATAAAATTTGTAAGACTAAATAGAAAGATAAAAAATAAAAATTATATTTAAAGTGGAAGGGGATATATATAATATATGGAACCGATCCATTGCCAATGTTGTAAACTTAACACTATCCTTATAACAGATTCAATCCGTCCATTCGCTAATTGAACGGTGTAATGGAACCATAGTCCGCAGGTTAATATGAGGAAGCCTGCAGTTTAGTTCTGTGGATCAGAGAGGTTTTTATTTTTATTTTTTTACGTCAAATTGGTCAGAATTCTTTAACCAGTTGTAGGCAATTCCAAATCCTCCTTGTACGAGACCAGTTCACCATTTCAGTTCTGGTTGTGGCCAAAGTGGCACTAGAAAAGAACTCACCTCATTATCTTTGGTGTTCAAATTGTTGTAGCCAATGGTAAAAAGTTGCAATAAATGCTAATCATTGCGATTACAGGAAACAGTTAGAATTCAACAATCAAGTTGTAACACAACACACACTTGCCATTCGTTAAAGCCCTTCATACTTTCAGGGTTCAATTTCTTGATAGCAACAATCATTCCGGTACTAATCCTAGAGGGAGCAAGCGTCTTCTCATCCACCCATCCCTTGAAAATAGTCCCAAAACCTCCTATACCTAACACAGTATCAGACTTGAAACTTTTCATGGCACTTTTCAATTTTCATATCTGAAAAGCTATATATCTTCAGATTGGAAGTAGGCAATATTTAACAAGTCATATCACTTGCTGTAGCGGAAAATCGGCTCTGGCCTGCACTGCTGCTGGTAGTAGCCGAGAATCCACCACCGTTGCTATAATTTGATGTCCCTGAAACAAACAATAAAAAATTATGACAAAAAAATTTCATCAATTTCGCCATTCGCTTGTTTCTTTGTATTTCAAGTGGTGGAAAACAATTCTAGCCAATTTGACGTAAAAAATGATAATATCTCCTATCCGCAGTTTAATTGTGCGGATGAGGATTATTTTTAAAAATAGGATATTTTTGTACATTGACATAACGAGTCTCCGTTCGTAGAATTAAACTGCGGGCTCCCCCGCAGGTTGGGATTCCATTACACCATTCGATTTGTTAATGGACGACTGAGATCTATTGTAAAGATAATATTAAGTTTACAACGTTGGTTGTGGATCGGTTCCCATAATATATATAAATAGTTTATAGGTTGAAATTGTATATTGGAAATTATTTGTAGACTTATGAGCGACTAGTTGGATGCCTAGCAGCTTAAGCTCCTTCCCATCGACATGACTCGACTTTACGACTTGACAACTATGATGTAGAACATGTTCAGAAAATTTTGTACATGTTTTGAACTTGTGTCATGTCAACTAAGACGTACTAAACTTAACAGAGATATTTGACTTTTGTTGCTCCAAGTCATCTTAACGAGGACATGATACATCTGAGCTATTCTCCATTGAGGATATGATACATCTGAACTGTTTGAGGGAATTTGATTTTGAAACGCATTGTCAGTTTGTCACTTGAATTTAATTGTTTGGGTTGCTGGTATTCTGACTTTTAGGTTATATTTGCATGTTAAGTTGGTTTGTCTTTGTCCATGTGTTTTAATGCAGTGGCCACTTTTGGCTGTAAAAATTCATGCATCGGTCTTCTTTTTCAGTTAAAACCTTGTTTAGATTATCTTGATGTTCAAGTCTCTAGTTATTAGTTTTTGACTTCTTCATCCGGACATAAGAATGATTGTTTAATAACTTAAACTTTGTCATTATGATTTATTGAAGCATTGGGGGATGAATATTAGTGATTACAACCCGAACGTGAATATGTTACGGTGGACGGGGTTTAGTTTTTTGGTGGTGGATGATTCTGAAGAAGAAATAGGAGAATATTTGAATGAAGATGATGAGGAACAGGCTATGTTTGAAGATGGACATATTAGTGATGGTGGAGATGAAGATACCTCTGTTCAGGACGCGACGGAGGAACTAGAAGATCATGCAAGACAGGATCCAGAACTGGAAGCTGATGTTATTCAACAAAAATCAATAATGGAGGCCACTAAAAGGATTCCAGGGCAAGTGAATTCTATGACTATGAGTAATGTTCATGTGAATGGGACTTACTCATGTAGCACAAATAGTAATTTATCGTTATGGGAAGGCCATCAGGTATATTCCGAGTTTGTGGATTTGCTACAACACATTAAGGAAAAGTACCCAGAAACGTTTGAGCACTTTGATCCCCAAACTGAGATGATATATACCGTCGGGCTGAATACATTGTGCATATCTGCAAGTTCATTTTTTGAAGTCATGAGAACCAATGTTACTACCTCGATTATCACTCACTACAGGGGCCTGTTTTCTGACTTGGAGAGATGGGGGTTCAACACTAGTTGGCTAGTGAATCATCTAAACAATGCTGACGAACTTTGTTCTATTGACAATAGTATTGCGGGTGCTCTAGGGGACGCCAGAGATCCAGGAAGCTTTCGGACATATTAAGACCACAGTTGCTGCGGGTTATCATTGATATAGGTTATTATTTGGTACTTAAGACAATAGTTTTCTGCTTTACTTGATCCTAGCTCCCTGTGTATATGTGTGCTCGTGTTTTGCAAGGTTACTGCTAAATTTGGAATATCACTGGAAACTAGGTTTTCTTTTTTTGGTTTGTTTGGAGAATGTGATCTATACGTACATGGTCTGTAATAAAACTACAACCTTTTAACAATTTCAAACGGTCTGTAATTAAAACTACAACCTTTTAACAATTTCAAATGTATTTTCTCTGTGCGGCTGAATTTGCATGTACTTTTTATTTTTATTTTTCTACACTTTTATTAGACAGTAGAGGCTTATCTACCCATACTTTGGTAGTGAGAAGCCCTAATCTGAGAAAATTCCAGGCGCAAATTGAAAATCCATATTGGGGGATAGTTCAGCAGCCGTTGTTATGCATAACAAAGATATTAATGAACATGGATGGCACTGAATTGTGTCACATTACACTCATGCGGTTATAACTTGTGTTTATTTATTTAATATAACTCTCAACCTTTATGCATATACTTAATTCATATTTTTTGGTCTTAGGTGTGCATAAAGCTTTAGCTAGATAGGCAAATACATCATATGTATTTACTTCTAAGATAAAGCTTTGGACAATTTAAACCATAGTTGTTACGGCGTCACGGCGAGTTATGGCGGTAGCCGACTGCCTGGACGCCTAGGCGACAAGGCGACCGCCATGGCGTCCGTAAGGCGACAAGTCGTTTACAATGTGCAATTTATATGTTATTTATTTTACTTAACAAGTATATTGGCAATAAAATTTTATATACATTAAAACTCAAAACATAACATTATGGAATAACATTAAAGGCATAATTATCATAATACTTATCAATAACAATCCAAAAACAACTCACTTGATATTAAAAATTAGTAAAAGAGTTGAAGAATTCAACAAACACCACATAGAAAATAGAGTTGTAACCAACCATCACAAATATGTAGTCTAATAACTAATAAAACACCACCATAGCAAGCCAAAATAATATTTAGACTTTCTACACTAGTCTAAAAATATCATAAAAAATGTCATCTCCATCTCTTCCACGAGAACTACTCTTATTCAAAGGCGTAGGTGGTGGTCTTTCTCCAAAATTATCCTCCACATTATCATCATTTGGAATTCTCTCTTCTTCATCAACTTCATTATCGGAGTCGGAATCTATCAACCTTGATTCCCTTGAAGTTGAACCACCATCACGTCGAGAGTATGTCACTAGATTATTATTAGTATTAGCACGAGTATTCCTTGAAAGATTGCGACCCTCAAGCGTGTTGGATGCACCGGTTGCTCGATCCACATCATTCCATGTAAGATCTCCCCCGGGATGAACAACATCGGCATCATTATCGATCCATTCATTACCCCATTCAAAGTCATCAATGACTAATGGATCAGAATTATTGTCAAGTTCACGCCTCTTTTGGAACCTTGAGTCGATCTTTTGATTGTATTGGACATACACCAAATCACTCAATCGTTTGTGTTCCAATCTATTCCTCTTCTTCGTATGAATCTAAAATAAATAGAACAAAAAATAATAATATTAATGATAAAATTTTAATAATAGTGAATGATTTATTCCTTTTGAAATTTGAACTAACAATAGAAAGTACTTACAAACTCAAATGTACTCCAATTGCGCTCGCAACCGGAAGAAGAAGAACATAGGCCTAGAATTCTATTTTGCAAATGAGGATAGCTCAATAGCTCGCGCTCCAAAAGCATTTCACCAATCAACTAGCAAACATTTAAAAGAAATATAAATATTTTTAAAAGGAGGAAATGAAGAATGTATATAAATCATCATCAAAATATATCTTATTATATATTTTTTAATATACGTACGAGGATTCTTTATTTTCCGTTGCCTAATCACCATTTCTCTTGCAAAAGTATTGCGAGAAGCATCATAGTTGTCGGCTAGATTACTTATCTTGTCTAGCAAATCTAACTCGGGCACCATCTTTGCAAGAACGTCATTGAAGTCATCTCGTAAAACATTAGCAAACAACCGACGTTCCTCTTTGATATCAAAGTACTTGCCTGGATTGAGAAACAACGCAGCCCCATATAATTTTTGCTCAATTTGATTTTCCCATCGCCGCTCAACAATTTCAATCACCTTCTTATACAGTCTTTGTATGTTATCAAATGCATCTTTGATTTTTTTCTTTGCGCATTCCATCACAGCAATAACTTCAGGCATATCAGGCTTCTCATCATTATCAACAATCCTCAAGACTATAAGAAGTGGCTGTGACGCCCTAATGCAATCCTCAACAGTATGCCAAAATATTGTTGAAATAACAGTATCACATACTTTCTTCCTCGCTTCAGTAGCCGACAACTTTGATTTTGACCAATCCTCACTGATGAACAAATGCCTCAATGCATCTTTATTCTTGTATAAACTCTGCAAGGTGAGGAAAGCTGTAGCAAATCTAGCAATTGCGGGTCTCACAAGATCCCTCCCATTCGTTTTCTCCCTCATCGCACTGAGAAGACGACCATGTCTATAAATGAATGTTGTAATTCTCCTTGCATTTATGATTGTGGGCTGAAATTGCTTCAACTTGCGTATGTCCTCTAACATAAGGTCAAGGCAGTGAGCGGCACAAGGTGTCCAAAATAATGTAGGTCTCCTCTCCATTAGTATATGCCCTGCTGCCTTGTAATTAGATGCATTGTCTATGACCACCTGAACAACATACTCGGGGCCAATTTTCTCGATCTTGCTATCAAGTAGATTTACCAACATTGTGGCATCTTGAGACTGACTGGAGGCATCAACAGAACCCATGAAAGAAGTCCCCTCCGGGCTATTAACAAGAAAATTTAATAAGTGTCTTCCCCTCTTATCTGTCCAACCATCCGACATGAGTGAGCAGCCGTATTCCTTCCAAGCAATTTCATGTTTTTTCATTAAGTCATCAGTTTTCTTCTTTGCCTTTTCAAGTAAAGGAACCCTCAACTCGTGATACGTTGGAGGCTTGAAACCTGGCCCATATTGCCCTATGGACTAGACCATTACTTCAAATCTCCTTGAATTTGCAGCATTGAATGGTATGCCACATTCGTAGAAAAAATCGGCAACGTGCATTTGGACTCTCTCCTTTTCCTCCGGTGTCCTCAACCGACTTTCAATACTCGTTTGGCTCAAATGCTTGCTATGTCTCTCCTCTACAACTTCTTCGGGAGTCTTCCTTAGAAGTGCTTCAACCGTCTTAGCTTTTGGTTGTGGAGCTTGGAATTGAAATACAGTATTCTTCCTTTTAGAAGCCGTCCCAGAACTTGGGATAGTGTTAGAAGAAGTATTGGAAGCCATCCTTGGACGAGCAGATGATTGTTCTTCTTGCACTTCTACTACATCATCATCATCATCTAGCTCAAGTGGCTTGTTCCTCTTTTTACTATTCAAAACCGCTTGCATCTCCCTCATAATTTCTGTTGTTGTTTTGGGACACTTAGCTACATCTCCATAATTTTCGGCTAGATGTTGTTTGAGCCTTTTGATGCCCGAATGACATTTCTTCCCACAAAGTGTACATTGCACGACATCCTTATTACTTAAATCCAGCCAATATCCATATTTCCAACCCGGATCGTTCGATTTAGCTTTTCTTTTAGGGTCCTTCATTATATCATAATTATCGGCCCCCGAACTGTTCGCCATTTTACTGTCTACACAATACAATCAAAAGCAAAATATAAGACAAACATAAAATATAATATTTATATAGAATTCACAATCTCATAATGCACCCACAAATAATAGTAGTAATAACAAATAATAGTTCAAAATCATAGTAGTTATTAGTTAAGGTCAAAATTATTACTAACAGTCATGCATTATTGCATTAGTAGTACTAATTTACATATAATTAGTAGCAGTACTAACAGTCATGTATTATAATTATTAGAAATGAATGATATGGAAAAAAAAATAAAGCCAAACAGAAAACATAACAAGCTAAGAACCAGTCTACTAGTGGGTACTCAACAAAAATGAATTATTAGAAAGAAAAAAAAACCAAACAAGTATAATAATTATATAGCAAATATTATATATATTAGTTATAATAATTATACATCAACTATTATACAGCAAATATTATATATAATTATACTGCAAAGATTATACAGCAAATACCCAACGCGTATTAGACTATTAGTTATTACCCAAACCTGTCGACTGCCGAAAACGAAAAAGGGAAGAAGAACTCGCTTCCTTCTTCAACTGCCGAGTCGTCAACTGCCGACTGCCAACTCCGACCAACTCGCTTCCTTCTTCAACTGTCAACTCGCTCGCTCTCGCTCTCGCTCTCGCTCTCGCTCTCGCTCTCGCTCTCGCTCTCGCTCTCGCTCTCGCTCTCGCTCTCGCTCTCGCTCTCGCTCTCGCTCTCGCTCTCGCTCTCGCTCTCGCTCTCTTGATTCGGTAAGCACTAAGCAGTCTCTGTCTTAGCTGATAGCTCTCGCCTCTCGGTAATCGATCGATCGACTGACTTTTCTAGGGCATGTTTTATCAGTACTATTCCTTTTAGCTTGCGATGTCGTTTTTATTTTAAGACCCATTTCAGATTTTGCCATTTGGGTCGACCCATAGAGGCCAAGTCGTCGCCGTTCTGTCCAAGTCGACGAAGGCGTCGCCTTTCGGTCCAAGTCGACGCCTTGTTTCGCAAGACGCTCACCTTTCCGGCTTCGTCCAAGTCGTTGCTCGCCTTAACTGTTCATCAGCGACTGGTCGACTAGGCGTCGCCTAGGCGACGACTTAACAACTATGATTTAAACCCTAAATCTATAAAATTCATGGCGGAAGAAAAAAAAATTTAGTGAATTTAATAGCCTATAAACCTCTTTTTATTGGTCTTTTTTCTCCTTTTTCCTAATTAATTTTCCTTATTGCATAGTAAATGGCTGCTGTAAGACCTTAACTTGTTCATAAAATGTTCATATCTATTACAAAATCTAGTGATCAATATTTAACAAAAGATCGTTGTGACGCCCCCAAAATAGGTCCATTCCATCCAACCTATTCTGAGTCGCCAAATACATGGTACAGAAAACAACTAAAACTTTATTACAACAATTGTTATCCAAATTGTAAGACCCCGAATTTTATGAAATAAAAGTATTCAATTTTTCTTATAATTACTATTCAGTAAATGGTTAAATTGGTAAATGTTAAAGTTAAGGGTGATATATGAATTTTTTTTCAAAATACACAAGTGGTTATAAAATATTCATTGTTGTCGGGGAATATTCGTTTGGTCGTAGAATATTCTTTCTGTCGGGGAATATTCGTACGACGGCGCAGCCATTTGTGGGCCCCATAACAGAATAACTGTCAGGTGAAGAAAACGACAAATTTGAGTTTTTACAAATAACGGCGTAGTTGTTACTGTTAACACTGTTGGAATACCCGGTGGTTAAAATACAGTAATACGCGTTATTGCACAGTAGCACACGGTATTGCACAGTATTTTTGAAATTATTGATTCTTACGTAAGAAGGCACTACTGAATAATTGTCATAGTAATTACTGTTCAATATTTTATTTTATTGATTCAATAATTGCTACGTTAAAATTTTATATTATTGTTGTTCAATAATTGTCACTGCACAGTATTTCCCATTATCAGATCAATAATTCATATTATTTGAATAATATTATTAGATAACATTATTGGCAATGTCTAGAAAGTTCTGTCTAAGGAGAGGTTTGGTCATCTAATTGCGCGCCAGTAAGGAGAAATTCTTATTGGAAAGCCCCCTCTTTCCTGGAAACGGCCTGGTTGTCATAAATGTGATTCTGTAATATTATTTGTGAATAATTAATTATTGATTCATATGATAAGGAAATATTTATTTTATGTGGATATAAATGAGGGATATATTTTTACGGTTAAAAATGAAGGAGTTAATGTTGAGATTTTTATCAGTATTTTTGTCGGAATGGAGGTATTAAAAATCAGAATTTTTGAGATATTTTGCGGGGGTTATAATTTTTAATCCGACCGTTGGATCGTGGTAATTGTTGGATATGTTATACATATATAAGTTGAGTATATGTCCACAAATTTTAAACCGTTAAAAATGAACGTATGATTTATTATGAATTTTACGAGATGACTGGTTTAGAAATTGTTGAATTTTTGGAGTTTATCATTTTGATGGAAAATTCTAGAATTGGTGGGCCCCACTCTTGGTTGGTGAAGAAATGTGCTGAGATTTTTATTCAAATGTGGTGGGTGGGAATAGTAGCAGGTAAAGCCATCAGGTTGCAGGTTAAGTCTGCTTCGGCGTGCTAACATTTTCCTATAAATAGAGGGCTCAGTTAGAATTGAAAATCACACCAGAAATAAGTTTTCTCTCTTTCTCTCTCTAGATTATTGAGTGTATTTTGTGAGTATTTAGATACTTTGAGAGTTTCTATTCATCAGTGCAAGTTTTTTTCAGCCTTATACCGATCAAAAGTACTGCTCTTTTGAGGTAAGGGATAGTAAGGGATTTTAAGGGTTGTTATGTTTTTCAGTTTCGTAATTTTTCTGACCTTCAAAAATTCTAAAAAAATTTGAAATGATATTTTGATGAGTTTTCTTGATTGTGTCCAAAAATGGTAATTTTTGGATGTATAGATTAAGAGTTATGAATTTTATGAGAAAAGACTATTTTAAAAGTAACCGCTTATAATTCCTTGTGGTTAACTCCAAAATTGATGAAATTTTTATTGGGAGTACATGTATGTGATAGGAGTATACTTTGTGAATTTCAGAATTTTTAGATAAAAGTACAATTTTTGATAAATATCTAAATATTCGGCTGTTTTGGCCATATGAAAAATAGTAAATGACTTTTAAAAATTCTGAGAAAAATATATGTTCACTATGAGACTATATTATACTAAATCCCAGGAAAAAATATTTTTGAAACTGATTTGGTATTTTTTTATGAAAATAGTCTAGTTATGAGTAAATGAATTAAATATGTTTTGTGAAGAAAGAAAATTGAAAAATAGGATTTTATGGCTTGAGAATCCTATATGAGGTATATGCAGATTTTTGATGAGGGTTTTAGTTATTGATGATGAAATCGTAAGAGTTGACATTTTATGATGATTAAATGCATTAATTAGTAAAGTGTAAACAATTTAAATAAATTGTTTATAAGCTTAAGAAATATTATTCTTTCAATATCATTATACCGAAATATTGGTATGTATATTATTGTGGAATTTCTACTTTTTTCATGTCGGGGTTACTATTCATGAGTTACTATTCATGGGTTACTATTCATGGGTTACTATTCATGAGTTACTATTCATGAGTTACTATTCACGAGTTACTATTCATGAGTTACTATTCACGAGTTACTATTCACGACAAAATTAGTTTCTTTTTCTAACCAAATTATAGTTGATTTATGAATATTACTCTTGAAATTAAATCTATATGTTGATCATATTATTTTTATTATCATATATAACATTTTTATAACCCTGATGTTGAAATTCTCTTTTATTTGAGTGTAAAGATGGGTAGATTATTGGTATGATCAAGACTACGGGTTCTCTTTGGCCAGTAGTGCAAAGTTGAATTGTGACTGGTATGATCATGACCATTGAATTTATAATTGAATATTTTTAGCTTAAGTGAAAAGGTGAATTGATCAACATGGTTATAATTATTGTTTATATAAATTCTGAAATGATTATATATTTCTTTGAGATATTAATATATTTGGCCTGTAGTGCAAATATGAACTGTTGAGGAATATCTTTGGCCTGTAGTGCAAAGATGAATTGTTGATGAATATCTTTGGTCTGTAGTGCAAAGATGAATTGTTGATGAATATCTTTGGCCCGTAGTGCAAAGATGACATGTTGTTGAATATCTTTGGCCAGTAGTGCAAAAATGAATAGATGTTGAGATGAACATGACCAACTGGTGATACAAATGAATATCTTTGGCCGTAGTACAAAGATGAAGTTATTAGTATGATTATGAACAGGAAATGTGATTTGGTATAACCATGATCTTTGATATTTCAGGTACATGTGATGAAAATTATCTTCGTCCTAGGTACGAAGAGGAATTTAAAATCACAATTATGATTATGAGTTATTCATATGATTGTGGAAAGGAACTGTTGAGTGATATTACAGGGATAAAACATTGTTGGTGGATTTTTAACATGGAGAAGATAATAGACTTTATGGTCTATTTGACTCTTCTAATGGATTTCTCGTTCCGCTGCAACTATGGTTGAAATTTTTTATCATCTACCATATGTTCTAAATTTCTGATTTATTACTGATGAAGACTATTGATAATTTATTTATCTTTAGTCATGATATTCTTTATTGGGCTAATTGTGCTCACCCTTCTGTTCACAATTCCTTTCAGGTAATAAGAGTGTAGCTGGGTCGAGCGAGGGTAACGGGAAAATAGAACGGTGGTCTCTAGCTGTGGATGTTATCCCGAAGAAGTATAAAAAAGTTCATTTAGTAGTTTTATTTGGTGAATCCAATAGGGTAAGGTGTACCCAACGTTGGAAGGGTGGTTTGCCACTATCATACAAGATGTCTAACGACATACAACCTCGTGTCATCATAAGACAGGGATGTGCTCATCCACTTGCTGAGTATATATACGAGCACTACCTATATAAATCTTGGTGTTTGTTTGAAGTATAATTCTCAGTTAGAGACATGGAGATAATGATAAGTCAAGAGAAGACTCACCATTGGGAAGAATATGATAGTAATCTTCTCGTTTTTCTTTGGGGTCTATGGGGTCAACCAAGGATAATTCTGTGGCCATATGATATCTATAATAACCTAGACGCATGGCCTCCCATGTACGAAGGTTTCCTTGAGCACTTCCCAAAGATTCTAATTTCTAAAACAGTTTTTGACTATACCTTTATGTAAGGTGTCATTATGAGGTGCTATCCACGGTTGGAATATGAGTCACATTTGGTATATATTTGTATCCAAACTCACAGCATATGTGTTGTTGTATTTTGCACGACAATTGTTGTAATAAAGTTGTAGTTATTTTCTGTACCATGTATTTGGCGACTCAGAATAGGTTGGATGGAATAGACCTATTTTGGGGTTGTTACACAAAGTACAATAACTATGCTGTGAGTTTTAATACAAATATATATCAAATGTGACTCATGTCCCAACCGTGGATAGCACGTCACAATGACACCTTACACAAATGTATAGTCAAAAATTGTTTTAGAAATTAAAATTTTTAGGAAGTGCTCAAGGAAACCTTCGTACATGGGAGGCCATGCGTCTAAGTTATGATAGATATCATATGGCCACAGAATTATCCTTGGTTGACCTAATAGACCCTAAAGAAAAACAAGAAGATTACTATCATATTCTTTCCAATGGTGAGTCTTCTCTTGATATATCATTATCTCCACTGTCTCTAATCGTGAATTATACTTTAAACAAACACCAAGATTATATAGGTAGTGCTCGTAAATATACTCAGCAAGTGGATGTGTACAACCCTATCTTATAATGACACGAGGTTGTATTGCATTAGACATCTTGTATGATAGTGACAAAACACCCTTCCAAGTTCTAACGTTGGGTTCGCCTCACCCTATTTGATTCACCAAATATAACTACTAAATGATGACCACCGTTCTATTCCCCTGTTACCCCCGCTCGACCCAGCTACACTCGTATTACCTGAAAGGAATTTTGAAACAGAAGGGTGAGCACAACTAGCTCAGTAAAGAATATCATGACTAAAGATAAATAAATTATCAATAGCCTTCAACAGTAATAAATCAGAGATTTAGAACATATGGAAGATGATAAAATTTTTCAACCATAGTTGCAGCGGAACGAGCAATCCATTAGAAGAGTCAAATAGACCATAAAGTCTATTATCTTCTCCACATTAAAAGTCTACCAACAGTGTTTTATCCCTGTAACATTAATCAACAGTTCCTTTTCACAATTATATGAATAAAACATAATCATAATTGTAATTCTAAATTCCTCTTCGCATCTAGGACGAAGATAATTTTCATCACATGTCTTTACGTGAAACATCAAAGATCATGGTTATACCAAATCACAGTTCCTGTTCATAATCATACTAATAAATTCATCTTTGCACTACGGGCCAAAGATATTCATCAACAGTTCATCTTTGCATTACTGGCAAAAGATATTCAACCACAGATCATCTTTGCACTACAGGCCAAAAATATTCAACAACAGATCATCTTTGCACTACAGGCCAAAGATATTTAACAACAGATCATCTTTGCACTACAGGCCAAAGATATTAATATCTCTAAGAAATATATAATTATTTCAGAATTTATATAAACAATAATTATAACCATGTTGATCAATTCACCTTTGCACTTAAGCTAAAGATATTCCATTATAAATTCAATGGTCATGATCATATCAATCAACAATTCAACTTTGCACTACTGGCCAAAGGAAACCCATAGTCATGATCATACCAAAAATTTACCCATCTTTACACTCAAGTCAAAGAGAAATATCATCATTAGGGTTATAAAAATGTTATATATGATAATAAAAACAATATGATCAACAACTGCATTTAATTTCAAGAGTAAGATTCATAAATCAATGATAACTTGGTCAGGAAAATATGCCAATTTTGTCATGAATAGTACCAGCGAATAGTAACTCGTGAATAGTAACTCGTGAATAGTAACTCCGACATAAAAAAGATAGAAATTTCACAATAAAATCCATACCAATATTTCGGTATAATGATATTGAAATAATAACATTTCTTAAACTTATAAACAATTTATTTTAATTGTTTACACTTTACTAAATAATGCATTTAATCATCTTAAAATTTCAAACTCATAAGATTTTATCACCAATAGCCAAAACCCTCATCAAAAATCTGCATATACCTCATATAGGATTCTCAAGCCATAAAATCCTATTTTTCAATTTTCTTACTTCACATAACATATTTAATTCATTTACTCATAACTAGTCTATTTTCATGAAAAATACCAAATCAGTACAAACAAATTTTCTTTTATGAGATTTAGTAGAATATAGTCCCATATTGAACATATATTTTTCTCAGAATTTTTAAAAATCATTTACTATTTTTCATATGGCCAAAACAGCCGAATATTTAGATATTTATCAAAAATTATACTTTTATCTAAAAATTCCGAAATTTACAGAGTATACTTCTATCATATACATGTACTCTCAATAAAAATTTCACCAATTTTAGAGTTAACCACAAGGAGTTATAAGCGATTACTTTTAAAATAGTTTTTTCTCATAAAATTCACAACTCTTAATCTATACATCCAAAAATCGTCATTTTTGGACACAATCAAGAAAAATCATCAAATTATCATTTCAAATTTTTCCAGAATTTTTGAAGGTCAGAAAAATTACGAAACTGAAAAACATAACAACCCTTAAAATCCCTTACTATCCCTTACCTCAAAAGAGCAGCACTTCTGACTGGATATCGGATATGACGCTGAAGGAAACTTGCACTGATAAATAGTAACGCACAAAGTATCTAAATACTCATAAAATACACTCGATAATCTAGAGAGAAAAAGAGAGAAAACTTATGAATTCTGGTGTGATTTTTAATTCTAACTTAGCCCTCTATTTATAGGAAAATGTTAGCACGCCGAAACAGACTTGACCTGCTACCTGGTGGCTTTACCTGTTACTATTCCACCCACCAAAAATTAGCCATCTTCCCCAACAACCAAAAGTGGGGCCCACCCATTTTTAGAAATTTTCACCAAAATCATTTATAAACCTAATTTTCGGATCAGTCACCTCTTAAAATTTATAACAAATCATTCGTTCACTTTTAACGGTTCGTTCATTTTTAACGGTTCAAAATTTGTGAACATATACTCAACTTATATATGTATAACATATCCAAAAATCACAACGATCCAACGGTTAGATTAAAAATTATAACTCACACAATATAACTGTAAGAACACTGATTTAATCTTTTAATACCTCCAATCTGACAAAATACTGATAAAATACCTCAACATTAATTCCTTCATTTATAACCACATAAATAAATCCATCATTTATATCCACATCTAATGAATATTTCATTATCATATAGATCAATAATTAATTATTCACAAATAATATTACAGAATCACAATAATGACAACCAGGCAGGAAAGATGGGGCTTTCCAATAAGAATTTCTCCTTACTGGCGCGCAATTAGATGACCAAACCTCTCCTTAGACAGAACTTTCTAGACATTGCCAATAATGCTATCTAATAATATTATTCAAATAATATGAATTATTGATCTGATAATAGAAAATACTGTGCAACAACAATTATTGAAACAACAATAATATAAAATATCAACGCAGTAATTATTGAATCAATAAAATAAAATATTGAACAGTAACTACTGTAACAATTATTGAGTACTGCCTTCTTACGTAAGAATCAATAATTCAAAAATACTGTGCAATACCGTGTGCTACTGTGCAACAACGCGTATTACTTTATTTTAACCATCAGGTATTCCAACAGTGTTAACGGTAACAACTACGCCGTTATTTATAAAAACTCAAATTTGTCGTTTTCTTCATCTGACAGTTATTCTGTTATGGGGTCCACAAATGGCTGCGCCGTCGTACGAATATTCCCCGACAGAAAGAATATTTCACGACTAAACTAATATTCCCCGACAACAATGAATATTTTATAACCACTTGCGTATTTTAAAAAAAAATAATCATATATCACCCTTAACTTTAACTTTTATCAATTTAACCATTTACTGAATAGTAATTATAAGAAAAATTGAATACTTTTATTTCATAAAATTCGGGGTCTTACAATCTCCCCTCCTTTCATAATATTGTCTTATGGACCAACTTAACTATCGCAACGTGCACAAAAGGACAAAACGAAAACTGTGTTTCAAAATGTTGTGTTGCGTTATAGGTTTAATTTCCTCAAAAATGCCCTTTTGTTGATAAGATGCAAATTTGTTCCAGTGAAAATAAAAGCTCTGGCTAATTCTATTTATACATGTCTTTAGGCAGTTAATGTACACACCCATTATACGAAGAGTCTTTCATTTAAAGCGATAACCAACCAAAGCACTGTACTTGTTTTTTAATAGTGCTCCCTCCGTTCCTTAATATAAGTCGTTTTAGAGAAATATTTTTGTTTCTTAATATAAGTCGTTTTAGAATTTCAAGTAAGCATTAATTGCTTAGTTTCTAATATTACTCCAAGTATTAAATGTGACTTTGGTTCTCTCACTATTTTTTGTTCAATAAATAACAATCTCTTCTTCCAATACAAGGGCAAAATAGACAATTGATATTATAGTTAATGCTATACAATTATTTTCTTAATACTTGTGCATAACTCTAAAACGACCTATATTAAGGAACGGAGGGAGTATATAATAACTTTTCGCATTCAATCTACCTCACTCTAGAGTCTAGACCAACTAAATTAACTCAAAAGCTAAGAAACAAGTCACAAAAACTTTGAAAGACATTTGATGTTATATTTATACTGTCTTTGCAAGTTTTTATTTGAGAGGAGAGGAGAAGAGGAGAGGAGAAGAGAAGAGAAGGGACGGGAATGGAAAATAATTACAATCTCTTCAAATTTCATGTTTTTGAGTTTTTTTAGGGAGGAAGGGAAGAGATTGAGGTAAAATTGATTTAATTATTGGCTCAAAATTTTCCCCTCAAAAGTTTGGAGGGATGAGAAATGATGGAAAAATGAAATATTTTATATTACAAAAAATAACCTTATAAGATAAATAATATAAAAATCTTGTCCCTAATTATTATAACTCCCAATTTTTAAAAATACAAATTTTCTCTTCCCCTCCCCCGCCAACCCCCCACCCCCACCCCCACCCCCACCCCACCCCTCCCAGTGCCCCCACTAGTACGAAAGTAAAAATTTGCTAGGTATAATTTTTCATATTCTTGTATGATATTTAAAATTGGATAGAAATTAGATTATATGAAAAAAATGATCTAAACCGTAGCTTATCAAGTCTTAATACTGCATTTGTTTCAAAAAGAATAAAATAATTTCTACATCATTTTCTAAAGACAATTGGTTGTATTTTAGAACTCAACTAATTATGAATTCATTTATATTTAATTAATACAATTATTTTTAAAATTTATTTAAAAGCTACTATCAATTATAATTTTGTTATTTTTAATATTTACATCAAATTTAAAATTTCTTAAACTGAGTTCAAGATTCTTTCTTTAGACAATCTTTTCCCTAATTATTATAACTCTCAATTTTTAAAAATACAAATTTTCTCTTTTTCCCAACCCCCACTCCCACCCGTCCCCCTCGCCCTCCCCCACCCCCACCCCTAGTGCCCCCACTAGTACAATTTTCTTTACACTAGTACGCATATGTTAGAGTTAATATAACATAAATTCAGAAATAATATGAAATGTTTGATCATATACTCATAATAATAAATTAGAGTTACTATATATATATATATATATATATATATATATATATAGAGAGAGAGAGAGAGAGAGAGAGAGAGAGAGAGAGCAAGGATCAAGTGCATACCCCTTATCTTACTCACCCGTGCTCACCCCCCTTTAGGCGATGGTTTCGATCATACAACCGTCGTCTATACTTTTAGCGACGCTATATGTTGTTCGTCACTAAAACTATAGACGACGGTTGTATGACCAAAACCGTCGCCTAAAGGGGGGTGAGCACGGGTGAGTAAGATAAGGGGTATGCACTTGATCCGGACCGTATATATATATATATATATATATATATATATATATATATATATATATATATATATATATGAACATAAAAAAAGAATGAACAAAATAATTCAATAATAAGTTTACTATCACATACAACCGCTCACATACACTCACGTGCATATTGGCATGGGCCACCTGCAGAGTATGCACGTGAGTGTATGTGATAGTAGACTTATTCATAATTCAATAGTTAGACATTGTTAAATCATACATTTATTATATTTATATATACGGGTAATTTAGTAATAGTATAATTTTAAAATAAAATTATTTTCTTTTCCCTTCCCTACTTCTAAACTCACAAACAAAAAAAAATAATAAAAATCTCATCTCTTCTTTTCCTTTCTAAAACTCATAAACACGACAAAGGAAGATTACCATCTCTTCTCATCCTTTTCCCTCCTATACTATCTCTTCTCAGCTTATCCCTCCAAACTCACAAACCTAGTATTAGATTAGTATAAAGGATGGACAAGGTAATAAAACTAATTTAGGGGAAAAGAGCATAAAGACTTGAATGACGTTAACTATATTAGGATAAGAATCACATATTTTCATTACACGTACATCTCCGAAGGGAGCTGAAGTAGTTAAGTTGGATATATTACTAGAAGGAATATTTTGACCAGCTGAATAAATGCTTAAATATATTTTACTATCCTAAACTATATGCCATATTCCACTTCGGTGATCCACCTTTTAATTTTGTCAATTAGATGATTGAACTATTAATTTTTTTTTAATTTCATTCAATTGAGGCTGCCACGTCAGAAATTGCTGACGTGGCCTTCAGAGCGGGACATCTACAGCTGATGTGTCTTAAAAAATAATTTCTTTCACCATTTTGTTAAATTAAAATATTTAAGTAGGGGTAAATTTGACAAATAATTTTTATCCTCCATTAAAACAAAACAAAATAAATTTTAGACAAATCTCAAAAACTCAGCTGAAGAAAAGCAAAAAAACTTAATTATTTGAAGCTCAATTGGAACCTAACCTCAGTTGAAAACAGAGTCCATGTAAATTTGAGCATCCAAAAGCAGAAAAAGAAAAATAAGTTCTTCAATCTTTTAATACATCAGATCAACAAATTAGATGAAGAAGACTCATAAATCACAAGCTGTAAAACCCATTTGAGTTCTAAACAGGTAGTTATAGACTTTACAATGTATTATCAGCATCCATGACTGTGTATCATCTTCTTCACCGGATCTTCACTGGAAAAAAATCTAATGGGAAACAAAAAGACACTTGGGGGATATTTAATGCCCGAAAAATGGGGAAAATGCAGGAAGATCAAAGAGGAACCGTTTTGTTTTGCATTCATGAGGTTAGGAGAGAGAAAATATTTTAAACAACTTCCGCGGGTCGGTGCTTTCCGGCGAGATCTGAGGATGCATCTCTCAGATTTTGAAATTTCATGTAAAAATGGGCTCCCCATTCCTCATCAACGCTTACGTGTTCTTCGCATACAAAGGAAATCTCAAGCGAGTTGTAAGACCCCAACTTTTATAAATAAAGATGAATTTTCTATAAATATCATTTTTGAATATTATGGAGTTAATTTGATATAATGTTATAGTTGTGGGTAATATTTATAAATTTTGCAAAGTACGCAAGTTGTTATATAATATTCGATTGGTCGGGGAATATTCGTTTTAACAGGGAATATTCGTACAACGACACAATCATTGGTGGACCCCACAACGAAATTATTGTCGAATTGAGAAAACGACAAAAATATTTTATTAAAAATAACGGCGGAAGTTTTACCATTGTTACTGTTGAACTACTCGGTAGTAAAAGTACAGTAATACGTGTGGTTGCATAGTAGCACACGGTATTGATTATTAATGCTTATGTGAGAAGTCACTCAATTTGATTCAATTATTGTCAGTTAATAATATGAATTATTTATCGATAATGACGTTTTGTTTTATTCGTATTATTAACGTAATAAAATAGAAACATATTTTTATATAAAACAAAATACTTTATTAAAATTATTCTATAAATGGAATATATTATATTTTATTTAAAAGATTTTTCTTTAAATATGGACCGTCAGATTAAAGTAATCAATCTGGACCGTTCATGGATTAGTTACTATGCATTCTATTTTTCTATAAATAGCAGCTTATTCCTTCATTATTTCTTACGAATTCACTAAACTCTAGAGAGAGAAACTATAGAGAGAAACTATAGAGAGAGAGAAGAAGAGTATTCTGCTACTTAACTACTTCCTTATTTCAGCTCTTCTTTAAAACGATAAGGGGTGTTATTCTTTCTTATTCATGAAGAGAACTGTTGTTATTCCATTTCTTATTATTCTGTTGGAATAACCTTTATACGCGGTCTACCCTATACTTGGTGACATTATTCTATTATTCTGTTGGAATATCCTGTCTGTGTGTTTTACACCGGACCTGGTTCCGTCTTTATTATTATTCTGTTGGAACATCCTGTCTGTGTGTTTTACATCGGACCTGGTTCCATTTTTATTATTATTCTGTTGGAACATCCTGTCTGTGTGTTTTACACCGGACCTGGTTCTATTATTTATTATTCTGTCGGAACATCCTGTCTGTGCGTTTTCGCCGAACCTGGTTCTATTATTTATTATTCTGTCGGAATATCCTGTCTGTGCATTTACGCCGGACTTGGTTCCATTATTTATTATTCTGTTGGAATAACCTGTCTGTGCGGTCTATCGAATGCATGGTGATTTCTTTTGTTATTCCATTCTTTATTATACTCAGTTGGTTGAGTTTTGACTTCTATAATCCATGAAATTAGTGAAATATCCTTGATAATTGCGGTTCATCAAGTATCTTTTCATGAAAATATTCTTCTAAGTATTCCTGAATTTTACTCCACAAAGCTGTATCATGCTGACAATTTGGACGTTGTTAATTCTTGGATAAATTAATTCTTGAACTTGTTTTATTGAATTCTTATATCATTGTCATCATCCTCATGTTTATAAAATGTTGAAAGTCATCTGTGGCCTGTAGTGCATAGATGGACTTGGTATGATTATGGCCAGGGATTATTCGGTATAATCATGACCGTAATGTTATAAATGATATGGTAAAAGTCCTCATTGGCCCGTAGTGCATTGATGGACAGTTGTTGGCATGATCATGACCATTAATGAATACACGAATATCCTTGGCCGTAGTGCAGGGGTGATTCGATGATGTGGATTATTTTATTAAGCTGAGTCTCAGCGATCGCAGTGTTGAAAAACCTTTTAAATCATAAAAGATAGTAGAGTTTATTTTCTACTTGACTCTTTTAATGGATTGCTTGTTCCGCTGCAGTTAAACTTGATGGCTATTATATTTTATCAGTTTAACATTGTTGAAGGCTAATGATAATTTATTCTGCATTATCTTAGTCATAATATTTCTTACTGGGCTAGTTGAGCTCACCCTTTCTTTCACTATTCTCTTTAGGAAATGAGAACGTAGCTGGGGCAAGTCGGGGAACGGAGTGATGGTTCGAATGATAGTATTAGTTAGTAGTCCTCACTATTCTATGTAATAGTGTGCTAATAAATGTAATGAGGACTCCTTTTGAGTATGAATACTCTCTAGAAGATAATATTTGTATTCAAACTCGCAGTTTTTGTTTTGTCGTATTGTACACGACAGTTGTATTAGTAAGTTGTATTTGTATTCTGTACTTTGTATCTGACGACCAAAGATGAGTGATGTATACCTAATTTTGGGGGCGTGACAGTTGGTATCAGAGCTTAGGGATATGATCCCTGGCTAAGATGTGAGAATAGAACTAGGAGGGGAGAGACGGGAAATTCCTTCGCTAGTATGACCTACCTAAGTTAATTTGCATGGTATTTAATTGGTCGGTCATAATATAAGGATACTATATGACATATCAATTAACTTTTATTTTGTGGCAGTATCTGAAAATGGCATCTGAGAATGTTGAGAATAGCAATGGAGCACAGGCGACTGTTGATTCACCACATATCAATAAATCAGGATAATGTGCATCAGGAAGGTGACAATCCTCATGCAAACAACAACACTGACCAGATGATGAATGATGGAATGTTCAGAAACTTTATGCAGTTCATGCAACAGCAGGCGAGAGCGGCTCCTGTCCAAAATATAGGTGGAAACACTGAAAACTCTCGGAGGGTCACCGCTAAACAGTTCAAGGAGCTGGGACCACCAGAGTTTAAAGGAGAGCCTAAACCACTTATAGCAGAAACATGGATAAAGCAGATTACCAAGATATTTGATGTCTTGGGATGCTCCGAGGAGCAAAAGGTTCCCTTTGCCGCCTTTATGTTGCGAGGAGAGGCAGATTACTGGTGGGAATCGATTAAGCGTACTCAACCTGCTGCACTGAAGATGTCTTGGGAGAAGTTCCAAGAGCTGTTCAATGACAAATACTTTCTCGAAAGTGTTCGTCACATGAAGGAGGTGGAGTTCATCAAATTGGAGCAGAATAATATGACCGTGTCGCAGTATGAGGCTAAATTTGCTGAGTTATCCCGGTTTGCGTCCCACTTGGTGGATAATGAAGAGCGAATGACGCGAATGTTTTTGCGAGGTTTGAAACCTGAGATATGTCAACATCTTATTTCTCATAAACTGTGTTTGTATTCAGATGTTGTGAATAGGGCTCAGTTAGTGGAGCGCGATAACGAGTCAACGCAACCAAAAGAGAGCAGTCGACAAAATGATAATACCAGTGAGAGCAGTCATTGAAGCGGTGACAACAAGCGTGGAGGGAATCAACAGGCCAGAAATGGTAACCACTTCGGTGGTAATCAGGGCCAAAACAATAAGAACGGTCATTTCAAGAAGAGAAGATTCAACAATGATGGAAAAACATCAGCAACAGCACCCGTTGTTAAGGAAGGAGAACGACCACCTATCATATGTTTCAAATGCGGATGGGAGGGACACATCAGTCCAAACTGCGCGATGCCGTCTAAAGCATGTTATAATTGTGGAAGAGAAGGTCATTTAGCTCAATTTTGTCGTTTACCAAAAACAAGTTCAGCCAAGATGGAGACACCAAAGGCCGTCCCAAAAAAGTCAAAACCGGTAGTGCAAGGGAGAGCATTTGTTATGACCTCCCAGAAAGCAAGGAACCCGAATGAGGTCATCACGGGTAAGCTTATCATAAACTCTAACGAAGTCTATACTTTATTTGATACCTGTTCTACCCATTCTTTTATTTCTCCTACTTGCGCTCATCGATTAAATTTGATTCCGGAGAAATTAGACTTTGACTTATCTATTGAAACTCCATTGGGAGAAACCTTCATTACATCTACGATTTATAAGTCTTGTTTGGTTCAAGTTGGTACCCACACATTACCTGTCGATCTTATTTTATTAAAAATACTTGCATTTGACGTGATTCTAGGGATTGATTGGTTAACTACTCATCATGCAAAAATTGATTATTTTCGTAAGGTTGTTAGCTTTCATATTCCTAATCGACCTATTATGCGAATTCAAGCAACCAAACCATTAAAATCAATCGCTGACATCTCAAGCCATAAAGCTATTCGTTTATTGAAAAACGGATGTCAAGCTTTCTTAGCTCATGTCACGGATCTAAACAAAAATACGTCAGTTTTGAATGATATTTTTATTGTTAATAAATTCCCTGACGTATTCCCTGAAGAACTTCATGGCCTACCCCCAGAGCGTGAAATTGAATTTTGTATCAACCTTGAACCCGGTACAAAACCCATTTCTAAAGCCCCATATCGAATGGCTCCTATTGAACTTCAGGAGTTAAAGATCCAACTGCAGGAATTGTTAGACATTGGCTTTATTCGTCCTAGTACTTCTCCTTGGGGTGCTCCTGTTCTATTCGTGAAGAAGAAAGATGGAAGTATGCGACTTTGTATTGATTATCGGGAGTTGAATCATGTCACTATCAAAAACAGGTACCCATTGCCACGTATTGATGACCTGTTTGACCAGTTGCAAGGAGCACAATTCTTTTCAAAGATCGATCTTCGTTCTGGATATAATCAGCTGAAGGTTAGAACTGAGGATATTCCAAAGACGGCTTTCAGAACTCGGTATGGGCATTATGAATTCCTAGTCATGTCCTTTGGATTGACTAATTCTCCTGCTGCCTTCATGGATATGATGAACCGGGTATTCAAGGAATATTTGGATCACTTTGTGGTCGTCTTTATTGATGACATCCTTATTTATTCCAAAAGCCGTGAAGATCATGAGCAACACTTGAGGCTGGTACTCCAAAAGCTTCGTGAATACAAGCTTTATGCCAAGTTGAAGAAATGCGAGTTCTGGTTGGAGGAGGTAGCATTCCTTGGGCACGTAGTATCAAGTCGTGGAATATCGGTTGACCCGGCAAAGATTGAAGCTATTCAAAGCTGGGAGAAACCTAAATTAGTGACCGAAGTACGTAGCTTTCTTGGTTTAGCTGGTTATTATCGGAGATTCGTGGAAGGATTTTCTCAAATTCCTACTCCATTAACTCAGCCGACTCGAAAAGATACAAAGTTCGGTTGGAGCAAAGAATGTGAGAAGAGTTTTCAAGAACTCAAGAGGAGACTCATTTCAGCACCTGTTCTAACAATACCATCTGGCTCGGAGGGATTTGTCATCTACAGTGATGCTTCGAGCAAAGGGTTGGGATGCGTTCTCATGCAACATGGAAAAGTCATAGCCTATGCATCAAGACAACTCAAGGAATATGAGAGAAATTATCCTACTCATGATCTAGAGTTGGCAGCTGTTGTCTTTGCACTTAAAATTTGGAGGCATTACTTGTATGGAGAGAAGGTGGAGATCTTTACGGATCATAAAAGCCTTAAATATTTCTTCACTCAAAAGAAACTCAACATGCGACAATGACGTGGGCTTGAACTGTTGAAAGATTATGATCATACCATTCAATACCATCCTGAAAAAGCAAACGTGGTAGCTGACGCATTGTGTAGAAGATCATATGTAAGTACGAGTACGATATTATCAACACAAAGGCCCATTTTGTGTGCTTTGTAAAGGATGGAGATAGAGTTAAAGACTCCAGGGACCCATGTGATGATGGCGAATATACGAGTAGAACCGACTTTAATCGATAAAGTTAAAGCTGCTCAAGCTACAGACCTGGAGCTGATGCGTATGAGGAAGAAAGTGCAAGAAGGTGCTATGTCGGAAACAAGAATTGATGAAGAAGGAATACTTCGAGTCAACTCCAGACTTTGTGTTCCTAACAACCCTGATTTAAAGTATGAAATCATGATGGAGGCGCACAACACACCGTTTGCAATCCATCCTGGAAGTACCAAAATGTATCCTGATCTTCGTCATACATTTTGGTGGAGCAATATGAAGAGAGAGATAGCGTTGTTTATCTCAAGGTGTCTAACTTGTCAACGAGTCAAAGCGGAGCATCAAGTACCAAAAGGTCCATTGCAACCACTTGAAATTTCAGAATGAAAGTGGGAGCACATTGCCATGGATTTCGTTACCGATCTTCCTAGGGTTTCTCAAGGTATTGATGCGATTTGGGTCATTGTTGATAGATTGACCCAGTCTGTTCATTTCTTACCGATACGAGAAACTTATACACTTGAATGTCTTGCTCGTATGTACATAAACGAGATTGTAAGACTGCATGGTATGCCAGTATCCATAGTTTCTGACCGATACCCAAGATTCACTTTACGATTTTGGGTTAGTTTACAAAAAGCTATGGGCACAGATTTACGATTTAGTTCAGCATATCATCCTCAGACGGACGGACAATCAGAAAGGACTATTCAAACTCTAGAAGATCTATTAAGACTCTGTGTCTTTGACTTCAAGGGAAGTTGGGACAAGTTCTTACCATTGGTGGAGTTTTCCTACAACAACAGTTATCAAACAAGTATTGGCATGGCTCCATTCGAAACATTGTATGGAAGAAAATATCGTTCTCCAGTATGCTGGGATGAGGTGGGTGAAGCTACGTTGTTAGGACTGAAGTTGGTAAGTATGACTACAGAAAAGATTCAAACGATCCGACAACGTATAAAAACCTCACAAGATCGACAAAAGAGTTATGCTGATCTTCATCGAAAGGACGTGGAATTTGATGTAGGAGATCATGTGTTCTTACGTGTTGCTCCATGGAAAGGAGTTACGAGATTTGGAAAGAGAGGAAAGCTCAATCCTCGATTCATCGGTCCATTTTTAATCCTCGATCGAGTAGGAACTGTGGCTTATAGACTCGCTTTACCGCCAAGTATGTCTCGTGTTCATAACGTTTTTCACATATCCATGTTACGCAAATATATAGAAGACCCGAACCACATTATTGAGTTAGAACCAGACGAAATAGCGGAGGATTTGACGTATGAAGAAGTTCCTGTTCAAATCTTGGATAAGAAGGAACATATTCTACGCTCCAAGGTTATACCTCAAGTCAAAGTTTTGTGGAGAAACCACGATGTTGAGGAAATAACTTGGGAGTTAGAATCTAAAATGAAATCAAGGTATCCTTACCTCTTCGACATACCAGGTACGTACCCTAATTTCGAGGGCGAAATTTCATAAGAAGGGGAGGTTGTAAAACCCCAACTTTTATAAATAAAGATGAATTTTCTATAAATATCATTTTTGAATATTATGGAGTTAATTTGATATAATGTTATAGTTGTGGGTAATATTTATAAATTTTGCAAAGTACGCAAGTTGTTAAATAATATTCGATTGGTCGGGGAATATTCGTTTTAACAGGGAATATTCGTACAACGACACAATCATTGGTGGACCCCACAACGAAATTATTGTCGGATTGAGAAAACGACAAAAATATTTTATTAAAAATAACAGCGAAAGTTTTACCATTGTTACTGTTGAACTACTCGGTAGTAAAAGTACAGTAATACGTGTGGTTGCATAGTAGCACACGGTATTGATTATTAATGCTTATGTGAGAAGTCACTCAATTTGATTCAATTATTGTCAGTTAATAATATGAATTATTTATCGATAATGACGTTTTGTTTTATTCGTATTATTAACGTAATAAAACAGAAACATCTTTTTATATAAAATAGAATACTTTATTAAAGTTATTCTATAAATGGAATATATTATATTTTATTTAAAAGATTTTTCTTTAAATATGGACCGTCAGATTAAAGTAATCAATATGGACCGTTCATGGATTAGTTACTATGCATTCTATTTTTCTATAAATAGCAGCTCATTCCTTCATTATTTCTTACGAATTCACTGAACTCTAGAGAGAGAAACTATAGAGAGAAACTATAGAGAGAGAGAGAGAAGAAGAGTATTCTGCTACTTAACTACTTCCTTATTTTAGCTCTTCTTTAAAACGGTAAGGGGTGTTATTCTTTCTTATTCATGAAGAGAACTGTTGTTATTCCATTTCTTATTATTCTGTTGGAATAACCTGTATATGCGGTCTACCAAACAAGGCATAAGGATTTTAAGTCATTATTTTTAATTGGTTTTGCCAAAAAAGCCTTAATGTCTTTTGAATTTTAAAACTGATAAAATTGATTTCTTAGTTGTGTAACTGATGGTTTAATAATGCGTATTATGACTTTTATTAGTTTTATTTTCTTTACGTGTTATACAGTTGGCGTAGCTTATTTGTAAAGAATACAGAGAAGAAGAGAGAGCTTTAGATAGAGTTTGAGAGAAAAATTGTGAGAAGAAATTCTCTAAGAACAAGAAGGAGTAGCAATCAAAGTCTTGTAGTCATCTTCTAGCTAAGCTAAACAAGAAAGTAAAGGTAGAATTCTTAGTTTTAAAGTTTTTGTTTTTATTTTCTAAAAAGTTCTCTGTATTTGATTTTTGTGGATAATTGTTGAAAATATGAGTTTGTATGTGTTAATGGATGTTTATAACATGTTTTATATCATTCATTCATGATTTAGAGTAGTCAAATTCATGGAAATATGTTTAAAAGTGAAGAAATCAAATTACACTAAAATATATATGATATGGCTTATTTTAGAGTCAAAATTGATGCTCAATTCATGTAATAAACTATTAATTGCTTGTTGATTGTGAAAGTACATGAAGAAACGAAAACAATATGATTTAAACGGACGATTTTGGTTGTAAAACGAATTTACAGTGATTAGTTTCGCTAAGAGTGTCAAAACTGAAGGAATAGTAAAAACAATGAATTTAAAGGTTGTAATTTGAAAGTTTATGTTGTTTATATGGTTAGAAACATGTTAGGAACATTAGTTTATGTTTTTGTAAACTTATTACAACTTGGGTAAGTTGGAATGGCTATTAGAAAGAAGCATTTAGGCCTAATTTGGCTTTCTGTTGTGTTCATTCGCAAATTGTAGAAGCCAATACCAGGTACCCCCTCCCCGGCGGGCATTACCAGTGTTATTATGCCGCCCTGGCGGGCTTTTATAGCTCAAAAACCCCGCCCCGGCGGGGATGGGGCAGATTGACCAAGTGTTAGAAAAATTTAACCGGACATATTTTACTAAAATGGGCATAACTTTTTTATATGAAATTCGATTGATAATATTTAAGATGATCCGGAACGAGGACAAGTAGACCTACAACTTTTGTTCTTTAAGTTTTTCAATTTGATGTCGTTAGTAGAGGTAAAAATGGCAATCTTTAGGACTGATGTGCACTTGGAGGTAATCAGAGGGCGTCGGGATGCACATATGCAAGTGCGGTCATTTGTGTGTTAATCTAACCTAATTTAAGGAACATGATAATGTGTTGGACATGTAGTAAGATGTTATACCAAGTTATTAACATTCATATGTTGACATGACATGATCATTTGATAAGTTATAAAAGAGCTAAAATGTGATGCTCATGAAAAGATGTGTTTTTGTTTAAACTTAAGATTCGAGACTTCGGTCTTGTAATATGTGACTTATGGTAGTAAGCAAAAACTTAAACTAAGTTAACGAGCTATACTAAAAGTGGGAACTAAACTTATGAAGTTAATATTAGTGTAACTGATGAGTGTTGTCAATACAAATGGTATGTATTGGACTTGTGGTGAACGTGAGTAGTGATTGTTTATCCTATCTTGTTTATTATTGTTGTGCAAGTTTCCTAATCCTACTCTTATTTAAGCAAGTTCTCTAACCCTAATATTTATTTGAGCTTATCCTACCTTACTTATTTCATGCAAGTTTGCTATCTTATCTTGTATATGAATTACACAAGTTCTTGAATTCTATCGAGCAAAGTTCGTAATTTTGTTTCCTTATTAGAAAATGTAACCATAGCTTATCATTGATGTTCAAGCAAGGTTCATTATATCTCTTTAATGCTCTGAAAGTTATTCTTAAAGCATGACTTTAATATATCATACTATTCATTTATAGTTCATAATTACTCTATAGCATGTCGTTGTTAAACCCTCACATTGTCATTAAACTTTTGCTTCAACTAATCCTTAGTTGATGTTCGTTGAACTCTAAATTACCCTTGAAACTTATCCAAACCAAACTTACTTTGGTGCGGACTTGTATTTTAAAACTGAGATGAACAACCCTATTATAGGGGATTATTTATGCGGAAGTGTTTAGATATTTGTGCATAATACATGGTGCGAAGGGCTGATCACCCTAAGTACGGGGAGTCCTGATGAGTAGGTTTTTAACCTATGATTTATATTCATTTAGCTTGTTATATTGTTAGTTTTTGATTACTTTCATGTTACTTTTGATGGGTTTTGTGCTTGTTGTAGGATAATCAGTAAGCTTATCAAGATGCTAGCATTGGAAGGATTTTCGAGCAAATTTTGGACATTCAGACTCTCTAGCGCAGGGCGCGCTGTGATGCTTAGTAAAGTGGCGCGGGGCGCGCTAGTGCGTGGTTTCTTTCTGGTACAGTAGCGCGGGCCGCACTGGTTGAGAGTATATCATGGTGCGGGGCGTGCCGTTGCGGGATCTGAGCTGGCAAGATTAGTTATGTGCTGGAAGAAGGGTAGTGTTGGGAGCTATTAATTCTTTATGTAATATGATTATAATAGGAGTATGTTATGGTTGTTATTTCATGTTTTTGGGAGTCTTTGACTAAGGAGTTGTTGGTTTTGAAAAGGATTTGAACTTCTTTGAGAATTTCTTGGTGATGAGTTAGAGTTGGGTTAGAATTGATGGTGTGGAACTGAAGTGAGGCTAATTTATGTTAAGTGTAAAAAAGAGAATATACATCATTATTGAGGGACACTACGAGAACGAGATTGAAAGGCAAGAGCTTGGAGGAACGAAGAAGAAGAATAATTTCACGAAGATTTCAGATTTGAAGGAAGGGTGGTGTATTACTATTCTCCTTTAATTTCAAATTATGTAATTGGGATGATGTTTTCTTTTATTTATTCAGTATTTAATGCATTAGTTATGAACTAAATTACTTATTAGACTTATAATGGATCTTTAAGTGGAACGATGATTATGTAATCTTGGTTTTCAGTTTAATAAGCTATTATTCAATTTATCTATATTAATTTGAACTTGAATTTATGAATTGTCTGATCAACAATTTTATGTGGACTTGTATGAATTCGAGACATGAAATACGAATCTAGACTTAATTAATATAGCATGTGTTCTTAAATTTTGTGAATGAGCAGAATCTTGATGTATGTTAGGGTAGAGATATGCTTGACATCGCATGTAATCATATGAAGAACTTGAACTTAAACCTTCTTTAATTGTAATTTACATAGAGATATAGTGAGTTAGTTGATTAAGGTGTTTAACACAATTCTATCTTAATTGTGGATTTAGGTTAATACGGTATTAGTGCATCGAGAGGTGACTAGTACTACATATGTGTTCTTGATTAATAAACTGGGATGGTGGATTAAACTGAAATAAGGTATAATAATCAGAGTGATGCTTAGAGTGAAGTTGTAAGCCTAATTCTCCAATATTTATTTGAAAATTCAGTGTTTAGGGTTTGTTGATTTTTCTTTGGTTTTAATATCTTTAGTATTTTTTCTATAAACTGGAATTTGGTTGGTTTAATAAAATTAGGATTAATAGGAAATTGGTAATTGTGAGGTTAATATCTTGCTAAATCTCTGAGGGAACGATAATTGACTTACTATTATATTACTTGTTGACCACGTATACTTATGTGCTGTGTGTAATCAGATTTTACCCAACAAGTTTTTGGCGTCGTTGCTGGGGACTTTAGTATAGATTTTATTATTTTACAATATCAGTTTAATTAGTCTAGTTTTACTTAAACACTTTTTGTTTTTATTTTATTCATCTTATTTCAGGTTTTTGAAGTTGGTTTATGCAAACTCGATCCAAAAATTCAGACTTGCTTCCTTTTGAGGACGACATTGAGAGAAGGTTTCAGAGGTTAAGTAAGTGGATCAAGGAAACAAGGGATGACTTCGAAAATTCTGACAAAGAAGAAGCAATGGCTGCCGAAGACCAAAAAGCGTTGAGGGATTTTGCTACACCCAAGGTGACTGAGCTGCAGTCGAGTATCATCAGGCCTGCAATAGCTGTGAATACTTTCGAGATTAAGCTTGGGACTATTCAGATGATCCAAAACTTGGTTCAGTTTGGGGAACTTGCTAACGACGATCCTAACGAGCATTTGATCAGTTTTCTGGAGATATGCGACACTTTCAAGTACAATGGGGTGTTGGATGAAGAAGTTAGACTTCGCTTGTTCCCATTCACTCTGCGGGACAAGGCGAAGAGTTGGTTACACTCTCAACCAGCAGGTTCAATAACGACATGGGATGACCTGGCTCAGAAATTTCTAGCAAAATTTTTTCCGCCAGCGAAAACTGCAAAGATGAGGAACAAGATTACCATGTTTGATCAACAACATGGGGAGTCGTTGTATGAGGCATGTGAAAGATACAAAGAATTGTTCAGAAAATGCCCACACCATGGATTGCCTAAATGGTTGCAGATGAATACATTTTACAACGAACTACATGGGAATCTCAGGACCAGTATTGATGCAGCGTCGGGGGGAGCTTTTATGGCAAAGAACTATGAGGAGGCATACCAGTTGATAGAGACAATGGCTGCTAACAACTATCAGTGGCCCACGACAAGAATGACACAACCTACAGTAGCTGGAGTGTTAGAGGTAGATGGAGTGACGACAATAACATCGCAAATTTCAGCTCTCTCCAAGAAGCTCGACGTTTGGTCAGGAGGACAGACACAACAAGTTGCAGTTATTTGTGAGTTGTGCGAGGGTGAACATCCAATATGCAATCAACCCAGAGTCAGTACAATTTATGGGTAGCTACAACAGAATTCCGCAGAATACGTACCAGAATGCATATAATTAGGGGAATAGGAATCATCCGAATTTGTCGTGGAACAATAATTAGAATCAGCAAGCTCCACGACCATCATATCCCCCTGGATTTCAGAATCAACAACAACCAGTTCAACGTCAAGAGAGGAAATCAGATTTAGAGGAGTTGCTATCAAAGTATACAACGAGCAACGAGGTCGCCATGAAAAATTAAGCAATGACAACGAAATCGCAAGTGATAGCCATCAAGAATCTAGAAAATCAGATGGGACAAATTGCATTAGCGTTGAACAATAGACCACAAGGGACTCTACCAAGCGACACTGAAAGAAATTCGAAGGGAAATCATGAACAGTGTCAGACAATCACCTTGAGAAGTGGAAAACATTTGGATGGGAAACATGCAGAAAATTCAGCTATATCGGATGACAAGATTGATGACAACAAAGTGGTTGAAGAAAAACAGGGTGAGGATAAGCAAATTGAGAAAACAAAGTTAGATTACAAGCCAGTTGTGTATCCTCCACCACTGTTTCAGCAAAGAGTTCAAAAGCAGAAATTAGACAAGCAGTTTGCAAAATTTTTGGAAGCTTTTAAGAAACTTCAGATTAATATCCCGTTCGCAGAATCCCTAGAGCAGATGCCAAGTTATGCAAAATTCATGAAAGGGATTTTGTCCAGGAAAAAGAAATTGGAAGATTTTGAGACAGTGGCGTTAACAGAGGAGTGTAGTGCGGTATTACATCGAAAGTTGCCACCAAAGTTGAAAGATCTGGGGAGTTTCACCATTCCGTGCACGATTGGGAATACGACATTTAATAAATGTTTAAGTGACTTGGGAGCGAGTGTGAACCTTATGCCGTTATCATTTTATACAGAATTGGGGTTGCCAGCTCCAAAGCCTACGAACATCTCTTTACAGTTGACGGATAGGTCGGTCACGTACCCGAGAGGCATTGTGGAGGACATATTGGTTAAGGTAGACAAGTTTATATTCCCTGCGGATTTCATTATTTTGGATTTTGAGGAAGATAAGAATATTCCAATCATCCTCGAGATATCATTTTTGGCTACGGGTAGGACACTCATCGACGTACAAAAAGGTGAACTAATGATGAGGGTCCAAGATCAAGAAGTAAAATTCAACATTTTCAA
Source organism: Panax notoginseng (assembly GCA_016801055.1). NCBI lineage: Eukaryota > Viridiplantae > Streptophyta > Magnoliopsida > Apiales > Araliaceae > Panax > Panax notoginseng. The sequence goes on from CM029023.1 coordinate 116,258,828, forward strand.
GGCCATGGATTTCCTACGGATGAAGAAGATTGTTTTCGGATGGATATCATTGATCAAATAATCAGTGAAGACATGGGAAAAAGTTTGGTTAACGATCCATTGGAAATGACTTTATTGGGAGATGAAGAATCAGATGATCCAGAATTTGTGGACTATTTACAGATGCTAGACTCTTTGCCATGAGTGAGCAGATTTAGAGCACCATTTGAACCATTGCACACAGATGAAAAATCCACAACAAGGATGAAACCGTCATTGGAGGAGCCACCGACTCTTGAACTTAAGCCACTCCCTAAACACCTTAGGTATGTATACTTAGGCCATTCTAATTCTTTACCTGTTATTATTTCTGTTGCACTTAACAAATTACAGGAAGAAAAGTTGTTGAGAGTGCTTAGGGACCATAAACCGGTTATAGGATGGACACTCGCAGATATCAAAGGAATCAGCCCATCCTTTTGCATGCATAAAATTCTGATAGAAGACGATGCAAGACCGACAGTGGAGCAACAGAGACGGCTTAACCCAATCATGAAAGAAGCGGTCAAGAAAGAAATCCTAAAATGGTTGGATACGGGTATCATTTACCCTATTTCAGACAGTAAGTGGGTTAGTCCGGTGCAATGTGTGCCGAAAAAGGGAGGAATGACCGTGGTTCAGAACGATGACAATGAGCTAATTCTGACAAGGACGGTGACTGGTTGGAGGGTTTGCATGGATTATAGGAAGTTGAATAAGGCGACCCACAAAGATCACTTTCCTTTGCCCTTTATCGATCAGATGTTGGACAGATTAGCGGGACATGAGTACTATTACTTGTTGGATGGATATTCGGGTTATAATCAAATCGTAATTGCTCCTGAAGATCAAGAGAAGACTACATTCACGTGCCCATACGACACATTCACATTCAGGAGAATGTCGTTTGGCTTGTGTAATGCATCCGCTACCTTCCAGCGGTGTATGATGGCTATCTTCTCAGACATGGTAGAGAAAAATGTGAAAGTCTTCATGGACGACTTCTCTGTCTATGTGGGTGATTTTGATGCCTGTCTAGAGAATTTGATAATGGTCTTACAAAGATGCACATTCACGAATCTGGTACTTAACTGGGAAAAGTGCCACTTCATGGTTGAAGAAGGCATAATTTTAGGGCACAAAGTCTCGGCTCATGGATTAGAGGTTGACAGAGCGAAGTTGGAAACAATTGAAAAGCTTCCGCCACCAAGTTCAGTTAAGGGAATTCGAAGTTTTCTGGGGCATGCTGGGTTTTACAGACGATTTATAAAAGACTTCTCTAAAATTGCAAAACCTCTATGCAGCCTTTTAGAGAAGGATTCGATTTTCAAGTTTGATGAGGAGTGTAAATTAGCATTCGAGTTATTGAAGAAGAAATTGACCACAGCTCCCATCATTGTCGCACCAGATTGGACCATGCCCTTCGAGTTAATATGTGATGCAAGCGACTATGCGATTGGGGCTGTTTTGGGTCAATGCCGAGAGAAGGTATTTCATGCCATATATTATGCAAGTAAGACACTCACGGAGACTCAAATGAACTACACAACTACGAAAAAGGAATTACTTGCAGTGGTGTATGCATTCTATAAATTTTGGGCGTACTTGATCAGAACGAGGTTTAGCACGCCAAGAGCCATTATAAGTGATGAAGGTAGTCACTTCTGCAACAAATCATTTACAACTCTATTGGCAAAGTATGGGGTCAACCATTAGGTAGCTACAACATATCATCCCCAAACTAGTGGGCAAGCTGAGGTTTCAAACAGGGAAGTGAAGAGAATCTTGAAAAAGGTGGTAAACCCGAGTCAAAAGGATTGGTCGCTCAGGTTGGACGATGCACTGTGGGCCTACCGAACTGCGTATAAAACACCAATTGGCATATCACTATATCAACTACTATATGAGAAAGCTTGTCACTTACCGGTCGAGTTACAGCACAAGGCCTACTGGGCTATTCAGAAACTGAACTTCGATCAAGTAGCGGTGGGTGAAAAGAGACTACTTCAGCTAAATGAGCTCGACGAATTCCAACTGCAATCACAGTTGTACAAGGAAAAGGTCAAAAGATGGCACGACAAGAAATTGATACAAAGAACGTTCGAGCCTGGGCAATCAGTCTTATTGTTCAACTCATGGTTGAGATTGTTCCCAAGAAAACTAAAATTAAGGTGGTCGGGACCATTCACCATCAAAATAGTTTTCTCACATGGCGCCGTTGAACTCTACAGTAGAAATCCATTGGAGACTTTCAAGGTCAATGGCCAACGGTTAAAGCATTACTGGGGTGGTGATTCAAATTAGGATGTCGTCAACATTACCCTTGTCGATGCACAGTGATACAAGAGGCACCTTCGGGCTTACGACGTTAAAACTAGCGCTACTTGGGAGGCAACCCAAGCTCTAAACTTTTTCTCTTGTAGTTATTCTTTATATTTTAGTTATAATCTAGTTTAAATATGAAGTTTTCATAAGCTTTTGACTCCATTTTTGGATGATTCGCAGGTAACTAAAGGAAAATAGACCCATCATGCTACTGACCCCCTAGCGCGGGCCGTGCTACCCATAGCACAGACACAGCGCGGGGAGCACCGCTACCCTGACAACTTACTGACCCTTCAGCGCGAACTGCGCCACTTCGCCGATCCCACAGCGTGGGGCGCGCTATATCCAACGTACAAAGAGCGCGAGGCGCGCCACTATCCCATCTTGCCACTGACCTCCTAGCGCGGGCCGCGCTACCCAATACTTAGATACAGCGCGGAGCGCGCTACTACGCTAGCAATTCCTAACTTCCTAGCGCGGGGTGCGCTATCTCATGAATATCCACGGCGCAGGCCGCGCTGCTCGAAAAACCCAGGCGCTGAACGTGTTTTAATTGTCGTATCTTAGGCCATAACCACTTCCCCTTTCTTTCGTACACTTAACTTTCCCACTTCTCCTACACCCTTAACACTTCCACTACTCCATAACTCCTATAACACTTCCACTACACCATCTCTCCTTCTCCTTTTCAACTTCCATTCACATTAAACCCATACACTCTCCCTCTCCCAACCCACGTTGGTTTTCCATCCCCTATATGAACTCCAACTATACACGTAGTCAAATTCATATCAGATATAAACACTACACTCCAATTCTAAATCTAATTCCTTCCTTGCACAAATTCATTCAAATTGGGACATCTTTACAGAGAGGAAAACACAAATTTATTCAAGGTAAGCATAACTTACTTCATCCTTAATCTTCTTCTCGTTTATTGATATCAATTGAATGGTATACCTTGGAAATTGGGTGCCCAAGGAGTGTGTGTGTAATTTCACATATTGGCTAGTAAGATAATACCAAACAACCTATTTTGAGGGAAGTACTCAGACCGCTCGCCAACTATTTGATAAAAGTCCTGAACCAAATTTTTAGCCGAAACATCACCAGAAACACCATGTCTTCCCATAAAAGACAACGCCCATCCACCTCCACTGCTCGGCCTCAATATGATCATACAAAGTTTATTAGTGAGAGGGCCACAGAAAGATTCAAGTCATCCATTGATAAGAAGAATTTGGTGCTAGAACGTGGATTGAAGCCGAATGCTAATTTGGATGGTGATATGGCTTTGCAAATTGTAGAGCATAATTGGTTTCAGTTAGTAGAACAACCACTTCCAGCGGCGATCAATATAGTGAAAGAGTTTTACGCCAACGCAATGGAACATGTCAACCACGTAGTCATGGTTTGGGGTAAACTGGTGGTGTTTCATGCCGATGCTATCAACGCGTATTTTGGGTTAGAGGCACCACATACTGACCGATATGAAGATGGTTTGCCTGAGTTAGATGAGTTGATTGTCAGATTATGCAAACCAGGAACTCAATGGGTAACTCAAGCTGAAACGGATGAAAAGATAAGTTTTCCCCAATCAGCACTTAGTCGATATGGTAAAGCTTGGTATGCATTTATATGTGCCTGTTTAATACCCATACGCCACCAACACGATATAACTAAGGCACGGGCTCGACTATTATATGGGATTGTTCACCACCATTTCCGTGTGAATAACGCCATTGCATTCTATAATGTCGATGTGGGGGAGTGTATTCAAGAGTCCATTGACCGTTTGCTACGAGGGAGTACTACGGGAGGTCTGCTACATGGTTTCTTAATCACTGATTTATGCCGTAAAGCTGGGGTGCAGTGGCAACCTTCTGAGCCTATCCAACAACCGATGGCAATAATTGATCATGCTACAATTGAGAGGTACAAGGCATGGGAAGGGGCGAGATCATATCCACGTGGAGAAGGTTATATTATGATCCGACAACCCTCACCACCAGTTAGAGAAGAACCACCGCAAGAGTAACAACCTCGGGCCTCAAGGAATCAATTTTTATGGTTGGCCCAATGTCAAGATTGAATGCATCAGTACAATGCCAATGCATTCAACACGCTTGCTGATGCGTTTTCCCGCTACAATCCTTATGCACATCTGGTGGTCATGCCTATTCCTCCTATCCTGCCAACATATCCTCCTTCGGACGACGACGAGCAATAACTCGTTTTCAGGGAAGTCCTCATACTTTTAATTGATTTATTTTGTCGTAATGAGGACATTACTTGAGTTAAGTTTGGGGGATTATGTTTTCTACCTAGTTATTAAATGATAATTTTAATAATCATGTTAATTAGCTTGTTTAGTTGTTATAAGTGTTCAACGTTCACATCTAATAATTTTTTTTACATATAGTTGCATGAATCCAGTTATTTGATTGTATAAGTTGATTCTTGTCCAATAATGAGATTGAAATTATGTAGACAAGTACAGTACTAAGTATGAGAACCTTGACGTAGTTCTGTTATGAATTGGATCTTTTTCTGTTTGAAACTAGTATAATAAGGATAGCACGGTAAAAATAACTTGTTGAATGATTGAGTTTAAATTGATACATAATCGGACTCTAAAGGATAATGCTAGTTTGAATGAAAGAATGACAAGAATAAGTAGTGATGGCTAAAGTTAGATAAGAACCTAAGTTTGGGAGAATATCTGGGGTATATAAGCTATAAAAGAAGAAGAAGAAGAAAGTATGAATAAACACCATGGCGTGCTTGTCTAGTTTTGTGGCCTTTGTTACTTGAGTAAGTAAGCCCGAGGGGATTGTCTTTACACCTAGCGCCCTAAGGTCTTAATGGTCTGGGAGTCGTTAGTCGAAAGCTAGTTAAGGTAGCATTGAAAAACCTAAGGGAATAAGACATTGCATAGCTATGTTTATATATAAAAAATGAATAAAACGGTAAATAAGAGCAAAAAGCCCCCATAAATGAAAAATAAAGCATAAGTATCCCATGTTGACCCTCGATATTGGTAAATGTTTGATTTTAGTTGGATCTAGCTTGTTTTTGGATTTTTTTTAGTTTACACTGTATGATGCCTTCTAAGAGACTTATTATGTGTTAAATTTGATTTTATATCAGTTAACATTGTTGTTGAACACACACACACACACTATACTAGTGATAACAGTTTAAGATGTGAGGGTTGATAAAGAATTGTGGATTGGTTCTAATAGGAAGTGTTGACATGTTTGCTTAATTTTTCTGAGGCCGTATGAGTAAACTATTTACTATCTCATTACTGGATTCGTAGTTTGTAGTTATTAAAGGCATTGCACTGCATTTTGCTTGAGGACAAGCAATGTTCAAGTTTGGGGGAATTTGATGAGTAGGTTTTTAACCTATGATTTATATTCATTTAGCTTGTTATATTGTTAGTTTTTGATTACTTTCATGTTACTTTTGATGGGTTTCGTTGTGACGCCCCCAAAATAGGTATACATCACCCATCTTGAGTCGCCAAATACATGATACAAAATTCAAATACAACTTAATTATTCAACAGTCGTGTAAAATACGACAAAATATAATATAAGAGTTTTAATAAGAATATTGCCATCTAGACAATATCCACACTCAATGGAGTCCTCATTACATTCATTGTCACACTATTTTATAGAATAGTGAGGACTACTAAAACAACCATCTGGACCGTCAATCCGTTTCCCGACTCGTCCCCAGCTATATTCTTATTTCCTGAAGAGAACAGTGAAAGAAAGGGTGAGCTCAACTAGCCCAGTAAGAAATATTATGACTAAGATAATGCAGAATAAATTATGCTTAGCCTTCAACAGTAAAACAACTGATAGAATATAATAGACAACAAGTTTTAGATCAACAACTGCAGCAGAATAAGCAATCCATTAGAAGAGTCAAGTATCGCATAAAATCTTCTATCTTCTATGATTTAAAAAGTTTTTCATCAACTTTATTGCTGAGACTCAGCTTAAGAAATAAAATCGAATCATCCCTGCACCACGACCAAGGATATTCATGTAATCATCAATGGTAATAATTATACCAAATAATCCCTGGTCATAATCATACCAACAACTGTCCATCAATGAATTAAAGGCCAATGCGGACTTTCACCATATCATTCGTCACATTACGGTTATGATTATACCGAATAATCCCTGGTTATAATCATAGCAAGTCCATCTATGCACGTAAGCCAAAGATGACTTTCATCACAATATAAGCATGAGGATGATAACAATGACATAATAATTTAATAAAACAAGTTCAAGATAAATTTTAAAGATTTATAATTTAATTTATTCAGAAATCAATAACGTCCAAATTGTCAACATGATACTGCTTTGTGGAGTAAAATTCAAAAATGCTTAGAAGAATATTTCTATAAAAAGATACTGGATGAAGCGCAAATATCTAGGATATTCTACTAATTTTATGGAGTATAGAAGCCAAAACTTTAACCAACTGAGTATAATAGAATATATGAAACTGCAAATGGATTTTTTGCCCGCCATGCGGTAATCCACGTAGACAGATCATTTTCACAATTTAATAAGGAATGAATACGAAGGATCATTCACCATGCATGCGGTAGTCCATATAGATAGGTTATTCCAACAGAATAATAAAGAATGGAATAATAGAAGAATTCACCATGCATGCGGTAGCCCGCATAGACAGGTTATTCCAACAGAACAATAAAGAATGGAATAACAAAAGAATTCACCGATCATACGATAGACCGCACAGACATGTTATTCCAACAGAATAATAAAGAATGGAATAACAGAATAATTCACCAGGCATGCTATAGATCGCACAGATAGGTTATTCTAACAGAATAATATAGAATGGAATAACAGAATAATTCACCAAGCATACGATAGAACGCACAGACAGGTTATTCCAACAGAATAATAAAGAATGGAATAACAACCCTTACGAGTATTGAAAGAAAATAACTCTCTTCATGAATACGAAAGAAATAATACCCCTTACATTAGAAGAAACTTGATACTGGAATAGTGAGGTAGCATACTTCTCTTCTCCTTTCTCTTTATAATTTCTCTCTATAATAATTGCTCTATAACTTTAGTGAATTGGTGAGAAATGAAGGAAAAATGAACTTCTATTTATAGGAAAATATAGTTTCAATAATTGCACATTTTGGGGCTCAAAATATTACAGTACAATACCTTCCTCTTTTTCTTCATTTTTAATTTAGTCATGCAAGTATTATCAAACTTGCACTACCTTCCCTAATAGTAACTCATGTGAATCAATAGTAAATCATGTGACTCAATACATCTAAACATGTGAAAAAATTAATTATAGTATAGTACCTTCCTCTATATCTCTATTTTTAATTTAGTCATGCAAGTATTATCAATCTTGCACCAACTCCCCTAATAGTAAATCATGTGAATCAATAGTACACACATGTGAACACATAGTTATAAGCATGTGAATTAATAATAATTAATTACTCATTTATCCTATTAATTACCTGATTGGTCAATATAACTTTCAGACATCAATTATAATCGAAATAAATGTCGATTTCCACTAACACTAATAATCCCAACACAATGGAACTATCAATTTCATCTTTAATCAACACGAACTTATTCATCATTAATATTATAACTCACAATATTTAACAACTAGATCATTCCCAGGAAAGAAGGGATTTTCCAATAAGGATTTCTCCTTATTGGCGCGCAATTAGGTGACCAAACCTCTCCTTGACATAACTTCTAGACATTGTCAATATTGCAAATAATAATATGAATAAATTTGCCGTCTCAATTATTGATTTAATAATATAACATATTATGCATATGATACTGTGACTACAATTGAATCAATAATATGAGAGATATGATGCAGCAATTACTGTAGCAATAATTGAGTATAACTGAGTGACTTCTTACGTAAGTATCAATAATCAATACCGTTTGCTACTATGCAATCACGAGTATTGTTGTACTTTTACTACCGAGTAGTTCAACAGTTTTAACGGTAACACTTTTGCCGTTATTTTTATAAAAAGATAATTCTGTCGTTTTCTAACTACGACAATATTTTCATTGTGGGGTCCACCAATGATTGTACCGTCGTACAGATATTCTCTAACAAAAAGAATATTCCCCGACCAAACGAATATTATATAACCACTTGCATACTTTGCAAAATTTTCACATATCATCATTAACTTTAACCTTTTATCAATTTAACCATTTACGAAATAATAATTATAAGAAAATTGAATACTTTCATTTCAAAAAATTCGGGGTCTTATAATCTCCCCTCATGAAATTTTGCCCTTGAAATTTACGTACGTACCTGGTATGCCGAAGAGGTGAGGATACCTTGACTTCATTTCATATTCCAACTCTTGAGGTATAACCTTTGAGTGTTGAATATGATCCTTCTTATCCAAGATTTTAACACGTATCTCATCATACGTTAAATCTTCTGCTATCTCGTCTAGTTCTAATTCAATAATGTGGTTCGGGTCGTCCACATAATTACGTAACATCGATACGTGAAAAATGTTATGAACACTCGATATACTTGGCGGTAAAACGAGTCTATAGGCCACAGTTCCTACTCGATCGAGGATTTCAAATGGGCCAATGAATCGAGGATTAAGATTTTCTCTCTTCATCGACTCTTGATTCTAGAATAACGCCCTCTTGAACCTTCTTCTTCACATTCATTAGCTCTGAGTATGTAGCTTGAGCGGCTTTTAACTTTATTGATTAAAGTCGATTCTACTCGTATAGTTGATATCACCACGTGGGTCCCTAAAGTCTTTAACTCTATCTTCATCATTTGTAAGTTATACGAAATGGGTTTTTATGTTAACAACGTCACACTTATAACCGCATACGATCTTCTACTCAACACGTCAGCTACCACGTTCGCTTTTCCACGATGATATTGAATGGTATGGTCATAATCTTCAACAGCTCGAGCCAATGTCTTTGGCGCATAATACGTTCGTTCTAGGTGAAAAAAATATTTAAGGGTTTTAGAAATGAGTTTTGTAATGGGGTTAATATAAAATTCAATTTCACGCTCTAGAGTTAGGCTAAGAAGTCTTCAGAGAATACGTTAGGAAATTTATTAACAATAGAAATGTCATTCAAAACTGTGACTCTCATCCAAGACTTGGATATCACGTAACATTGATACCTATCAACTTGCCACCGTTATTCACGAAGTCCCCTACGGATAGTCTGGCTTCGGTGCATTCCACAAAGGAAGTCACAAGCGAAAGGCTCGGGGCTCTTTACTTATGGCTTGATATGACAATGATTGACTTTAGTGGTTTGGTTGCTTGAATTCGCATAACAGGTTGGTTAGGAATATGAAAGCTAACAACCTTACGAAAAGTATGATGAGTAGTTAACCAATCGATTACTAAAATAACATCAAATGCAAGTATTTTCAAAGAGATAAGATCGACAGGTAACGTGAGGGTATCGATTTGAATCAAACAAGATTTATAAACAGTGGAGGTAACGAAGGTTTCTCCTAACCGAGTTTCAACAGATAAGTTAAAGTCTAATTTCTCAATAGCCAAGTTCAAACGTTGAACACAACTAGGTGAAATAGAAGGGTGAATAGAACCGATATCGAATAAGGTATAGACTTCGTAAGCGTTTATGATTAACTTACCCGTGATTACTTCGTTCGAGTTCCTCGATAAACGCTCTCACTTAAACTACCGAATTTGACCTATCTGGGACATCCTTTGGTGTCACCATCCCAGTTGGACTTAACTTTGCTATAGAGTACATTCCACCCTTAATTGCTTCGTCACATTCCTGATCCATGATTCGAATCATTATTCTCCGATCCATATCGAATTGGGGTTGACCACCCTACATAGGGTAATTTCGAACTCGATGTTGGATTCTCCCAATTGTTGTCCAAAAAGCGAAATCCATTTCATCTATTTTGGCCTTATTGGATCAGACGTCTTTTTCTACAATATCCACGCGTCGTGCGGCTTTTAACCATGCATCATCTATTCTCATTCGTTCAGTTGCTTATTTTTTCATCAGAACTTTGATCATAGCATTCTCAGATTCCAGCTCTAATATCTTATACTTTGCTAAAGAGTGCTTCTGTTCAAGCATCGCACATCGAGTAACACAATTTTGAATTGTTGAATCTCTTTGCTCCACGACCGCCTACCGTTCTTCAGCCTGCTCTTCTAACTCATGAATACGATTTTGTAATTCTAAATTTATATCATAAAATTTTTCTAATAAATTCTCCTCAGGTTCCTCTTCTTCCTTACTCTCAGCTGCTACTAGCTCGGGTGCACTATTAGTTCTTCACTCACCACATAGATATCTCTAATTTCTTCATCGTCTGACATCACATTAACCTGGTTGGTGATTAAAGGTGTCTCAACGATCTCATTCACTCCATTGTTAACATTTTCAGCTGCCATTTTCAAACACTGCCACAAAACAAGGGTTAATTGACATATCACATATTATCCCTATACTCTGACCGACCAATTAAATATCAAATAAACTTAGGTAGGTCATACTAGCGAAAGAATTTCCCGTCCCTCCCCTCCTAGTTCTTGTCTCACATCTCAGCCAAGAATCATATCCCTAAGCTTTGATACCAACTGTGACGCCCCCAAAATAGGTATACATCACTCATCTTAAGTCGCCAAATACATGGTATAAAATTCAAATACAACTTAATTATACAACAGTCGTGTAAAATGCGACAAAACATAATATAAGAGTTTTAATAAGAATATTGTCATCTAGACAATATCCACACTCAATGGAGTCCTCATTACATTCATTATCACACTATTTTATAGAATAGTGAGGACTACTAAAACAACCATCTGGACCGTCAATCCGTTCAGAAATAGTGAAAGGGTGAGCTCAACTAGCCCAGTAAGAAATATTATGACTAAGATAATGCATAATAAATTATCCTTAGCCTTCAATAGTAAAATAACTGATAGAATATAATAGACAACAAGTTTTAGATCAACAACTGCAGCGGAATAAGCAATCCATTAGAAGAGTCAAGTAGCGTATAAAATCTACTATCTTCTATGATTTAAAAAGTTTTTCATCAACTTTATCGCTGAGACTCAACTTAATAAATAAAATCGAATCAACCCTGCACCACGGCCAAGGATATTCATGTAATCATCAATGGTCATGATTATACCGAATAATCCCTGGTAATAATCATACCAACAACTGTCCATCAATGAACTATAGGCCAATGAGAATTTTCACCACATCATTCGTCACATTACGGTCATGATTATACCGAATAATCCCTGGTCATAATCATACCAAGTCCATCTATGCACGTAAGCAAAAGATGACTTTCATCACAATATAAGCATGAGGATGATGACAATGACATAATAATTCAATAAAACAAGTTCAAGATAAATTTTAAAGATTTATAATGTAATTTATCCAGAAATCAATAGCGTCCAAATTGTCAACATGATACTGCTTTGTGGAGTAAAATTCAAAAATACTCAGAAGAATATTTTTATGAAAAAATACTGGATGAAATGCAAATATCTAGGATATTCTACTAATTTCATGTAGTATAGAAGCCAAAACTTTAACCAACTGAGTATAATAAAATATATGAAACTGCAAATGGATTTTTTGCCTGCCATGCGGTAATCCACATAGACAGATCATTTTCACGATTTAATAAGGAATGAATACGAAGGATCATTCACCATGCATGCGGTAGTCCACATAGATAAGTTATTCCAACAGAATAATAAAGAATGGAATAATAGAAGAATTCACTATGCATGCGATAGCCTGCGTAGACAGGTTATTCCAACAGAACAATAAAGAATGGAATAACAAAAGAATTCACTGAGCATGCGATAGACCGCACAGACAAGTTATTCCAACAGAATAATAAAGAATGGAATAACAGAAAAATTCACCAGGCATACGATAGACCACACAGACAGGTTATTCCAACAGAATAATAAAGAATGGAATAACAAAAGAATTCACCAGGAATGTGATAGACCACACAGACAGGTTATTCCAACAGAATAATAAAGAATGGAATAATAGAAGAATTCACCAGGCATGCGATAGACCGCACAAACAGGTTATTCCAACAGAATAATAAAGAATGGAATAACAACCCTTACGAGTATTGAAAGAAAATAACTCTCTTCATGAATACGAAAGAAATAATACCCCTTACATTAGAAGAAACTTGATACTTGAATAGTGAGGTAGCAGACTTCTCTTTTTCTTTCTCTCTATAATTTCTAATAATTGCTCTATAGCTTTAGTGAATTGGTGAGAAATGAAGGAAGAATGAGCTTCTATTTATAGGAAAATATAGTTTCAATAATTACACATTTTGGGGCTCGAAATATTACAATACAATACCTTCCTCTTTTTCTTCATTTTTAATTTAGTCCTGCAAGTATTATTAAACTTGCACCACCTCCGCTAATAGTAACTCATGTGAATCAATAGTAAATCATGTGACTCAATAGTTCTAAACATGTAAAAAAAATTAATTATAGTATAATACCTTCATCTATACCTCCATTTTTAATTTAGTCATGCAAGTATTATCAATCTTGCACCAACTCTCCTAATAGTAAATCATGTGAATCAATAGTACATACATGTGAACACATAGTTATAAGCATGTGAATTAATAACAATTAATTGCTCATTTATCCGATTAATTACTCGATTGGTCAATATAACTTCCAGACATTAATTATCGTCGAAATAAATGTCGATTTCCACTAACACTAATAATCCCAACACAATGGAACTATCAATTTCATCTTTAATCAATACGAACTTATTCATCATTAATATTATAACTAATAATATTTAACAACCAGATCATTCCCAGAAAAGAGGGGGTTTTCTAATAAGAATTTCTCCTTATTGGCGTGCAATTAGGTGACCAAACCTCTCCTTGACAGAACTTTTAGACATTGTCAATATTACAAATAATAATATGAATAACTTTGCCGTCTCAATTATTGATTTAATAATGTAACATATTGTGCAGATGATACTGTGACAATAATTGAATCAATAATATGAGAGATATGATGCAGCAATTACTGTAGTAATAATTGAGTATAACTGAGTGACTTATTACGTAAGCATCAATAATCAATACCGTGTGCTACTATGCAACCACGCGTATTACTGTACTTTTACTACCGAGTAGTTCAACAGTTTTAACGGTAACACTTTCACCATTATTTTTATAAAAAGATAATTCTGTCGTTTTCTAACTATGATAATACTTTCGTTGTGGGGTCCACCAATGATTGTGCCCTCGTACGGATATTCTTTGACAAAAAGAATATTCCCCGACCAAACGAATATTATATAACCACTTGCATACTTTGCAAAATTTTCACATATCACCATTAACTTTAACCTTTAATCAATTTAACCATTTACGAAATAATAATTATAAGAAAATTGAATACTTTCATTTCATAAAATTCAGGGTCTTACAATCTCCCCTCCTTATGAAATTTCGCCCTTGAAATTTACGTACGTACCTGGTATGTCGAAGAGGTGAGGATACCTTGACTTCATTTTATATTCCAACTCTTGAGGTATAACCTTTGAGTGTTGAATATGATCCTTCTTATCCAAGATTTTAACACGTATCTCATCATACGTTAAATCTTCTGCTATCTCGTCTAGTTCTAATTCAATAATGTAGTTCGGGTCATCCACATAATTACGTAACATCGATACGTGAAAAATGTTATGAACACGCGATATACTTGGCGGTAAAACGAGTCTATAGGCCACAGTTCCTACTCGATCGAGGATTTCAAATGGGCCAATAAATCGAGGATTAAGATTTTCTCTTTTCATCGACTCTTGCTTCTAGAATAACGCCCTCTTGAACCTTCTTCTTCACATTCATTAGCTCTGAGTATGTAGCTTGAGCGGCTTTTAACTTTATGGATTAAAGTCGATTCTACTCGTATAGTTGATATCACCACGTGGGTCCCTAGAGTCTTTAACTCTATCTTCATCATTTGTAAGTTATACGAAATAGGTTTTTATGTTAACAACGTCACACTTGTAACCGTATACGATCTTCTACTCAACGCGTCAGCTACCACGTTCGCTCTTCCACGATGATATTGAATGGTATGGTCGTAATCTTCAACAGCTCGAGTCAACGTCTTTGGCGCATAATACGTTCGTTCTAGGTGAAAAAATATTTAAGGGTTTTAGAAATGGGTTTTGTACTAGGGTCAATACAAAATTCGATTTCACGCTCTAGGGTTAGGCTAAGAAGTCTTCAATTTAAGTAGAAAAAAATACTTATAACCTTTAACATAGTTCATGGTGTTGTGACCCTGAGATAATTTCCAGTATCAGTTCTTGATTATCGATGTTAAGATATGTTATTCAATTCAAATGAGTTTATTCATTGCCAATTATTATATCCTTTCAAGTTCGCATTTGTTTTGCTCACTCTTGCATATATATAACTATTGTAGCTAAAGTTGAGAAGGTTGATGAGCCAACCACTAGCTAAGGGAAAGGAAAGATGAACAAGTGTTGAAGACTTGTAAATCTATTGACATTTATGTTTTTAGGCTTGGTTTAATTATGTGGTGTAATTATTTAATTTTTCAAATTTGATGAATGTTTTAAAGGTTAGATAAACTGGGAGATTTATTTATTAAGTTATGTAACCCTCTAATGGGTTGATTTATTGCTTAAATTTTATTGAATTTTGGTAGTTAGAAATGAATGATTAGAAAGTGAACAACAAATCATGTGGGAATGAGGTACCCAGATTTGGTGGTGTCACACATTGGTATCAAAGCTTTAGGTTATGAACCTTAGGTGGGGGAAAAACCTTAGGAAATAACCTTATATAGGAGATTGAAAAGATAGTGGTGATAAACTCTTATTAAATTTTAAGGAAGAAATAATAAAACACTCTATGTGCTTATGTGGTTGCAACCTATGTGCTCGTGTGTGTCGAGTAGTGATGGTTAGTAATTAAAAAACTTAAATTTTTTATTGTCAAGATGGCTAATGTGGGAGAATCCAGTCAGGTTAAGGAGGAGGGACCTCAGATGCCTAGAGAGGAGGAACCTCGAGATATTCAGGTAGTCTGGGAACAACTGGTGCCAAGGGAGTCATCTCCGTTGGTCACAGTGGTTGGTTATGCCCCGGAGTTGGAGCAAGAGGGTATACTTGATGATGATGATGTGGTAGATACGGATGAGGAAGACCCTGTGGAGCTGCCACAAATGGATGAGGATGAGGATGAGGAAGAGTTTCCACCAACATTTATTACAGCTCATATGTATGACGAAGTATACGATTGTAACATTGAGCTTCAGGATAGAGTTGAGGAGTTGGAGGAGCTAGTAGCTGAACGTCAGACTTTGATGGTACAGAAGGACGATGAGATCCGGGATCTTGATGAACATCTCATCAATGTGGAATGGAAGCAGGTTCACACAGAGAGGGAAAATGAGCATATGACGGAGGAGGTTACGAAATTGAAGGATAACTTGAAAGAAGAATCCGCCAAGAGAGCAAGAGTTGAAGATGTGTAAAGATCGGAAATTTTTAAATAATTATATCTATATTTTTACGAATATTTTTTTTATATTTTAATTTATTAATTATTGTGAATATTGGTATCAGAAATTATATTTTTAAATATATGCGATATAGAATTAGCAGATTAGTTAATTTAATTTTTATAAGTTGACTGAGAATGAAAGTTAAGTCCGATATGGTTCAAAACCCTATTTTTCGGATTTTGAATAAGGAAGGTGAATATTAATAAAATATTAAGTGTATTCTTGTATGATAAGTATGTACTGTATTTGTGTAATGATAATTGTTGATTAATTATAGTGTAGCATGACAAAACCCTAATGTTAAGTTGAGAAACCCTAATTTGAAATTCAAATAGGAAGTTAAGTCTGATAAGTAATTGCGTTAATATGATTAATGGTACATGCTATTAATTACAAACCTAATTAGGGAAAACCTAATTACTAATTTAGAAAGCTTAAATTAGAAACCCTAATTTCTAAGTTTGAAATCCTAATTTTCAATTAGGTAAAACATAAATATTAATTTAGAAAGTTTAATGATAATTAGGGAACCTTAATCCTAATGTTCAAGCCTAATATAATTAGAAAACTTAATACAATTAGGAAACCCTAATTTGTAATTTAGAAAACCTAAATTTCCATTTTAAACCCTAATAATAAAATCCTAAAAATTGTTTTGCAAACCCTAAGGGGTCAAACCCTAAGGGTTGGGTTAAGAAGACAAGAAAGCCATTAAAATTACAAGCCAATTGTCCAAAATACCCTTTTTGTACATTCTTTATTATGTTGAGTGCAAATCTTGCCATATATGAGTTAGTGACCAACTATTGATATCCCATGTGCTTCATATCTTATCCAAATATGATATTCTTGCCACCTTGCACATCATATATGTAGCGTCCCCAAATCCGGGTCCTAAATCACCACGAATCTAGTACACTAGTTCTAACTATTGCAGAAGATATAAACATAAATTGTTTATACATTAAACTTTACACACTAATCCCAAGGTCGACAACCTTCACATAATACCTGATTCAATATTCTATCTAATGTGACGCCCCCAAAATAGGTCCAATCCACACAATCTATTCTGAGTCGCCACGAAATACACTCAATGCAATTTCCAAATACAAACTTCATTAATACAATTATCATACAAAATACGACAACACATATACTGTGGATACCAACTGTGACTCTCATCCCTTTACTTGGATAGCACCTCACATTGATACCTTACAATGGTATCTTACATAAAGGTAGAGTCAATAACTGTTTTAAAAAATGTTCAAGGAAACCTTCGTACATAGGAGGCCATGCATCTAAGTTATAATAGATATCATATGACTCGAGAATTATCCTTGGTTGACCTAATAGACCCCAAAGAAAAACGAGAATATTGCTATCATGTTCTTTCCAATGGTGAGTCTTCTTTTGACATATAATTATCTCTATTGTCTCCAATTGAGAATTATATTTCAACCAAACTCCAAGATTATATAGGTAGTGCCCGTAGATATAATCAGCAAGTGGATGTGCACAACCCTGTCTTATGATAACACGAAGTCGTAGGTCATTAGACATCTTGTATGATAGTGCCAAAACACTCTTCCAAAGTTGGGTTCACCTCACCCTATTCGGTTCACCAAAATCAACGGTTAAATGACGTATAAAATACGACACACTTATCTCAAATTCTTAATAAAATTATTTCCAATAGCTATAGACCTCCGTTCTATTCTCCTGTTACCCCCACTCGACCCAGCGACACTCTTATTACCTGAAAAGAATTGTGAAACAAAAGGGTGAGCACAACTAGCCCAGTAAAGAATATCATGACTAAAGATAATTAAATTATCAATAGCCTTCATCAGTAATAAATCAGAGATTTAGAACATATGGTAGATGATAAAACTTTTCAACTATAGTTGCAGCGGAACGAGCAATCCATTAGAAGAGTCAAATAGACCATAAGGTCTATTATCTTCTCCATGTTAAAAGTCCACCAATAATGTTTTATCCTTGTAACATCAATCAACAGTTTCTATCCACAATCACGTGTATAACTCATAATCATAATTGTAGTTCTAAATTCCTCTTCTCATCCAGGACGAAGATAATTTTTATCACCTGTCTTTACCTGAAACATCAACGATCATGGTTATACCAAATCACAGTTCCTGTTCATAATCATACTAATAAATTCATCTTTGTACTACAAGCCAAAGATATTCATCAACAATTTATCTTTGCACTACATGCCAAAGATATTCAACAACAGGACATCTTTGCACTACGGGCCAAAGATATTCATCAACAGTTCATCTTTGCACTACAGGCCAAAGATATTCAATAATAGGTCATCTTTGCACTACGGGCCAAAGATATTCAACAACAGGTCATCTTTGCACTACGACCCAAAGATATTAATATCTCAAAGAAATATATAATCATTTCAGAATTTATATAAACAATAATTATAACCATATTGATCAACGCACTTAAGCTAAAGATAATTGTTTATAATTTCAATGGTCATGATCATACCAGTCAACAATTCATCTTTACACTACTGGCCAAAGAGAACCCATAGTCACGATCATACCAATAATCTACCCATCTTTACACTCAAGTGAAAGAGAAATTCTATCACCAGGGTTATAAAAATGTTATATATGATAATAAAAATAATATGATCAAAATATGGATTTAATTTCAAGAGCAATATTCATAAATCAACGATAATTTGGTCAGAAAAAGAAATCAAGTTTCTCGTGAATAGTAACTCGTAAATAGTAACTCGTGAATAGTAAATCATGAATAGTTACTCATAAATAGTAACTCGTAAATAGTACTCCGTATTCGTACATAGTACCGTATACGTGAATAATGTCATATACGTAAATAATGTCATATACGTAAATAGTGCCGTATACGTGAATAGTGCCGTATATGTAAATAGTAACCCCGGAACGAAAAGATAAAAATTTCACAATAAAATTCATATCAATATTTCGGTATAATGATATCAAAAGAAATAATATCATTTACAAAGAAAATAACATCCCTTACCTTAAAAGAACAATATTTCTGATTGGAATATTGGATGTAATGCTGAAGAAAACTTACACTGAATAGTAACTCTCAAAGTATCTAAATACTCACAAAATACGCTCGATAATATAGAGAGAGAAAACTTGTTTCTGGTATGATTTTCAATTCTAACTAAGCACCATATTTATAGAAAAATGCTAGAATGTCAAAGCAGACTAAATTAATAAAATATTAATTTTTTTATTACCAATTCTTATGCACGACATACTTGAAATTAAACTTTGAAATTCAGCAAATTCAAGAGATAAAAGGACAAGTGGGTCCCACCTTCTAGAAATTTCTACCAAAATTATTTATAAAAATAATTTCTGAATCAGTCACCTTTTAAAATTCATAAAAAATCATACGTTAATTTTTAACGGTTCAAAATTTGTGGATATATACTCAACTTATATATGTATAACATATCCAAAAATCACAACGATCCAACGGTCGGATTAAAAAGTATAACTCACGCAATCTATCTTAAGAACACTGATTTTTCAGACTATGAGTCCTTTGAACCAGTTTCATTCAAACAGTCACCACGAAAAATCCACAAAGAATTTTTGAGTGATTCAAATCTATGCGTTTAGCTTACTTCCAGAGCTTTCTTTTGATATATAACTCATCTCCTAACTCATTATACACAAAGAGTTATGAATTTTACAAAATCAAGTAATAAACTAATTTTTTTGAAAAATTTCCATATTTTGTTCTTCTTTTGATTTCTAGATTTCTCTCATTTGATTCATGCACTGTGAATTTAGTGTAAAGATATCACTATTATTATATTATTATATAACCACATTATACATTTATAATGTAAATAATAATATATCTAAATAAATTATTTTATCAGAAAAGATAAAATATCAATTTTTAACAATTGTCACTTTTCTAAAAATTCCTCCATTATATCCCCATTAAAATAAATATTTTCTTATCATATAAATTAATAATTAATTATTCACAAATAATATTACAGAATCACAATTTTGACAACCAGGTCGTTCCCAACAAAGAGGGGGCTTTTTTATAAGGATTTCTCTTTACTGGCGCGCAATTAGATGACCAAACCCCTTTCCTAGACAGAGCTTCCTTAGACATTGCCAATAGTGCTATCTAACAATATTATTCAAATAATATGAATTATTGATCTGATAATGGAAGTGCTGTGACAATTATTGAAACAACAATAATATAAAATATTAACGTAGCAATTATTGACTCAATAAAATAAAATATTGAACAGTAATTACTGTAACAATTATTGAGTAGTACATTCTCACGTAAGAATTAATAATTCAAAAATACTGTGCAATACCGTGTGCTACTGTGCAACCACGCGTATTACTGCATTTTAACCACCGGGTATTCTAACAGTGTTAACGGTAACAACTACGCTGTTATTTATAAAAACTCAAATTTGTCATTTTCTTCATTCGACAGTTATTCTGTTATGGGGCCCACAGATGGCTACGTCGTCGTATGAATATTCTCCGACAACAAGAATATTCCACGACTAAACGAATATTCCCCGACAACTATGGGTATTTTATCACCATTTGCTTATTTAAAATATTTACATATATCACCCTTAACTTTAACCTTTTATCAATTTAACCATTTACTGAATAGTAATTATAAACAAAATTGAATACTTTTATTTCATAAAATCTGGGGTCTTACATCTATCATATAATGTTGTTATCATACAATATTATTACATTTTAGCTGCACATATACTCCAAAGCTGGACTTGTCTTTGACTTTTCTTGTATCTGACGTATTCGTCCTAATCTGCAATATTTATCATGATATAGCAAGGGTGAGCAACAAGTTTGCCCAATAAGTATAAGTTTAATTGAAGATATATCATGATTGAAAGAATTAAATAACAAGTTGGCTAACATTCAACAATATATACATTGTGAACTAGTATGAACAATTCTCATAGCTGTACGAATAATGAACATGAATAATTGTATATGGACCAAATGGTAATGAAGTTGATCAGCCTTTCATACATGATGAACACATGCAATATGCACAAAGTGCGATTTAACAATTCATAGACATGATGTAATCAACAATAATTAATCACATGTTAAAAGAATAGTTCAAGAAAAACTTGCCTTTATCGCCGACTACTGTTACACAATCTATTTAGCTTTATCTGAAGACCTAATATTAACAATATTGATTTCCAAGTTAGAATAATATCATCACAATATAAAATAACCTAAACACATTACCACATAATTCTATTAGTTTATACAGCACATAAGACCTAGTATCAAGTCAAACTAATTCAGTCTAAATTGAGTTCGGTACTATTTCGACATCCCGACTACCTAGTCGGATAAATATCGAGCCTATTTCCTTAAGACTCTACTTAAACTGGTTCACAAATATCTTAGATGATTAATTATTCAGTTAAAAATATTTTTCCTTAACTCATAATAATTTTCATATAATTATTACCATTTATCATGATTTTTCAATCATTAATATCATATTAAATACCACTTAATTCTATTATCACTAATATTTATTTAATATTAAATATTAATAAAATTCTTAACATAATATTATAATATATTTATAATATCTCAAAGTATTTTTAATACTTTATTACTGACTTTAAATGATTTTAAAATATTTAAAACCATTAATAAATAACAGTCCTTAATATTAAAATATTAATATTTTTCACGACAAAATATCAAAAGTTATATTTTATAACTTAAAATATTTTTATAACCTTTAAATCATTTGAAATTCAGATAATGCACACTTAGAAGGGGGGTTGAACAAGTACGGGAGCAGTCTATGACCAATTTTTAAACTTTAAACCAAACTACTAAATTCAGTCTACTATATTGATGAATACAGCTTGCTAAATTAATATGGCCTACCGAATTGACTATTTGATTTTAAGAAAATTTCTTGCTTGAAATTATAACTTAGAAAAGAATATTTGGTGTTATTGAATTATCTCAAGATAATACAAATATTCAAACTTAGATAAAATAATTAACTAGCTTTAGTGAGTAAATTAAGTAAAGCAAGTAATAAAATTAACACCAAGATTTTTTACGTGGTTCAGCTATTACCTTCTATAATAATAGCCTAGTCCACGTCCAATACCAACTAGTATTAGAGACTCACTTTTATTTCTTTAAAAATGACCCTTGTTACAAAACAGGTTCTATCAAATTGAATTACAATAATTCACTTGAGCACACTTGCTTCCTGTGCACCAATGCACCCTTTAAACACCTATGCTTCCTTGAACCTGTTTGTAAACAAACCTTAATCCATCTGGATTAAATTTCTTTAGACAACACTTAGTTTAAAAATATAAGATTATAAATATAGAGGTCTAATGATCAAAGTAAATAAGTAATTTAACAATGCAAGGCCCAACTAATGAATGCAATGATCAAGTAATAAAAGAGTGAGATATAACCAATATGAAGCTGACGAAAATAACTGATAAATAATCTGAATAAAATTGCTCAACAACTTGAAATATTGCACCAAGAATAATTCAATAGCTCTTCAAGTATACAAGTGCAAAATATTAATTCAAGTGTTGTGTATCTCACTGATATATCAGTTCTTCTTTTTATAGCCCAAACAACCGTTGTGAAATAAAATATTTCCATTGCAAATTTTTGTTCTATTATTGAACTTTATTTACGTTGCCAACAGAATACAAATAGATAAGTAACGTTCTAAGTTTATGTCCGTTGGAAAGTATATTTTAACAGATATAGACTATGTCAAAGATATCCCACAAAGATAAAAGGTTCCGTGTAAATCACATATAGTCTATAATCATAACTTCCGCGTAATTAATGTTACTGACTCTTTCAAGTATAATCCACTTAAGGAGATAACTCACTAACATATCACAAAACTCTTTTTAAAATAAATCACTTCATAAATTGTTAGTTCCGTAATTCTTGCAAAGAGCTAACTTAGAGATTTCAAAAACTTTCCAGTATAATCATTATCTTATATTTCCAAGATATATGCAATTAATGTTACCAACAGATAATGATCACATCTCTGCCGCCACATGCTTTTATGTTTTCAACAAATCTAAATCATATGAATTCTTCTTACACACGTGTTATACAGATTATATAAAATCAGAACTCTCTTATAACACATGGCAATATAATTCATTTAAACCGGACAACATAATTTATCATTTTAATTTTACGCATGCATAATATATAAATACTAACCATCTGAAATCAGTCATGTAGTAACAGTTAGCATAAGATATAAAATTCTTATGCATGCATAAAATATTTAATCACATTTTAATGCACACATAAAATGTCCTAGAGCCTTGTATTGAAAAATTAAGTATTTGCAAAGACCTTACACATTTTTCTTAACACTCAAAACTTCAAAGTCTTTAGATAGCTATAACACAAAACATAGCAGTCAAAATATCTAATACTGGCTCCAGCCAAATTATTTTAAACAACCCATTAAAAACTGAATCATAAAACTTAAACACATATTGGTGCCAACCAAATCATTTTTAACACAAAATTCCAAAATCCAAAATACGTCTTCACAGCAATAACAGCCAGCAACAACATGTCTCCCCCTTTGTCATCACCAAAAAGAGCATCAGATATCAATATCGTCAACTTGAATCACAGGTAGAGGATGAGTAGTGAAATAGGGACAATGGAGAAAATGATGAATCCTTTCTTCCGTATAAAATTCATGAGCAAACCTAGGAGGACGAGGAATAAAGGTTTCATTGGGTAGAGGCAGGTCAAGAAAATCTCCAATGTACACGGTCATCCACTTACATCGAGACCATTCCGGGACTGGAGAGTGCATCCTATCAAAGTGTAGCTTTCTACCAACGTCATTCATACGATGAGACATAAAATCAGCAAATTCTCCAATTTGGTAACTCAAAAACTTCAGTTCTTGACTTAACTGACAAGAATTTCTATTGTTCTTCCTGTGAAGAGATTCAACCATAGCCATTGTGTGCAACTCAAATCCGACTTGTAAATCAATAAATTCATCTTCAATTTGAGAAAAACATTTATTCAAATCATTGGCCCAAATAGGCAGTTTTCCTTTTTCTAAAACCAAAAGCCTTTGTTTAACATCAAGAATATCAGAACGCATAAGCTCTTGATTTTTGAGGATTTGATTCAACATATCGACTACTTCTGGAGATGAAACTGATGTAGTAGGAAGTGTAGAAGAAGTAGGATTATCAGATGGTAAATTAGATAAGATAAAACTTGGTGGAATTGGAATAGGATCAGAAATGATTCGAACAAATGAGTCATCAACAAAAGAGATATGGGATTTTTTTAAATTAGCAGAATCAACGAATTCATTATGTGACACCACAATTTTATCATCAAGATAAATTTTGAAATGTTGAAACATTTTTGTCAAAAACAAACCATAGGGCAGACACTTTTTAACTTGTCGAATACAACTCATCATGTGGGACAACATCATAAGAGAGAAATTAAAACTGATACCTTTTAAAATCATTGCAACAACAACCAAATCTTGGTAAGTAAAATCTGCTCCACCACCTACTTATGGAAACAGATTATAACGAAGTAGTTTGTGCAAAACACATGTAAGTGGACATACATCAACAGTTTTGGGGGTAAACAGAGTTGTCAGAGATGAATCGTTCATCACAGTTTGGAGTTTTTCAAGAGGAGAAAATGGTATATTTGTAGCACCCATGAGAGTAAATGGACAAGGACCAGATGAAGAAATATTAAAAATACTTCCAAAATCGACTACTGTGAAAAACATAGACTTTCCCTTCACAAAGGACGTATAATAATCCCCATTACACTCTAAATTTGTGTAAAACTGTTGTACCAAACAGGGATATGCCCTAGTGGGGGGAAATAGCATAGAAGAAATACCACAAGAAGTGATTATTTTTTTCCAAAGATGAATTTTTGAAATAAAACAGATCCAAAATTTTCTCATAAACAAACTGTTTAATAGCAATAGAGGTTTTGAAGCGAGCTTCGAAACTTTGACCCCTAAAGAAATTATCTGGCAAATCTGAAGTAACAGAGAAAGGGTTTACCAGATTTGATGGCAATTCTGGTTGAGAAGGAGGAGGCTCTGAACCAGGAGATTGTGGGGATGTCTTTAAGAAAGGGAAGTTGGAATTTGACCCATCGGAATCATCGGAAGAGACATGAATAGATGTCTGGCGAGTTTGTCTTTTGGACTTCTTCGATGATTGCACAGTATAAGGAAATCGTGGACGATTTCCTTCTTTGATGGTGATGCCGGATGATCGTATGTTGGCTCGAGTCTTCATTCTAGTTGCAGAGATTAGAACGTTGAAGAGTAATGGAGAATTTTCTGAGTGTTTATGAAAAGAAGAGGCGTGCTGTGTTTAAGAGAGAAGTGTTAGAAGCCGAAAGGACTCCTTGAACCAATAAAAAATCTCTCAGCTTCTGTCTTTTCAAATTTTGAAACCCATAATGATATCTACCGTAAATTGTGCCGAGTAGATACGTCTCCCTTAGTCTCCGATTATGAACATATAATGTTTATCAACAGAACACATTTAAAATAATAACATGCAGATATATTGTAAATATGAGATATTTTATGCATGAACTATTTTAGTACGTGATCATATTATACCATGCACATTCCAAGTTCTCTTCTTAGGATGCAAAACCTTTCTTCACTTAAGGGTTTGGTAAAAATGTTAGTCAATTGTGTTTCTGTTGGAATAAAAATTAATTTAATTAATCCTTTTGAAACATTATCCCTTAGAAAATGATGTCTAACTTCTATATGCTTTGTACGTGAATGTAACACAGGATTTTTAAAAATATATATAGCACTAGAATTATCACAGTATATGGGCACATTATCACATAAAACATCAAAGTCACATAAAGTTTGTTTTAACCATACAATTTGAGAGCAACAACTCCTTGCAACTAGATATTCACCCTCAGTGGTTGATAAAGCAACTGAAGTTTACTTTTTACTATGCCATGTAACAAGACTGTGACCTAAAAATGTGCAAGCACCACTGATACTTTTTCTATTAATTTGACACCCTGCGTAGTCGGCATCTGAATAGCCTATTAGTTCAAGATGATTGCAGATTGGATAAAATAATCCCAAATTTATTGTACCACTTAAATATTTAAAAATTCTTTTAACAACTTGTAAATGAGATTCTTTGGTTTTTGCTTGAAAACGTGCACATAAACAAACACTATACATAATATCTGGTCTAGATGCCGTTAAATATAATAAACATCCAATCATACCTCGATATTTAGTTACCTCCACATCTATACCTTTTTCGTCAGACGTAAGTTTTATTGAAGTGCTCATTGATGTAGCTTTTGAATTTGATCCTTCAAAACCAAACCTTTTGAGTAGCTCTTTTGTATATTTGGTTTGATGGATATATATACCTTCCTTAGTTTGCTTGACTTGGAGTCCCAAAAAGTAGTTAAGTTCTCCCATTAGACTCATATCGAACTCCTTATGCATACACTTAGAAAACCACTCACAAAGGAAGTCATTAGTAGCACCAAAAATTATATCATCTACATATATTTGTACAATAATAATATTTTTATTTTCACGCTTAATAAATAAATTAGAATCAATTTTTCCTCTAACAAAACCATTTAAAAGTAAATACTTACTCAACCTTTCGTACTAAGCTCTTGGAGCTTGCTTTAGTCCATAGAGATCTTTCTTTAACTTATAGACATAATTTGGATACTTTTCATGTTCAAATCCAGGAGACTGTTTTACATATACCTCTTCATTGATGTATCCATTGAGGAAGGCGCTCTTTACGTCCATTTGATAAAGCTTAAACTTTTTATAACATGCAAATGCTAACAAGATTCAGATGGACTCTAGTCTAGCAACTGGAGCGTAAGTTTCTTCATAGTCGATCCCTTCTTATTAATTGTATCCTTGAGCTACTAGCCTTGCTTTGTTACGAGTGATTGTGGCATGCTCATCAAGCTTGTTCTTGAATACCCATTTTGTTCCAATGATAGAGACATCTTTAGGAGGAGGCATGAGTTCCCAGACTTGGCATCTTTCAAATTGTTGAAGTTCTTCTTGCATTGCCATTAGCCAGCTTTCATCTAAAATAGCTTCCTTAGCATTCTTTGGCTCAACTTGTGATAGGAATGCAGAAAATGTACATTGATTTTGTAATCCTCTCCGTGTAGTGATTCCTTTGTTTATATCTCTAATGATGTTTTCTGGTGGATGATTCTTGAGATATCTCGCAGTCTTTGGCATTTGTACATCATGTATTACCTCTTCCTGTTGAGGGAAATCTGCTTCAAGCTCCTGTGTTGTTTCTTGTTCTATTCCTTGCGAGTTTTCCAATTCACCTTGCTGGATTTATTCATTCGACTTGCTGAATAGATTCTTCTAGTTTGCTGGATTCACCGAGATCTCCAAATTTCCTGCATCCTCATCTCTTTCTTTTGGAAGATCATTGTGAGTTTTATTAAAAGTAATATGAACAGATTCTTCTACACACAGCTTGTTAATATTAAATACACGATATGCTTTACTATTCTGTGAATACCCAATGAAAATTCCTTCGTAAGATTTAGTATCAAATTTTCCTAGGTTATTACTAGTATTTAGAATAAAACATTTAGATCAAAAAAACTTTGAAATAACTTATATTTGGAATCTTATTATTTAACAGTTCATAAGGAGTCTTCAAAATGATTAGACGAATAAGTACTCTATTCAAAACATAACAAGAAGTGTTTACAGCTTCGGCCCAAAACTTTTTAGGAAGTTTACTTTCTTGTAATAAAGTTCTAGCTGTTTCTTGTAATGTCCTATTCTTTCTTACTATAACTCTATTTTGTTGAGGGGTTCTAGGAGCTGAAAATTCATGACTGATTCCTTTTTGATCAGAAAATATTATAAAGTCTTTTTAAAATTCAGTACCATGATCACTTCTTATCTTTACAAGTTTGAGACTATATTTTGTTTCCAAATTTCTTATTAATTTCTCAAATTCCTTAAATGCTTCATCTTTTGTTCTCAAAAATAATACCCATGTATATCTAGAGAAATCATCTACTATTACAAATGCATAAAACTTACCATTTATACTAGGATGTCTTTCTAGTCCAAATAGATCAAGATGAAGTAGTTGTAAAGGAGAAGAAGTTAATACCATGTTCTTTGTCGTAAACGTTGTTCTTACTTGTTTCCCGAGTTGACAAGGAACACAAATTCCCTTATTTTCATACTTTATTTTTGGCAACCCTTTGACAAGATTCTTTGAAGATAATTTCTTGATTAAGTCCATGTGAATGTGTCCCATCCTTTTATGCCATAAATTAGCCTCATCTTGTACAGATGCAAGACATAGTTCTTCATCCTGTTGCTCAAAATCAATAGTATATATATTTCCTTCTCTTTGTGCAACTAGAGTAATATTGTTAGTAGCATGGGAAATAGTGCATTTTTCTTTATCAAAACTAACTTGATGACCATTATCCATTAATTGACTGATACTAATAAGATTAAATTCAAGTCCACTAACAAGATGTACATTATCAATATTGACCTTACCATTTCCTATTTTATCTTTTCCAATTATTTCGCAGGTTCGATTATCTCCAAATGTAACTGTACCATTTTTCTTCTTGATTTTTAGCTCCATGAACTTTGATTTGTCACCAGTCATGTGATGTGATCATCCACTATCAAGAATCCATTTTTGAGATGGAACCCTCGCCTTGAGACATACCTGTCAATAAAAGATAATTCATCCTTTTGGTACCCACATCTTTTTGGGTCCTTTAATGTTAGTTGCACGTAAATCATCCTTTTTAACCCATACCTTTTAATCATATTTTTCTTAAAACAGGTTATGTCCAAATGACCTTTAATGCCACAATTTCTACATGTTGTGAAAGGAGATCAATAATTTAATCTAAAACGTGATTTTTATTTTAGCATTTTCATATTACCTTTTTTATGCATAGAATTATAACCAATTCCTTGTCTTTCAAAACTATGTCTTTGTTTACCCAATATGACATTTAAATTTTTTTCACCTTGAACGAATTTAGCAAGAGATGATTTTAGTGAATCTATTTCTTTTTGAAGTTCGTTATTTGGAAAGGTTTTAACAGGTGATTTATCACTAAATGTATCAATACACACATCTCTCATTTTTAGTTCATTAGTCAATTTTTGGACTTCATTATTAAAAAAATTTACCTTATTGAAAAGAATTTTGTTATAATTATCTAAATAATCAATTTTAGCAATCAAAACCTTTTCTTCTTTACATATAGATTCTTTTTCAGTATCTTTCTTTTCATCTATTAAGGAGTCTACTTCACCCATTAATGTATTTACCAAATCTTTCAAATATGCATTCTTTTCTTTTAATTTATTATTTTCTTGTTTCAAAGAATTAAACTCAAAACTGGATACCTCGTTTGATTCACCTTCTATTCCCATGAAGCATACTTGAGCTATTTCATCCTTGGAATCAACATCAACTTTAGATTCTTCTTCATCACTCCAAGTGACAAGTGCCTTGATTCTCTTATTATCCTTGAAGCCTGTTTTGCCTTTGTTCTTTAGTTGAAAACAGTCCTTCTTGAAGTGCCCTGGACCTCCACATTCAAAACACGTCTCCTCAGTTTGCTTTCCTTTGCCTTTATTCGAGTTGAAGGTATTCTTTCATTTGTTCTTCCTTTGTAGAAGTCCTTTGAGTCTCATTGACATCATGGCTATCTCTTCATCCGAATCATCATCAAGCTCTTCTTCATTTCCTGCATTAAGAGCTAAAACCTTTCTTCGAGGGGTTTCCTCCTCATCGTCATACCTCTTTAACTGATGTTCATATTTCTCAAGTTCACCAAAAAGAGTTAGTGTATCCATAGTTGAAATAGCAGAGGAATCTTGAAGAGTAGTAATTTTAGAAGCAAACCTTTTGGGCATAGCCCGAAGTAACTTATGGCTAATCTCACTTTGTGGAATGGATTTGTCGAGTAGCTTTAAGGAGTTCAGAAGAACAAGAAACCATGCTTGAGCCATCTTTATGGTTTCATCTTTCTTGAGTTTGAACATTTCATAATCGTTCATTAGCATACTTAGTTTCACTTCTCGAACCTTGGATGTTCCTTCATGGTTCACTCCTAGAGTATCCCAAATTTCCTTAGCTGTGTTGCATAAGGAAACTTTGTCAATCTCAGATTGTACCATGCTGCTAAGTAGTGTGTTCATAGCCCTTGAATCATAGGAAACCATGATAGGCTCAGTTGAGTCCATCTCTATCAAAGTCTTTGGAGTACCGTCATCTTTTCTTGGAATAACTGGTCCATTCTCCACAACCCACCATTCCCAAGGATCTCTTTTAAGGTAGATCCTCATTCGGAATTTCTGAAAGTTATAGTTTTCTGTTCCATACAACAAAGGAGGTCTATTGGTTGATTGACCTTTTTGATTGTTGTTCCTGAACTGTGCCATGTCAGAATCTTTCCCTACAAGTCACCTTTAAGACCAAGTAAGTAGAGCCTTCCTTTGATACCAATTGAAAATCAGATAAGGCACACTTAGAAGGGGGGGGGGTTGAATAAGTGTGAGAGTAATCTATGACCAATTTTTAAACTTTAAACCAAACTACTAAATTCAGCCTACTATATTGATGAATGCAGCTTGCTGAATTAATATGGCCTACCGAATTTACTATTTGATTTTAAGAAAATTTCTTGCTTGAAATTATAACTTAGAAAAGAATATTTGGTGTTATTGAATTATCTCAAGATAATGCAAATATTCAAACTTAGATAAAATAATTAACTAGCTTTAGTGAGTAAATAAAGTAAAGCAAGTAATAAAATCAACACCAAGATTTTTTACGTGGTTCAGCTATTACCCTCTATAATAATAGCCTAGTCCACGTCCAATACCAACTAGTATTGGAGACTCACTTTTATTTCTTTAAAAATGACCCTTGTTACAAAACAGATTCTATCAAATTGAATTACAATAATTCACTTGAGCACACTTGCTCCCTGTGCACCAATGCACCCCTTAAGCACCTATGCTTCCTTGAACCTGTTTGTAAACAAACCTTAATCCACCTGGATTAAATTCCTTTAGACAACACTTAGTCTAAAAATATAAGATTACAAATGTAGAGGTCTAATGATCAAAGCAAATAAGCAATTTAACAATGCAAGGCTCAACTAATGAATGCAATGATGAAGTAATAAAAGAGAGAGATATCACCAATATGAAGCTCACGAAAATAGTTGATAAATAATCTGAATAAAATTGCTCAACAGCTGGAAATACTGCACCAAGAATAATTCAATACCTCTTCAAGTATACAAGAGCAAAATATTAATTCAAGTGTTGTGTATCTCACTAGTATATCAGTTCTTCTTTTTATAGCCCAAACAACCGTTGTGAAATAAAATATTTTCGTTGCAAATTTTTGTTTTGTTATTAAACTTTATTTACGTTGCCAACAGAATACTAATAGATAAGTTGTAAGACCCCAACTTTTTATGAATAAATTTGATTTTCCTCTATTTATTATTTGGAAATAGTAAGGGTTTATTTGATTAATGTGGTTAGTTATGGGCAAAATACGCAAATATTTTTAAATAAGCAAGTGGTTATAAAATATTCTTGTTGTCGGGAAATATTCGTTTGGTCGTGGAATATTCTTGCTATCGGGGAATATTTGTACGACGACGCAGCCTTTTGTGGGCCCCATAACGGAAAGCGATTGGATGAAGAAAATGACAAGTATAATTTGTTCATAAATAACGACGTAGTTGTTACCGTTAATACTGTTGGAATACCCGGTGGTTAAAATACAGTAATACGCGTTGTTGTACAGTAACACACATTATTGCACCAATTATTGATTCTTACGTAAGAAGGCACTACTCAATAATTGTTACAGTAATTACTGTTTAATATTTTATTTTATTGATTCAATAATTGCTACGTTGATATTTTATATTATTGTTGTTTCAATAATTGTCACTACACAATATTTTCCATTATTAGATCAACAATTCATATTATTTGAATAATATTATTAGATATCATTATTGACAATTCTAGAAAGTTCTGTCTAAGGAGAGGTTTGGTCACCTAATTGTGCGCCAGTAAGGAGAAATCCTTATTGAAAAGCCCCCTCTTTCCTGGGAACGACCTGGTTGTCAGTATTGTGATTCTGTAATATTATTTGTGAATAATTAATTATTGATTTATATGATGAGGAAAATATTCATTTTATGTGGATATGGATGGAGAAAATTTTTAATGTGACAACTGTTAAAAATTGATATTTTATCTTTTCTGATAAAAAATTTATTTAAATATATTATTATATTATAATAATATAATAATGGTGATATTTTTTCAATGAATGTGGGATATATGAATAAATGAGGAGGAAGAGTATTTTTGTTACTAAAAATATTTAAAACATGTTTTTCATGTTTGTGGACCCCATTTCTTGACTAAAATTTGATTATACCCTGTAAAATCGTTCGTTTATGGATTTCGGTCAATTTCTGTTTAGAATTTAGAAAGACTTTCTTCTGCAAAGTTGTAGAGAATGGAATTACCTATGGAACGAGCATGAGATTTGAATTTTTCTGATAAAAGGGCTATTTATTATGAATTATTGAAGTTCCGAATTAATTGATTATTATTCTTTTTGGAGTTTTAAGTGACTTTTGCATGAAAAACGTTTTTGTGACTTTTGGTGAGGTGTGTGGATAATTTTGGACCAAGTTTGTGTGCGTAGGAAAGTTAATAAAATATATTATTAGTTTATTAAATTTTATGCTTTGATGTTCTAAGCATTTTTCTATAAATAGAGTGCTTAGGTTAGAATTAAAAATCACACTAGCAACTGAAATCTTCTCTCTCTATATTATCGAGCGTATTCTTGTGAGTATTTTGATATCTTGAGTGTTGCTATACAGTGCAAGTTTCTTTCAGCATTATATCTGATATTCCAGCCAAAAGTATTATTCTTTTGAGGTAAGGGATGTTATTTTTTTTATAAATGATATAATTTATTTCAATATCATTATACCGGAATATTGGTAAGATTTTTCTTGTGAAATTTTTATCTTTTCATGTCGGGGTTACTATTCACGAGTTACTATTCACGAGTTACTATTCATGAGTTACTATTTACGAGTTACTATTCACGAGTACTATTCACAAAGCATGATTTTTTTTGTGTAATTTCTACTTTTTAGTGTCGGAGTTACTATTTATGTATACGGCACTATTCATGGATACGATACTATTCACGAATACGGCACTATTTACAGAAAAATTAAATTTTCTTTTCTGTGTCCAAGATTGTCTGTTATGGTTCCTATCTTTGATTGGATCTATGTTTTGATCTTCATTTTTGAATTCTGCTCCACAATAGTTATTATGGAGTATTTTTAAATATGGATAAACCGAAGTACGAATCCTTACTATTTGTTCTTTTGTCTCACTGGATTCGTTTTCTTTAAAACATATTTTTCATCATCCTCAGTCCTAAATGATGATATTACTGAATATCTTTGGCCTGTAGTACAAAGATGAATGATTTCTTGATGAATATCTTTGGCCCGTAGTGCAAAGATGAACAGGTGTTGAGATGAACATGACCGACTGATTAATATCTTTGGCCTGTAGTGCAAAGATGACTATTTGATTCAAGATGTATATTGATTGATGTTACAGGGATAAAATATCGATGATGGACTTTTAAATTCATAGATGATAGTAGATTTCATTCTCTACTTAACTCTTCTAATGAATTGTTATTTCCGCTGTAGTTGTTGATCTAAAACTTGTTGTTTATTGTATTCTATCAGATTTTTCCCTGTTGAGGACTAACGATAATTTATTCTATATTATCTTAGTCATAATATTCTTTACTGGGCTAGTTGAGCTCACCCTTTTCCTTTTTGTTCTATTTTTCTTCTCAAGAGGCGAGAATATAGCGGGTACTAGTCGGGGTATGGAATGATGGTTCAAGATAGTTATTTTAGTAGTCCTCACTATTTTGTAAAATAGTGTATCAATAATTGTAATGAGGACTCCATTTGAGTTTGAATACTATCTAGATGATAATATTTGTATTTAAACTCACAGTATATGTGTTGTCGTATTTTGCACGACAATTGTAATAATAAAGTTGTAGTTGTTTTCTGTACCATGTATTTGGTGACTCAGAATGGGTTGGGTGGAATGAACCTATTTTGGGGGCGTCACAGTTGGTATCAAAGCTTAGGGATATGATCTCTGGCGGAGATCGGGAAATAGAACTAGGAGGGAGAGTAAATCCTTCGCTAGTGTGTACTACCTAAGCTTATTTGGTATTTAATGAGTCAATCAGAGCATAGGGTTAATATGTGATATGTTAATTTAATTAACCCTTATTTTATGGCAGTATTTGAGAATGACAGCGAAAAATATTAACAATGGAGTGAATGAGATCTTGGAGACACTTCTAATCTCCAACTAGGATAATGTGATGTCAGGCGAAGAAGGAATTAGAGATATCCATGTGGTGAGTGAAGAATTAATAGTTGCACCCGAGATAGCCGCAGAGGTAGCAACTGAGAGTGAGGAAGAAGAGGAAGAAGAGGAACCTGAGGATAATTTATTAGAAGAATTTTATGATCGAAATTTAGAATTACAAAATCGTATTCATGAGTTAGAAGAGAAGGCTGAAGAACGGCAAGCGATCGTGGAACAAAGAGATGTAACAATTCAAAATTGTGTTACCCGATGTGCGATGCTTGAACAGAAGCACTCTTTGGCAGAGTATAAGATATTAGAGCTAGAATCTGAGAATGCTATGATCAAAGTTCTGATGAAAGAAGAAGCAACCGAACGAATGAGAATAAAGGATTCATGGGTAAAAGCCGCACGACGCATTGATATTGTAGAAAAAGACATCCGATCCAATAAGGCCAAAATGGATGAAATGGATTTTGCTTTTTGGACAACAATTGGGAGAATCCAACATCGAGTTCGGAATTATCCTGTGAAGAGCGGTCAACCCCAATTCGATATGGATCGGAGAGTAATGATCCAAATCATGGATCAGGAATGCGACGAAGCAATGAAGGGTGGAATGTACTCTATAGCAAAGTTAAGTCCAGATGGGACGGTGACACCAAAGGCGGATACAAACAAAACAAGGTCGGTGGCTTCAGGAAAAGCGTTTGTCGTGACTGTCCAAAATGCGAGGAACCCGAACGAAGTTATCACGAGTTAGTTAATCATAAAGTATTCTTACGAAGTTTATACCTTATTAGATACCGGTTCTACCTTATACTCAACGTTTAAACTTGACTCCGGAGAAAATTAGACTTTGACTTAACTGTTGAAACTCCGTTAGGAGAAACTTTCGTTACATCCACTGTTTATAAATCGTGTTTGATCGAAGTTGGCACCATCACATTACCTGTTAACCTTATTTCTTTAATGATACTTGCTTTTGATGTGATTTTAGGAATTGATTGATTAACTAGTCATCATGCCAAAATTGATTGCTTTCGTAAAGTTGTTAGTTTTCATATTCCTAAGCAATCTGTTATTTGAATTCAAGCAACCAAACCATTGAAGTCAAACACTTTCATATCAAGCCATAAAGTCATTCGTTTATTGAAAAATGGATGTCAAGTTTTCTTAGCCCATGTTATGGACTTGAACAAAAATACGTCAGATTTGAATGATATTTTTATTGTTAGTAAATTTCCTGATGTATTTCCTGAAGAATTTCTTGGCTTACTCCCAAAGTGTGATATTGAATTTTGTATCGACTTTGAACCCGGTACAAAATCTATTTCTAAAATCTCATATCGAATGGCTCCAATTGAACTTCAGGAGTTAAAAATTCAACTATAAAATTTGGTACCCGAGCCTCTATCTGGTGACTTCCTTTGTGGAATGCACCAAAGCCAGACTCTCTGTAGGGGACGCCATATTTGTGTGGTAGTAAACTGATAGATACCATTGTGACGTGATATCCAAGATTGGGATATGAGTCATAGTTGAGAGCAACCTAAGTCAGTAATCGAAATACGTAGCTTTCTAGGCTTAGTTGGTTATTATCGGAGATTTGTGAAAAGATTTTCTCGAATCGCTACTCCATTAACTCAGCTGACTTGAAAAGATACAAAATTAGAATGGAGCAAGGAATGTGGGAAGAGCTTCGAAGAACTCAAGAGGAGACTCATTTCGGCACATGTTCTGACCATATCATCCTAAAAAAGCGAACATGTTAGCTGATTGTATACGAGTACGAGTGCGATATTGTCAAAGACCCATTTCATATAACTTACAAATGATAGATATGGAGTTAAAGACTCTAGGAACTCACATGATGAAATACGAGTAGAATCGACCTTAATCGATAAAGTTAAGGCTGCTCAAGCTACAGACCTGGAGCTGATGAATATGAAGAAGAAGGTGGAAGAAGGCGTTATTCTAGAAGTAAGAGTCGATGAAGAGAAGAAAGCTCAAACCTTCGATTTATTAGTTCATTTGAAATCCTCGATAGAATAGAAACTGTGGCCTATGGACTCGTTTTATCGCTAAGTATGTCGCGTGTTCATAATATTTTTCACGTATCGATGTTACATAAATATGTGGACGACCCGAACCACATTATTGAGTTAGAACCAGACGAGATAGCCGAAGATTTAACGTACGAGGAGGTACCAGTCAAGATCTTGGATAAGAAGTAGCATGTACTACGCTCAAAGGTTATACCTAAAGTCAAGGTTTTATGGATCGAAATACCAGGTACGTACGTCAATTTCGAGGACAAAATTTCATAAGGAGGGGAGGTTGTAAGACCCCAACTTTTTATAAATAAAATTAATTTTCCTCTATTTATTATTTTGAAATAGTAAGGGTTTATTTGATTAATATGGTTAGTTATGGGTAAAATGCGCAAATATTTTTAAATAAGCAAGTGGTTATAAAATATTCATTGTTGTCGGGGAATATTCGTTTGGTCGCAGAATATTCTTGCTGTCGGGGAATATTCGTACCATGGCGCAGCCTTTTGTGGGCCCCATAACGGAAAGCGATTGGATGAAGAAAACGACAAGTATAAGTTGTTTATAAATAACGGCATAGTTGTTACCGTTAACAATATTGGAATACCCGGTGGTTAAAACACAGTAATACGAGTTGTTGTACAGTAGCACACGGTATTGCACCAATTATTGATTCTTACGTAAGAAGGCACTACTCAATAATTGTTACAGTAATTACTATTCAATATTTTATTTTATTGATTCAATAATTGCTACGTTGATATTTTATATTATTGTTGTTTCAATAATTGTCACTACACAGTATTTTTCATTATCAGATCAATAATTCATATTATTTGAATAATATTATTAGATAACATTATTGGTAATGTCTAGAAAGTTCTGTCTAAGGAGAGATTTGGTCACCTAATTGCGCGCCAGTAAGGAGAAATTCTTATTGAAAAGCCCTCTCTTTCCTGGGAATGGCCTGGTTGTCAGTATTGTGATTCTGTAATACTATTTGTAAATAATTAATTATTGATTTATATGATGAGGAAAATATTCATTTTATGTGGATATGGATGGAGAAATTTTTTAATGTGACAACTGTTGAAAATTGATATTTTATCTTTTCTGATAAAAAATTCATTTAAATATATTATTATATTATAATAATATAATAATGATGATATTTTTACAATGAATGTGGGATATATGAATAAATGAGGAGGAATAGTATTTTTGTTACTAAAAATATTTAAAACATGTTTTTCATATTTGTGGACCCCATTTCTTGACTAAAATTTGATTATACCCTGTAAAATCTTCCGTTTATGGATTTCGATCAATTTCTGTTTGGAATTTAGAAAAACTTTCTTCTGCAAAGTTGTAGAGAATGAAATATCTTATGGAATGGACATGAGATTTGAATTTTTCTTATAAAAGGCTATTTATTATGAATTATTGAAGTTCCGGATTAATTGATTAATTTTTTTTTTGGAGTTTTAAGTGACTTTTGCATGAAAAACGTTTTTGTGACTTTTGGTGAGGTGTGTGGCTGATTTTGGACCAAGTTTGTGTGCATAGGAAAGTTAATAAAATATATTATTATTTTATTAAATTTTCTGCTTTGGTGTTCTAAGCATTTTCCTATAAATAGGGTGCTTAGGTTAAAATTAAAAATCACACCAGAAACTGAAATCTTCTTTCTCTATATTATCGAGCGTATTCTTGTGAGTATTTTGATATCTTGAGTGTTGCTATACGGTGCAAGTTTCTTTCAGCATTATATCTGATATTCCAGCCAGAAGTATTATTCTTTTGAGGTAAGTGATGTTATTTTTTTTATAAATGATATTATTTCTTTTAATATCATTATACCGGAATATTGGTAAGATTTTTCTTGTGAAATTCTTATCTTTTCATGTCGAGGTTACTATTCACGAGTTACTATTCACGAGTTACTATTTACGAGTTACTATTTACGAGTTACTATTCACGAGTACTATTCACAAAGCATGATATTTTTTGTGTGGAATTTCTACTTTTTAGTGTCGGAGTTACTATTCATGTATACGACACTATTCACGTATACGACACAATTCACGAATACGGCACTATTCACAGAAAAATTAAATTTTCTTTTCTGTGTCAAAGATTGTCTGTTATGGTTCCTATCTTTGATTGGATCTATATTTTGATCTTCATTTTTGAATTCTGCTCCACAATAGTTATTATGGAGTATTTTTAAACATGGATAAACCAAAGTACGAGTCCTTACTATTTGTGTCTTTGTCTCACTGGATTAGTTTTCTTTAAAATATATTTTTCATCATCCTCAGTCCTAAATGATGATATTACTGAATATCTTTGGCCTGTAGTGCAAAGATGAATGATTTTTTGATGAATATCTTTGGCCCGTAGTGCAAAGATGAACAGGTGTTGAGATGAACATGACCGACTGATTAATATCTTTGGCCTGTAGTGCAAAGATAACAATTTGATTCAAGATGTATATTGATAGATGTTACAGGGATAAAATATCGATGATGGACTTTTAAATTCATAGATGATAGTAGATTTCATTATCTACTTAACTCTTCTAATGAATTGTTGTTTCCGCTGCAGTTGTTGATCTAAAACTTGTTGTTTATTGTATTCTATCAGATTTTTCCCTGTTGAGAACTAACGATAATTTGTTCTATATTATCTTAGTCATAATATTCTTTACTGGGCTAGTTGAGCTCACCCTTTTCCTTTTTGTTCCATTTTTCTTCTTAGGAGGCCAGAATGTAGCGGGTACTAGTCGGGGTATGGAATGATGGTTCAAGATAGTTATTTTAGTAGTCCTCACTATTTTGTAAAATAGTGTATCAATAATTGTAATGAGAACTCCATTTGAGTTTGAATACTGTCTAGATGACAATATTTGTATTTAAACTCACGTATATGTGTTGTCGTATTTTGCACGACAATTGTAATAATAAAGTTGTAGTTATTTTCTGTACCATGTATTTGGCGACTCAGAATGGGTTGGGTGGAATGAACCTATTTTGGGGGCGTCACATAAGTAACGTTCTAAGTTTATGTCCGTTGGAAAGTATATTTTAACAGATATAGACTATGTCAAAGATATCCCACAAAGATAAAAGGTTTCGTGTAAATCACACATAGTCTATAATCATAACTTTCGCGTAATTAATGTTACTGTCTCTTTCAAGTATAATCCACTTAAGGAGTTAACCCACTAACATATCACAGAACTCTTTTTAAAATAAATCACTTCACAAAGTGTTAGTTCCGTAATTCTTGCAAAGAGCTAACTTAGAGATTTCAAAAACTTTCCAATATAATCATTATCTTATATTTCCAAGATATATGCAATTAATCCTACCAACAGATAATGATCACATCTTTGCCGCCACATGCTTTTATGTTTCCAACAAATCTAAATCATATGAATTCTTCTTACACATGTGTTATACAGATTATATAAAATCAGAACTCTCTTATAACACATGGCAATATAATTCATTTAAGCCGGACAACATAATTGATCATTTTAATTTTACGCATACGTAATATATAAATACTAACCATCTGAAATCAGTCATATAGTAACAATTAGCATAAGATATAAAATTCTTAAGCATGCACAAAATATTTAATCACATTTTAATGCACACATAAAATGCCCTAGAGCCTTGTATTGAAAAATTCAGTATTTGCAATGACCTTACACATTTTTCTTAAGACTCAAAACTTCAAAGTCTTTAGACAACAATCCTTTCATCAACTTCCTGAAATTTCATAATAAACAAATTAGTTCATATTATCAAGTCATCATCAAAACAATAAGGTTAGAATATTAACAAGTTAACATTCTCCCCCTTTTTGATGATGACAACACCAAAAATTATAACTCCCCCTGAATTCATGCATATTTAAAATTTCAGAAGGAAACAAACATAATCCTAAATAATTACCATCATGCCTTTTGTTTAGGCATAATTTAACCTACAAGATTGTTAGCTATAACAAATATTAGATAGCTATAACACAAAACATAGCAGTCATAATATCTAATACTGGCTCCAGCCAAATTGTTTTAAACAACCCATTAAAAATAGAATCATAAAACTTAAACACATATTGGTGCCAACCAAATCATTTTTAACACAAAATTCCAAAATCCAAAATACGTCTTCACAGTAATAACAACCAGCAACAACATGTCTCCCCTTTTGTCATCACTAAAAAAGAGCATCAGATATCAATATCATTAACGTGAATCACAAGTAGAGGACGAGTAGTGAAATAGGGACGATGGATAAGACGATGAATCCTTTATTCCATAGAAAATTCATGAGCAAACCTAGTAGGACGAGGAATAAAGGTTTCATTGGGCAGGTCAAGAAAATCTCCAATGTACTCGGCCATCCAATTACATCGAGGCCATTCTGGAACTGGAGAGTGCATCCTGTCAAAGTGTAGCTTTCTACCAACGTCATTCATACGATGAGACATAAAATTAGCAAATTCTCCAATTTGGTAACTCACAAACTTCAGTTCTTAACTTAACTGACAAGAATTTCTATTGATCTTCCTGTGAAGAGATTCAACCATAGCCATTGTGTGCAATTCAAATCCGGCTTGTAAATCAATAAATTCATTTTCAATTTGAGAAAAACATTTATTTAAATCATTGGCCCGAATAGGCAGTTTTCCTTTTTCTAAAACCAAAAGCCTTTGTTTAACATCAAGAATATCAGAACGCATAAGCTCTTGATTTTTGAGGATTTGAGTCAACATATCAACTACTTCTGGAGATGTAACTGATGTAGTAGCAAGTGTAGAAGAAGTAGGATTATCAGATGGTAAATTAGATGAGATAAAACTTGGTGGAATTGGAATAGGATCAGGAACGATTCGAACAAATGAGCCATCAACAAAAGAGATATGGGATTGTTTTAAATTAGCAGAATCAACAAATTCATTGTGTGACACCACAATTTCTGTGACGAACGAGAATTTTGTAATTTAATTTTAATATTTATTGAATTAAATAAATATTTTTCGATGATTTAATTATTAGAGTTAATAATTAATTGATGCAATTGTGGTAGATTAATTTAATCATATGTGTTACAGTTATTAAATTAATGTAGAGAATTTTATTATTCAAGTATGTGATTATGTGAGCTTATTGAATTAAATGAATTATTTAATTAAGCATAATGTTATTTAATTAATTTAATTATTAATTAGAGAATTAATAAATTGACATTATTTATTAATGAGATAATTGAATATATGATTATGTGAATTTGTGAGTAATTATTATATTTTATTTAAAGTAAATTAAATAAAATATGGGATTTATTTTATAAAGAGGGTGACATTATTAAACCATATTGTAAAGGTTTTATTAAATTAAATGGTTTTGTAATTTATTTAACTAGCCAAACATGGCATTATGAGGAGTTAAGGCCAGTTAACCCATGACTGGGTAACTGACCACCAACGCGTCAGTTGTTTATTATTTAGTTACGTATTCTTTTATTTCTTCTTCATAATTGCCTAAGTCTAGGAAGCATCATAGAAAGAAATACAGAGAAAAAGTAGAGAGTCATAGAGAATTCAGAGAGAAAAGTTAGAATTTGTGAGTGCGTACTTATCAATTAGAAAGGATCATCATTGATCACATCTTCTAAATTACTCAGGGTAATTTTTCCAAACCCAATTCCTATTTCATGTCTTTTAGTTTTCAAAGAATGGCTTTCGCATTTTTCTGTAAATCTCTGTATTTGGGAGATATGAGATAATTATAAGTTTATATATGGGTTGATATGTATCAAATTGTGTTTAATTATATATATGATGTAAACCATAACATCAAATTCGTGAAAGCATGTCGTACGTATGTTTTTCAAAATAAACAGAGTACGTGATATGACCATATGGCCTTATATGTGATAATTGATGTATTGATTATATATTATCCCTAAATTTTACACCCTTATATTATTGAGCATGTTAATACGAAGTGATCAAGCTTTAAACGAACGGATTTGGCCTTATAACGAATCCGTAGTGTTAAATTATAAGTTTTGTTCAAAATCCTCAAGAACTTCAAGAACAGTCTAAATTTTTATGATTTAAATATGTGATTATATGTTTTAATAGGTTAAAATCACTTTATAGATGTTGTATTATGATTATGCATGAATTATAACATGTGGGTATATGTGATTTGGTGAAATTAGTGTTAAAAATGTGTTGATTTCGCTGAACTCTGTGTTCTTCGCGAACTGAGATTCAGTTTCTGGGGTCTCGCGCCGCGGCGCCAGCTCTAGAACTGATTTCTCGCGTCGCAGTGCCACAGCGTTCGCAGCGCCAAGACTCAAGCCACGGCGCCACAGCGCCGCAGCGCCAAGGGCTCGGCCACAGCGCCATCGCGCCGCAGCGCGACTCCTTAGCACATTAGTGGCGCCGCAGCGCCACTCTCCAGAAAATGTCAGAAATGTATTTTTAAAATGTTAAAGTCTAACAAGTGTTAGTGGATTGATGTAATGAACATGTAATCATGTTAGAGGTATTATGAGATGATAAAATAGTTGTGTAACATGTAATAAAATATTATATGTGAATTGAATTATTAAATATATAATTAGTTTGATAATTCATGAAGTATAAATTATGTGACAACGTGATAATTTGACTAAGTTTAGTCAATAATTAAAGTAGACAACGAGAATGAGTTTATATTGATTAGTTAATTTATAATTAACTGGTATTGTGTATATGAATGGTATGTAGGATTTAATTCAAAGAACGTGCTTAGTTAAAGTGTAATCTACGCACGAAGCAAGTATCCTATCCCTAACTCCATTCTATTGAGCAAGTTTATTTAAACTTAAACGTTACTTTTATGTCGAGCAAGTTTTCCTAACCCCACTTGTCATTATTGTTCAAGTTTATTATTTACTTTGAA
Source organism: Panax notoginseng (assembly GCA_016801055.1). Classification (NCBI taxonomy): domain Eukaryota; kingdom Viridiplantae; phylum Streptophyta; class Magnoliopsida; order Apiales; family Araliaceae; genus Panax; species Panax notoginseng. Next base: position 116,302,578 of record CM029023.1, read on the forward strand.
TAAATTATCCTTGTTATTATTCAAGTTCAAGCATGATATTAAAGATTAATTATATTTCCAAAGCATGATTCAGTTATACAATAATTGTCCTATTGTATACTTTTGAGATTATTATTCTAATCAAATATCAATTATTGTTGAACCTTATTAGACTAGTGAACCTTATTGATTCAACTAGTCCATAGTTGATGAGCGTTCTAAATTTCAGAACCCTTGATGAAAGTATCCAAACCAAACTTGCTTTGGTGCGGACTCGAATGTTAAACTGAGATGAACAACCCTGTATAGGGGATTAATTACGCTTTAGCGTTAAGATATTGTGCACAGTATGGTACTAAGGGCTGATCCCCCTAAGTACGAGAAGAAGGTCCATAGTCTTATGACTGTTAAAGGTTTCAAGTATATTTCTTGTTAACCTAGGACATAGTTCAAGGTCTTATGACCCTCAGTATTCTTTTGATTCATGTTATTTATTCTTGATTCAAAAGTTGAGCTTTATTCAGATGTCGTTGATTATTCGCATGTTATTGTACTGTTGTTTCATTTTTATACTTGTGGGCATTTGTGCTCACTCTTGCTTAATAATAACATTGCAGTTAAGAACGAAAGAAGCGATGAACCTTCCACTAGTAAGGGCAAGGGCAAAGTTAGCAAGTGATGAAGACTTGTTATTTCTTAAATTGATGATGTATTTATGTTTAAGATTTATGTTGTTGTTAATGACTTAATTGTTTAGAATTCCGCACAGATGTTTTAAGGTTAGAGTAACCTGGGATTTATTTATGATTCAGTTGATGTAACCCTTAAGGGAAGAGATTTTATTATGATTTCTATCTATTGTATGGTTTGATATTATTTATGGGTAGATAAATAGATGATGCTTGTACAGTGAACACCAAATCCCGTGGAATCGAAGTACCCGGATTTGGGGGTGTCACAGGTTGGTATCAAAGCTGTAGGTTATGAACCTTAGGTGGGGGAAACAACCTTAGGTAGTAGCCTTATAGAAGAAGATAGAAATTGAAAACTCTTATCGAGTTATAAGAAATGAATTTTTATAATTCATTGAAGATAATAAAATACATTATGTGTTTATGTGTTAAGTATGCGTTAGATAGTATGACTTAGTAACTAAAACTTAAAATTTTGTTGTCAGGATGACGAATGATGGAGAAGCTAGTCAAGCTGAGGAGGGACCCCATTTACCTATAGTACCTACTGAGGAGGGATCTCGTGTACTTGTAGGACCGACTGAGGAGGAGCCCCGAGACATTCATGTCGTTAGGGAGCAGCTGGTGCAGAGGGTTTCATCTCCATTGATCACCGTTGTTGGTCAGGAGCATGAACCTGAGATTGATCCTGAGGAGGGTCCTGAGGAGGAGTTTGATGAGGAGGAAGAAGAAGTGGAGCTACCACGGTACACTGTTGATGCTGAGATGTATGACACACTATACGGTCGTAACGTGGAGTTACAAGATGAGGCTCAGGAATTGACTGAGCGAGCGACTGTTCAGCAGTCTACTTTAGAGGAGAAGGATAGAGAGATTGTGACCCTTCATACACGTTTAGGAAATGTGGAGTAGGATCTGGTTCATGAGAAGGGTCAAACCAAAGATAAAACCGAGGAGATAGAGAAGCTGAAGAAGGAACTGAAGGAAACCTCCGGAAGACTGAAAATAGCAGAGGAAGGATGGGTAAGAGAATCACATCGAGCTGATCGTGCAGAAAATAATAGTCGTGCAAAGAAGGCAAAGCTTAAAGACACGTATGCCACACTTAATCATGCAATGGATGAGGTTCAAGAGCGAGTGTTAAGGTACCCCATCCAGTTTGAAGGACTTCCATCGTATATGTTGGATCGCAGAACGATGTCTCGTATCATGAATGAGGAGCGTGGCAAGGCTATTGAGCACCTTGGAAGACAGGAATAGAATCTGTTTATTTATGTGAAAGACTTATATAGTTTTATGTAAATTCCGATGTGTTTATGAACTAAGGAATATGTTAATATTTGAATGTTTTGAATCCTGTGGATTCCTTATTCCAGGATAGATGATGTAAATAGCAGTATGCTATAGTTTGATGTTAAAACTTTTTATTTGAATGAAAAGATATCAAGTTGTTTGAGATGATGTGTTAAGTGATATGTTAAATTGTTGAGTAATGTCTTAACTATGTAGACAAATAAATAAAGTTCTAATAAACGTTTATTTAACAGAAAAATGCCGCCAAGGAGAAGACAACAACGTCAACCGGCTCAGGAAGGGTCAACCAATAATAACAATAATGCCAACGTTAATCCAGTTCAACAGCTAGTTAATTTACTAACTGGAGTCATAAATAACCAACCGCAAGCTCCACCTAGCACAACGTTTAAAGATTTTAAGGCGGTGGGACTGCCAGAGTTCAAAGGTTCCAGAAACCCGATCGAGGCTCAAACGTGGGTGATGGAAATGGAGAAGGTTTTCGACGTTGCTAGGGTTCGAGAAGATCAGAAGACCGTTTTTGCGACATTTATGCTGAAGTCTGAGGCTAGCTACTGGTGGCAGGCAAACAAGATACGAGGAGGTGAATGTGTAATTACGTGGGAGAGATTCAAAGAGATATTTTTCGAAATGTATTTCCCAGCTAGTTCGCAGAATCAGATGGAGGTGCAATTTCTGGAACTGAAACAGGGAAACATGAGCGTGCCTGAATACGCGGCTAAATTCGATGAGTTGGCAAGGTTTGTCCCGTATCAAGTACACACTGACGAGAGGAAAGCCAGACGATTCGAACAAGGACTGAAGCCTTGGGTATACAGCAAGGTATCAATGTTTCAACTTAACACGTTTGCGGGAGTTTTGGAAAAGGCCATTCTCGCGGAAGGAGGAAGTGATGCAGTGACTAAGTACAACTAAGAACAGAAAAAGAAAAAAAGTGAGAATGAAGGTAATAACAAGACTGGTGGAAGTACTACTGGGAATAATAATAATCAGAAGAGGAAGTGGACGGATAACTCGACAGCTGGAAGTCAACACGGAGGGCAGAAAAAGAAGATAGAAGCATGTCCGACTTGCGGCAAGGCACATCTAGGAGTTTGTTTGAAAGGAAAGAGAGTGTGCTACAATTATGGTCAGGAAGGCCACATAGCACCAAATTGTCCAAACCCAAAGAAGGGTGCTTGTTTCAACTGTGGTTCGAAAGATCATTTAGCAAGAGACTGTCCCAAGAAGGGATCGGGAGGATCAGGACAAGGAGGAAACCGGGGAAATAGCAGTGGAAATACCTTAACCATCACCGGACCACCTGCAACAAACCGACCAACTGCCAGAACTTTCAATATGACGGTGCAGGATGCAATCCAGTCTCGTGATGTGGTGTTAGGTATCATTCCGATCAATAAAATTAATGCTTACGTTTTATTTGATTCGGGTGCTACTTGTTCCTTTATATCTGATGACTTTGCTAATAGTTTAGATTTGCTTAAGGATGAATTGGAATATCCCATGATTATAGAAATTGCGAATAGAGAGATAATTCCTGTTAAGCATGTGTATAAGAACTGTAGGGTGGATATTAAGGGTAATATCATGAATGTAGATCTTATCCCTATTCGATTGGGGGAATTTGACGTTATATTGGGTATGGATTGGCTATCCAATTATAGGGTTGTAATTGACTGCCAAAAGAAGCGTATTAACCTTATGACTCCGTCAAAGGTTGTGTTTTATGGTAGCAAGTCGCCTAGATAAGCGAGTTATCTGACGATGTTGCAGGCCAGGAAGTTATTAAGACATGGCTGTGTAGGATATTTAGCTTGCATAGTCTATAGTCGAAAGGAGAATATGAAAGTAGAAGAGATACCGATTGTGAGGGACTTCATCGATGTATTTCCAGACGATTTGCCAGGACTTCCACCAGATAGAGAAGTAGACTTTGTGATTGATTTGGCGCCCGGAACTGCTCCAATATCGAAGGCACCATACCGAATGGCGCCAGTAGAGATGAAGGAATTAATGGTACAACTACAAGAATTGTTGGACAAAAAGTACATTCAACCGAGCGTATCGCCGTGGGGAGCGCCGGTGTTGTTCGTGAAAAAGAAGGATGGATCGATGAGACTCTGGATTGACTACAGAGAATTAAATAAGGTCACGATTAAGAACAGATATCCATTACCAAGGATCGATGATCTGTTTCATCAATTGAAAGGAGCAAAATACTTTTCCAAGATTGACTTGAGGAGTGGTTATCACCAACTGAAGGTGAGGCCAGAGGATGTACCGAAGACAGCGTTCCGAACGCGATATGGTCATTATGAGTTTTTAGTAATGTCGTTTGGTCTTACGAATGCTCCTGCAGCATTTATGGGACTAATGAATGGTGTATTCAAGCCGTTTTTGGACAAATTCGTAGTGGTATTTATAGACGACATTTTGGTATATTCCAAAACCAAAGAGGAACATAAAGAACACTTGAGGTTAACGTTGGAAGTATTGAGAAGGGAGAAGTTGTATGCTAAATTTTTGAAATGCGAATTCTGGATTGAGATAGTACAATTTCTTGGTCACGTAATCGATAAAGATGGAATTTCGGTAGATCCATCCAAAGTAGAAGCTGCGATTAACTGGGATCAGCCGAGAACGCCGTCAGAAGTAAGAAGTTTTCTTGGATTAGCAGGATATTATAGAAGATTCATACAAGATTTTTCTAAGATCGCAACTCTGTTAACGAATTTAACTCGAAAAGCTGTGAAATTTGTTTGGACGGAGAAGTGTGAGGAGAGTTTTCAAGAATTAAAGAAGAGGTTGAGTACAGCGCCTGTGTTATCTCTACCGGATGATACATGAAATTTTGTTGTTTTTAGCGATGCGTCGCATAAAGGACTTGGCTGTGTGCTGATGCAAAACGGCAAAGTCATTGCGTATGCATCACGACAGTTGAAGGATTACGAGAAGGGTTACCCAACCCATGATCTGGAGTTAGCTGCAGTTGTTTTTGCTTTGAAAATCTGGAGGCACTATCTATACGGGGAGAAGTGTGAAATATATACGGACCACAAGAGTCTGAAATATATTTTTACACAGAAAGATTTGAATATGCGTCAAAGAAGATGGTTGAAATTAATCAAGGATTATGACAGTGAGATTTTATACCATCCGGGTAAGGCTAATGTGGTCGCCGACGCCTTAAGTAGAAAGGGTCGTGAGAAATTGATGATGTTGACTGCTCAGCAGGTGCTAATTGCAGATATGGAGAAACTGGAGTTAGAAGTGAAGTATCCTATGGAGATTGATGAGAAGCTATTTCAGATGCAATCTGGTACAACTCTACTAGATAGAGTGAAGGAGGCTCAGCTTCAGGATGATGAATACAAAAAGGTAACATCGAAGATATCTGAAGGAACCGAACCAAGATTTAAGATGGATAAGGAAGGAATATTGAGATTTGAAAGCAGAATTTGGGTTCCGCCAGTACACGAAATTAAGGAAGAAATTTTGAGTGAGGCTCATAGTTCAAGATATTCGATTCACCCTGGTAGTACAAAAATGTACCAAAATTTTTGACAACATTTCTGGTGGCCGAATTTGAAACGTGATGTTGCAGAATGTGTTGCCAAATGCCTGACATGTCAGAAAGTTAAAGCAGAACATCAGAGACCGAGTGGATTGCTACAATCGTTGGAGATCCCAGAATGGAAATGGGAACATATTACGATGGACTTCGTGGTTGGCCTTCCGACGACTCAGAAAGGCTACGACGCAGTATGGGTTATCGTTGACCGACTAACGAAATCTGCACACTTCCTTCCTATCAAAATCAGATTTAACTTAGATGAGTTGGTAAGATTATATGTGAAAGAGATTGTTTCGAGGCACGGAGTGCCGGTGTCAATTGTTACAGATAGGGATCCGCACTTTACATCAAATTTCTGGAAACGTCTTCAGGAATGCATGGGTATGCAATTGCGAATGAGTACAGCTTACCACCCTCAAACAGATGGACAGAGTAAGAGAATAATTTAGACATTAGAAGATATGCTAAGAGCCTGTGTGATGGACTTTAAAGGAAATTGGGATGATCACCTACCATTAGTAGAGTTCGGCTACAACAATAGTTACCACGCTAGTATAGGCATGCCGCCTTACGAAGCGTTATACGGCAGAAAGTGCAGAACTCTGCTTTACTGGGATGAAGTTGGTGAAAGACAATTACTAGGGCCAGAATTGGTACAGCAGACGGCAGAAATAGTCAAAGTGATCCGAGCACGACTGGTAGCAGCTCAAGATCGACAGAAGAAATACGCTGATCCACATCGTAAAAATATCGAGTTTAAACCAGGTAGTTATGTTTTCTTGAAGGTCTCTCCCTGGAAGGGAAAGATCAGGTTCGAAAAGAAAGGAAAATTGAGCCCAAGATTTATTGAACCCTTTGAGGTACTACGAAGAATTGGAGAAGTTGCGTACGAGGTAGCGTTACCTCCAGCACTCGAGAATATCCACAACGTCTTCCATGTTTCTGTGTTACGACCTTACAAACCTGATTACAAGCATGTAATTGATTATGAACCCCTACATTTTGAGAAAGACTTATCTTATGAAGAAATTCCTGTCCAAATTGTCGACCGAAAAGAACAAGTTCTCAGAAATAAAGTTATACCTTCTGTTAAGGTAATTTGGAGGAACCACAACGCTGAAGAAGCTACGTGGGAACTCGAAGAGAATATGATGAAGAATTACCCTCATTTATTTACTTAATTATGTGTATGCGATTCTGGGGACAGAATCTTTGTAGGGGGGGGAGAATGTAACGGGTCGAAATTATTGAGTCGTGATTCTAGGGACAGAATCCTTTTAAGGGGGAAAAGATGTGACGAACGAGAATTTTGTAATTTAATTTTAATATTTATTGAATTAAATAAATATTTTTCGATGATTTAATTATTAGAGTTAATAATTAATTGATGCAATTGTGGTAGATTAATTTAATCATATGTGTTACAGTTATTAAATTAATGTAGAGAATTTTATTATTCAAGTATGTGATTATGTGAGCTTATTGAATTAAATGAATTATTTAATTAAGCATAATGTTATTTAATTAATTTAATTATTAATTAGAGAATTAATAAATTGACATTATTTATTAATGAGATAATTGAATATATGATTATGTGAATTTATGAGTAATTATTATATTTTATTTAAAGTAAATTAAATAAAATATGGGATTTATTTTATAAAGAGGGTGACATTATTAAACCATATTGTAAAGGTTTTATTAAATTAAATGATTTTGTAATTTATTTAACTAGCCAAACATGGCATTATGAGGAGTTAAGGCCAGTTAACCCATGACTGGGTAACTGACCACCAACGCGTCAGTTGTTTATTATTTAGTTACGTATTCTTTTATTTCTTCTTCATAATTGCCTAAGTCTAGGAAGCATCATAGAAAGAAATACAGAGAAAAAGTAGAGAGTCATAGAGAATTCAGAGAGAAAAGTTAGAATTTGTGAGTGCGTACTTATCAATTATTGTGAAAGGATCATCATTGATCACCTCTTCTAAATTACTCTGGGTAATTTCTCCAAACCCAATTCCTATTTCACGTCTTTTAGTTTTCATAAAATGGCTTTCACATTTTTCTGTAAATCTCTGTATTTGGGAGATATGAGATAATTATAAGTTTATATATGGGTTGATATGTATCAAATTGTGTTTAATTATATATATGATGTAAACCATAACATCAAATTCATAAAAGCATGTCGTACGTATGTTTTTCAAAATAAACAAAGTACGTGATATGGCCATATGGCATTATATATGATAATTGATGTATTGATTATATATTATCCCTAAATTTTACACCCTTATATTATTGAGCATGTTAATACGAAGTGATCAAGCTTTAAACGAACGGATTTGGCCTTATAACGAATCCGTAGTGTTAAATTATAAGTTTTGTTCAAAATCCTCAAGAACTTCAAGAACAGTCTAAATTTTTAAGATTTAAATATGTGATTATATGTTTTAATAGGTTAAAATCACTTTATAGATGTTGTATTATGATTATGCATGAATTATAACATGTGGGTATATGTGATTTGGTGAAATTAGTGTTAAAAATGTGTTGATTTCGCTGAACTCTGTGTTCTTCGCGAACTGAGATTCAGTTTCTGGGGTCTCGCGCCGCGGCGCCAACTCTAGAACTGATTTCTCGCGCCGCAGCGCCAAGACTCAAGCCACGGCGCCACAGCGCCAAGGGCTCGGCCACAGCGCCACCGCGCCGCAGCGCGACTCCTTAGCACATTAGTGGCGCCGCAGCGCCACTCTCCAGAAAATGTCAGAAATGTATTTTTAAAATGTTAAAGTCTAACAAGTGTTAGTGGATTGATGTAATGAACATGTAATCATGTTAGAGGTATTATGAGATGATAAAATAGTTGTTTAACATGTAATAAAATATTATATGTGAATTGAATTATTAAATACATAATTAGTTTGATAATTCATGAAGTATAAATTATGTGACAACGTGATAATTTGACTAAGTTTAGTCAATAATTAAAGTAGACAACGAGAATGAGTTTATATTGATTAGTTAATTTATAATTAACTGGTATTGTGTATATGAATGGTATGTAGGATTTAATTCAAAGAACGTGCTTAGTTAAAGTGTAATCTACGCACGAGGCAAGTATCCTATCCCTAACTCCATTCTATTGAGCAAGTTTATTTAAACTTAAACGTTACTTTTATGTCAAGCAAGTTTCCCTAACCCCACTTGTCATTATTGTTCAAGTTTATTATTTACTTTGAATAAATTATCCTTGTTATTATTCAAGTTCAAGCATGATATTAAAGATTAATTATCTTTCCAAAGCATGATTCAGTTATACAATAATTGTCCTATTGTATACTTTTGAGATTATTATTCTAATCAAATATCAATTATTGTTGAACCTTATTAGACTAGTGAACCTTATTGATTCAACTAGTCCATAGTTGATGAGCGTTCTAAATTTCAGAACCCTTGATGAAAGTATCCAAACCAAACTTCCTTTGGTGCGGACTCGAATGTTAAACTGAGATGAACAACCCTGTATAGGGGATTAATTATGCTTTAGCGTTAAGATATTGTGCACAGTATGGTACTAAGGGCTGATCCCCCTAAGTACGAGAAGAAGGTCCATAGTCTTATGACTGTTAAAGGTTTCAAGTATATTTCTTGTTAACCTAGGACATAGTTCAAGGTCTTATGACCCTCAGTATTCTTTTGATTCATGTTATTTATTCTTGATTCAAAAGTTGAGCTTTATTCAGATGTCGTTGATTATTCGCATGTTATTGTACTGTTGTTTCATTTTTATACTTGTGGGCATTTGTGCTCACTCTTGCTTAATAATAACATTGCAGTTAAGAACGAAAGAAGCGATGAACCTTCCACTAGTAAGGGCAAGGGCAAAGTTAGCAAGTGATGAAGACTTGTTATTTCTTAAATTGATGATGTATTTATGTTTAAGATTTATGTTGTTGTTAATGACTTAATTATTTAGAATTCCGCACAGATGTTTTAAGGTTAGAGTAACCTGGGATTTATTTATGATTCAGTTGATGTAACCCTTAAGGGAAGAGATTTTATTATGATTTCTATCTATTGTATGGTTTGATATTATTTATGGGTAGATAGATAGATGATGCTTGTACAGTGAACACCAAATCCCGTGGAATCGAAGTACCCGGATTTGGGGGTGTCACAATTTCATCATCAAGATAAATTTTGAAATGTTGAAACATTTTTGTCAAAAATAAACCATAGGGCAGACACTTTTTAACTTGTCGAATTCAACTCATCATGTGGGACAACATCATAAGAGAGAAATTAAATCTGATACCTTTTAAAATCATTGCAACAACTACCAAATCTTGGTAAGTAAAATCTGCTCCACCACCTACTCGTGGAAACAGATTATAACGAAGTAGTTTGTGCAAAACACATGTAAGTGGACATACATCAACAGTTTTGGGGGTAAACAGAGTTGTCAGAGATGAATCGTTCATCACAGTTTGGAGTTGTTCAAGAGGAGGAAAGGGTATATTTGCAGCACCCTTGAGAGTAAATGAACAAGGACCAGATGAAGAAATATTAAAAATACTTCCAAAATCGACTACTATGAAAAACAGAGACTTTCCCTTCACAAAGGATGAATAACAATCCCCATTACACTCTAAATTTGTGTAAAACTGTTGTACCAAACAAGGATATGCCCTAGTGGGGGGAAAGAGCATAGCATAAATACCACAAGAAGTAAAAAGTTTTTGCAAAGATGAATTTTTGAAATAAAACAGATCCAAAATTTTCTTATAAACAAATTGTTTGGTAGCAATAGTGGTTTTGAAGCGAGCTTCGAAACTTTGACCCCTAAAGAAATTGTCTGGCAAATCTGAAGTAATAGAGAAAGGATTTACCAGATTTAATGGCGATTCTGGTTGAGAAGGAGGAGGCTCTGAACCAGGAGATTGTGGGGATGTCTTTAAGAAAGAGAATCTAGAATCTGACCCATCGGAATCGTCGAATGTCTTTCCGAACCTGATCTTTCCCTTCCGGTGAGAGACCTTCAAAAATACATAGCTACCCGATTTAAACTCAACATTTTTACGATGTGGGTCAGCGTATTTTTTTTGCCTATCTTGAGCTGCTACCAGTCATGTTCAGATTACTTTGACTATTTCTGCTGTCTGTTGTACCAATTTTGGGCCTAACAATTATCTTTCGCCAACTTCATCCCAGTAAAGTGGAGTTCTGCACTTTATACCGTATAACGCTTCATAAGGCGGCATGCCAATACTAGCGTGGTAACTGTTGTTGTTGCCGAACTCTACAAGCGGTAGGTGATCGTCCCAATTACCTTTGAAGTCCATTACACAAGCTCTTAACATATCTTCTAATGTTTAAATCGTTCTCTCGCTCTATCCATCTGTCTGAGGGTGATATGCTGTACTCATTCGCAATTGCGTACCCATGCATTCCTATAAACATTTTTAGAAGTTCGATGTAAGGCGCGGATCCCTATCGAAAACAATTAACACCGGAACTCTGTGTCACGAAACAATCTCTTTCACATATAATCTCGCTAACTGATCTAAGTTGAATCTAATTTTGATCGGAAGGAAATGTGTGGATTTCGTCAGTCGGTCAACGATAACCCATACTACGTCGTAGCATTTCTAAATCGTCGGAAGGCCAACCACGAAGTCCATTATAATATGTTCCCATTTCCATTCTGAGATCTCCAACGGTTGTAGCAACCCATTTGGTCTCTGATGTTCTGCTTTCACTTTCTGACAGGTCAGACACTTGGCAACACATTCTGTAACATCACATTTCAAATTTGGCCACCAGAAGTGTTGTCGAAGATCTTGATACATTTTGGTACTACTAGGGTGAATCGAATATCGTGAGCTATGAGCCTCACTTAAAATGTCTTCCTTAATCTCTGGTACTGGCGGTACCCAAATTCTGCTCTCAAATCTCAGTATTCCTTCCTTATCCATCTTAAATCTTGGTTCGGTTCCTTCAGATATCTTCCTTATCACCTTTTTGCATTTATCGTCCTGAAGTTGAGCCTCCTTAACTTTATCCAGTAGGGTTGTACCAGATTGCATCTTAAATAGCTTCTCATCAATTTCCATAGGATACTTCACTTCCAACTTCGGCTTCTCCATTGCTGAAATCAATTCCTTCTGAGCGGTCAACATCATCAACTTCTCCCGACCCTTTCTACTTAAGGCGTCGGCAACCACGTTTTTCCTTACCTAGATGGTATAAAATCTCACAATCGTAGTTCTTGATTAATTCCAACCACCTTCTTTGGCGCATATTAAGTTCTTTCTGTGTAAAAATATATTTCAGACTCTCGTGGTCTGTATATATTTCACACTTCTCCCTGTAGAGATAGTGCCTCCAGATTTTCAAAGCAAAAACCACTGCAGCTAACTCCAAATCGTGGGTCGGATACCCCTTCTCGTAATCTTTCAATTGTCGTTATGCATACGCAATGACTCTGCCATTTTGCATTAGCACATAGCCAAGTCCTTTATGCGACGGATCACTATAAATAACAAAATTTCCTGTATCGTCTGGAAGAGACAACACATGTGCTGTACTCAACCTCTTCTTTAATTCTTAAAAGCTTTCCTCACACTTCTCCGTCCAAATAAATTTCACAGCTTTTCGAGTCAAATTCGTTAACGGAGTTGTGATCTTGGAAAAATCTTGAATGAATCTTCTGTAATAACCTGCCAATCCAAGAAAACTTCGTACTTCCGACGGCGTCCTCGGGTGATCCCAGTTAATCACGACTTTGACTTTGGATGGATCTACCGAAATTCCGTCTTTATCGATCACATGCCCAAGAAATTGCACCCGCTCGATCCAGAATTCGCATTTTGAAAACTTAGCATATAACTTCTCTTTTCTCAACACTTCCAACGTTAATCTCAAATGCTCTTCATGTTCTTCCTTGGTTTTTGAATATACCAAAATATCATCTATAAAGTTTGTTAATCTTAAGTTTGTTTGGACAGAGAAGTGTGAGGAAAGTTTTCAAGAATTGAAGAAGAAGTTGAGTTCAGTACTGGTGTTGTCATTGCCTGATGATACATGAAATTTTGTGGTGTATAGTGACGCATCGCATAAAGGACTTGGCTGTGTGCTTATGTAGAATGGCAGAGTTATTGCGTATGCATCACGTCAATTGAAAGATTACGAGAAAGGGTATCCGACACATGACTTGGAATTGGCTGCGGTGGTGTTTTCCCTGAAGATTTGGAGACATTATCTTTATGGAGAGAGGTGTGAAATATATACTGACCATAAAAGTCTGAAGTATATCTTTACACAAAAAGACTTGAATATGCGACAAAGAAGATAGTTGAAGCTGATCAAAGACTATGACTGTGAGATTTTCTATCATCCCGGAAAGGCGAATGTTGTTGCTGATGCTTTAAGCAGGAAGGGACGAGAGAAGTTAATGATGTTGACAGCTCAGGACAAGTTAGCATCGGAAATGGTTAAGATGGAGTTGTAAATTAAATATCCGACAAAATCTGACGAAAAATTGTTCCAGATAGGAAACTGTTCAACGTTGGTAGATAAAATGAAGAATGTACAACTTCAGGATGAACACTGCGAAAAGATAAAACATAAAGTATTTGAAGGGGAGGAAAGTAAATTCAAAATCGACTCGGAAGGGTTACTTCGATTCGAAGGAAGAATTTGGGTTCTGCCAGTACCAGAAGTTAAAGAGGAGATTCTGAGTGAAGCTCACAACTCAAGATATTCGATTCACCCTGGGAGTACGAAAATGTACCAGGATCTTAGACATCATTTTCGGTGGCCGAATATAAAAAAGGATGTGGCCGAGTGCGTGGCGAAATGTTTAACGTGTCAGAAAGTTAAAGCTGAACATCAAAGGCCAAGCGGATTATTGCAACTGTTGGAGATACCGGAGTGGAAGTGGGAGCATATCACAATGGATTTTGTGGTAGGTCTTCCAACGACCCAATAAGGCTACGATGCCATCTGGGTAATTGTCGATCGATTGACGAAGTCAGCACACTTTTTGCCAATAAAGATTAGATTTACCCTAGATCGGTTGGCAAAACTGTACGTGAAGGAAATTGTGTCAAGACACGGTGTACCTGTGTCCATTGTATCAGACAGAGATCCATGTTTCACATCTAATTTCTGGAAACGATTACAAGAATGTTTGGGAACACAGCTGAGAATGAGCACAGCGTACCATCCTCAAATCGACGGACAAAGCGAGAGAACTATCCAAACACTATAAGATATGCTCAGAGCATGCATAATGGATTTCAAAGGAAATTGGGATGACCATCTGCCATTGGTGGAATTTGCCTATAATAATAGTTATCACGCGAGTATTGGCATGCCGCCTTACGAAGCGTTGTACGGCAGAAAATGCAGAACTCCGTTATGCTGGGATGAGGTAGGAGAACGTCAGCTATTGGGCACAGAATTGGTACAGCAGACTGTCGAAATCATCAAGGTGATTCGAGTGAGATTGTTAGCTACACAGGATAGACAGAAGAAATATGCCAATCAACACCGACAAAATCGTGAATTCGATGTTGGTAGTTATATATTCTTGAAAGTATCTCCCTTGAAGGGGAATATTCAATTTGACAAGAAAGGGAAACTGAGCCCTAGGTTTATAGGACCTTTTGAAGTGCTTCGACGGGTTGGAGAAGTAGCATATGAGGTAGCTTTACGTTCGGAATTGGAACATATTCATAATATTTTCCATATATCGGTATTAAGGCCATATAAACCTAATTATAAACATGTAATAGAATATGAGCCCTTGTAGTTTGAGAAAGACTTAACATATGAGGAAGTCCCTGTTTAAATTGTTGACAGAAAAGAGCAAGTACTAAGGAATAAGGTGATACCTTCTGTTAAGGTAATTTGGAGGAACCACAATGCTGAGGAAGCTACGTGGGAACTTGATACTGTTATGATGAAGAATTATACTCAGTTGTTTGCTTGATTTTGTATAACGATTCTGGGGACAAAATCTTGTTAAGGAGGGAATAATGTAATGAATAAATTTTTCGAGTTGTGATTCTGGGGACAGAATCCTTTTAAGGAGAGAAGGATGTAACGATCGAGAAATTTATAATTAAATATTTATTGAATTAAATAAATATTTTAAATAATTTATTTATTAAGAAAAATAAATAATTGATGAATTGTGGTGAATTAATTTAGTAACTAAATTAATTAATGTTAATTGAATTGAATAATGATAATGTTATTTGAAGGATTTAATTTAAGAATATAATTAAATTAAACCAATTGCTTAATATTTAAGAAAAATAATTAAATTAAATAAATTATTTAATTTGAAGGAAATAAATAAATTAAATAAAGTGATGCGTCTAATTTATTAATTAAATTGGATATATAATTATTTATTAATTATAAGTATAATGATAATAAGAATTTTATTATTATTATATAAGTTATTTAAATTAACTAAACTAAGTTGTTTAAATTAATCAACTAAAGGTATGACATGAAAACTATATAGTATAAATAATATAAAAATAAATTAGTTTAGGGAAATATGTGGTAGCCAAACAAGGCCTTGTGGCCCTTGGCTTATTCTAACTGACGCGAGCCTTTTTGTGTTTTTACATGACGTTAGTGGGAATCAGTTTATTATAATTCCTACGCGTCTATTATTCTAAGGCTAAGTTCAGTGAGAAGGAGAAATAATAGAGAGTGTTGAGAGAAAGCTTGGAAGAGAGAATCACAGTGATATCAAGTGGAAGGGAAGGGTTTGCTAATTGGTTTGCTAATCAAGGTATAAACTATATTCATTCTACTTTCATAATTGTGCAAGTTCCTAAACCTTAACTCTTTACATTGAGCAAGCTTTCTAACTTCATTCTTTTATTAATGAATGCAAGTTCCTAAACTGTTATTGAGCAATACTATTGATTCTATCCTTATGTATGATTAAATAAGCTCTTGTAACCTAATTCGTAACATCGAATGAGTTTCACATTCTCAATTGTTATAATTCGAAACACATATTGTTCTAATACATTGTTTCAAATGAGATTGTTCTAACTCTTTTGAGCATAGTACTTTGTATGTGTATTATGTTTATCCAGTTATATATTGTTAATATCCGATCTTTGACTGTGATAGCCTTGTTCAGTTATACATTCTTGTATTAAACCTTTATTGATGGAAATTGAATAAGTGTACTAAAATTCTAGAAACACTGATAAGCTAGTTCCAAACTAAACTTTCTTTAGTGCGGAAATTCTAAATTCAAAATGAGACGAACAACCCTAACATAGGGAATTTTGTACGTGTAACGTTTAGATGTTTGTGCACAATACATGGTACAAAGGGTTGATCCCCCTGAGTACGTTAAGAAGAGTCTGTACAGTCTAATGACTGTTAAGGTTAAGGTAGTAATACCTAAACATCGTGGACATAGTTCGTGGTCATAAGACCCTCAGATAATTAAAGTTCGAACTTGTTTTCTATTTTAACCTGTAGAACAAGTTCTTTATTATTCAGTATTCGTTGTTCACTCTCATGTTGTTATTATACTATCTTTATGTCAGTGAGCAATTATTTGCTCACTCTTGCAATTAAACAATGCAGCTAAAGTCGAAAGAGGCGATGAGCCATCTACTAGCAAGGGAAAGGGAAAGTTGTCTAAGTGATGAAGACTTAGTTAATGTTTATTTAAATGCTTGAAGTTATAATTTTATTTTATAATGTATTCCGTAAAATTGATGTAATAATTTTAAGGTTTGATTACCTGGGATTGTTTTTGAGATGATGATGTAACCCTTTAATGGGAAAGATTATTATGTAAAGTTATTTAATGTTTTATTCTTTATCATGGGTAGTTAGATGTAATTATTTTAATAGTGAGCACCAAATTCGGTGGAAATGAAGTACCCGGATTTGGGGGTGTCACATATATTCTATCTTTTAAGATTTTATTAAATTGTCCAAATTATCGGGTTGTCACATTCACCCCTTCTTCTAATAATTTCATCCCTGAAATTCAACTTATACCTTATACCTTTTATAAATATACCATTCATAGACAACATCTCATACTACCCAATACATCACTCACAATAGTAATATTTTTCAAATAGTGTTGAGGAGTCATATTGACTATTATCTGTCACTTTCGAAAATGTTTATACAGAAATTCATCTGCAAACCGTCATAACTTACGGACACTAAGGGTGATTAGCCAGGTATGCCTTGGGCGCACAAAAATTTTCCTACCTCAGTCTTTATCGGAATCTGCACCAAAACAATTTGGTTTGGGAAAATTTTTAAAGAATGGTTAGAGTTTTATAAACGTTGGTCTAGATGAATCAAATAGTATGGACTCATATCAATAATCTATTTCAAACGAAATATTTACGTATAGCCAAAACCCGTTGGCAAATTAAAATTTAAAAATTTTGAAAATATTTTGAAAATGACGTCATGATACCTTACTGTCTTAACAGCCCATTTGAGGATGCCGTCATTGTGTGACTTTGTCATAACACATCATACAATAGTGGAACAACGATTTTTAGATCGAATTCAACACCAAGTATTTCTGTATTTACAACTCCATCAACTTTTTATCATCTCTGCAACAGGTTACATGATACATAAGTGATAAATGAAAATATATTTTGATATTTCAAATTATTATCGTCTAGCCGAAAGAAGTAGCAGAAACTATACTTGAAATCGTTCCAAAAACCATTGCAATTCAGTTTTATCATCCCAACAGGTAACGATGTGTCAGTGGCCCGAAGTCCACACATACACAATGATCACCAAGAGCTGAGAATAAAATTCATTTTCAAAATAACATAGTGTGTGTTTAGCTTAATGTCAAAAATTTCGAAGTCTAGCATAGCTAGCAGATTTGAAAAATCTAATGTCTCCACTAATGATCAATTGTTTAGTAATCTATCTATTCCTATAATCTTTAATACTCCATTCGCACTTAGTTCTACCTAGTTCATCAAACTTACCATGCTTACGAGTTCAGGAACTTTCCACAATCATATGAGTTTAAGAACTTGTCCTAGTCAGACCATTGGCGTCCATTCGCTGAGGGGTTCATAAATATTTCATATAATTATGAGTCACGAATGTACCATAAGTATGAGTTTTAAGAACTCGTACTTAACCTTATATTCTCTAACTATAACCTATCTATCTGTTATACGCATGAGAAAAGAATTACCTTCTCAACAAGTATATAGCAAATAGCGCGACACAAACATTTTAATGATTATCAATGCCAGAAACTAAGTGGTTTTTACACCAAGTACAATTCCCCGCCCATAACAAGGAATCATACAACTCAGCTGCTGACATGAGTCCTTAATTGAAATCCCCACCTAATCTTAACTCCCTTCTCAATACGAATTTTGTTTAATCCGTATTCATAATCCTTTCTTGAATCTGTACTAATTCATAGTATAACTGACACACAACATTCTTATCGTAAATTTTTAATCTTTTGCTTGATCCTTCTCACTACTATAACCTTATCCGATCATGGAATGATCTTATCGTATATATTACGATATATTTCTATGCTATGATTATTTTGTTTTAAGATCTCCTATCCCAAGACCTTTATTCTTTTAGGCTCTATCTATTCACCACTTTTGTTCATCTTTATTATCAGAGTTAGGGAACTCCGTATCTTTATAACTTACCGAGATTCGTCTTTGAATCTTACCGACACACTCACTCTATGTGAGTTAGATCTTATCCTAATCACTGCGATTATTAGTCTAAGGTAACTCTACCCTAGATTTATAACCTACAACTTTGATACCAAATATAGCGTCCCTAAATCCAGGTCCTAAATCACCACGAATATGGTACACTAGTTCTAACTATTGCAGAAGATATAAACATAAATTATTTATACATTAAACTTTACACATTAATCCCAAGGTCAAGAACCTTCACTTAATACATGATTCAATATTCTATCTAACATATAATGTTATTATCACACAATACTATTACATTTTAGCTGAACATATACTCCAAAGCTGGACTTATCTTTCACTTTTCTTGTATCTGACGTATTCGTCCTAATCTGTAATGTTTATCATGATATAGCAAGGGTGAGCAAAAAGTTTACCTAATAAGTATAAGTTTAATTGAAGATATATCATAATTGAAAGAATTGAATAACAAGCTGACTAACATTCAACAATACATACATTGTGGACTAGTATGAACAATTTTCATAGTTGAACGAATAATGAACATGGATAATTGTATATGGACCAAATGGTAATGAAGGTGATCAACCTTTCATACCTGATGAACACATGCAATATGCACAAAGTGCGATTCAACAATTTATAGGCATGATGTAATCAACAATGATTAATCACAAGTTAAAAGAATAGTTCAAGAAAAACTTGCCTTTATCGCCGAGTACTGTTACGCAATCTATTTAGCTTTATCTAAAGACCTATTATTAATAATATTGATTTCTAAGTTAGAATAATATCATAACAGTATAAAATAACCTAAACACATTACCACATAATACTATTAGTCTAAACAGCATATAAGACCTAGTATCATATCAAACTATTTCAGTCTGAATTAAGTTTGGTACTATTTCGACATCTTGACTACCTAGTCGGATAAATATCGAGACTATTTCCTTAAGACTCTACTTAAACTGGTTCACAAATATCTTAGATGATTAATTATTCAGTTAAAAATATTTTTCCTTAACTCATAATAATTTTCATATAATTAGTACCATTTATAATGATTTTTCAATCATAAATATCATATTAAATACCACTTAATTCCATTATCACTAATATTTATTTAATATTAAATATTAATGAAATTCTTAACATAATATTATAATATATTTATAATATCTCAAAGTATTTTTAATACTTTATTATTGACTTTAAATGATTTTAAAATATTTAAAACCCTTAATAAATAACTGTCTTTAATATTAAAATATTAATATTTTTCATGACAAAGTATCAAAAGTTATATTTTATAACTTAAAATATTTTTATAACCTTAAAATCATTTTTATATGATTTTGAAATCATTAATTCTATTTTTCCATAATTTATTTAATACAATTATTAAAAAAATTAATTACCATTAATAATAAATTATTAATGAAATTCATCACAAAATATTAAAATAACTTAAAATATTTTCTAACAGCATAATATAATTTTTAAATGATTTTTCAAGTATTAAAATTAATTTTAAGTTATTTATTTAATATTATAATTAAATAAATTAAATACCATTAATATTCTAAAAATATTAAATATTAATGAAATATATTCAAAATTATTAAAAACCCATTTTTTGGCTTTAAAATAATTTTTTAGGAATTTTTTATGAATTTTTAATAATTAAAAACTATTTTTTTCTATTTATTTAATAAAATAATAATTTTAGAAATAAAGTGTCACTAAAAGGGCTCTATAGCGACATAACTGTCATTATAGGTGTTCTTCATCAAACCTAGAAATTCAAAGTCAGTTACCGAGTTATCAGGTTTGACCACCATTTGATTCATGATCCTAAGGTCTTCTGGGTTTTCTAATGTGTTATACATGTTGTATTAATGTCATACTACACACACAACAACACATGAGTGAGATCTAAGCTTCCCAAATCTTGTCACTGGTTGTTCTTCAATTTGTGGGTTTTCCAAAAATGAAGAGCAGTCCTTGGTACCCCTTTTGAAGCTCTGAATCATTGAGTTTCAAGTTTAGTTTGTGTGTTCTAAAGGTTCAATCCTATAGTATTGATGCCAGGGTACAACAACATGTCATTAAATCAGTATAACAACATCATAAGTGAGAAATATGGGCCAGTCAAAGCACTGTCAGAAACGTGTTCTTGAACACTTTTAGGTTTTCTAGAAATGTTCTTGAGCAGTCGGTCAACCTATGTTTGACCATCATTATATTTGATTCTATTAAGGATCTGAGTGATCTAAAGGCTTTAGTATGTAGTCTTCATGTCAGACTACAAGTCCCAAACAACAACATGACCTAAACAATTAAACACAGCAAGATCTAGAGCCTGCAAAACGTTGTCAAACGAAATCTGGGTTTCTGGAATGCCTAGAAACTCAGTTTTCCTGATCGGCCAACCCACTTTGACCACTCATATCTTGAGTTCTAGACATGATCTGACCTTGATTCAAGTTCCAGATCAAAGCCCTTACAACATACTACAAATCTATAACTTAAAACACAACAAACAACTAACACATAAGGATCTATGAGCCCTGACATTTGACTGTCAGACAATACTTTTCCAGTTTTCCAGATTTTTGAAATCTACAATTTCGTGCATCTAGATGTTATAGATCCACTATATTCCAACCCAGATCACTGATTAAAACTACATACAACATATTTAAACACAAAAGTATGGAATCCAACATGGCATACAAGATCAGATTTCAAATTAGGGTTATACCTCACTTTGAACAAATTCTTGATTCTAGGCTCCTGATCTGATCTTGATGTTCTAGGGACTTAATAAGGGACTGAATCACTTATGATTTTCATAGGTTTGAGTTGGAGAGAGTTTGGTTGAGAGTAAGAGAACAAATGAGGCAAAATTATGAGTTTTTTCCTTTCTTGATCTATATATATAACATGATACAATGTATATGGCTGGTGAATGTGGCTGATATGTTTGGTTTATAGGCACATGGTTAGGCTAGAGTTGTTCAACCACTAAAGTTTTGGCAAGTTCTACAAGTTATCTATTAAATAATGCAAGAAGGGTAGTTTGGACATTTGACTTATAATTTTAATGGCATAAATGTAACTTGACCAACCCTTAGGTTTTAACCCTTAGGGTTTGACCCTAAGGTTTTACAAATTTAAATTTCTAGCATTTACTAATTAGGTTTTAAAATAGAAAATTAAGATTTCTAATTTATAATTAGGGTTTCCTAATCACATTAAGGTTCAGAAATTAGGATAAGGTTCCTAATTAACATTAAAAATTTTAATTAACAATTAGGTTTTCCCTAATTGTACATTAGGGTTTCTAATTTAGAAATTAGGGTTTGTCACTTTTATAACTTATCTGGCCAACCCTTGACCCTTAACCACATACTGTACACATATATGACCATACACACATAACATATATACTCTTAGATACTTAACCCTGTAAGTCTTTACCACAAGATTTTAAACCCACCAAAATCTTTCACAAAATTTTGAAATTCTTAAAATTCCTTCATATAAATGCCAAATTCATTTACTTATTTTCTGTCTAGGTTTATTATTTAACCTCTATTCTATCTTTTAAGATTTTATTAAATTGTCCAAATTCTCGGGTTGTCACATTCACCCCTTCTTCTAATAATTTCGTCCCCGAAATTCAACTTACACCTTGTACCTTGCATACCTATACCATTCATACACATCATCTCATACTACCCAATACATCACTCACAATAGTAATATTTTTCAAATAGTGTTGAAGAGTCATATAGACTATTATCTGTCACTTTCAAAAAGGTTTATACAGAAATTCATCCGCAAACCGTCATAACTTATGGACACAAAGGGTGATTAGCCTGGTATGCTCTGTACTGATCAAGTATTGCTGGTAGGAACAATTTTTCCCCGTTCCTTTTAGACGCCTTGGGCGCACAAAAATTTTCCAACATCAGTCTTTATCGGAATCCGCACCAAAATAATTTGGTTTGGGAAAATTTTCAAAGAACACTTAGAGTTTTATAAACGTTGGTCTAGCTGAATCAAATAGCATAGACTCATATCAATAATCTATTTCAAACGAAATATTTATGTATAGCCAAACCCCATTGGCAAATTAAAATTTAAAAATTTTGAAAATATTTTGAAAATGACTTCTTGATACCGTACTATATTAACAGCCCGTTTGAGGATGCCGTCATTGCGTGACATTGTCATAACACATCATACAATAGTGGAACAACGATTTTTAGATCGAATTCAACACCAAGTATTTCTGTATTTACAACTCCATCAACTTTTTATCATCTCTGCACCAGGTTACATGATACATAAGTGATAAATGAAAATATATTTTGATATTTCAAATCATTATCGTCTAGCCAAAACAAGTAGCATAGACTATACTTTAAACCGTTCCAAAAACCATTGCAATTCAGTTTTATCATCCCAACATGTAACGATGTGTTAGTGGCCCGAAGTCCACACATACACAATGATCACCAAGAGCTGAGAATAAAATTCCTTTTCACAAGCACATAGTGCGTATTTAGCTTGATGTCAAAAATTTCAAAGTCTAGCATAGCTAGCAGATTTAAAAAACCTAATGTCTCCACTAATGATCAATTTCTTAGTAATCTATCTATTCCTATAATCCTTAATACTCCATTCACACTTAGTTCTACCTAGTTCATAAAACTTACCATGTTTATGAGTTTAGGAACTTTCCATAATCATATGAGTTTAAAAACTTGTCCTAGTCAAACCTTTGACGTCCATTCGCTGAGGGGTTCATAAACATTTCTTATAATTATGAGTCACGAACGTACTATAAGTATGAGTTTTAAGAACTCGTACTTAACCTTATATTCTCTAACTATAACATATCTATTTGTTATACACATGATAAAAGAATCACCTTCTCAACAGGTATATAGAAAATAGCGCGACACAAATATTTTAATGATTATTAGTGCCAGAAACTAAGTGGTTTTTACACCAAGTACAATTCCCCGCCCCTAACAAGGAATCATACAACTCAGCTACTGACACGAGTCCTTAATTGAAATCCCCACCTAATCTTAACTCCCTTCTCAATACGAATTTTGTTTAATCCGTATTCATAATCTTTTCCTGAATCTGTACTAATTCATAGTACAACTGACACACAACATTCTTACCATAAATTTTCAATCATTCACTTGATCCTTCTCACTACTATAACCTTATCCGATCATAGAATGATCTTATCGTATATATTACGATATATTTCTATGCTATGATTATTTTGTTTTACGATCTCCTATCCCAAGTTCTTTAATCTTTTAGGCTCTATCTATTCACCACTACTATTCACCTTTATATTCGGAGTTAGGGAACTCCGTATCTTTACAACTTATCGAGATTCGTTTTGAATCTTACCGACACACTAACTCTATGTGTTCTAGATCTTATCCTAATCACTGCGGTTATTAGTCTAAGGTAACTCTACCCTAGATTTATAACCTACAGCTTTGATACCAAATATAGCGTCCCCAAATCCAGGTCCTAAATCACCACGAATCTGGTACACTAGTTCTAACTATTGCAGAAGATATAAATATAAATTGTTTATACATTAAACTTTACACACTAATCCCAAGGTCGAGAACCTTCACATAATACCTAATTCAATATTCTATCTAACATATAATGTTATTATCATACAATACTATTACATTTTAACTGCACATATACTCCAAAGATGGACTTATCTTTGACTTTTTTTGTATCTGACGTATTCGTCCTAATCTGCAATGTTTATCATGATATAGCAAGGGTAAGCAACAAGTTAGCCCAACAAGTATAAGTTTAATTGAAGATATATCATGATTGAAAGAATTGAATAACAAACTGGCTAACATTCAACAATATATACATTGTGAACTAGTATAACCAATTTTCATAGCTGAACGAATAATGAACATGAATAATTGTATCTGGACCAAAGTGTAATGAAGGTGATCAGCCTTTCATACCTGATGAACACATGCAATATGCATAAAGTGCGATTCAACAATTTATAGACATGATGTAATCAACAATGATTAATCACAAGTTAAAAGAATAGTTCAAGAAAAACTTGCCTTTATCACTGACTACTGTTGCGCAATCTATTTAGCTTTATCTGAAGACCTAATATTAATAATATTGATTTTCAAGTTAGAATAATATCATCACAGTATAAAATAACCTAAACACATTGCCACATAATCCTATTAGTCAATAAAGCACATAAGACCTAGTATCAAGTCAAACTATTTCAGTCTGAATTGAGTTCGGTACTATTTCGACATCCCGACTACCTAGTCGGATAAATATCGAGTCGTTGGTACACCAAAATGTTTCTGAAATTGATCTGGACCTAGATAGTTTGACTTGATAGGTGGTTGTTTATGTTCTAATAGCAGATATAAGTGTGTGACAATGTGTTTAAGTTAAATGTTGACTGTAAATAGCAGTACTATGTGTTACGATATATTATTCTAATCGAAAGAATGATCTTATTAATGATAGATCTTTATATAAAAGATAAAACTAAGTTGTGTAGCTGTAAGTAGCAGATCAGGCAAGTATATTACCTTTACATTTACTTTATGCAATGGACATGTGTAAGCAAGTTTCTGAATTATATCCTTGTTATTCAAGTTTCTTTACTCAATTATTATTGATCATGTATCTAAACCTTTGTTTACCAGTGTAGTATTAATGTATTATCAAGATATATTTTTTTCGTTATCAGCTAAGTTTGGTTATACAAGTGTCCTCACTTGGACAACTGTTGTATTTGGACATTTGTTGATATATACTTATCGATTTTCGGTATGTATACCTTAATTAAAACCCATCTAAGCTATTTGATTTGGCTAGACCTAGATTGAAAAGTATCATTGAACATGATAGAACATTATTGTCATTCGACTGAATTGTTTTGGTTCGAATTCTAGATTGAATATGAATATCCCGATCATGGGAAAACTTTTGTGCGCCCAAGGCGTATATGATGAACGAAAATATCGTTCTAAAATGTTGTGTTAATCAATACAGGGCATACCGGGCTGATCATCCTCTGTGCCCGTAAGTTATGACGGTTTGCAGATGAATTTCTGTATAACCTTTTCTAAAGTTGAAAACAAAGTTCATAGTCTGTCGACTGCTCACCAATTATAGTCAGTACGTAGTTTTAAAAATGAAATAGAATTGATATGTTGTTCAGTATTGTTTCAGTTTACTTCATAACTATTACTTCGTTATAGAAGTGTTGTTCAAAGAAAACATTTAACTCTTTCAGCTCATATTTATTATTTGTTATTACTTGCTGGGCAATTAAATGCTCATCCTTGCTTTAAATTTAAATGTTTTCAGTTAAGCTAGATCGACCTGAAGGTTTCGGCAAAGATAAAGGGAAGGGCAAGTTGAAGAATCAGACTGTTTAATGTTACTTGTAATAACATTATTTATGATAATTTGCTTATTATTATGTAATGTATGAATTAAAGGTTCTCGACTCTGGGGAGGTAGATAACTTTGACATGATATTTTTGATTAATTAATACATAAGTGGTTTGAATGAATATTATCATGTAGCACCAAGTACGGGTTTCAAGTACCCGGATTTGGGGGTGTCACAAGATGCGTACGAGAAAGCTTCTCAACGTGCAGAGGTAGCAGAGGGAGAGGTACAAGCAAAGAAGATCAAGATGGAAGAGATGGACTGTGCTTTTCACATTGTGATGAACCGAGCTCAAGACCGAGTCATATACTACCCGACTCAGTTTGAGGAATTAGCATGGTATATGTTAGATCGTAGAACGATGTTTCCTATCATGGAAGAAGAGCGCCGTAAGGCTGTGCAACGTCTTAGTAGGCCATAATAGAGAATATAATTGTTGTGTGATTAATTATATAATAAATAAGATGTAAATCACAAGTGTTATGTAACCAATGAGATATGATGATATTATCCTGAAACTTTATTAGTTCGAGAAAGTGATGTAGATAGCTTGTATGCTATCATTTCTATGTTTTTAAAAGATGATGAATGAATAAAATATTAGTATTTATTCAAGATATTATGTGTTATGTGATGATCTTTTATTATGTGCATGTTAAGTAGAATATACTTAAGAAATTGAGTAAAAATCTAATAAATGTATTTTAACAGAAAATATCTCCAAGACGTCAACCATGAAAAAGAACCCTTGAGGGGTCTACAAATAATAACAATGCTGAGGCTAACCCAGTTCAGGAATTGGTGACATTATTAATGGGAGCACTGCAGAATCAGCGGCAGAACCAAGCTGCTACTTTTAAGGATCGCAAGGCGGTTTGGTTACCAAAATTTCGTGTGTCCATGAATCCGGTTGAGGCACAGACCTGGATCATGGAAATAAAAAAAGTTTTCGATGTTGCTAGAGTCGGTGAGGATCAGAAGACTGCTTTTGCGACATTTATGTTGAAAGTAGAAGCCAGTTACTGGTGGCAATCAAATAAAATCCGAGGAGGTCAGGGAGTGATGACTTGGGATAGGTTCAAAGAAATATTTTTTGAGACCTATTTTACAGAGAGCTCAAAGAATCAGATGGAGGTCTAGTTTTTAGAGTTAAAGTAGGGTGCGATCATGGTGTCAGATTATGCGACAAAATTCAATGAGTTGGCGAGGTTTGCACCATATCAAGTTAACACAGACGAGCGCAAGGCGAGAAGGTTTGAATAGGGACTGAAGCCCTGGTTGTACAGTAGAGCCTCTACGTTTCAACTGAAGACGTTTGTAGCAGTACTTGAGAAGGCAATTATCACGGAAGATGAAAACGATGCCTTAACAAAGTACAATCAGGAACAGAGAAAGAAGAAGAATGAGAGTGAAGGCAAAAATCGTGGTAGTAGTGGAGGAAAAAATAACCCGAAGAGGAAGCGGAATGTGAGTGTTGGTGCTGGAAGTCAGCAGAGTAACTAGCATAAAAGGAAATTTAAAGCGTGTGCTACCTGTGGGAGAAATCACACTAGAGTGTGCTTGAGGGGTAAGCGAGTGTGCTTTAATTGTGGCCAGGAGGGTCACATTGCTCTGAATTTCCATCAACCAAAGAAGAATGCTTGTTACACATGCGGGTCGAAGGATCATCTAGCTCATGAGTGCCCAAAGAAGAAAGTTGGAGAGGCAACAGGAAGGAATAGAGGTGGCTGTGGAGGTATGTTAGCTATTGCTGGACCAACATCATCAAGTAGACCCATAGCCAGAACTTTCAGCATGACTGTGCAAGATGCGGTACAATCAAAAGATGTTGTGTTAGGTATTATCCTAATCAATGATATAAATGCATATGCATTATTTGATTTGGGTGCTACTTGTTCGTTTATATTTGATGAATTTGCTAAGAGTTTAGGATTGCCTAGTGAAGAGTTGAATTTCCCTTTAAACATAGAAATTGCGAATAGGGAGGTGATTCCTGTTAGATTTGTATATAGGAATTGTAGGGTGAATATTAAGGGAAATTTTATGACAATAGATTTAATTTCGATCAAACTTGGAGAGTTTGATGTTATATTGGGAATAGATTGGCTATTCAATTATGGAGCGATAATTGATTGCCAAAAGAAAAGTGTAAACTTTATGACTCCGTCAAAGGTAGTCTTCTATGGTAGCAAATCACTTAGACAAACAAGATGTCTGACAATTATGAAGGCCAAGAAGTTATTGAGACAAGGCTGTGTAGGAAATTTAGCTTACATAATCGATACTCAGAAGAAGGGTGTGAAACTGGAAGAGATACCAGTTGTTAGGGATTTTGCGGACGTATTTTAGGAAGATTTGCCAGGACTTCTGCCTAACAAAGAGATTGAGTTCGTTATCGATTTAGTACTAAGTATTGCTCTGATATCGAAGGCCCCGTACAGAATGGCTCTGGTAGAGATGAAGGAACTAATGGTACAACTGCAAGAGCTGTTAGACAAGAAATATTAGCCGAGTGTATCGCCGTGGGGGGCGCCAGTGTTATTCATAAAGAAGAAGGATGGGTCAATGCGTCTTTGCATTGATTATAGGGAATTAAACAAAGTCATTATTAAGAACAAGTATACGTTGCCAAGAATAGATGACTTATTTGATCAGCTGAAGGGAGCTAGATAATTCTCGAAGATCGATTTGAGAAGTGGGTATCATCAACTAAAGGTAAGGAAGGAGGATGTACCGAAGATGACATTCAGAACTCGGTGTGAACATTATGAG
Organism: Panax notoginseng; assembly: GCA_016801055.1. Taxonomy (NCBI): domain Eukaryota; kingdom Viridiplantae; phylum Streptophyta; class Magnoliopsida; order Apiales; family Araliaceae; genus Panax; species Panax notoginseng. The sequence continues at coordinate 116,331,183 of CM029023.1, forward strand.
TTTCTGGTAATGTCTTTTGGTTTGACCAATGTCCCTGCAACATTCATGGATTTGATGAACCGGGTGTTTAAACCATTCTTAGATAAGTTTGTGGTGGTATTCATTGATGATATTCTGGTGTACTCCAAATCTTAATAGGAACACGTGGAACATTTACGTTTGACGTTGGAGATGCTAAGAAGGAAAAAGTTGTACGCGAAATTCTCTAAGTGTGAATTCTGGCTAGAACGCGTATAATTTCTTGGACATGTGATTAATAAAGATGGGATTTCGGTGGATCCATCAAAGGTCGAAGCTGTAATAAATTGGGAACAACCAAGGACTCCATCAGAGGTGAGGAGTTTCTTGGGACTGTCAGGCTACTACAAACAGTTTATTTAAGACTTTTCCAAGATTGCCACTCCGTTGACAAATTTGACAAGGAAAACTATAAAATTTGTTTAGACGAAGAAGTGCAAAGATAGTTTACATGAGTTAAAGAAGAAGCTTAGCATGGTACTTGTGTTGTCATTACCGGATAATACAAGAAACTTTATGGTGTATAGTGATGCATCATATTAAAGACTAAGCTGCGTGCTTATGCAAAATGACAAAGTCATTGCGTATGCATTAAGGCAACTGAAGGACTATGAAAATGGATACCCGACTCATGATTTAGAGTTGGCTGCGGTGGTATTTGCTCTGAAGATATGGAGACATTATCTCCATGGGGAGAAATGTGAGATATATACAGACCATAAAAGTCTGAAGTATATTTTTCCACAGAAGGATCTAAACATGCGTCAGAGGTGATGGTTAGAACTGATAAAAGATTATGATTGTGAAATCTTTTATCATCCAGGTAAAGCAAATGTGGTTGCCGAGGCCTTGAGTAGAAAGGGTCGAGAGAAGTTGATGTTTTTAATTGCTTATGAGGAGCTTATTTCAGCAATGACAAGGCTAGAGTTGGAAATAAAACTTCCGAAAGAATTCGATGAAAGATTGTTCCAGATGGAAGCTGGTGCAACTTTAGTGGACAAGGTAAGGAACGCTCAACTACAAGATGAAGAATGTGGTAAAATCAAAAAAAGAGTGTTCGAGGGTAGTGAGATGAAGTTCAAGATTGATACCGAAGGATTACTGAGGTTCGAGGGAAGGATTTGGGTTCCAGCAGTACCTGAAATTAAAGACAAAATTTTAACTGAAGCTCATAACTCAAAATATTTAATTCACCCGGGAAGTACGAAGATGTATCAAGATTTACGATGATATTTTTGGTGGACAAATATGAAAAGAGATGTTACAGAATGTATCGCAAAATGCTTGACATGTCAAAGAGTCAAGGCTGAGCATCAAAGACCAAGCGGATTACTTCAACCATTGGAAATACCAGAATGGAAGTGGGAGCATATCATAATGGATTTTGTGGTAAGTCTTCCGAATACTCAGAAAGGATACGATGTGATTTGGGTGATAGTGGACAGACTGACAAAATCAACACACTTTTTGCCAATAAAGATTAGATTCAATCTTGATAAGTTGGCAAAGTTATACGTCAAGGAGATCATTTTGAGACATGGAGTTCCGGTGTCAATTGTGTCAGACAGAGATCCGCGATTCACGTCAAACTTCTGGAAGAGACTACAAGAATGCATAGGAACACAGTTGGGAAAGTATGGCGTACCAACCTCAAACAGACGACAAAAGCGAACGAACAATCTAGACGTTAGAAGATTTACTAAGAGCGTGCATTATAGATTTCAAAGGAAGCAGGGATGATCATTTACCGTTGGCTAAATTCACCTACAACAACAGTTACCACGCAAGCATTGGCATGCCGCCTTACGAAGCATTGTATGGCAGAAAGTACAAAACTCCACTGTGTTGGGATGAAGTTGGTGAACGTCAACTGTTAGGACCAGAACTGGTGCAGCAGACCGCTGAGGTTGTCAAACTCATCAAGGCAAGATTGGTAGCTACTTAAGATAGACAGAAGAAGTATGCTGATCAACATAGACAAAATCGTGAATTTGACATTGAAAATTTTGTTTTCCTAAAAGTTTCTCCTTGGAAGGGGAAAATTCGATTTGGTAAGAAAGGAAAGCTAAGCCCAAGGTTTATTGGTCCCTTTGAGGTGCTGTGAAGAGTAGGTGAAGTGGCTTACGAGGTAGCTCTACCTCCAAAATTAGAACATGTTCACAATGTTTTTCATGTGTCGGTGTTACGACCGTATAAACCTGACTACAAATATGTGATCGAGTACGAACTATTACAGTTCGATAAAGATTTGTCTTATGAGGAGATTCCTATCTGGATAGTTGACAGGAAAGAACAAGTGCTCAGGAATAAAGTTATACCTTATGTGAACTTGATATGGAGGAACCACAGTGCCGAGGAAGCTACGTGGGAACTCGAAGACAAAATGATGAAAAGCTATCCTAAGTCCTTTGTTTGATCTGTGTCTTCGATTCTGGGGACAGAATCCTTGTAAGGAGGGAAGAATGTGACAAATGAATTATTTGAGTTGTGATTCTGGGGACAAAATCCTTGTAAGGAGGGAAGGATGTAACAATCTAAAATTTTATGTGTAATTTTAAATATTTATTGAATTAAATAAATATTTTAGTTGATGTATTTATTGTTAAATAAATATTTGTTTAATTTGAATATTTATTAGTTAAATACATAATTCATGAGTTGTGGGGAATTAACTTAATTAAGGTGATATGCTAATTAAATTGATAATTGGTAATTTGGTATTTTGAAGTTAATTAAAATAAAAGAGTGATGAATTAATTATTATGCGGTAATATTATAATTTAATTTAATAATTAAATTAGAGAGTTGGTAAGAATTAAATGAATTGTTATAATGTTGTTTTAATTTAATTTAGTAATGAAAGTAATGTACTAATTTATTAAATAAAAATATAAGGAAATATAATTTTGTGACAATTGAATTATGTGGCAAATTTATTTAATAAGTTGTTATTAGCTTTAATTTAACTAAATTTAAATATAAAAATTTAATTAAATAAAGTGTGACAATAAACTATATTGTAATTGAATTATTAAAATAAGTTAAAAGGAATTTTAATTTGGTTTTACCAAAAAAGGCATAAAGATTTAAAGTCATTATTTTTAATTGGTTTTGCCAAACAAGCCTTAGTTGCTTTTGAATTTTAAAATTGATAAAATGGATTTCCTATTTGTGTAATTGATGGTTTAATAATGCGTATTATGTCTTTTATCAGTTTAATTTTCTTTACGTGTTATACACTTGGCCTAGCTTATTTGCAAAGAATACAGAGAAGAAGAGAGAGCTCTAGAGAGAGTTTGAGAGAGAAATTGTGAGAAGAAATTCAGTAAGAACAAGAAGGATTAGCAATCAAGGTCTTGTAGTCATCTTCTAGCTAAGCTAAACAAGAAAGCAAAGGTGGAATTCTTAGTTTTAAAGTTTTTGTTTTTATTTTATAAAAAGTTCTTTGTAATTGATTTTTGTGGATAATTGTTGAAAATATGAGTTTGTATGTGTTAATGGATGTTTATAACATGTTTTATATCATTCATTCATGATTTAGAGTAATCAAATTCATGGAAATATGTTTAAAAGTGAATAAATCGAATTACATTGAAAAATATATGATATGACTTATTTTAAAGTCAAAATTGATGCTCAATTCATGTAATAAACTATTAATTGTTTGTTGATTGTGAAAATACATGAAGAAACAAAAATAATACGATTTAAACGGATTGTTTTGGTTGTAAAACGAATTTAGAGTGATTAGTTTCGCTAAGAGTGTTAAAAACTGAAGAAATACTAAAAACAATGAATTTAAAGGTTGTAATTTGGAATTTTATGTTGTTTATATGGTTAGAAACATGTTAGGAACATTAGTTTATGTTTTTGTAAACTTATTACAACTTGAGTAAGTTGGAATGGTTGTTAGAAAGGAGCTTTTAGGCCTAATTTGACTTTCTGTTGTGTTCATTCACAAACTGCAGAAGCCAATACCAGGTACCCCCGCCCCAACAGCCATTACCAATGTTTTTTATGCCGACCCAGCGGGGTATCCCTCCCCGGCGGGGTTTTATAGCTTAAAAACGCTGCCCCGGCGGGGGTGGGGCAAATTGACCAAGTGTTAGAAAAATTTAACTCTCAATACAGATGCCATCTCGTTGTCATACTCCTTTGTATGGAGTGAAGCTTTATCATTGCAGAACTCTCATCAGTTGTGCTTCACTCTACTATAGTGGTCTCATTCTTATGAAGACCTTTTCTCTGCTATGCTCTATATGACTTGCATCTCTTCAAGTCAATAACTCTTCTTCTTTTGAAGCTTTGACTTTTATAGATCCATCTGACATATTCCCATTGGAACATAACCGTTAGGAGTCTTTCATTGACAAGCTCCCTTTTCATCTCTGTCTTGTGAAGGAGCCTTTGAAATGCTTCAGTTTGAAAGCATCTATTATAGCATTTAATGCTCCAAACTTTTCTGAGCACTAATGTAGAGTTGATGTGACAACTCCTTTTTAACTTTCACGACACATCAGTCTGCTTAATCACCTAACACTTCATAGACGTTACTTTCAGCAGGCTTAGTAAGTAGTCATCGTTTTCTCTCATTTCCTCAATTTACACCAAGGATGTTTGGAGAGTATGTCCGGATCCTCAAATCACAACATTCGAATGTCATTCTTCTCTGCTTAGACATTCTCACTCTTCAGATGAATGCCCTCTATGATTTTGATGTTGACCATTATGAACTCTACGATTTCTTGTCTGAGACCCAAACTTTTATGAATAAAAATTTAATTTTCTCTAAATATCATTTTGAGTAATATGGTGTGGATTTAATGTAATGTTATAGTTGTGGGTAATATTTATTGTGACGCCCCCAAAATAGGTCCAATCCATCCAACCTATTCTGAGTCGCCAAATACATGGTACAAAAAACAACTACAACTTTATTACTACAATTGTCGTGCAAAATACAACAACACATATGTTGTGAGTTTTGATACAAATATATACCAACTGTGACTCTCATCCCAACCTTGCATAGCACGTCACAATGGCACCTTACATAAAGGTACAGTCAAAAACTGTTTTAGAAATTAAAATCTTTAGGAAGTGCTCAAGGAAACCTTCATACATGGGAGGCCATGCGTCTAGGTTATGATAGATATCATATGTCTTCAAAATTATCCTTGGTTGACCCAATAGACCCCAAAAAAAAATGAGAAGATTGCTATCATGTTCCTTCCAATGGTGAGTCTTTTCTTGACATATAATTATCTCCATTGTCTCCAATTGAGAATTATATTTCAACCAACCTCCAAGATTATATAGGTAGTACTTGTAGATATACTCAGCAAGTGGATGTGCACAACCCTGTCTTATGATAACACAAAGTCGTAGGTAGACATTTTGTATGATAGTGGCAAAACACCCTTCCAATGTTGGGTTCGCCTCACCCTATTTGATTCACCAAATACAACTACTAAATGATGTATAAAATATAACACACTTTTCTATACTGTTTAGGGAGAACCTCCACAGCTAGAGACCACCGTTCTGTTCCCCTGTTACCCCCGCTCGACCCAGCTACACTCTTATTACCTGAAAGGAATTATGAAGCAAAAGGGTGAGCACAGATAGCCCAGTAAAGCATATCATGACTAAAAATAATTAAATTATCAATAGCCTTCGTCAGTAATGAATCAGAGATTTAGAACATATGGTAGATGATAAAACTTATCAACCATAGTTGCAGCGGAACGAACAATCCATTAGAAGAGTCAAATAGACCATAAGATCTATTATCTTCCCCATGTTAAAAGTCCACCAACGATGCTTTATCCCTATAACATCAATCAACAATTTTTGTCCACAATCACGTGTATAACTCATAATCATAATTGTAGTTCTAAATTCCTCTTCTCATCCAGGACGAAGATAATTTTCATCACCTGTCTTTACCTGAAACATCAAAGATCCTGGTTATACCAAATCACAGTTCGTGTTCATAATCATACTAATAAATTCATCTTTGCACTACGGGCCAAATATATTCATCAACAGTTCATCTTTGCACTACATATCAAAGATTTTCAACAACATGACATCTTTGCACTACGGGCCAAAGATATTCATCAACGGTTCATCTTTGCACTACGGGCCAAAAATATTCATCAATAATTTATCTTTGCACTGCAGGCCAAAGATATTAATATCTCAAAGAAATATATAATCATTTTAGAATTTATATAAACAATAATTATAACCATGTTGATCTATTCACCTTTGCACTTAAGCTAAAGATATTCAATTATAAATTCAATGGTGATGATCATACCAGTCAATAATTCATCTTTGCATTACTAGCCAAAGAAAACCCATAGTAACGATCATACCAATAATCTACCCATCTTTACACTCAAGTCAAAGACAAATTCCATCATTAGGGTTATAAAAATATTATATATGATAATAAAAACAATATGATCAACAACTGCATTTAATTTCAAGAGTAAGATTCATAAACCAACGATAATTTGATCAGAAAAAGAAACCAATTTTGTCGTGAATAGTATCTGTGAATAGTAACTCGTGAATAGTAACTCATAAATAGTAACTCGTATTCGTATATTGTACCGTATACGTAAATAATGCCATATACGTAAATAGTGTCATATACATAAATAGTGTCGTATACGTGAATAGTGCAGTATACGTGAATAGTGTCGTATACGTGAATAGTAACCCCGACACGAAAAGATAAAAATTTCACAATAAAATTCATATCAATATTTCAATAAAATGATATTGAAGAATAACATCATTACAAAGAAAATAACATCCCTTACCATCCCTTACAATCCCTTACCTCAAAAGAACAGTACTTCCGGCTGAAATATCAAGTATAAGGCTGAAGGAAACTTGCACTGATGAATAACAACTTACAAAGTATCTAAATACTCACAAAATACGCTCGATAATATAGAGAGAGAAAGAGAGAAAACTTGTTTCTGGTGTGATTTTCAATTCTAACTAAGCACCCTATTTATAGAAAAATGCTTAGAACACCAAAGGAGACTAAAATAATATTATAATTTTTCTACGCATGCATGCTTTGAATAAATCAACAGCCCACCATAATTGAAACTCAATTCAACACATTTTGTTAGTAAAGGACAAAAGTGGGTCCAACCCATAATTTAATAAAAATATTTTATTTTCTGAAACTTCAATAATTCATAATAAATAGCCCTTTTATCAGAAAAATACGAATTTTATGTCCATTCCATAGGAAATCAAATTCTCTACAACTTTGCAGAAGAAAGTTTTTCCAAATTTCAAACAAAAAATGTCTGAAATCCGCATACGGGCAATTTTCAACACCTCTTAAAATTCATAACAAATCATACGTTAATTTTTAACGGTTCAAAATTTGTGGACATATACTCAACTTATATATGTATAACATATCAAAAAATTACAACGATCTAACGGTCGGATTAAAATTATAACTCACGCAATAGAGCTGCATGAACACTGATTTGATTTTTGGACTATAAGTCCCTCGTACCAGTTTCACTCAAACAGTCACCACGAAAAATCCACAAAGAATATTTGAGTGATTCAAATTTCTACGATTAGCTTACTTCCAGAGCTTTCTTTTGATATATGGCTCATCTCCTAACTCATTATACACAAAGAGTTATAGATTTTACAAAATCAAGTAATAAACTAATTTTTCTAAAAATCTCCATATTTTGTTCTTCTTTTTATTTCTAGATTTCTCTCATTTAATTCATGCACCGTGAATTTAGTGTAAAAATATCACCATTATTATATTATTATATAACCACATTATACATTTATAATGTAATATAATAATATATTTGAATAAATTATTTTATCAGAAAAGATAAAATATCAATTTTCAACAATTGTCACTTTTCTAAAAATTCCTCCATTTATATCCCCATTAAAATAAATATTTTCTTATCATATAAATCAATAATTAATTATTCATAAATAATATTACAGAATCATACTTATGACAACCAGGTCGTTTCAGAGGGGGCTTTTCGATAAGGATTTCTCCTTACTGGCGCGCAATTAGGTGACCAAACCTCTTCTTGACAGAACTTTATAGACATTACCAATAATGTTATCTAATAATATTATTCAAATAATATGAATTATTGATCTGATAATGAGAAATACTGTGCAGTGACAATTATTAAACAACAATAATATAAAATATCAACGTATCAATTATTGAATCAATAAAATAAAATATTGAACAATAATTACTGTAATAATTATTGAGTAGTGTCTTCTTACGTAAGAATCAATAATTCAAAAATACTGTGCAATACCGTGTGCTACTGTGCAACATCACGTATTACTTTATTTTAACCACCGGGTAATCCAACAGTGTTAACGGTAACAACTACGTCGTTATTTATAAAAACTCAAACTTGTCATTTTCTTCATTCGACCGTTTTCCGTTATGGGGCCCACAAATGGCTACGTACGAATATTCCCCGACAGAAAGAATATTCTACGACCAAACGAATATTCCCCGACAACAATGAATATTTTATAACCACTTACTTATTTTGAAAATTTTACATATTTCACCCATAACCAAAGCATTATATCAAATTAACACCTTATTATTCACAATAATAATTAGAGAAAATTCAATTTTATTTATAAAATGTTGGGGTCTTACAACCTCCCCTCCTTATGAAATTCCGTCCTTGAAATTGACGTACGTACCTGTTGTTTCAAAGAGTTAAGAATATCTTTCTTTCATTTTAGATTCTATCTCCCCGGTCATCATGATTTATCCATTGCTCATCTCCCGTGATAACTTCATTTGGGTTCCTCACTTGTTGGAAAGTTATGACAACCGCTCTCCCTTGAACTACTCGGCTTTGACTTATCTGGGGCAGCATTTGGTGTCATTACTACCGTTGGAATTGACTTTTCTATAGGGCATATTCCACCCTCAACTGCTTCGTCGTACTCCTGATTCATGATCTGAATAATCAATCTTCGATCCATATCGAATTGAGGTTGACCGCAATGTATAGGGTAATTCAAAACTCGATGTTGGGTTCTCTCAATTGCTATCCAAAAAGAGAAATACATATCATCTATTTTAGCCTTCTTAGATCAGACATCTCTTTCCACAATATCAACGCGTCTTGCGGCTTTTACCCATGCATCACTCATTCTCACTCGTTCAGTTGTTTCTTCTTTCAGCTCAGATTCTAGCTTTATCATCTTATACTCTGCCAAAGAGTGCTTCTATTCAAGCATCACATATCGGGTAACACAAACTTGAATTGTTGCATCCTTTTTGCTCCACGACCGCCTGCCGTTTTTCAGCCTGCTCTTCTAACTCGTGAATACGATTTTGCAATTCTACGGTTCGATCATAAAATTCTTCTAATAAATTCTCCTCAGGTTCCTCTTCTTCCTCACTCTCAGCTGCTACCTCTGCGACTAGCTCGGGTGCAACTATTAATTCTTCCCACACCATAAGAATATCTCTAATTCCTTCTTCGCTTGATAATCATTGGTGGACCCCACAACAGAATTACTGTCGGAGTTAGAAAACGACAGAAATAACTTTTTATAAAAATAACAGCAAAAGTTTTATCGTTAACTGTTGAAATACCCGGTGATAAAAGTACAGTAATACGCGTGGTTGCATAGTAGCACACGGTATTATACAGTATCTTTGATTATTGATGCTTTCGTGAGAAGTCACTCAGTTTTATTCAATTATTATCACAGTAATTGTTGCATAGTATCTCACGTTATTGATTCAATTATTGTCACAATATTTTATATTTTTAAATCAATAATTGAGACGACAAAGTTATTCATATTATTATTTACATTATTGACGATGTCTAGAAAGTTCTGTCGAGGAAAGGGGTTTGGTCACCTAATTGCGCCCCAATAAGGAGAAATCCTTATCGGAAAACCCCATCTTTCCTGGGAATGATCTGGTTGGTAATATTGTGAGTTACAATATTAATGATGAATGTTATTAAAAATGTATTTTGTAAAGCCAAGTGAATTGAGATAAATAGAGGGGTATTTTATGAAGTATTTGTTGTAAATTTGGTTTCTTACATGGACCCCCACTTACTCATTTTTCAAAATCGTCGGTCGAAAGTTTTATATATGTCAGTATTATATATATATATATATATATATATATATATATATATATGTGTGTGTGTGTGTGTGTGTGTGTGTGTGTGTGTGTGTGTGTGTGTGTGTGTGTGTTGCTCTGAAGAAAAAGGAAGTGCAAGAGAATAAAGAAAATATCAGTGACTATAAAATGAATCAGCTCCTGAACCAAAGAAGAAAAGAAGAAAGTTTGGTCTTGCAGCAGAGAAGCTACAGAAAATGAGACGTTGAATGTGAAAAGAGCCATCCTAGCTCTGAGAAACTAGGTGCACCAATTAAGGGGGAGCTTCAAGAGAATGATTAACAGAGCTCAATATAATTGATCTCTATCATGCATCTCGTGAGCCAAAAGGATGCTCAAAGTTCTAATCTTAGATGAGCTTAAAGAGGAGCGAAATAGGAATTTAAGATTGAAGCCAGAAGAAGATGGAGCAATCAAGCAACAAGGCATGAAGGAAGATCAAATCTATTAGTTAAATGCTAGAACCCTGAAGGATGAAGACTAAAGCTTGATCTAATAAAATGATCGTTGAGGAGATTAAAATCGTAGGGTGTATGCAAGTCTCTTAAGCTATCCTACAAGAAAAAAAGTCAACTAAAGTCAAGGTGCAGACAAGTGATGTTCACACACCTAGAAGGAAATTGAATCTTGGAAGCTGAAATTTAACAGTGGTGGAGTTTCAGATTATGAAGCGACAGATGCTCTTAATATAATTATTGCGTGTGTTCCACAATGTCAATTTGGAGGGAACATATCTAAGAGTTATTTTAAATTCTGACTATCTTTTCCCAACCAACTACCTAAGCCTATTTTTCATCATAGTCTACAAACCATTTAGCTATCGACATCAATCGATCTCTTCAAACCTTCAAATCATTCAAACTTTTAAACCCTCAAAATCTTCATAAGACTCTAAACTCCCTCAATCAAAACACATTTCTTCTCTTACAATTATCAAATCGTTCAAAATGGGAAATTTCCAAACCAAAGGAAAAAGAAAGGCCGACGAGTCTACGTAAAGTAAATTTGAAAAGGTGGTTGAGCATATGAACATTCAAGATATTTGTACATCTGATAATCAACCAGCATGGAAGAGACAAAAAATCGATGAAAGGAAAAATGAAAAGAATGAAGAACTTGCTCTCAAAAAGTCTAATGAAGTTTTGGTTGGTGCTCAAAAAGGAATAAGGTTTGTGTCAAAAAATAACAAAGATGGAAAAGAGGATGTGGAGGATTCCTTGTCTGAATTCTATGTAAATGACAAGTTAAAGCAAGAACTTCAAAGAATCGATGATGAAGAAGAAAAAAATGAAAAAGAAATTTATATAGAGGCTTACATTTTAGTATCTCAAGATAGTGGTAATCAAGTTATGTTACCACATGAATCTAACAAAAGAAAGCAATCAAGCAGGGAAGAAGAAAGAAAGAAAAGAAAGCATAGGAAGCTAGAAAAGAAAGAAGAAAGAAAAGTAAGAAGGTTTCAAAGAAAGGAAAATGGGAAGATGAAGAAAGAAGAAAAGATGAAAAAGAAGGAGCTAAAGGCAAGGGAGAAGTCTGAGGTGGCTTTCATGAATTTCATATCCATGTTACCGTTGTTGAAGGCCTTGTCACTTCATAATGAGAGTTACATCAGTTGATGCTTCTCGAGGTTTCCAAATATTCGCCTAATATTACAAGTTTTTCCAAGAGCATCTACTCTTGCAACTCTACTGATCACTAATGAGCCCTTCTATCTCAACAAATGTAATCTTCAAGTAGTTTCTATGACAAATATCTTTGTGTGTCATTTATCTGTCCCATCTGTCTCAACTCAAAATGATGAGATCATAGAATCCCCCAATACGATTCGTGAAAGATATCTTACTGATTTTAAAGAAGAGTTTGTTAATTCTAGTTTTGAAAATTTTCCTTAACCATCATTCAGTCTTCAACCAATATCTCTCAACCAAAGTCTCATTCTTCCATTTGAAGAAGTTCCACCCTGTACAAATGAATCAAGCCATTCTCTAATCTAGGATCTCAAAATCCTATGATTCATGACTCAATGTTGTGTCTCTTACATCGATTCCTGCATAGATCAACAGCTCATTCTATTGTTCAGCAACACTTCCAGAATTTAATCCGCCAAATTTCTCAGAACTTCTGTCCTCGTCCCATAATATCGCTCCACAGTTTCAGGAAATAGTGTATGTAACTGTAGGACATCTTTCTGAATATAACTCTATGCAATCCATTTTCAATGATCTGCCATTTGGCCTCCTCACTCAAAATCAAACCTTCCTTCGAACCTTGGAAAAGCAAAAAACCGTTGCATATGAAATTCAAGAAAAGAGTGAAGCCTACATTGACATTTTAAATGCCAAAAGTTTTGAACTAAACACTACAGTCAAGGACAATATGAAGCTGTGACAGCTCGGATGGTCATTCCCTCTCTCCACATGATGAAATAACTTTTGAACTTCATAGGGGAAAGGATGCAACATAAAACAACAGATGCAAGAGGAACGGAAGGTACACTTGACATAAGGGGAGGAACAGAATAACAAAAGTTTGAGATGCAAACACGAACAAAGGGAAGGTATACTTTTGGAGAACAAACAAGGCGAACTTTTAAATAACTTTTGTACTATGAAAATTGTTGTTAGGTTGCATGAGTTTAAGACTGTTGGTTTGGTTATTTTTGGGTTTTATGCCTTAAGGCTTACGATTTTTTTATATGCTTAGATGGATGCTTAAGATTAGTTTTAATGAATGATATATGAATGCTTATGTTGAATGCACATCATTTTATGCATATTTGTTGGTCTAGCAATACAGTGGCTTACTATATCTTAAGTTACATTCATATTCATACATATGGATATTATTGATTTGATTGAATGATAGTATTTTGTCATAATCAAATATGGGGAGATTGTTAGGAATCTTCGTATAGATTAGAAGGATGTTTTATTGAGGGGGAGATTGCTTAGAATATACATGAGATTCCAAATATATAAGATTTGATGATGAAATACTTAAAGTATATTTGTATGCATAAGTTTTGTATAGTCCTTAATTGAGAGATCTATGTACAATGACTTAGATTAGAGAAAGATCAAGCATGTTAGGTTGATCTCACTGAAATGATGCAAATGAATGTAACACACACACACACACACACACACACACATAAACACACACACACACACACATACACACACACACATAAACACACACACACACACACACACACACACACACACACACACACACACATATATATATATATATATATATATATATATATATATATATATATATATATGATCGACTGAAGCATAACTGTAAAAGAGAAGCTTTGTAAAGTCCTTATGAATCAAAAGTACATGGAATTAGAATTGAAAAGATCAAATCTGTTACGTTGATCTTAATTATCATTACCTGATGAACAAATGATTAATGTATATTTGTAATGATAAATTTTGTAAAGTCCTTATGAAACACATGTACAAGGACTTAGAATAGGAAGATTAAATATATTAAGTTGATCTTATCAAAGCTCTCAATGTATAGTCAACAAACCCAACCGATCGTAGAGTTACTCTATTGTATCGTAGTATGATCATAGGTAGTAGAATCTACTCATCCACTGAAGCGTTCAAAGTAAAGATCGTAGAGATCGCCTATGAACCTTAGAAATGAGCAGAAGGCCTTACAAGAAGAAGATGATCAAAGAAGGATAAACTCTAAGAATATCTTAGTATAATCCTTATCAGAAGGAATCTCTGGAATGTCTCTAAAGAAGTTAAATTGCAAGAGTTCTCTTCATGTTCACAAAGTACGTCAGTTCGCAAAGTAATCAGGATCTTGTAAAACAACAATTGGTAACATAAAGCATTAAGAGATAGACAAATTGTAGAGATGTCTCCATCATTGCAGAGCTGCCAAGGTTTTCAGAGAATAAAAGAGAAGTTAACAAAAATATTATGAAGTACCCTGTCTGATCACAAAGAACAAGTTCAAACGCAGAGTAAAACAAGACCTTCTATATACCTTATTTTCTCAAAGATGCCTCGCATCTCAAAAATAAAAGCAATCAAGCCGAACACATAATAAAATGGAAGTATCAAAGGCCTCAATTACTATTGAGCACAAGGGTTTAAAAAACATGTTTTACAAAACTTCACTGCTATATCTTGTTAAAATTGAACTTTTATACAAAAGTCAAACCATTTGTATATAGGTGCAAACGAGGCATAGCACTACTTCTAAATAACTGTACATAGACCTAACTCACACACACACACACATACATACACAGATAAAAGTTTAATAAAAAGTGGCGGTAACCGTGTTATCACAGAAGTCAAGGGTGCCTAACATCTTCCCTCTACTTAATCAAGCCCCCAGACCCTAACGAATTTTAGTTTCTCAAACGTGTTAAACAGTGTCACATCACTAGGTCTTTGTGCAAATCTTGTCTCGGTTGAGTTGGTGCAACCATTTAAAAATACCAACTAGCGACTCTCACAGTCAAATCATCGACATATACTTGTCGGACCTTTTCAAACTTATTTTTTTAAACAAATCTCACCTAAAATAAGAACACCAAAAGACAAGAACAGAAAGGGACAAATAAAAATCCTGACGTCGACAGGTGGCGACTCTGCTCGGGACTCCAGTAAGAGGGCTTAAACAGCAATTCAAAATAATTTATCTGCTAATGTGTGAATACTGCATTTATATTGAATGGATGTATACTAATGCTTTATTTACTGCACTTTAGTGCTTCGCACCATATCTGCTTATGATATTAGTGCTTCGCATATGTCATCATTTTCATACGGTGAGATGCGATGGATATGAATGTATGTTGTGTGATTCCTCCACCAGAAGGCTAACCCATCGATGTTTGATTACTGGAATCGTTGGGAGACTAATTCCACGAGGCTCAGGAATGGCACCACCCAGATTTGCTCCAATTGAAAGATTGAATTAACTTCCCATCGAGTAAATTGTGATGATCTGGGGATCTCCATGCCGAAAACCCGCTAGAGTAGCCTAAGATAGGTCAGTCTCTGATAAACCAAACACGGAGGGAAGTCTCTTCATACCTTCCCATTTCAATTACTTGTAATTTAATTTCCATGGCAATCTCAATGTAATGGAAAATATAAAGGAGTATGTGAACATACATTCCTTTTTCATATCAAGACCTGTCATGCTATCTTGTCATCAAAATGACTGACATCCGTTTTACAGGAAAACCTTAAAACACTCCTAAAAAATAGACACATTACATAGCATGTAATATTTTCCCGTTTTCCCAGACTAAACTACATAGTCTTTTTGTAAGGAAATAATTGGTCCCGTTACCCGTTCAAAGTCCAGAAAGGCACTAAGCCCACAATCAGACATGGCTACAAGTGCCCATCCTGATCCTAATTCTGTCTCTCGCGAGGAGTTTGAAAGATTGAATAATCAAATAATAGAGTTGGTTGTTCTTCTGAAACAACTAAACAAATCAATTCAGGGTCCACAAATACCCATCCAAACAGAAGCCTCTGCACAGGGTGGAATCCAGGGTCCGAACAGAGTAGTCCCAACACATGAGTCTCAGACTGAGAAGTCTAACAAAACCCCTGAAATCACCCATCTTAAAGAAGATCAAGACACTGGTGATATTCAAAAGAAGGTTTTATAAATGGAAGAGACCATTCGGTCCATCAAATGGATTGGAAGCACGAAAGTGTTTCCTATTCAGACCTTTGCATCTTCCCCGGGGTTTGTTGGTCGAATTCTAAATACGCTCAGCACGCAAGTGCACGCGGTCAACAAGTAATATAGTAGTAAGAAAAAGTATCGTTCTCACAGAGAATAGTAAGAAATTAAACTTATCAATTACCAGTTTTATATTAACCCAATTTTATTAAACTATCCAAATCAATGATTATAAATAAGAAAAATTAAAAAACTAAAAATACCAATAAATGAACACAACCTAAAAATCGTAATTTCAAGCAAATAATGGAGAATTAGGCTTACAATTTCACTTTAAGTCTCACTCTGATTATCATACCTTATTCCAGTTCAATTCACTATCTCAATTTATTAAACAAGAACACTTAAGTAGAATTAGCCATCTCTCGATGCACTAACACCGCATTAACTTAAATCCACAAATTAGATAGAATTAAGCCAAACACCCTAATCAACTAATTCACTATATCTCTATGTGAATTAAAATTAAAAAAAGTTTAAATTCAAGTTCATTACCCGATTACATGCGATGCTAGGTATATCTTTATCCTAACATTCATCAAGATTCCATTAAAACATAGAATTCAAGAGCGCGCGCGCGCGCGCACACACACACACACACACACACACACACACACACACACACACACACACACACATATATATATATATATATATATATATATATATATAAATATATTGTAAGACCCCAACTTATTATAAATAAAATTTAATTTCCTCTATTTATTATTTTAAAATAGTAAGGATTGATTTGATTAATGTGGTTAGTTATGGGTGAAATGCACAAATATTTCAAGTAAGTAAGTGGTTATAAAATATTCATTGTTGTCGAGGAATATTCGTTTGGTCGCAGAATATTCGTACTGTTGGGGAATATTTGTATGACGGCGCAGCCTTGTGTGGGCCCCATAACGGAAAGCGATTGGATGAAGAAAACGATAAGTATAAGTTGTTTATAAATAACGTCGTAGTTGTTACCGTTAATATTGTTGAAATACTCGGTGGTTAAAACACAGTAGCACACGGTATTGCACTAATTATTGATTCTTACGTAAGAAGACACTACTCAATAAACTGTTACAGTAATTAATGTTTAATATTTTATTTTATTGATTCAATAATTGCTACGTTGATATTTTATATTATTGTTGTTTCAATAATTGTCACTACACAGTATTTTTCATTATCAGATCAATAATTCATATTATTTGAATAATATTATTAGATAACATTATTGGTAATGTCTATAAAGTTCTGTCTAAGGAGAGGTTTGGTCACCTAATTGCGCGCCAGTAAGGAGAAATCCTTATTGGAAAGCCCCCTCTTTCTTGGGAACGACCTGGTTGCCAGTATTGTGATTCTATAATATTATTTGTAAATAATTAATTATTAATTTATATGATAAAGAAAATATTTATTTTATGTGGATATAGATAGAGAAAATGTTAAAGTGGAATTGTTAAAAAATTGGTATTTTATCTTTTCTGATAAATAATTCATTTAAATATATTATAATATTTTAATAATATAATAATAGTGATATTTTTACAATGAATGTGGGATGTATGATTATATGAGGAGGAGGAGTATTTTTGTTAATAAAAATATTTAAAACATGTTTTTCATGTTTGTGGACCTCATTTCTTGACTGAAATTTGATTATAGCCTGTAAAATTGTCCATTTGTGGATTTCGGCCAATTTCTGTTTGGAATTTAGAAAAATTTTCTTCTGCAAAGTTGTAGAGAATGGAATTTCTTATGAAAAGGATATGAGGTTCGAATTTTTCTAATAAAAAGACTATTTATTATGAATTATTGAATTTCCAAATTAATTGATTATTATTTTTTGGAGTTTTAAGTGACTTTTGCATGAAAAATGTTTTTGTGACTTTTGGGGAGGTGTGTGGCTGATTTTGGACCAAGTTTTTGTGCGTAGGAAAGTTAATAAAATATATTATTATTTTATTAAATTTTCTGCTTTGGTGTTCTAAGTATTTTTCTATAATAGGGTGCTTAGGTTAGAATTAAAAATCACACCAGAAACTGAAGTTTTCTCTCTCTATATTATCGAGCGTATTTTTATGAGTATTTAGATACTTTGAGTGTTGTTATACGGTGCAAGTTTCTTCAGCACTATATCCAGTATTTCAGTCAGAAGTACTGTCTTTTTGAGGTAAGTGATGTTATTTTTTTTTAAATGATATTATTTCTTTTAATATCATTATGTCGAAATATTGGTCTGAACTTTTTATCAAATTTGAAACTTTTAGTGTCGGGGTTACTATTCACGTATACGGCACTATTCACGTATACGGCACTATTCACCGAAAAATAAAATCTTTATTTTTTATCCAAGATATCTATTATGGATACTAGCTTTGATTGTATCCATGCTTTGATCATTCTTGAATTTTACTCCATTATGGTTATTTAGAAAGTATTTTTGAACTCAGATTGTTTAAAGTACGAATCCTTAATATTTGTTCTTTTGTTTCACTGGATTCGTTTTCTTTAAAATATATTTTTCATCATTCTCAGTCCTAAATGATGATATTACTGAATATTTTTGGCCTATAGTGCAAAGATGAATGATTTCTTGATGAATATCTTTGGCCCGTAGTGCAAAGATAAACAGGTGTTTAGATGAACATGACCGACTGATTAATATCTTTGGCATGTAGTGCAAAGATGACTATTTGATTCAAGATATGTATTAATTGATGTTACAGGAATAAAATATCGATGATGAACTTTTAAATTCATAGATGATAGTAGATTTCATTCTCTACTTAACTCTTCTAATGAATTATTGTTTCTGCTGCAGTTGTTGATCTAAAACTTGTTGTCTATTGTATTCTATCAGATTTTTCCCAGTTGAGGACTAACGCTAATTTGTTCTGTATTACCTTAGTCATAATATTCTTTACTGGGCTATTTGAGCTCACCCTTTTCCTTTTTGTTCCATTTTTCTTCTCAGGAGGCGAGAATGTAGCTAGTACTAGTTGGGGTATGGAATGATGGGTCAAGATAGTTGTTTTAGTAGTCCTCACTATTTTGTAAAATAGTGTATCAATAATTGTAATGAGGACTCTATTTGAGTTTGAATACTGTCTAGATGACAATATTTGTATTTAAACTCACAGTATATGTGTTGTCGTATTTTGCACGACAATTGTAATAATAAAGTTGTAGTTGTTTACTGTACCATGTATTTGGCGACTCAGAATGGGTTGGGTGGAATGAACCTATTTTGGGGGCGTCACACACACACACACACACACACACACACACACATATATATATATATATATATATATATATATATATATATATATTATATAGAGCTTATATATCCCAAATTTTTCCCAAAACTTAGGTTCTTGTCTAACTTTAGCCATCACTTTCTATTCTTGTCATTCTTTCATTCAAACTAACATTATCCTTTAGAGGTCCCTTATGTATCAATTTAAAAGCAATCAGTCAACATAGTTATTTTTACTGTGCTAACCTTTTTATACCAATTTCAAATAGAAAAAGATTCGATTCATAACAAGAAATCACATCAAAGCTCTAATAATCAATATTATACTTGTCTACTCAAATCCAGTCTTATCATTAGCCAAAATAGACTATAACTTATCAAACAACTGGACTCATGCAAGATAGTCTAAATGCAACATAAACACAATAAACTAACTGCTATTTTTGCTATTTTTCAATATATTTTTTTTTATAGATAAACTGAATAACAAAATAAGGAAACTGAATAACAAATTAAGAAACTAAATATAAACAAAACTATTTACAATGCTAAACTATAATGCAGTTATACTACATGAATGCAACATAATGAACCTAAACCTAAATATGATTACATATGCAAAAATATAACTAACTAAACTAAACTTGCAATAACGAACTAAACTAATCTAACTCCCCCAAACTTAGCAATTAAAATGTCCTCATTGTAAAAATATAGCAGTAAGTATAAGAGGACTTCCATGTAATCATCTAAGGTTGAGGTGATAGTGGTGATGGCGGTCGTGGCTTATAGACTCGGCGCTCTTCATTATTCGAATTAGATGGTGAAAATTATGGCATGGGCTCAGGCATTTGGTATGGAAACTATGCGACCTCGACTGGATTAAGAGTTTGTAATGCCGCATTTAACGAGGCAAAGGACGTGTTCATGGCGTTGAACATATGGTCCTGTCTAGCCGCCAGTCGCTTCATCTGTCGGTTGGCTTCTTTATCCTTTTTGTCTACAAGGCGCTGGAGACTGCGAAATTGGTTACTGAACATAAATATACCCTTCATTCGACTCTCCTCAGTCTCCTGCTCCCTAGTAATCTCGTCAGCCTAGAACTCATCATCTTCAGAGGTGTCCATCTTCCTCCTCCTCAGAGGCTGGTGGGAGTATAAAATCGACGCCTCTTAGGTGTGACTCTCCCCCAGGCCAGAATATGTAGCGTGCAATCATGCGGGAGTCCAATAGCTGAAGAGGTTGCTGTGAAGGCTCATCTCCTGACCATCTAACGTTAGCTTACTTGCACAACCCACAAATGAGGGATGGGTGTGGCAGACCGTCGGAGAATGGCCCTCACAGGCATCACCGTATAGAGAAATTGATAATGGCGCTGATGTCGATGTTGAAGTCTTTCACAATTGAGTAGAGTAGAAGAACTTTCTCCCTCGTCACCTCAGCTGTATATGTGGACAAAAACAACTTTGCGCACAAAAAACGCTTACCATATCTTGCCATAGCGACTCAAGTCCTTGCTGAGGAAGATTGTGCCGCCCTTTCGTCCTTAAACCCAAGTAGTACCCAGCTTAGTTATCTCAGCCAAAATCTGATCATAATCGGGACCACTATCATGCAATTGAGCATATTGGCATATAGTAGGGGCTCGCAGGTTGTAGTAGTAGTTGATTATTTCTGGACTGAAGGCAACTTGTTTACCCCTCACAAATGCACTGAACAGTGCCCTATCCTCGGCATTCGCATAAAACTCCTTCACCACGTTAACTATTGTTGGGTTTGGCTCATCTGTCAGCATATCCCATCCTTGCTCATATATTTGCCTCCTCATTTGTCCATCAACATTGTCTGGTGCTAAGCCCCTCTCAGGAGTTAGTGCTTTGGGCACTAAGTAATCGTACTTGTCGGCGGCACTAGCACTTATAAATTTCTGTCGGTTAAAAGCTCGAGTGGGTGGTGTAGACCTTGAACCTTCACCTCTATGTCTCTTTGATGTTGTCGTAGGAGCCATTGAATTAGCCTTAATCACAATATTCCCACAAACTTCTCTTGCATAATTCATCGAATACGTGGTGTGCACGACTCACAATACCCCCAAATATGGTAATTGAACTTCAACTACAGTGTTAACTGATGAAAACTTGCAAGTAAATGCTAACCCATAGCGTATTAACCCAATTGAAGTATGAATTTCCAGTTGGTGGTAACAATTTGTTATTTTTCCTATTCCTTGTTGCTGTCAAAATCGAACTTGAAGAACCCTAGCTTTGTGATGACTAAACTTGATAGATAATAGGTATGTAATGGTGTGGATTTGTTGTAGTTGGGTTTGTATATATATAGTGGAGATGGTGTACGGATTTGATGGAGATTGATGGGGTAATATGTGAGTTCTTGAGTGAATTCATGGGATGATAGGAGTCTATGAGTCGGTTAGTAGGAATGAGTAATGGAGAAGTGGGACAATCAAGTGCCGAATCAGTTAAAAACTCTTCAGGTTCCCGTACCCCCGCCCCAGCGGGGGGAATTCTTCACAAAATGCTCGCCCCGGCGGGGGGGGGGGGGTTTCTACAGATGGCTTTGAATTTTCAACTTCTTCTCATCATACACATGTCCAAAAGCTTCCCAAGTACCTGAGACACATTGAAATCATAAGCATAAGATAATATCATGAAGGTTGAGCACGTAAGGTCGAATTTACTAAAAATCACTAATTAACTAACTATCTATTGTACCGCAATAAACTAATTGATACTAGAATTACAATTTAACTACAAATTGACTAACATAAAATAAAAAATACTATAAATGAAAGTAAAATTGGGTTGCCTCTCAATGAGCGCTTGTTTTTGAGTCTTTCAGCCTAACAACTCCTTGTTCATGGCGCATCGGCGAGTATAATTGCGGTAGCTTCGTTGTCGATGTCACCACCCCAGTAATGCTTTAACTGTTGACCGTTGACTTTGAATGTTTCAAGTGAATTTCTACTGTATAGTTCAACGGCGCTATGTGGGAAAACCTTCTTAATCGTGAATGGCCCCGACCATCGGGATTTGAGCTTTCCTGGGAACAATCGCAGTCTTGAGTTAAATAGTAACACTGATTGTCTCGGTTCAAACTTCCTCTGCGTAATCTTTTGGTCGTGCCACTTCTTGACTTTTTCCATGTACAGCTTTAAGTTCTCATATGCTTGCAATCGAAATTCATCGAGTTCATTCAATTGGAGTAACCTTTTCTCTCCTGCAGTTTTGATCAAAGTTGAGTTTTTGAATGGCCCAATATGTCTTATACTGTAATTCCATCGGGAAGTGACACGCTTTCTCGTAGACCAACTGATATGGAGACATCCCAATTGGCGTCTTGTATGCTATCCTGTAAGCCCATAGTGCGTCATCCAACTTTGGAGACTAATTTTTTCTACTCGAATTTACTACCTTCTCTAAAATTTTCTTCACCTCTCAGTTGGAAACCTCATCTTGACCACTCGTTTGGGGGTGATATGATGTAGCTACCCTATGATTGACCCCATATTTTGCTAAGAGAGCTATAAATGATATGTTGCAGAAGTGACTACCCTCATCACTTATGATTGCTCTTGGCGTTCCAAACCTTGTGAAGATGTTCTTTTGTAAAAACTTAAGAACCACCTTGGCATCATTTGTAGGGAGTGCTACGGCTTCCACCCATTTTGACACGTAATACACAGCTAGCAAGATATACAGGTTGTAAAATGAAGGAGGAAATGGTCCCATGAAATCCATCCCCCATACATCGAATATCTCCACTTCCATGATAGTGTTAAGCGGCATCTCATTCCTCTTCGAGATATTACCCATCCTTTGGCATCAGTCACAGTTTTCACGAACTGGTGGGCATCCTTGAACACAGTAGGCCAGTAAAATCTTACTTAAAGTATCTTGGCTACTGTCCGCTCGCTACCATAATGTCCCCTATAAGCAGATGTATGTTATTCATGCAAAATATTTGTCACTTCGATGTACGGCACACATCTCCGAATCATCTTATCTGCACACGATCTTAATAAGTAAGGCTTGTCCCACATGTACCACTTGACGTCATGTAGGAACTTCTTTTTCTATTTTTGTGTCAGATCAGGGGGAATGATTTTTCTCACCAAGTAGTTGGCAAAATTTGCATACCATGGAAACTCATAATTTACTCCAAAAAGCTGCTCATCCGAAAATGATTCATTAATTACACTCTTATTTTACCCCATCCTTATCCGAATTTTCCAGCCTTGAAAGATGATCCGCCACTTGGTTTTCTATCCCCTTCCTATCATTTATTTCCAAGTCAAATTTCTAAAGGAATAGAATCCATCTGATTAGTCTAGGCTTAGCATCCTTCATTGAAATCAAATAACGAATCACCGAGTGATCCGTGTATACCACCACCTTTGTTCTAATCAAGTAAGCTCTGAATTTGTCAAAGGCGTATACTACTGTGAGTAACTCCTTCTTAGTGGTTGTGTAGTTTAATTGGGCATCCGTAAGGGTTTTCTTTCATAGTATATGGCATGGAATATCTTCTCTCGGCGTTGACCCAAAACAGCTCCTACCGTATAGTCGCTAGCATCGCACATTAACTTAAAAGGCATCGTCCAATCCGATGCTACGATCGCTGGAGTTGTAGTAAACTTCTTTTTCAACTGTTCAAACGCTGCTTTGCACTCTTCATCAAAACTGAATATTGCATCTTTCTCTAAGAGACTGCATAATGGTTTTACAATCTTAGAGAAATCCTTTATAAACCTTTAGTAGAATCCGGCGTGTCCAAGAAAACTGCGGATTCCCTTTACTGTAGTCGGCGGTGGAAGATTCTCTATTATGTTCAACTTTGCCTTATCAACCTCTAAGCCTTTCGCAGAGACCTTGTGCCCCAGAATTATTCCTTCTTCAACCATAAAGTGGCACTTCTCCCAGTTAAGCACCAAGTTAGTTTCCACACATCGCTTCAAAACCATGACCAGATTCTCTAGACACTCATCAAAAGTGTTTCCATAGACTGAAAAGTCGTCCATGAAAACTTCCACGTTCTTCTCCCCCATGTTTGAGAAAATAGCCATCACACATCTTTGGAACGTTGCAGGTTCCTTACATAACCCAAAGGACATCCTTCTAAATGCAAAGGTGTCGTATGGACATGTAAAGGTGGTCTTCTCTTGATCCTCGGGAGCTATGACTATTTGGTTGTACCCCGAATATCCATCCAGTAGACAGTAGTATTCATGCCCAGTTAACCGGTCCAACATCTGGTCAATAAAGGGTAGATGAAAGTTATCCTTCCGGGTTGCCTTATTCAGCTTTCTCTAGTCTATGTAGACCCTTCATCCGGTCACTGTCCTCGTTGAAATCAGTTCATTGTCTTCATTCTTAACCACTGTCACTCCACCTTTTTTCGACACGCACTGAACTGGACTGACCCACACACTGTCTAAAATTGGGTAAATAATTCCCGCATCCATCCACTTTAGAATTTCCTTCTTTACCACTTCTTTTATTATCGAATTTAGCTGTCTTTGATGTTCCACTGTTGGCTTTGCATATTATTCAATGAGAATCTTGTGCATGAAAAAGGTGGGGCTGATCCCCTTTATATCGGCAATTGTCCACCCTATCGCAGACTTGTATTCTCTCGAAATCCTTAACAATTTACTTTCTTGTAATTCGTTAAACGCAGATGCAATAATAACAGGTAAAGTATTTGAATCACCCAAATAAGCATACCTGAGGTGTTTAAGAAGCGATTTGAGCTCAAGAGTGGGTGGGTCCTTAAGTGAAGGTTTCATATGAGCTGAAGCTTTTTCTTCCGTGTGTAGTGGCTCGAACGGAACCTTGAATCTACTAACTCGAGGCAAAGAATCCAACATGTGCAAGTAATCCACGAACTCTAGATCATCCAAATCCTCATCCCTAGTAGAGTGTTTTCCAACGGATCTCTGACCAAATTTTTAACCAAGTCTTCATTGACTATCTTGTCGATCACATCCAACCGGAAACACTTCTCCTCATATGTAGGAAACCTCATGGCATTAACCAAATTGAATTTGACTTCCTGGTCTTGAACTGTCATTGTTAATTCCCCCGTTTCTAAACATCGATGAAAGTTCTACCCGTAGCCAAAAATGGTCTTCCTAGTATGATTGGGATGTTTTTGTCTTCTTCATAATCCAAAATTATGAAATCTGCTGGGAAAATAAATTTATCCACCTTAACCAAGATGTCTTCCATAATTCCCCTTGGATAGGTCACCGATTTGTCTGCTAACTATAGAGATATGTTTGTAGGCTTCGGAGCTGGTAAACCCAACTGTGTATATACTGACAACGGCATGAGGTTTACACTCACCCCCAAGTCACAGAAACATTTGTTGAAGGCCATATTCCCAATCGTGCAAGGAATAGTGAAACTCCCCGGAACCTTTAACTTTGGAGGTAACTTTCTCTATAAAACTGTGTTACATTCCTCCGTCAAAGCTATAGTTTCGTAATCCTCTAACTTTTTCTTCCTTGACAGAATACCCTTCATGAATTTTGCATAACTTGGCATTTGCTCTACGGCTTCTGTGAAAGGAATATTGATTTGAAGTTTCTTAAAAACTTCCTTTGAGAATTGCTTATCTAATTTCTGTTTTTGGACCCTCTGCTGAAACGGTGGTGGAGGAGACACAACTGGCTCAACATATAACTAGGTCTTATCCCCTTGCTTTTCCTTACCCTTTTTCTCTTCAACCACTTTTTCTTCACCTTGATTGCCATCTCTCTTAGCTGAATTTTCTGCATTCTACCCCTCAAGATGTTTTCCACTCCTCAAAGTGATTGCTTGACACTGCTCATGATTTCCCTTCAGATTCTTTTCTGTGTCACTAGGTAGAGTCCCTTGAGGCCTATTATTAAGTGCTAAGGCAAGCTGTCCCATCTAATTTTCTAAGTTTTTGATGGTCACTGCTTGTAATTTCATTGCCACCTCGTTTCCCGATATATACTTCAACAAAAGCTCTTCTAAATCTGTCGCTTTCTCTTGTTGTGGAGCTGCTTGTTGATGCTAATTTTGAAACCCCGGGGGATAAGAAGGTCGTGGAGCCTGCTGATTTTGATTGTTACTCCACGAGAAGTTGGGATGGTTCCTATTCCCCGGATTGTAGTCATTTTGATACATATTTTGTGGAATCCTATTGTAGCTGCCCACAAACTGCACTGCTGCTGGGTTAATGTGATCCCCCCAAAATAGGTATACATCAGCCATTCTGAGTCGCCAAATATATGGTACATAAATCAAATACAAACTTCTTTTATACAATACGACAAAACGTAGCTGAGAGTTTTTACACGAATATTGTCTCATAGACAGTATTCAAACTAAAAATGAAGTCCCCATTACATTTATTAACACACTATTTTACGGAATAGTGAGGACTACTAAAACAACCATCTGGATCGTCAATCTATTCCCCGACTAGTCCTTGCTATATTCTCATTTCCTGAAGAGAACAATGAAAGAAAAGGGTGAGCTCAACTAGCCCAATAAGAAATATTATGAATAAGATAATGCAGAATAAATTATCCTTAGCCTTCAATAGTATAACAACTGATAGAATACAATAGACAACAAGTTTTAGATCAACAACTGCAGCGGAAATAGCAATCCATTAGAAGTGTCAAGTAGAGCATGATATCTACTATCTTCTATGATTTAAAAAGTTTATCATCAATTTTATCGCTGAGACTCAGCTTAATAAATAATCCACATCATCGAATCATCCATGCACTACGGCTAAGGATATTCATTAGTATTACGACCATGAATTATCCATGTAGTACGGGCCAAGGATATTTGTGTTTTCACCAATGGTCATGAACATACCAAACAACAATTCATCTTTGCACCCTTGGCTGAAGAGAACGCATGATCATACCAATAACTGTCAGTGAGACTCAGCTCAATAAATAATCCACATCACTCGTAAAATTATAGGTCATGATTATACCAAATGATCCCTGGTCATAATCATACCAATCAACAATCCATCTATGCACGTAAACCAAAGATGACTTTCATCACAATATAAGCATGAGGATGATGACAATGATATAAGAATTTAGTTAAACAAAATCAAGGATAAATATTAAAGACTTTAAATTTATTCAGAGTTTAAAAATGTCCATATTGTCAACATGATACTGCTTTGTGGAGTAAAATTTAAGAATAATATTGTACCAAAAACGATTTGGATAACAAAGATATTAATTTTTGTCACGAATAGTTCCCCTGGTGAATAGTACTCGAGTGAATAGTACCCCATGAATAGTATCCCGTGAATAGTACTTTGTAAATAGTACCTGAGAATAGTACTTTATGAATATTACCTGTGAATAGTATTTTGTGAATAGTACCCCGTAAATAGTACTTTGTGAATAGTACCCGTGAATAGTACTTTGTGAATAGTATCCTGTGAATAGTATTCCGGCATGAAAAGATCAATAATTATCAAGAATGCTCAGAATAATTTTTTCATGAAAAGATAATGGATGAAGCGCAAATATCAAGGATATTCTACTAATTTCACGGAGTATAGAAGCAATACTTCAACAAAATGAGTGTAGAATTAGGGATACGAAACGAAATAATATTACTTACATACTATAGAGTATGGAAGAAAATATTATTTCATATGAATATTGAACAAAAATAATATCCCTTACGAATACGAAAGAAATAATACCCCTTACCTTAGTAGAAGGCTGGATACTGGAATAGTGAAGTAGCAGAATACTCTTATTCTTCCTCTCTATAGCTTCTCTCTCTATAAATACTCTTGTGAGCCTTAGTGAATTGGTGAAAGTGAGAGAAGAATGAGCTTCTATTTATAGAAAAATATAGTTTAGATAATTGCACGTTTTGGGGCTCGAATTTTTACAGTATAATACCTTCATCTTTTCCTTCATTTTTAATTTAGTCCTACAAGTATTATTAAACTTGCACCACCTCCCCTAATAGTACACGCATGTGAATCAATAGTACATTCATGTGAATCAATAGTTCTATACATGTGAGAAAATAGTTACAGTATAGTACCTTCATCTATACCTCCATTTTTAATTTAGTCACGCAAGTATTATCAATCTTGTACCACCTCCCCTAATAGTGCATGCATGTGAATCAATAGTACATACATTTGAACAAACAGTTATAAGCATATGAATTAATAGCAATTAATTGCTCATTTATTCGATTAATTGCCCGATTGGTCAATATAACCTCCAGAAATAAATTAATATTATAACTCACAATATTTAACAACCAGATCATTCTCAGGAAAGAGGGGGCTTTCCGATAAAGATTTCTCCCTATTGGCGTGCAATTAGGTGACCAAACCCCTTTCCTCGATAAGACTTTCTAGACATCGTCAATAATGTAAATAATAATATGAATAATTTTGTCGTCTCAATTATTGATTTAATAATATAAAATATTATGCAGATGATACTGTGACAATAATTGAATCAATAATATGAGAGATATTATGCAGCAATTACTGTAGCAATAATTGAGTATAACTTAGTGACTTCTCACTTAAGCATCAATAATCAATATCGTGTGCTACTATGCAACCACGCATATTTCTGTACGTTTACCACCGGGTAGTTCAACAATTTAACGGTAAAACTTTTGCCGTTATTTTCATAAAAATTATTTCTATCGTTTTCTAACTACGACAGTAATTCCGTAGTGGGGTCCACCAATGATTGTGCCTTCGTACAGATATTCCCCGACAAAAAGAATATTCTCCGACCGAATGAATATTTTATAACCACTTGCTTACTTTGAAATTTTTTTACATATCACCCTTAACTTTAACCTTTTATTAATTTAACCATTTACTAAATTATAAGAAAATTGAATACTTTCATTTCATAAAATTTGGGGTCTTACAATTAATGGCACACTGCTCTGTAGGATGTTCCCCCACACATAATTTGCAAATATATGCAACCTGTTGTGGTTGTGCACCTGTCAGAGCATCCATTTTCTTTGACAATGCTGAAATTTGTGCCACTAACGCTGTTACCCTGTCTACCTCTAACATCCCAGCTGCCTTAGGCTGTGTCATTCTGGCTGTAGACCACTGGTAGCTGTTAGCTACCATTATTTCTATCAGATCATACGCCTCCTCGTAGCTTTTTGCCTTGAACGCTCCACCCGGAGCTGCATCTATGTTAGTTCTGAGATTACCACTTAACCCATTGTAGAATGTGTTCATTTGAAGTCATTTGGGTAGTCCATGATGTGGGCACTTTCTGAGTAGTTCCTTATACCTTTCCCATGCATCATACAATGATTCCCCATGCAGCTGCCCAAACATCGTAATCTCATTTCTCATCTTAACAGTCTTGGCTGGTGGAAAGAACTTAGGCAGGAACTTCTGAGCAAGGTCGTTCCATGTAGTAATCGAACCTGGCGGTAGAGAGTGTAACCAACTTTTTGCCTTATCCCGTACTGTGAACGGAAATAAGCGAAGTCTAACTGCATCATCTGACACCCCATTGTATCTGAAGGTGTCACATATTTCCAAAAAGCTAACCAAGTGCTCATTCTGATCGTCCTTGGCTAATCCCCCAAACTGCACTGAGTTCTGAATCATCTGTATGGTCCCAGTCTTGATCTTAAAATTGTTCGAAGCTATTACAGGCCTGGTGATACTTGACTGAAGCTCAGTCACCCTAGGAGTAGCATAATCCCTTAGCGCTGTCTGATCTTCTACAACTATTATTTCTTCCTTATCAAAGTTCTCAAAGTTTTCCTTAGTGTATTTAATCCACTAACTTAGCCTTTGAAGTCGTTTCTCGATATTGTCGTCGAAAGGAAGCAAGTCTGGCTTCTTAGAATGAGTTTGCGTTAACTAACTCAGAGAACCTGAAACAAGAAAGAGCAAAACAAAAGAAAAATTGTTTAAGTAAAACTGAACAAATTATACTGATATTGAAAAATATTAAAATCAATACTAATTCCCCGGCAACAGCGCCAAAAATTTGTTGGTCGAATTCCAAATATGCTTAGCACGCAAGTGCACGTGGTCAACAAGTAATATAGTAGTAAGAAAAAGTATCGTTCCCACAGAGAATAGTAAGAAATTAAACTTATCAATTACCAGTTTTATATTAACCCAGTTTTATTAAACTATCCAAGTCAATGATTATAAATAAGAAAAACTAAAAAACTAAAAATACTAATCAATCAACACAACCTAAAAATCGTAATTTCAAGCAAATAATGGAGAATTAGGCTTACAACTTCACTTTAAGTCTCACTCTGATTATCACACCTTATTTTAGTTCAATTCACTATCTCAGTTTATTAATCAAGAACACTTAAGTAAAATTATCCATCTCTCGATGCACTAACACTGTATTAACTTAAATTCACAAATTAGATAGAATTAAGCCAAACACTCTAATCAATTAATTCACTATATCGCTATGTGAATTAAAATCAAAAAAAGTTTAAATTCAAGTTCTCTACCCGATTACATGCGATGCTAGGTATATCTCTATCCTAACATTCATCAAGATTCCATTATAACACAGAATTCAAGAACACATGCTAAAGTGACTAAGTCTAGATTCATGCATCATCTCTCGAATCCATATAAATCCACAGAGAATTGGTGATCAAGCAATTCATAAATTAAAGTGCAAATCGAAGTAGATAAACTGAATGATAGATTATTAAACTGAAATTAAGGCTTCACAATCATTGCTCAACAATAAAGATCCATTGCAAGCCTAAAAAGTAACTTAGTTCATCCTGAATGAAATAAAAACTGAAAAGATAGAGAAATTCATCATCCCAATTACAATTATTGAATTGAAAGACAAAGAATAGTTACAAAACCACCCTTTTCTCGCTCCAATTTGCAATCTTCGTGATCTTGTGTTATCTCATCATCAGTCATGTATTTAGTCCCAAAATGACACCTATCAGAGTTCCAATCTATGCCAAATTGCTTCCCATCCACAGTTGTAGAGTTTCAATTGTAGCACAATTCTTGCTCTTTCCCGTACCCCCGCCCCGGCGGGGGTTTTTGCTCTATAAAGGTCAGCCCTAGCGGAGGGGTCTTCTGCAGTTGGGCCATGTACCCCCGCCCCAGTAGGGGTTTTCTTTGTTAAAGTGCCCTCTCCGGCAGGGGGGGTTCCTTGCCATGCTGATTTTGCCCATTTTGCTACCAAGTCTTGCCATAAAGCCACGAATGTACCACCATGCCACGTAATGCAATCCTAAACACAAAACAAAAATAAAACAAGTAAAATTGAACAGAAATAAGTAAGATCAAAACAGTTTAAGTCCAAATTAGAGGTCGATTCGTAGGTATAAAATCCACTCATTATGGTTCATTATCCGGTGAAATTTAAGGCTCATGACTTCGAGAAATATGATGGATTGGGAGAACCTTACACCCACTTAAAAGTGTTCATTGGAAAACTCGGATCTTACGCTGAGAATGAAAAGCTGGGAATGCAGCTATTTCAGAAAAGTATAACAGGAGAAGCCAGTGCATGGTACACCAGATTGGATAACTCCAAAATTCACAGCTGGAAGGAGTTAGCCCATGCTTTCCTCAGTCAATACAGCTTTCAAACTCAGATGGCTCCAGACAGGTTCCAAATTACCAAAGTCAAGAAGCAAGTCAATGAGTCATTCAGAGAGTATGCCCAAAAATAGAGGCGTCTGGCTGCTCAAGTTATCCCATCCATGACAGAAACTGAGATGGTGATGACCTTTATAGATATTCAAGAAGCTCCATTTTATGAGATGGTCCTACCTGGAATAGGAAAACCATTCTCAGAAATGATTAAGCACGGACAAATGGCAGAAATGGGATTGAAGTATGGGAAGATTCAAGACCTCGCTGCTTTAAAAGTCGTAGCTAAGCATATCCAAGTTGGAAGTTATGGGAACAACTCCCAGAGGGTCCATAAGAAGAAAGAAGGGGATGTCTCCTTGATACTGCAAGAACAAACACAAAAAGGCAATCAAAACTTGCCTATTCAAAGGAGAAACTACTCCCCTTTTCAAATGCAATCCTCAAATCCTCCCTTTCCAAAGAATGGAGAAGTCAGACACTCAAGAGTGTTCATGCCCTTAAAGGATTCACTCAAAAACATCTTCAAACTTCTGACAGCTCAGAAGAAAATCACTCGTCTCCTTCCACCATCTAATCCAAGTGGAAAGGGTTTCAATATAAGCAAAAAGTGTGCTTACCATTCTGCAGCTCCATACCATGACACTCAAGATTATTGGGCCCTCAAGAATAAGATCCAGGACTTCATAGACAGTGGTGAGATCGTGGTAACCATAGCTGAACAACCACATGTTCAAGACAACCCTCTCCCTCAACACAAGGAAGAGGGTGTTAACATGATCAATATAGGCAACGGAGAAAGTTCCAAGTACCTCAAATATATGGTTGGTTCTCCCCAAACAAGCAAAGATAATTTCGACAAGTGGGATTATTCAGAATTCTGATTCATGATGGAACGGGAGTTAAAGTCTCTTGACGAACAGGTCAATCAACTGGCAGAACTGGTGATACATCAACACCAAGTCACACGATAGTTGTTCAGTCAGGAGCATGCTAGTCTCCTCTCTCTTATCACAAAGACTACACCACTCACCTAAGAAAGTGAAACCTTGGAGGAAAAGCTTGCAATAAATGCAAGAGCTCAAGCCCGTCGGGACTTTGCCAACAAAAGGGAGTTCACCTATTTAGGCCAACCGATGGAAGAAATTTTGTAGATGTTGATCAATGAGGGAAAGATCACTGCACTGCTACCTCTAGTCAATCCACGCTCAAAAAGATTTGATGCTACTGGAGTATGTCAATACCACTACCATTCTCGTGGTCACAACACTGAAGAATGCTGGGTACTCCGCCATCTTATACAAAATATGATTGACAGCGGTGACCTGCAAATGGCAGACGATGACACTATATCACTTGAGAGTGGACATATATTTCCTCCAGGATCACAAAGATGGAAGGAAATCATAACAATTATATTCTCTGAGGGAGATTTGGCTACCACATCATTTATAATTCAACCCATCAAGCTCAAAGGAGTTGAAAACCCTTTGAAGGTGGATGAACCAGCACCACTCATATTACCTTTCAGGCCACACCATCCTGTCATCAGCCTTAAGAAGGTCTCATGGAACTATGGAGAGGTTGAAGGATCAACATTAAAAATAATTGTTGCGGTATCCAAAGAAAATATGTTATATCTCCCTCAACGAGTGATGAAGCCAGTCATCAGATCTAATGGGAAAGTGCCCAAGGAGAAAATTAAAGAATTCCTCCGCCAGATGGGACACAACAAACCCAAGGTGGTGCAAAGCTTGAAAGAAGCACCTCAACAGATCTCTATTTTGGACTTGGTATTCTCTTAAGAAGATCATCAGAAGGTCTTACTAAAGATATTAGAAGAAGCCCACTTGCCAAAGACAGTGGATGTAGAAAAGTTTCATTATCTGGTAGATCACATCTTCAACAACAATGTGATATCTTTCACCGATGATGACATACCTCCCAAAGGGATGGGTCATTGCAAGCCACTGTACATAGCAGTGATGTCTTTCGGATATGTGGTTGGAGGAGTGCTAATAGATGGAGGATCATCCCTAAACATCTGCCCCTAAGCTACATTGGAAAGAATGAAGATCAATCTTAACCGGATTCAAAGCAGCCACACGATCATCAAAGCCTTTGATGGATCTCGATGAAATATTATCGGAGAGATTGAATTACAAGTGGAAATCGGTCCACATACATTTTACATATCCTTTCAAGTGCTCAAAATCACTACAGGATATAATTTACTATTAAGAAGACCTTGGATCCATATGGCAGAAGCCGTCCCATCTACTCTTCATCAACAGCTCAAGTATATCATCAACAATAATCTGGTCATTGTCAATGTTGAACCAGAGTATCATGTCCAAAGTGATATATCTCTCATCAGTTTCAATGAAGAAGTCGAGCTTGTTTGCTTCCAAGCCCTTGAAGTAAGCAACACTCACTATCAACCCATTGGGGCTCCAACTCTGAAACCTAAAGTTTCCACTGAGGTAATGTCGGATAGTCAATAGATGATATCTTTGGGTTTACAACCAGGACAAGGGTTAGGAAAGAATAAGCAAGGAATGAAATGCCCAATTTAATTTCCCAGCCAGACAGGGAAAGCCGGACTAGGCTACTCCTCTGGGTTCAATCACAGGAACCCTCACAAGCATACACTGGTTCCTTCATCTACAAGGTTGTTGCCTAGTCGTATATATGCAGATTCTGTACGACCTCTAAGGACAATTCCTGTCTCTGTGTTAGGTATGTTATTTCCTAAGCCGATACTGGTTAATGGAAAAGAAGTCCTGATTCCAGACCCAGACATGGAGGAAATGAATCAAAGGTGCAAACAAGACATAAAGAGAAGGTTATCGAAGATGTACTTCCTGGTTCATACTGAGGGTATGAATAAGGATATCTCAGATGACGACTGCTCAGATGTTATGGTCATCATTCAAGAGGATGAGGACGATAACAGCCCCTTCATCACAGCTGTCCACCAGGACTTGACCCTTGACAATTGGAGCAGCACTCCTTGCATTTGCCGAAAAGGGTAAAAAGGGCAGAAAATCCCTTTTCCCTCTAGATAGCAATAACTGCTTACTTTTGTTGCATAGTATTAGCAGTTGTTTTTTTCATGACATGCTAACACTTTGTATGATTAAACAGCTTCATATATTAAGTGAAAGCATTTTGTTTCAGGACTCTAAAGTTAGATTTGCCTAAACTTGCTGATGGAGTGCATATTCTTCACAAGGACTGCAACTTTAATGTAAAGTTGGACTCTGATTTGATGGAGATTGAACAAGAGGACTATGAGGTGCCTGAGGAGATCAAAGAATGGGTCGAAGACAAACCCAAGACAAACCTTGATCAAACTACCTCTTTCGACCTTGGAAACTCAAAAAACCCCAAATAAATCCAGATTGGTTCGGACCTTACTCCTAGCCAAAGGAATGACATAGTTACTCTATTAACTTAATTCTAGGATGTGTTTGCATGATCTCATGAAGACATGATCGGTTTGTCCACTGACAACGTCATTCATCGCCTACCCATTAAAGAGGGATTCAAGCCGGTCAAATAGAAACTCAGGCGATTAAAACATGAGTGGAGTTTGAAAGTCAAGGAAGAAATTGTGAAACAATTTCAAGCCGGCGTCATCATGGTATCAACATACCCTGAGTGGCTATCCAACATAGTCCCCGTACATAAACCTGGAGGGAAGGTACAAGGTACAAAGCTTATCTCAAGGACAAATTTCCCATACCATTTATCACATACTTATTGACAATACAGCTCAGTATGACATGTACTCCTTTGTTGACAACTTTCCTGGGTATCACCAAATCATGGTTGCTGAAGATGGTGGTGAGAAAATAATATTCATCACTCCTTGGGGAACCTTTTTCCTACAGACGGTTGTCATTCGGTCTCATCAATGCCGGAGCTACCTATCAGCTAGCCATGATGGCTCTTTTCCATGATCTAATGTACAAAGAGATTGAAGTCTATATGGATGACATCACTGTCAAATCCCAACGGGAAGAAGACCACATAAACCATCTCAAAAAGCTCTTCAACCGGTTGCGCAAATATAACTTGAAGCTAAATCTGGCCAAGTACGCCTTCGGCGTCAAGTCAGGCAAGTTATTGGAATTCCTAGTAAGCCACAAAGGTATTGAGCTAGATCCTGTAAAAATTCAAGCCATTACTGAGATGCATGTGCCCCAAACAGAGAGGGAAATACGGAGATTTTTGGGAAGAATCAACTTCATCAGCCGATTCATCTCCCAACTCACAGTAACCTGTGAACCCATCTTCAAGTTGCTAAGGAAGAACTCCTCCAAGAAATGGAACGAAGAGTATCAAAAACCCTTTCTTTCTATCAAAGAGAAACTAGTTAAAGCTCTTATTTGGGTACCTCCCAGGGATGGCGTTCCCATGTTTATGTACCTGTCAATCAATGTCAATGCCATGGGCTGCATGTTGGGACAAAAAGATGATAAAGGCCAAGAAAGAGGTATCTATTACCTCAGCAAGAGATTCGGCATCAGTGAGCATAAGTACACCTTTATTGAAAAGACTTGTTATGCATTAGCATGGGCTTCCATAAGATTACAACATTATCTCCATGGTCACACAACCCATCTCATATCCTACATGGATCCTCTCAAGTAAGTGTTCGGCAAACCCATGTTGAATTGTCGACTGTCCAAATGGTAGTTGATCCTCCAGTAATTTGACATCATCTAAGTGACTCTAAAGTCTATCCAAGGTCAAGGAATTGCGGATCAACTGGTCGTCGCATCATCCGAGGATTTCAAACCCTTGGAAACATATTTTCCCGATGAAGGGGTAATGATAGTTCAGCAACACCATCAGGACAATACACCCCAATCATGGAGGATGTATTTTGACGGAGCTGTAAACATGGAAGGTGCTAGAGCTGTAGTAGTTCTAGTGTCCATTTCTGGAGAGCAGTTGTGACGCCCCCAAAATAGGTCCAATTCATCCAACCTATTCTGAGTCACCAAATACATGGTATAGAAAACAACTACAACTTTATTACTACAATTGTCGTGCAAAATACAACAACACATATGTTGTGATTTTTGATACAAATATATACCAACTGTGACTTTCATCCCAACCTTGGATAGCACGTAACAATGGCACCTTACATAAAGGTACATTCAATAACTGTTTTAGAAATTAAAATCTTTGGAAAGTGCTCAAGGAAACCTTCGTACATGGGAGGCCATGCGTCTAGGTTATGATAGATATCATATGTCCACAGAATTATCCTTGCTTGACCCAATAGACCCCAAAGAAAAACGAGAAGATTTCTATAATGTTCCTTCCAATGGTGAGTCTTCTCTTGACATATAATTATCTCCATTGTCTCCAATTGAAAATTATATTTCAACCAAACTCCAAGATTATATAGGTAGTGCTCATAGATATACTCAGCAAGTGGATGTGCATAACCCTGTCTTATGATAACACGAAGTCGTAGGTAATTAGACATTTTGTATGATAGTGGCAAAACACCCTTCCAACGTTGGGTTTGCCTCACCCTATTTGATTCACCAAATATAACTACTAAATGATGTATAAACTACAACACACTTTTTTATACTGTTTAGGGAGAACCTCCACAGTTAGAGACCAACATTCTATTCCCCTGTTACTCCCGCTCGACCCAGCTACACTCTTATTACCTGAAAGGAATTGTGAACCAAAAGGGTGAGCACAGATAGCCCAGTAAAGCATATCATGACTAAAAATAATTAAATTATCAATAGCCTTTGTCAGTAATGAATCAGAGATTTAGAATATATGGTAGATGATAAAACTTATTAACCATAGTTGCAGCAGAATGAGCAATCCATTAGAAGAGTCAAATAGATCATAAGATCTATTATCTTCTCCATGTTAAAAGTCCACCAACAATGCTTTATCCCTGTAGCATCAATCAACAATTTATGTCCACAATCACGTGTATAACTCGTAATCATAATTGCAGTTCTAAATTTATCTTTTCATCTAGGACGAAGATAATTTTTATCACCTGTCTTTACCTGAAACATCAAAGATCCTGGTTATACCAAATCACAGTTCCTGTTCATAATCATACTAATAAATTCATCTTTGCACTACGGGCCAAACATATTCGTCAACAGTTCATCTTTGAACTATATGCCAAAGATATTCAACAACATAACATCTTTACACTACGGGCCAACGATATTCATCAACGGTTCATCTTTGCACTACGGGCCAAAAATATTCATCAATAATTTTTCTTTACACTACAGGCCAAAGATATTAATATCTCAAAGAAATATATAATCATTTCAAAATTTATATAGACAATAATTATAACCATGTTGATCCATTCACCTTTGCACTTAAGCTAAAGATATTCAATTATAAATTCAATGGTCATGATCATACCAGTCAACAATTCATCTTTGCACTATTGGCCAAAGAGAACCCATAGTCACGATCATACCAATAATCTACCCATCTTTACACTCAAGTCAAAGAGAAATTCCATCACCAGGGTTATAAAAATATTATATATAATAATAAAAACAATATGATCAACAACGACATTTAATTGCAAGAGTAAGATTCATAAATCAACGATAATTTGGTCAGAAAAAGAAACCAATTTTGTCGTGAATAGTACCCGTGAATAATAACTCATGAATAGTAACTCGTATTCTACATAGTACCTTATACGTAAATAATGTCATATACGTAAATAGTGTCATATACATGAATAGTGACGTATACGTGAATAGTGTCGTATACGTGAATAGTACCGTATACGTGAATAGTAACTCCGACACGAAAAGGTAAAAATTTCACAATAAAATTCATATTAATATTTCAGTAAAATGATATTGAAAGAATAACATCATTACGAAGAAAATAACATCCCTTACCATCCCTTACAATCCCTGACCTCAAAAGAATAGTACTTCCCGCTGAAATATCAGGTATAAGGCTGAAGAAAACTTACACTGATGAATAGTAACTCACAAAGTATCTAAATACACGCAAAATACGCTCGATAATATAGAGAAAGAAAGAGAGAAAACTTGTTTCTGGTGTGATTTTCAATTCTAACTAAGCACCATATTTATAGAAAAATGCTTAGAACGCCAAAGGAGACTAAAATAATAAAATAATATTATAATTTTTCTACGCATGTATGCTTTGAATAAATCAGCAGCCCACCATAATTGAAACTCAATTCAGCACATTTTGTTAACAAAGGACAAAAGTGGCTCCCACCCATAATTTAATAAAAATATTTTATTTTCCGAAAATTCAATAATTCATAATAAATAGCCCTTTTATCAGAAAAATACGAATTTTATATCCATTCCATAGGAAATCGAATTCTCTACAACTTTACAGAAGAAAGTTTTTCCAAATTCCCAACAGAAAATGTCCGAAATCCACAGACGGACGATTTTTAACACATCTTAAAATTCATAACAAATCATACGTTAATTTTTAATGGTTCAAAATTTGTGGACATATACTCAACTTATATATGTATAACATATCCAAAAATCACAACGATCTAACGGTCGGATCAAAATTATAACTCACACAATAGAGCTTAAGAACACTAATTTGATTTTCGGACTATAAGTCCCTCGTACTAGTTTCACTCAAACAGTCACCACGAAAAATCCACAAAGAATTATTGGGTGATTCAAATTTATGCATTTAGCTTACTTCCAGGGCTTTCTTTTGATATATGGCTCATCTCCTAACTCATTATACACAAAGAGTTATAGCTTTTACAATATCTAGTAATAAACTAATTTTTTGAAAATTTCCAAATTCCATTCTTTATTTCGATAAAATACTAATAAAACACCTCAGCATTAATTCATTTATTTATATCCACATAAAATAAATATCTCCTTATCATATAAATTAATAATTAATTATTCACAAATAATATTACAGAATCAAAATTATGACAACCAGGTCGTTCCCAGGAAAGAGGGGGCTTTCCGATAAGGATTTCTCCTTACTGGCGCGCAATTAGTTGACCAAACCTCTCCTTGACAGAACTTTCTAGACATTTCCAATAATACTATCTAATAATATTATTCAAATAATATGAATTATTGATCTGATAATGAAAAATACTGTGCAGTGACAATTATTGAACAACAATAATATAAAATACCAACGTAGCAATTATTGAATCAATAAAATAAAATATTGAACAGTAATTACTGTGGTAATTATTGAGTAGTGTCTTCTTACGTAAGAATC
Source organism: Panax notoginseng (assembly GCA_016801055.1). Taxonomy (NCBI): domain Eukaryota; kingdom Viridiplantae; phylum Streptophyta; class Magnoliopsida; order Apiales; family Araliaceae; genus Panax; species Panax notoginseng. The sequence continues at coordinate 116,371,370 of CM029023.1, forward strand.
AATACTTCAAAAATACTGTGCAATACTATGTGCTACTGTGCAACAATGCGTATTACATTACTTTAACCACCGGGTAATCCAACAGTGTTAACGGTAACAACTACGTCGTTATTTATAAAAACTTAAACTTGTCGTTTTCTTCATCCGACCGTTTTCTATTATGGGGTCCACAAATGGCTGCGCCGTCGTACGAATATTCTCCGACAGAAAGAATATTCCACGACCAAACGAATATTCCCCGACAACAATGAATATTTTATAACCACTTGCTCATTTTGAAATTTTTTCACATTTCACCCATAACCAAAGCATTATATCAAATTAACACCTTATTATTCACAATAATAATTAGAGAAAATTCGATTTTATTTATAAAAAGTTGGGGTCTAACCTCCCCTCCTTATGAAATTTCATCCTCGAAATTGACGTACGTACCTGGTGTTTCAAAGAGTTGAGAATACCTTGCTTTATTTCAGATTCTATCTCCCCGATCATCATTATTTCTCCATTGCTCATCTCCTGTATTTCAGATATCATTCTAGAATACAGCTTCAAAACAAAGGTTAATTGACATATCACAATTTGTAAACTTAAGTAAGAAAATTTAGCTTAAGTAGGACACACACTAGCGAAGGATATTACTCATCTCTCCCTTCCTAGCTCTAATCCCAGATCTCCGCCAGAGATCATATCCCGAAGCTCTGATACCAATTGTGATGCCCCCAAAATATGTCCAATCCATCCAACCTATTATGAGTTGCCAAATACATGGTACAGAAAACAACTACAACTTTATTACTACAATTATCGTGCAAAATACAACAACACATATGTTGTGAGTTTTGATACAAATATATACCAACTGTGACTCTCATCCCAACCTTGGATAGCACGTCCCAATGGCACCTTACATAAAGCTCCAGTCAATAACTGTTTTAGAAATTAAAATCTTTGGGAAGTGCTCAAGGAAACCTTCGTACATGGGAGGCCATGCGTCTAGGTTATGATAGATATCATATGTCCACAGAATTATCCTTGGTTGACCCAATAGACCCCAAAGAAAAACGAGAAGATTGATATCATGTTCCTTCTAATGGTGAGTCTTTTCTTGACATATAATTATCTTCATTGTCTCCAATTAAGAATTATATTTCAACCAAACTCCAAGATTATATAGGTAGTGCTAGTAGATATACTCAGCAAGTGGATGTGCACAACCCTGTCTTATGATAACACGAAGTCGTAGGTAATTAGACATTTTGTATGATAGTGGCAAAACACCCTTCCAACGTTAGGTTCGCCTCACCTTATTTGATTCACCAAATATAACTACTAAATGATGTATAAAATACAACACACTTTTCTATACTGTTTAGGGAGAACCTCCACAGCTAGAGACCACCGTTCTATTCCCCTGTTACCCCCGCTCGACCCAGCTACACTCTTATTACCTGAAAGGAATTATAAAGCAAAAGGGTGAGCACAAATAGCCCAGTAAAGCATATCATGACTAAAAATAATTAAATTATCAATAGCCTTCATCAGTAATGAATCAGAAATTTAGAATATGTGGTAGATGATAAAACTTATCAACCATAGTTGCAGCGGAACGTGCAATCCCTTAGAATAGTCAAATAGACCATAAGATCTATTATATTCTCCATGTTAAAAGTCCACCAACAATGCTTTATCCCTGTAACATCAATCAACAATTTCTGTCCACAATCACGTGTATAACTCATAATCATAATTGTAGTTCTAAATTCCTCTTCTCATCAAGGACGAAGATAATTTTCATCACCTGTCTTTACCTGAAACATCAAAGATCCTGGTTATACTAAATCACAGTTCTTGTTCATAATCATACTAATAAATTTATATGTGCACTACGGGCCAAAGATATTCATCAACAGTTCATCTTTGCACTACATGCCAAAGATATTCAACAACAGGATATCTTTGCACTACGGGCCAAAGATATTCATCAACGGTTCATCTTTGCACTACGGGCCAAAAATATTCATTAATAATTTATATTTGCACTACAGGCCAAAGATATTAATATCTCAAAGAAATATATAATCATTTCAAAATTTATATAGACAATAATTATAACCATGTTGATCCATTCACCTTTGCACTTAAGCTAAAGATATTCAATTATAAATTCTATGGTCATGATCATACCAGTCAACAATTCATCTTTGCACTATTGGCCAAAGAGAACTCATAGTCACGATCATACCAATAATCTACCCATCTTTACACTCAAGTCAAAGAGAAATTCCATCAACAGGGTTATAAAAATGTTATATATGATAATAAAAATAATATGATCAATAACTGCATTTAATTTCAAGAGTAAGATTCATAAATCAACGATAATTTGATCAGAAAAAGAAACTAATTTTATCGTGAATAGTACCCGTGAATAGTAACTCGTGAATAGTAACTCATGAATAGTAACTCGTATTCATACATAGTACCGTATACGTAAATAGTGTCATATACGTAAATAGTGTCATATACATGAACAGTGCCGTATACGTGAATAGTGCCGTATACGTGAATAGTAACCCCGACACGAAAAGGTACAAATTTCACAATAAAATTTATATCAATATTTCAGTAAAATGATATTGAAATAATAACATCATTACGAAGAAAATAACATCCCTTACCATCCCTTACAATCCCCGACCTCAAAAGAACAGTACTTCCCGCTGAAATATCAGGTATAAGGCTGAAGAAAACTTGTACTGATGAATAGCAACTCACAAAGTATCTAAATACTCACAAAATACGCTCGATAATATAGAGAAAGAAAGAGAGAAAACTTGTTTCTAGTGTGATTTTCAATTCTAACTAAGCACCCTATTTATAAGAAAATGCTTAGAACGCCAAATAAGACTAAAATAATAAAATAATATTATAATTTTTCTACGCATGAATGCTTTGAATAAATCAGCACCCACCATAATTGAAACTCAATTCAGCACATTTTGTTAACAAAGGACAAAAGTGGATATCACCCATAATTTAATAAAAATATTTTATTTTCTGAAACTTCAATAATTCATAATAAATAGCTCTTTTATCAGAAAAATATGAATTTTATGTTCATTCCATAGGAAATCGAATTTTTTACAACTTTGAAGAAGAAAGTTTTTCTAAATTCCAAACAGAAAATGTCCGAAATCCACATACGGACGATTTTCAACACCTCTTAAAATTCATAACAAATCATACGTTAATTTTTAACGGTTCAAAATTTGTGGACATATGCTCAACTTATATATGTATAACATATCCAAAAATCACAACAATCTAACGGTCGGATCAAAATTATAACTCATGCAATAGAGCCTAAGAACACTGATTTGATTTTCGGATTATAAGTCCCTCGTTTAAGTTTCACTCAAACAGTCACCACGAAAAATTCACAAAGAATTTTTGGATGATTCAAATTTATGCGTTTAGCTTACTTTCAGGACTTTTTTTTGATATATGGCTCATCTCCTAACCCATTATATACAAAGAGTTATAGATTTTACAAAATCAAGTAATAAACTAATTTTTTGAAAATATCCAAATTCCATTCTTTATTTCGACAAAATACTAATAAAACACCTCAGCATTAATTCCTTCATTTATATCCACGTAAAATAAATATTTTCTTATCATATAAATTAATAATTAATTATTCATAAATAATATTACAGAATCACAATTATGACAACCAGGTCGTTCCCAAGAAAGAGGAGAATTTCCGATAAGGATTTCTCCTTACTGGCGCGCAATTAGGTGACCAAACCTCTCCTTGACAGAACTTTCTGGACATTGCCAATAATGCTATCTAATAATATTATTCATATAATATGAATTATTGATCTGATAATAGAAAATACTGTGCAGTGACAATTATTGAACAACAATAATATACAATATCAACGTAGCAATTATTGAATCGATAAAATAAAATATTGAACAGTAATTACTGTAATAATTATTAAGTAGTGTCTTCTTACGTAATAATCAATACTTCAAAAATACTGTGCAATACCGTGTGCTACTATGCAACAACGCGTATTACTTTACTTTAACCACTGGGTAATCCAACAGTGTTAACGGTAAGAACTACGCCGTTATTTATAAAAACTCAAACTTGTCATTTTCTTCATCTGACCGTTTTCCGTTATGGGGCCCACAAATGGCTGCGCCGTCATACGAATATTCCCCGACAGAAAGAATATTCCACGACCAAACGAATATTCCCCGACAACATTGAATATTTTATAACCACTTGCTTATTTTAAAAATCTTGCACATTTCACCCATAACCAAAGCATTATATCAAATTAACACCTTATTATTCACAATAATAATTAGAGAAAATTCAATTTTATTTATAAAAAGTTGGGATCTTATAGCAATAACTCTTTGCCATCAAATTATTTGTCAACACCAACAACACAATTGAGTATGAAGGCTGTATAATGGGGTTGACGCTAGCCCAATCCATGTGCGTCAGACGGTTAATGGTCTTTGGAGATTCTGAACTGGTAATCAGACAAACCACTAGGGTCTATCACACCAAGGAATTACATTTGATGCCTTACCATTGGCAAGTTATACAGATGGCTTTGGAGTTTAAAGAAATATCCTTCCTCCACATTCCTCAGAACAGGAATGACTTTGCCGAAGCACTAGCAACCTTGGCCTCCTTGATCAATATACCTGAGAGGGGAAGCATTCTAAATATCACACTTGCCCACCAAAAGGCTCCAGCCTACATGAATTACATCGGAGAAGTATCAGATGAACTGCCTCCTATCCAACACCCTTGGTATCAGTCTATCAACGAGTATCTGCGAGATAGATCTACACCCGATGAGGTGAGTCAAGCTGAAAGAAAGTGGATCCATAGAATGGCTATGAAATTCTACCTGAGCGGAGTCGCACTCTACAAAAGAGATGCATGACTAGGCCTTCTAAGATGTCTAGACAAAGACCAAGCTCAGAGGCTCATGGATCAAATCCATGGTGGAGTATACGGCCGACACATGAGCGACCCTCTACTTGTCAAGAAGGTCTTAAGAACAGGGCATTAGTGGCTCTCTCTCAAAGTTAACTGTGATGATCACGTCAAGAGATGTTATCAATGCCAAATTAATGGAAATACCATCCACGCCCCTCCAAGGGAGCTCCACATATGAGTTCACCTTGGCCCTTCTCAATGTGGGGAATGGACGTGATCGGGCCCATCGAGCCTAAAGCCAGTAATGGTCATCAGTTTATCTTTACCATGATTGACTACTTCACCAAGTGGGTAGAAGCATCCCCTTCCCCCAGGGTTACCAAAGAGGTGATCATTGGTTTCATCAGAAACAATGTTATTTGTCGATATGGACAACCAGAGGTGATTGTATCAGACAATGCCAAAAACCTCAACAACCAAATGAGGGAGGAATTATGCAGTAAATTCCACATCAAGCATTTCAACTTCGTCATCTATCGTCCAAAGATGAATGGTGTTGTTGAAGCGGCTAATAAGAATATCAAAAAGATCATGCAAAAGATATTCGTCAATCATAAAGGATGGCCTGACATGTTGCCTCTTACTCTATTAGCCTGCAGAACGTCAATGCGCACTTCTACTGGGGCAACCCCCTACTCATTAACCTATGGCATGGAAGCAGTGCTCCCAATAGAGGTGGAAATGGAATCCTTGAGAGTGTTGATAGACGCTCAGCTAGATGAAGACTAATGGTTACAACATCGGTACCACCAATTGTCTCTAATAGATGAAAGGCGGACGACAACCATCTTTCATGGTCAGTTATACCAATAGAGGATCGCTCGATCCTACAACAATGAAGTCCGGCTACGGCAGTTTAAAGAATATGAATTGGTCTTGAAGAAGATCCTTGACAACCAAGATCAATCGAAAGGAAAATTCACCCCAAATTGGGAAGGCTCATTTGTGTTCAAAGAGGTATTGACAGGTGGAGCCCTCAGATTACAAGAGATGGATGGTGAGGAATTTCCCCAACTCATCAACTCGGACACCGTGAAACGGTACTATGTCTGAAGTTACCTACAAACTAGCACCCTAGTTTTGGATCACCAGATCCATCATTCAATTTAGGTTTTCAAAACCTTTCTCACTACTCACAAAATCAGTTTATCCCACCAGGAACGAACTACGCAGACATGATGTCCCCAATACACGAGAGTACGTAGACAGCCATTTTATGGTCTGGTCTAACTACAGAAAAAACAAAAAAAATCTATACACCCTTTCACATACAACTTTCAACCTTTTCACGCTAGGTTGGAACTATGCAGACCTGATCTCCCCCTCATTAATGGGAGTACGTAGGCAGTCATTCACGGCGCGGTCTCACCCCTACCAAAAACACAAAACCCTATCAACAATACTGGGATCATCCTTCAAACTTTCAAACCAAACCATAAGAGATGAAACTACCTGATCTCCCCAATACACGGGAATACATCGATGACCATTTATGGGGCGGTTACATGACACCTCATCGGCTTAGACCAAAGGGATGGAATTACCTGGTCTCCCCACACAAATGGGAGAAAAACCGGCAACCATCTAAGTTATGGTTGAATCCTCAAAGAGAAACACCAATCCATAAGAGATGGAACTACCCGATATCCCCAATACACGGGAATACATCGATGACCATTTGTGGGGCGGTTACACCACACCTCATCGGGTTAGACCAAAGAGATGGAATTACTTGGTCTCCCCACATAAATGGGAGAAAAATTGACAACCATCTAAGCTGCGGTTGAATCCTCAAAGAGAAACATAAATTTTTCTAATTAAAACCCAACTTTTTATAATTAAAATTAATTTTCCTCTATTCACTTTTTTTGAAATAGTAAGGGGTGGATTTGATTAATGTGGTTAGTTATGGATAAAATGAGCAAATATTTTTAACTAAGCAAATGGTTATAAAATATTCATTGTTGTTAGGGAATATTCGTTTGGTCATGGAATATTTTTGTTGTCGGGAAATATTAGTACGATGGCGCAACCATTATTGGGCCCCATAACGGAAAATTATCGGATGAAGAAAATGACAAGTTTGAGTTTTTTTATAAATAACGGCGTAGTTGTTACCGTTGATACTGTTGGAATACCTGGTGGTTAAAGTACAGTAATACGCGTGGTTGCACAGTAGCACACGGTATTGCACAGTATTTGTGGATTATTGATTCTTACGTAAGAAGGCACTACTCAATAATTGCTATAGTAATTACTGTTTAATATTTATTTTATTGATTCAATAATTACTACGTTGATATTTTATATTATTGTTGCTTCAATAATTGCCACTGCACAGTATTTCCCATTATCAGATCAATAATTCATATTATTTGAATAATATTATTAGATAGCATTATTGGTAATGTCTAAGGAAGTTATGTCTATGAAAGGGGTTTGGTCACCTAATTACGCGCCAGTAAGGAGAAATCTTTATCGAAAATCCCTTATTTCCTGGGAACGACCTGGATGTCATTATTATGATTCTGTAATATTATTTGTGAATAATTAATTATTAATTTATATGATAAGGAAATATTTATTTTATGTGGATATAAATGAAAGTATTAAAAATCATCCGTATATGGATTTCGGTCATTTTCTGTTTGGAATTTGGAAAAACTTTCTTCTACAAAGTTGTAGAGAATTAAATTTTTTATAAAGTCAATTATGGTCCACAACAAGGCTGCATTCATCACAATATTTAGCCTGACCGCTGTATCATAAGTTTGAACACTCGTTTCCCATAACATCTTAAGTTTATTGACTAATAGTATGAGTTACACGTTGATATCTTTTGTAGGACTCTTATCCCCCCGGTATGAGTAAAGTTAATAAAATATACAAATTCCTCATGTGCATTGACGGTGTAAGATTGTAAGCTACCATGATCATTCGCCAAATAGAGTAGGGCTGGCTAAAATTATTAAATAGGCAAAAGTCATCCATAGCCATGTGAAGCTTGATATTCCTAACTTTCTCAGCAAATTCTAGAAAATTTTCATCAAACTTCTCTTATTCATCTCTATCTACAGGGTGAGTCAGTTGACCAGGCACGACGTCCCTAGTTCTATGCCAACTCATATGCTCAACATTGTGAAATGACATGAATAGATGCTGCAACCTCGGCCCAAGAGGAAAGTACTGTAAGATCTTCTTAGTCACATATTTTTCCTTTCCCCACATTTTGTATTCTTGTACCGAGGCAAGTTGCAGATATCAGACTGCACCTTATCTTTATCCTCCCCATAGTATAACATGCAATCCTGCTCACAAACATTGATCTTCTCATACCTGAGATTTATCCGCTTTACCATCTTCTTAACGTCATAGTAATTCATGGGCAGAGTATGATACCTAGGTAAGAAATCACTGATAATAACAACCAAATCATTGGATCCTCTTTTACTATAGTCATGCTCATTCTTGAAGTGTAAGAGATTTGTCATTGCAGATAGCCTACTGTGCTTATCATTTGCAGGATACAATGGGACCCCTAATTCAGATAACATCTTGTAAAAGGCAACAGTTGAATCATTTGGCTTTTGTTGAGCACTACTTGATGCATGCTCATTTTCAGCCCAGTCAATATTAGTAGGGTCATAAGCATCGACCAACATCTGCACGACATCATAGTTATAGGCGTACGAATCACCGTGAACTGGTTGGCCTACAGTACTGTCTGTCTGTGACGCCCCCAAAATAGGTCCACACAACCTATTCTGAGTCGCCAAATACATGGTACAGAAATCAAATACAACTTCATTTATACAACTATTAACTATCGTGTAAAATACGACAAAACATAAGATGTGAGTTTTAATACAAATATTATCTCGTAGACAATATCCAAACTCAAATAAAGTCCTCATTACAATTATTATCACACTATTTTATAGAATAGTGAGGACTACTATAGCAACCATCTTGGACCATCACTCTATTCCCCGACTAGTCTCAGCTATATTCTCATTTCCTGAAGAGAACAATGAAAGAAAAGGGTGAGCTCAACTAGCCCAGTAAAGAATATTATGACTAAGATAATGTAGAATAAATTATCCTTAGTCTTCAACCGAAAAAAATCTGATAGAATACAATAGACAACAAGTTTTAGATCAACAACTGCAGTGGAATAAGCAATCCATTAGAAGAGTCAAGTTTATCATGATGTCTGCTATCTTCTATAATTTAAAAGTTCACCATCAATATTTTATCTCTGTAACACCAATTAATAAATATTTCAAATCAATAAATTATCCATGCACTACGGGCCAAGGATATTCATTTGTATCACCAGTGGTCATGATCATGCCAAACATCTGTCCATCTATACACTACGGGCCAAAGAGGACTTTCACCACAACATTTGTTTGCAACATTACAGGTCATGATTATACCAATACACAATTCCTAGTCATAATCATACAAATCAACAGTCCATCTTTTCACTACGGGGCAAAGATGACTTTCATCACAATATAAGCATGAGGATGATGACAATGATATAAAGAATCAATCAAGTGAGATCAATGATAAATATTAGAGATTTATAATTCAATTTATCCAGAGTTCAAGAATGTCCAAATTGTCAACATGATAACTAATTGTGGAGTAAAATTCAAAAATGATATTCATGTACCAAAAATAATTTGAACAGAAAAGAAACTAATTTTCTCATGAATAGTATCCCGTGAATAGTACCTGAATGAATAGTACCTGAGTGAATAGTATCTCGTGAATAGTACCCCGAATGTAATTTAATAAGAAAGTTCAGACCAATATTCTAATGAAGCGATACTAGATGAATCACAAAATTCAAGGATATTATACTAATTTTAGGGATTATAGAAACAATACTTATCAAAATAAGTGTAGATTTAGGAATATGAAACGAAATAATATCACTTACATACTATAGAGTATGAAAGAAAATAATATTCCTTACGAATATTGAACAAAAATAATATCCCGTACGAGTATTGAAAGAAAATAATATCCTTTACGAATATTGAACGAAAATAATATCCCTTGCGAATATTGAACGAAAATAATATCTCTTACGAAAATGAAACGAAAATAATATCCCTTACGAGTATTGAAAGAAAATAATATCCCTTACGAATATTGAACGAAAATAATATCCCTTACGAATATTGAACGAAAATAATATCTCTTACGAATATTGAACGAAAATAATATCCCTTACGAGTATTGAAAGAAAATAATATCCTTTACGAATATTGAACGAAAATAATATCCCTTACGAATATTGTACGAAAATAATATCTCTTACCTTAGTAGGAGAGTAAATCTGACTGGTATAGCGAAGATATTCTTGAAAAAAACTTGCACTATTTGCTACATTCAAAGTATCTTTATACTAGAAAGAAATACGTGCAATATTATAGAAGAAGAATTATCTAATTCTGGTGTAATTTTCATTTCTTAACTAAGCATCCTATTTATAGGAGAATGACAAGACACTATTTGAATATAATCACGGACGCACAGATAAAAAATTCATGTGTGAATGTTCACAGACGAATTTGACAAAAAATTGATTTTACTATTCATTACTCTGCAATAAAATATTCTAATAAAACAAAAACTTTATATATATTATAAAAAGTATTCTGTTTTATATAAAAAGTTTTCTATTTTATTACTATTATAATAATAATAAAACAAAACTAAGACAACTTTCTACCTGCGATTTTGAAAAATGAGTAAGTGGGAGTTTCATGTAATAAGCCAAACTTACAACAAATACTTCATGACAAATCCCTCTAATTATATCAAAAATTGAATAAATATTTATCACAAATCACTTATCTTCAATAAACACATTTTAATCATTCAACAATTATTCATCATTAATATTATAACTCACAATATTGACAACCAGATCATTCCCAGGAAAGAGTGGGCTTTCCGATAACGATTTCTCCGTATTAGTGCGCAATTAAATAACCTAACTCCTTTCCTCGACAGAACTTTTTAGACATTGTCAATAATACAAATACTAATATGAATAATTGTGTCATCTCAATTATTGATTTAATAATATAAAAGATAGTGCAGATGATACTGTGACAATAATCGAATCAATAATATGAGATACTATGCAATAACTACTGTGGCAATTATTGAATGAAACTGAGTGACTTCTTAAGTAAGAATTAATAATCAGAGATACTGTGCAATACCGTGTGCTACTGTGCAACCACGCGTATTACTTTACTTTTATCATCGGGTATTTCAACAGTTAACGGTAAAAGTGTTGACGTTATTTTTTATAAAAAGGTTATTTCTTTCGCTTTCTATATCCGACAGTTATTCTGGTGTGGGGTCCACCAATTATTGTGCCGTCGAATATTTCCGACCAAAAGAATATTCCTCGACCAAACGAATATTTTATGACAACTTGCTTACTTTGTAAAATTTGCACATATCACCCATAACTATACCAATATATCAAATCAACACCTTATTATTCAAAATAATATTTAGAAAAAATTAAATCTTTATTCATAAAAAGTTGGGGTCTTACATAGTCAGTTCTCTTAAGTCAGCTGATTCCCGATGATGAATCCATACCGAAAACCCATCCACAAACCCACGTGAAAATAAGTCGAATTTAATTTCGTCGGCAGTCTTCTAGGTCATGTTTTTACACTTGAGACACGAGCATCTCATCTTTCCGTTCGGATCATTAGCATGTTCTATTGCTTTATTCATAAAATTGCACACCCCATCATGGTACACATAAACTAATCCCCTCCCATGAACCCGTATCCTACAGTTCATCCAACTCTAGTCAGCTGACATCTATAATTGAACAAAATACACAATTAGAATAGGAATATTCATGTCAACGCGGGGAAAAATCCTCAATTCCTAGGTATTTGGTTCTTACCATTTATGTTTTCTATGTGGTTTAATTTATCTTGCTTTAAAGGGTGACATTTTAGGAAGAGACCGACATACAATGTCGACGATTTGAAATGATTGATTTTAATTGATTGAGCCAAATTAGACAGAGTGTTGCTATAAGTAAAATGGTTGGACCAACTCAACCAGATTTTGAAAGGTTTTCGCAATATGACCCAATATGTGACTCTATTTAATTGGTCTTGGAAACCAAGATTTATAGAGCTCGGGGGCTTGCTTAAGCGGGGGGAAGGTGTTAGGCACCCCCCGACTTTCGTGAAACACGATTACCGTATCTTTTCATTCCCTATGCATTGATTGTGTGTGTGTGTGTGTGATGCAGATAAATGTGTTCAAATTATTTTATTTAAAAGCAGTGTTATGAATCTTTTGCGCTTATATCCAAAGGGTTTCACTTATTAAAAAGTTTAATTTTAAGCAAAGTATATAGAAGTGATGTTTCGAAAATAGGTTTTCAAACCCTTATGCTCAAATAGGAATTGAGGCCTTTGATACTTCCATTTTATTTTGTATTCGACTTGATTTGATTTTATTTAAGATGCGAAGAAACCTTGACAATATAATAATATATATATGTGTCGGACTTCTTATGGGAATGAAAACGATCAAATTAAGTTTGAGTACTACAAACCACAGTTTTCACTATTTCAAGGCCTTAAACCCGTATAACAGATTTAAGGCCCTGGATTTACAATTACAAATATTTGCAAGCTAGCATTTATAACTTAAACAAGTCCATTTTTGAAACCAGATTTAGATCCATTGATTAAATCATCAACCCTTTGTAGTTTATAGGCTCATATGAATATTTAAAGCTTACACAATGAATATATTGAGATAAAATGCATATTTACTTATAGACGTCGCAAAAAAAAGGATTCATCAGTTAAATCCTTGCATGTGCACAGCCAAAGCTTCCAGCATCCTCTAGATACAGTTCTAGGGCCACGTGATTGCTAAATATTTATAAAAACTAGAAAGAAAACAAGATCTATATAGATCTTAGCTATTCTATCTTTTAGGTTCAAGTTTTACAACTTTTGAACCGGTTAAAAAGCTAGATCTAGTACAAACCTAGTCAACAAAGCTTAAATATTGAATATTTACAAGAAATCAATGGTTAAAAAGTTATATCTGATGAATATAAGCTACTAACTTTGTATATATAGCACTTATATACGTATTAGAATAAGCGAAAGAAGCAACTCTAGCAAAATCTTACAGTATTACGTGAGAATGGCTATCGAATGGCTTCTGGCACCTCAAAACTCATTTTTCACTAGTTAAAATTTGATATGTTGTAGTATATATGTATATGAGTATTTACAAAGAAGTTTTACAGAAATCGGAGTAAGATAGAAGCTCCGTTCAGCTCTCCTAGCCTCTTTCTCTCTCCTAAACCCCCTCATTCTCTCTTCTTTTTTTTAAAAGCTAAGGAGGAGGTTCTATTTATAGACCCGATCAGTCGTGAGTCTACCTACGATTGCTATAAGTAGAGCTACAGCTGGCCCTGGTGGGCCCCGCTGTCTCGAAGTATGTGCACTCCGACCAATGCACAGTCTGCTTGAACCTTCGTAACTTGTAATCCGAGAATTCAATGGAGGTGTGTCATACCTTTCCGTAAATCCCTTTTCAGGATCTATATAATAACATGGGGCTTGAACTTTTCTGAATCCAGGAAGATGGTTCTATGGCCAGATCTTCAAGTCTTCGCAGTCAGTCCATTGAGCTGTCTGGCGCAATTTTTATTCAGGATTGTTATGATGGTTCTTTGTGAGTCTATACTTAGTTGGATGATCAATATTGTTGTTGATTTGGAAAAATTACCCTTTCGCCCTTCCGGGTTGGTTTTCGGGCTCGACACAGCTGCAGCTGTCTTCCCTCAGGGTTATCTCTAGGGTTTGACTGATGTTAACTTCTATCTGTCCTCCGGGTTGTCTCTAAGGTTGATTTGATATCCCACGGGGCTGTCTCCGGTGTTTGAGGTTTAATGTAGTCCTCTAATGTTGTCTCCTAGGTAAAAAAGACATTTTTGCCCTTCTACATGGTTAGTCCAAGGAAAGTAAAATTTTGAATGTCTACAGATGCCCCTCTTTATCATGTTTATACAATACAATGGAATGAACATGATAAAAATTACTAGACACTGGAAATATGACAAGATATATTTAATGATGCAAATCGCAATACAATGAATGTTATGATGAATGTTAAAATGCTTTCGCAAATTACACTTCGTAAATCGTACTTCGTAAATCTCATTTCGCACTTTGAACTTAGCCAATCACAAATCGTAAATCATAAATCGCGCATCACCTCGTAAATCGCTTTACCGTTACTGGTTATTGTTGATGCCTATGTTGGAGCTGATTCCAACGGTTGACTTTCATCAGTGCTGCTGATGTCTATGCTAGTGTTGACTCTAATAGTTTGATTTTCATCTGTGTTGTTGATGCTTGTTTGATGAAGATAAACTTAGATGTTTCCTACATCTCTACTAAGGATGATGTTCTGAAATCACCGAACCTTCTTGATGTCTACGCTGGTAGTTGACAACGGTGCCTACCCTGTTGGTGGTTGACAACGGTGCCTACCCTGCTGGTAGTTAACAACGGTGTCTACCCTGCTGGTAGTTGACAACGCTGCCTACCCTACTGGTAGTTGATAACGGTGCCCACCCTACTGGTAGTTGACAACGGTGCCTACCCTGCTGGTAGTTGACAATGGTTGATCATTGTATTATCTCGATGCCTACTCGAACGGTAGTTTTCAACGGTAAAATTTTCTCGGGTCGGGGTATTTAATGTGCATGCATATTTAACTTTACTGGGGATGCATGCTTAACTTTTTAATGGATATGTGCGCTGATATAGCGCTGTTGCACGTGTACAGACCATGCTTGATGTAATTATCTAAATTTATCCTTAGGAGTCTATTGTCCTTGGTTGATGCACATGATTAATTGACTTAACTAGATGTAGAAACATACCTTACCCTTTTGAGGAAATTTGGAGTTTCTTTTAGCTATTGGACGCTTGTGCCATTTCCTTGTAATTTTTATTCCCGACAATACTGGGCGGATGACCAGGGTGCCGCTGACGTGCTTGGAGGGTGCGACTCGTTCTTTCACTACCAAGATTTAAACTTCGGTGTAGAGGCCTCGACTGGTGAGGACATAGCACAGGTTGACATGTTTGATGATGTAGATTTCATTTGCTAGACCTTTTGTCGTCGGGCGTCTATTTTTAAGTTAAGGGTTCCCCTGGGAATTTGTCCCTTCTTTTGTTGTGGCAAGCTTATGTCTTTGTAACTTCTTTTAGGAGTTCTCTGATTTTTTATGAGAAGCTTGATCTCGCCTTAGAATCCTTCCATTTCTTGGAATAAAAAAAAACCCAGCCATTTCACACATTATTATCGGGGATTCATATAAGAAACTCTCTTTGTTGACCAAGTCGAGAGTGAGCAATATCATGCACATCAAACGAATAACATAATGCACAAAAGCTTGACGGCTTGGGTCGTCAGGATTAGTATAATCTTGTGAATAAAGCATTTGAAGTTAAAGTTTATGAAATTTAATGAGTTATGAAATTGCAAGGCAATTTTTAAGCATCCATGGTCATTGTTCATGGGTAAGATTAGATTCAAAAGACTTATCTTCCTTTATCAAAGATACTTCATCTTTTCTCTATACGTTATTCTTCACAAAATTGATTTTATATGACGCACGCACTATGAGTGACGCAACTCTTAGCAGGGGTTTCATTTCCATGACTTTGCAAATTTTTCTTAATTCAAATCTTCTCTTTCTCTCTCTTAACTTGTCTTATTTTCTTAGGCTATTCAAAGTTACCCATTTAACGAGTTTTGGACCAATGACTCCCAAACCGAACGACTTTAGGGCTCTAGGTGTAAAGAAACCCCTACGGGTTTACTTGCTTAAGTAATAGAGGTCACAGTTTGAGATAAGTTAGGTGATCTACTCTATTTGTTCCTGTGACACCCCCAAATCTGGGTACTTCGATTCCACGGGATTTGGTGTTCACTGTACAAGCATCATCTATCTATCTACCCATAAATAATATCAAACCATACAATAGATAGAAATCATAATAAAATCTCTTCCCTTAAGGGTTACATCAACTGAATCATAAATAAATCCCAGGTTACTCTAACCTTAAAACATCTGTGCGGAATTCTAAACAAATAAGTCTTAACATTAACTCAAGTCTTAAACAAATACATCAGTTAATAAATAACAGGTCTTCATCATTTGCTAACTTTGCCCTTGCCCTTACTAGTGGAGGGTTCATCGCTTCTTTCATTCTTAACTGCAATGTTATTATTAAGAAAGAGTGAGCACAAATGCCCACAAGTATAAAAATGAAACAACAGTATAATAACATGCGAATAATCAACGACATCTGAATAAAGCTCAACTTTTGAATCAAGAATAAATAACATGAATCAAAAGAATACTGAGGGTCATAAGACCTTGAACTATGTCTTAGGTTAACAAGGGTTATACTTGAAACCTTTAACAGTCATAAGACTATGGACCTTCTTCTCGTACTTAGGGGGATCAGCCCTTAGTACCATACTGTGCACAATATCTTAACGCTAAAGCGTAATTAATCCCCTATACAGGGTTGTTCATCTCAGTTTAACATTCGAGTCCGCACCAAAGGAAGTTTGGTTTGGATACTTTCATCAAGGGTTCTAAAATTTAGAACGCTCATCAACTATGGACTAGTTGAATCAATAAGGTTCACTAGTCTAATAAGGTTCAACAATAATTGATATTTGATTAGAATAATAATCTCAAAAGTATACAATAGGACAATTATTGTATAACTGAATCATGCTTTGGAAAGATAATTAATCTTTAATATCATGCTTGAACTTGAATAATAACAAGGATAATTTATTCAAAGTAAATAATAAACTTGAACAATAATGACAAGTGGGGTTAGGGAAACTTGCTCGACATAAAAGTAACGTTTAAGTTTAAATAAACTTGCTCAATAGAATGGAGTTAGGGATAGGATACTTGCCTCGTGCGTAGATTACACTTTAACTAGCACGTTCTTTGAATTAAATCCTACATACCATTCATATACACAATACCAGTTAATTATAAATTAACTAATCAATATAAACTCATTCTCGTTGTCTACTTTAATTATTGACTAAACTTAGTCAAATTATCACGTTGTCACATAATTTATACTTCATGAATTATCAAACTAATTATGTATTTAATAATTCAATTCACATATAATATTTTATTACATGTTAAACAACTATTTTATCATCTCATAATACCTCTAACATGATTACATGTTCATTACATCAATCCACTAACACTTGTTAGACTTTAACATTTTAAAAATACATTTCTGACATTTTCTGGAGAGTGGCGCTACGGCGCCACTAATGTGCTAAGGAGTCGCGCTGCGGCGAGGTGGCGCTGTGGCCGAGCCCTTGGCGCTGCGGCGCTGTGGCGCCGTGGCTTGAGTCTTGGCGCTGCGAGCGCTGTGGCGCTGCGGCGCGAGAAATCAGTTCTAGAGCTGGCGCCGCGGCGCGAGACCCCAGAAACTGAATCTCAGTTCGCGAAGAACACAGAGTTCAGCGAAATCAACACATTTTTAACACTAATTTCACCAAATCACATATACCCACATGTTATAATTCATGCATAATCATAATACAACATCTATAAAGTGATTTTAACCTATTAAAACATATAATCACATATTTAAATCATAAAAATTTAGACTGTTCTTGAAGTTCTTGAGGATTTTGAACAAAACTTATAATTTAACACTACGGATTCGTTATAAGGCCAAATCCGTTCATTTAAAGCTTGATCACTTCGTATTAACATGCTCAATAATATAAAGGTGTAAAATTTAGGGATAATATATAATCAATACATCAATTATCACATATAAGGCCATATGGCCATATCACGTACTCTGTTTATTTTGAAATAACAAGTCATCAGATTACTACATGTTTTTCATGAACTTGATGATATGAAATCATGTAATATATATATAAAACATGTTATGCTATTCTTACTATCATATAAATCCATATAATAGTACAATTCCCAAATCACAGAGATTAACAGAAGTTTTGAAAGCCAATTTATAAAAACTAAAAGACGTAAATGTAGAAATTGGGTTTGGGAGAAATTACCCAGAATACAAACTAGAAGAGTGATTCCAAATGTCCCTTTTACAAAAGCCTGTTGATTACACACTCACTTTATCTCCCAGACTTCTCAATCCTCTCAGTAATTCTCACTGAACAATTTTTAGACTTAGAAAAAAAATGAAAGGAATGAGAAGACGTCGATTGAAATAGAACTGACGCGATGTGGTCAGTTGCCCAGTCATGGTTTAACTGCCCATAACCTCCCTTAGTGCCATGTTTGGCTTAGCAAGAAAATAACTCAAAGCTCTTTATTTTAATAAAACCTTTATCATATAGTTCAATAATGTCACCCTCTTTATAAAATAAAACCCATATTTTATTTAATTTACTTTAAATAAAATATAATAATTACTCATAAATTCACATAATCATATAATTAATTTTCTCATTAATAAATAATGTCAATTTATTAAGTCTCTAATTAATAATTAAATTAATTAAATAACATCATGCTTAATTAAATAATTTATTTAATTCAATAAGCTCACATAATCACATACTTTGAATATTAAAAATTCTCTACATTAATTTAATAAATGTAACACATATAATTAAATTAATCTACCATAATTGCATCAATTAATTATTAAATCTAATAATTAAATCCTTGAAAAATATTTATTTAATTCAATAAATATTTAAAATTAATTTACAAAATTCTCGTTCGTCACATCTTTCCCCCCTTAAAAGGATTCTGTCCCCAGAATCACGACTCAATAATTTCGACCCGTTACATTCTCCCCCCTTACAAAGATTCTGTCCCCAGAATCGCATACACATAATTAAGTAAATAAATGAGGGTAATTCTTCATCATATTCTCTTCGAGTTCCCACGTAGCTTCTTCAGCGTTGTGGTTCCTCCAAATTACCTTAACAGAAGGTATAACTTTATTTATGAGAACTTGTTCTTTTCGGTCGACAATTCGGACAGGAATTTCTTCGTAAGATAAGTCTTTCTCAAAATGCAGGGGTTCGTATTCAATTACATGCTTGTAGTCAGGTTTGTAAGGTCGTAACACAGAAACATGGAAGACATTGTGGATATTCTCGAGTGCTGGAGGTAAGGTTATCTCGTACGCAACTTCTCCAATTCTTCGCAGTACCTCAAAGGGTCCAATAAATCTTGGGCTCAATTTTTCTTTCTTTCCGAACCTGATCTTTCCCTTCCAGGGAGAGACCTTCAAGAAAACATAACTACCTGGTTCAAACTCGATATTTTTACGATGTGGATCAGCGTATTTCTTCTGTCGATCTTGAGCTGCTACCAGTCGTGCTCGGATCACTTTGATTATTTCTGCCGTCTGCTGTACCAATTCTGGCCCTAGCAATTGTCTTTCACCAACGTCATCCCAGTAAAGCGAAGTTCTGCACTTTCTGCCGTATAACGCTTCGTAAGGCGGCATGCCTATACTAGCGTGGTAACTATTGTTATAGCCGAACTCTACTAACGGTAGGTGATCATCCCAATTTCCTTTAAAGTCCATCACACAGGCTCTTAGCATATCTTCTAATGTCTGAATCGTTCTCTCACTCTGTCCATCTGTTTGAGGGTGGTAAGATGTACTCATTCGCAATTGCGTACCCATGCATTCCTGAAGACGTTTCTAGAAATTTGATGTAAAGCGCGGATCTCTATCTGTAACAATTGACACCGGCACTCCGTGCCTCGAAACAATCTCTTTCACATATAATCTTGCCAACTGATCTAAGTTAAATCTGATTTTGATAGGAAGGAACTGCGTGGATTTCGTCAGTCGGTCAGCGATAACCCATACTGCGTCGTAGCCTTTCTGAGTCGTCGGAAGGCCAACCACGAAGTCCATTGTAATATGTTCCCATTTCCATTCTGGGATCTCCAACGGTTGTAGCAATCCACTCGGTCTCTGATGTTCTGCTTTAACTTTCTGACATGTCAGGCATTTGGCAACACATTCTGCAACATCACGTTTCAAATTCGGCCACCAGAAATGTTGTCGAAGATTTTGGTACATTTTTGTACTACCAGGGTGAATCGAATATCTTGAACCATGAGCCTCACTCAAAATTTCTTCCTTAATTTCTTGTACTGGCGGAACCCAAATTCTGCTTTCAAATCTCAATATTCCTTCCTTATCCATCTTAAATCTTGGTTCGGTTCCTTCAGATATCTTCGATGTTACCTTTTTGCATTCATCATCCTGAAGCTGAGCCTCCTTCACTCTATCTAGTAGAGTTGTACCAGATTACATCTGAAATAGCTTCTCATCAATCTCCATAGGATACTTCACTTCTAACTCCAGTTTCTCCATATCTGCAATTAGCTCCTGCTGAGCAGTCAACATCATCAATTTCTCACGACCCTTTCTACTTAAGGCGTCGGCGACCACATTAGCCTTACCCGGATGGTATAAAATCTCACACTCATAATCCTTGATTAATTCCAACCATCTTCTTTGACGCATATTCAAATCTTTCTGTGTAAAAATATATTTCAGACTCTTGTGGTTCGTATATATTTCACACTTCTCCCCGTATAGATAGTGCCTCCAGATTTTCAAAGCAAAAACAACTGCAGCTAACTCCAGATCATGGGTTGGGTAACCCTTCTCGTAATCCTTCAACTGCCGTGATGTATACGCAATGACTTTGCCGTTTTGCATCAGCACACAGCCAAGTCCTTTATGCGACGCATCGCTAAAAACAACAAAATTTCCTGTATCATCCGGTAGAGATAACACAGGCGCTGTACTCAATCTCTTCTTTAATTCTTGAAAACTCTCCTCACACTTCTCCGTCCAAACAAATTTCACAGCTTTTCGAGTTAAATTCGTTAACGGAGTTGCGATCTTAGAAAAATCTTGTATGAATCTTCTATAATATCCTGCTAATCCAAGAAAACTTCTTACTTCTGACGGCGTTCTCGGCTGATCCCAGTTAATCACAGCTTCTACTTTGGATGGATCTACCGAAATTCCATCTTTATCGATTACGTGACCAAGAAATTGTACTCTCTCAATCCAGAATTCGCATTTCGAAAATTTAGCATACAACTTCTCCCTTCTCAATACTTCCAACGTTAACCTCAAGTGTTCTTCATGTTCCTCTTTGGTTTTGGAATATACCAAAATGTCGTCTATAAATACCACTACGAATTTGTCCAAAAACGGCTTGAATACACCATTCATTAGTCCCATAAATGCTGCAGGAGCATTCGTAAGACCAAACGACATTACTAAAAACTCATAATGACCATATCGCGTTCGGAACGCTGTCTTCGGTACATCCTCTGGCCTCACCTTCAGTTGGTGATAACCACTCCTCAAGTCAACCTTGGAAAAGTATTTTGCTCCCTTCAATTGATCAAACAGATCATCGATCCTTGGTAATGGATATCTGTTCTTAATCGTGACCTTATTTAATTCTCTGTAGTCAATGCAGAGTCTCATCGATCCGTCCTTCTTTTTCACGAACAACACCGGCGCTCCCCACGGCGATACGCTCGATTGAATGTACTTTTTGTCCAATAATTCTTGTAGTTGTACCATTAATTCCTTCATCTCTACTGGCGCCATTCGGTATGGTGCCTTCGATATTGGAGCAGTTCCGGGCGCCAAATCAATCACAAAGTCTACTTCTCTATCTGGTGGAAGTCCTGGCAAATCGTCTGGAAATACATCGACGAAGTCCCTCACAATTGGTATCTCTTCTACTTTCGGATTCTCCTTTCGACTATCGACTATGTAAGCTAAATATCCTACACGGCCATGTCTTAATAACTTCCTGGCCTGCAACATCGTCAGACAACTCGCTTGTCTAGGCGACTTGCTACCATAAAACACAACCTTTGACGAAGTCATAAGGTTAATACGCTTCTTTTGGCAGTCAATTACAGCCCCATAATTGGATAGCCAATCCATACCCAATATAACATCGAATTCCCCCAATCGAATAGGGATAAGATCTACATTCATGATATTACCCTTAATATCCACTCTACAATTCTTATACACATGCTTAACAGGAATTATTTCTCTATTCGCAATTTCTATGTTCATGGGGTAATCCAATTCATCCATAAGCAAATCTAAACTATTAGCAAAGTCTTCGGATATAAAGGAACAAGTAGCACCCGAATCAAACAAAACATAAGCATTAATTTCATTGATCGGAATGATACCTGACACCACATCACGAGACTGGATTGCATCCTGCACCGTCATATTGAAAGTTCTGGCGGTTGGTCGGTTTGTTGCAGGTGGTCCGGTGATGGTTAAGGTATTTCCACTGCTATTTTCCCGGTTTCCTCCTTGTCCTGATCCTCCCGATCCCTTCTTGGGACAGTCTCTTGCTAAATGATCTTTCGAACCACAGTTGAAACAAGCACCCTTCTTTGGGTTTGGACAATTTGGTGCTATGTGGCCTTCCTGACCATAATTGTAGCACACTCTCTTTCCTTTCAAACAAACTCCTAGATGTGCCTTGCCGCAAGTCGGACATGCTTCTATCTTCTTTTTCTGCCCTTCGTGTTGACTTCCAGCTGTCGAGTTATCCGTCCACTTCCTCTTCTGATTATTATTATTCCCAGTATTACTTCCACCAGTCTTGTTATTACCTTCATTCTCACTTTTTTTCTTTTTCTGTTCTTGGTTGTACTTAGTCACTGCATCACTTCCTCCTTCCGCGAGAATGGCCTTTTCCAAAACTCCCGCAAACGTGTTAAGTTGAAACATTGATACCTTGCTGTATACCCATGGCTTCAGTCCTTGTTCGAATCGTCTGGCTTTCCTCTCGTTAGTGTGTACTTGATACGGGGCAAACCTTGCCAACTCATCGAATTTAGCCGCGTATTCAGGCACGCTCATGTTTCCCTGTTTCAGTTCCAGAAATTGCACCTCCATCTGATTCTGTGAACTAGCTGGGAAATACATTTCGAAAAACATCTCTTTGAATCTCTCCCACGTAATTACACCTTTACCTCCTCGTATCTTGTTTGCCTGCCACCAGTAGCTAGCCTCAGAATTCAGCATAAATGTCCCAAAAACGGTCTTCTGATCTTCTCGAACCCTAGCAACGTCGAAAACCTTCTCCATTTCCATCACCCACGTTTGAGCCTCGATCGGGTTTCTGGAACCTTTGAACTCTGGCGGTCCCACCGCCTTAAAATCTTTAAATGTTGTGCTAGGTGGAGCTTGCGGTTGGTTATTCATGACTCCAGTTAGTAAATTAACTAGCTGTTAAACTGGATTAACGTTGGCATTATTGTTATTATTGGTTGACCCTTCCTGTGCCGGTTGACGTTGTTGTCTTCTCCTTGGCGGAATTTTTCTGTTAAATAAACGTTTATTAGAACTTTATTTATTTGTCTACATAGTTAAGACATTACTCAACAATTTAACATATCACTTAACACATCATCTCAAACAACTTGATATCTTTTCATTCAAATAAAAATTTTAACATCAAACTATAGCATACTGCTATTTACATCATCTATCCTGGAATAAGGAATCCACAGGATTTAAAACATTCAAATATTAACATATTCCTTAGTTCATAAACACATCGGAATTTACATAAAACTATATAAGTCTTTCACATAAATAAACAGATTCTATTCCTGTCTTCCAAGGTGCTCAATAGCCTTGCCACGCTCCTCATTCATGATACGAGACATCGTTCTGCGATCCAACATATACGATGGAAGTCCTTCAAACTAGATGGGGTACCTTAACACTCGCTCTTGAACCTCATCCATTGCATGATTAAGTGTGGCATACGTGTCTTTAAGCTTTGCCTTCTTTGCACGACTATCATTTTCTGCACGATCAGCTCGATGTGATTCTCTTACCCATCCTTCCTCTGCTATTTTTAGTCTTCCGGAGGTTTCCTTCAGTTCCTTCTTCAGCTTCTCTATCTCCTCGGTCTTATCTTCGGTTTGACCCTTCTCATGAACCAGATCCCACTCCACGTTTCCTAAACGTGTATGAAGGGTCACAATCTCTCTATCCTTCTCCTCTAAAGTAGACTGCTGAACAGTCGCTCGCTCAGTCAATTCCTGAACCTCATCTTGTAACTCCACGTTACGATCATATAGTGTGTCATACATCTCAGCATCAACAGTGTACCGTGGTAGCTCCTCTTCTTCTTCCTCCTCATCAAACTCCTCCTCAGGACCCTCCTCAGGATCAATCTCAGGTTCATGCTCCTGACCAACAACGGTGACCAATGGAGATGAAACCCTCTGCACCAGCTGCTCCCTAACGACATGAATGTCTCGGGGCTCCTCCTCAGTCGGTCCTACAAGTACACGAGATCCCTCCTCAGTAGGTACTATAGGTAAATGGGGTCCCTCCTCAGCTTGACTAGCTTCTCCATCATTCGTCATCCTGACAACAAAATTTTAAGTTTTAGTTACTAAGTCATACTATCTAACGCATACTTAACACATAAACACATAATGTATTTTATTATCTTCAATGAATTATAAAAATTCATTTCTTAGAACTCGATAAGAGTTTTCAATTTCTATCTTCTTCTATAAGGCTACTACCTAAGGTTATTTCCCCCACCTAAGGTTCATAACCTACAGCTTTGATACCAACCTGTGACACCCCCAAATCCGGGTACTTCGATTCCACGGGATTTGGTGTTCACTGTACAAGCATCATCTATCTCTCTACCCATAAATAATATCAAACCATACAATAGATAGAAATCATAATAAAATCTCTTCCCTTAAGGGTTACATCAACTGAATCATAAATAAATCCCAGGTTACTCTAACCTTAAAACATCTGTGCGGAATTCTAAACAAATAAGTCTTAACATTAATTCAAGTCTTAAACAAATACATCAGTTAATAAATAACAGGTCTTCATCATTTGCTAACTTTGCCCTTGCCCCTACTAGTGGAGGGTTCATCGCTTCTTTCATTCTTAAATGCAATGTTATTATTAAGCAAGAGTGAGCACAAATGCCCACAAGTATAAAAATGAAACAACAGTATAATAACATGCGAATAATCAACAACATCTGAATAAAGCTCAACTTTTGAATCAAGAATAAATAACATGAATCAAAAGAATACTGAGGGTCATAAGACCTTGAACTATGTCTTAGGTTAACAAGGGTTATACTTGAAACCTTTAACAGTCATAAGACTATGGACCTTCTTCTCGTACTTAGGGGGATCAGCCCTTAGTACCATACTGTGCACAATATCTTAACGCTAAAGCGTAATTAATCCCCTATACAGGGTTGTTCATCTCAGTTTAACATTCGAGTCCGCACCAAAGGAAGTTTGGTTTGGATACTTTCATCAAGGGTTCTAAAATTTAGAACGCTCATCAACTATGGACTAGTTGAATCAATAAGGTTCACTAGTCTAATAAGGTTCAACAATAATTGATATTTGATTAGAATAATAATCTCAAAAGTATACAATAGGACAATTATTGTATAACTGAATCATGCTTTGGAAAGATAATTAATCTTTAATATCATGCTTGAACTTGAATAATAACAAGGATAATTTATTCAAAGTAAATAATAAACTTGAACAATAATAGTGGGGTTAGGGAAACTTGCTCGACATAAAAGTAACGTTTAAGTTTAAATAAACTTGCTTAATAGAATGGAGTTAGGGATAGGATACTTGCCTCGTGCGTAGATTACACTTTAACTAGCACGTTCTTTGAATTAAATCCTACATACCATTCATATACACAATACCAGTTAATTATAAATTAACTAATCAATATAAACTCATTCTCGTTGTCTACTTTAATTATTGACTAAACTTAGTCAAATTATCACGTTGTCACATAATTTATACTTCATGAATTATCAAACTAATTATGTATTTAATAATTCAATTCACATATAATATTTTATTACATGTTAAACAACTATTTTATCATCTCATAATACCTCTAACATGATTACATGTTCATTACATCAATCCACTAACACTTGTTAGACTTTAACATTTTAAAAATACATTTCTGACATTTTCTGGAGAGTGGCGCTGCGGCGCCACTAATGTGCTAAGGAGTCGCGCTGCGGCGAGGTGGCGCTGTGGCCGAGCCCTTGGCGCTGCGGCGCTGTGGCGCCGTGGCTTGAGTCTTGGCGCTGCGAGCGCTGTGGCGCTGCGGCGCGAGAAATCAGTTCTAGAGCTGGCGCCGCGGCGCGAGACCCCAGAAACTGAATCTCAGTTCGCGAAGAACACAGAGTTCAGCGAAATCAACACATTTTTAACACTAATTTCACCAAATCACATATACCCACATGTTATAATTCATGCATAATCATAATACAACATCTATAAAGTGATTTTAACCTATTAAAACATATAATCACATATTTAAATCATAAAAATTTAGACTGTTCTTGAAGTTCTTGAGGATTTTGAACAAAACTTATAATTTAACACTACGGATTCGTTATAAGGCCAAATCCGTTCATTTAAAGCTTGATCACTTCGTATTAACATGCTCAATAATATAAAGGTGTAAAATTTAGGGATAATATATAATCAATACATCAATTATCACATATAAGGCCATATGGCCATATCACGTACTCTGTTTATTTTGAAATAACAAGTCATCAGATTACTACATGTTTTTCATGAACTTGATGATATGAAATCATGTAATATATATATAAAACATGTTATGCTATTCTTACTATCACATAAATCCATATAATAGTACAATTCCCAAATCACAGAGATTAACAGAAGTTTTGAAAGCCAATTTATAAAAACTAAAAGACGTAAATGTAGAAATTGGGTTTGGGAGAAATTACCCAGAATACAAACTAGAAGAGTGATTCCAAATGTCCCTTTTACAAAAGCCTGTTGATTACACACTCACTTTATCTCCCAGACTTCTCAATCCTCTCAGTAATTCTCACTGAACAATTTTTAGACTTAGAAAAAAAATGAAAGGAATGAGAAGACGTCGATTGAAATAGAACTGACGCGATGTGGTCAGTTGCCCAGTCATGGTTTAACTGCCCATAACCTCCCTTAGTGCCATGTTTGGCTTAGCAAGAAAATAACTCAAAGCTCTTTATTTTAATAAAACCTTTATCATATAGTTTAATAATGTCACCCTCTTTATAAAATAAAACTCATATTTTATTTAATTTACTTTAAATAAAATATAATAATTACTCATAAATTCACATAATCATATAATTAATTTTCTCATTAATAAATAATGTCAATTTATTAAGTCTCTAATTAATAATTAAATTAATTAAATAACATCATGCTTAATTAAATAATTTATTTAATTCAATAAGCTCACATAATCACATACTTTGAATATTAAAAATTCTCTACATTAATTTAATAAATATAACACATATAATTAAATTAATCTACCATAATTGCATCAATTAATTATTAAATCTAATAATTAAATCCTTGAAAAATATTTATTTAATTCAATAAATATTTAAAATTAATTTACAAAATTCTCGTTCGTCACAGTTCCTTACCAAAGCTTGTGCACGGTCTGTTTTCTTAAGCTTAAATTACCCATGTAGCGAACGTTGGCCTGGTGACTCTCAAACCAGACAGCTTTAGGGCACCAGGTGTGAAGACACCCCTCAGGCTTAATTACTCGAGTAACCTAGACTATGATTTGGATATGCTCAGGTCTTGCCTTCTTCTTCCTTATAATGCTCATTTTCTTAGGCACTAAGTTACCCATGTAACAAGCGTTGGGCCGGTGACTCCCAAACCAGATGGCTTTAGGGCACCAGGTGTAAAGACACCCATCAGGCTTAATAACTCGAGTAACCCAGACCACGATTCTAGACATTAGGCTGTCAACTTATTTTCTCATTAATTGTTATTGTTATCGTCATAATTTTATCCCCCACAACTAAGAGTTAGGACCATCGCAAAGTGCAGACAAGCATATGAGGTCAAGTTTACTTGAAAAAGTGCTTTAAAATAGGATGTTGTGCCTAATCAAAAGGTTGAATAGTCTCAATTCTCTAATCTTTCCAGTGAATCTTGCTCCAGGGATGCTTATCTGAATTAATCCAATTCATAAGGTTAAGCAAAAATCTTTTCCTTTTTTAAAAAACCTTTTTCTAAAATTCTAATGCAAAATTTACCTAAACTTAACATATGTATTATCGCTAATGCATTGAGATTGAAAGCACATAAAGAGATGAAAGTGTCATACCTCATACATGGATCGTTGTATTTTAAGAAAATTATGATTGGAAAACACTGATTGATCATATTGGATCGCCAGTGAAATGATATGAGGGTCCCTCTGATGATGTCGGACCATGTTGTTAGTACTGATTGGTGCATTTATCTTTTTACAATGACTAATAAATGCCTAAGTGTTGACTAGCCGCGGTTTCTGAAATTACCCCAGTCTTGCTTTTTATCCAGGGTAATCGCTTTGTTGTATGATTGACAAATGGGCTAATAAGATGTCAAGATCGTAAGGGTCTTTTACCTTATGAACCACATGGTGAACAGGTAGTTGATTTGAGCTTTAATTCTTAGGTGCCCCAATCCTCGTTTCTAACTTGTAGTTGCACTTGGGTTTGATGACCAATTTTCTTCTAATTTGATGAAGGCTTTAGATTGAACGTGTCAGCTTTTTGAAGGTCCTTATTGATGATCATGCTTGATATATTGTTGTTTTGTTGTTTTAACTTTGATGATTGATGTCGAGAGGCCTTCAGACTCTACTGCAATGGATCTAAGATCTCAGCTTAGTTGGTGATGTGATAGCTTTAACCGAATTCGGTTTGATCTATGAGGTTTAATCTGTGGCATTTTCTCAGGGAACAGGTCGTCGGGTATGAGATAGACCTTGTCACAATGGTCGCTAATGTACTTCTATAGGTCAAAAGATATTAAATCTTCTCCCACTTTAGGAGTGATGATTTGTTGACGAGTTACATCTTATGATGATTGTCATTTCATCTCTGTTACTGGTTGTCTTAATGTATCATTGTCTCTTCCTTTCTGGGACTTGTGCCAAATTTTATGGAATGACATTGAGGTGTCGTTGGGTCTTCTCAACATGGGTCACTGACCTTAAGGGTTTTTCTTAGGTGTAGGCTTTTCAGGTTTGATTTTGGTGTCTTGAGACTGATCTTTGGGTTGGATTTTGGGTTTAGATGTTTTTTTTAAGGGTTAGACCGTCCCAACATCTCTTGGAACTCATAATTTTAGCCTCTAGATTTACATCTTCCTGGCTAGTTTAGGCCTAATAGTCCAGTTCTCAGTGGTCATGCTGCCTTCAAGGCTCCTGATAGAGGTTACCTCCTGGTTATGAATATCTTCCATTATGGCCATAACTTGATCGTTTCCTGATTTAGCACATCCCTTAAGGATGATTAAACTAGACCCATCGCGAAAATGGATGAATTTTAGATTCCTTGATGGGTTGGCTTCCCCGACAACTTCACCACCTTTTTTCTTCATTTGTTCCTTCATCTTTTTAATGGGCTTGAGAGGATTCGACTATGAAATCTCTCTCAAACTGTTGTTATATTTCTTGCAAGGAACTTCCCTTTTTTGCTTTTTCTATACTATGAAGGATCAGTATTTCCTCCTCATTATCTAGGAGGGTAAAATCAGGAATATGGTTGCTGATTTTGGGTGACAAGATGTTTGATGGTGGCTGATGAATTTCCTTAAGGGACTCTCTTGTTTCCTCTGCCACCACCGTATTACGACCAGTCCACCTTGTTCTCAGCCAGGACTGATTCTCATAGTCGTCAATTCCTTTGAACTGTCTGTCTCAAGTGGAAATCTTAAGCTCTTCATTTTGCTTTCACCTTTTATGGACATGGGGATTTCTATCTTCAATTCTCCATTTTCAATGAGATTCTAGATTGTGTTACAGATGCCAACATTCCTCAGTCGCATGTCCCGGTGCTCCAAAATGATAAGCACACCTCTTGTTGAGATTATAATTCCTTCCTTTGGGATTAGCGGGTGGAGCAAGCTCAGTGATCTTTTTCTGCACAACCAATAGTGCTAAAATATTTTCCAACAAGTCCCCCTAAGGCATGAATACCCTTCTCCACCTACTCTCCCCGACTCTCGGTGCCATAGGATTTCGGGGGTTTGGAATGTTGTTTGATATTTCCTTTTTTGGAATTCTCATTCCTTCGGGCGATTTTTTCGCTGGCGAGATCTTTTAGGAACTTTATCATTCGAATTTTCTTACCCTTTCAGCCTACATTGATCTTCTTCATTTAGCTGGCTCATCCTGGAAGGATATAGGCTTGAATTCTGGTTAACCACTTTTTTCTCTTGGCTTTCTGATAGTTCAGTGAAAAGCTGCCTCGTAATCTGATGCGCACTACCAGATTGGCAACCAGAGTTACTTGATCCTGGATCGTCTCCAATTTTTGCATTATTGTCATACCCTCCTCCGAATTTTCCCATTCGAGGATATTTTTTTTGCTCCTTTGAGGGTATTCTTCCATCCTTCGCATGTACTTATGATTTAGACACATTTCGGTGCTTCCTGACCCGATCATGTTTACTCCCTCCGTATCATGCTGCATCAGAAGTTTGGTGTGTAACATTTGGATGGTCAGGTTGTTGGACCGCAACATCGCCACTTTCGATCAGATTTTGGATTTTATGTTTTATGGACCAACAAACTTGTGTATTGTGTCCCGGAGACCCTTTGTGGTAAGCACATCTCTGGCTTGGATTGTATCTTTTACTTTTTGGATTAAAAGGTGGACCCAATTCTGTAATTTTGCTCTTGTTGATTCATAATGCCAATATTTTTTCAAGGGAATCGCCTAGAGGAGTGAACACCCGATTTTCTGTTCTTCCAAATTTTCTATTTCTATCCTGACATTGGTTGAATACCACCTATTTTTGTAATGACAGATTGCCTTCCCTCTTCCAAATGCGGGGACTATGGTTGGGTCTGCTAGATTGCCCCTGTAAAATGAGGGATACATCTTCATCGCCTTTCTTAGGTACCCTCATGGGATCGCTCGCATAGTTTCCAAATTGTATATGCTCGGCGACTACGTCCAAGGTCGTGAGATCTTTATTCTTACCCTCTTTCAGGCCCATTTCTGCCATTTCGCCATGTTTAATCATCTCTAAGAACGACTTACCTATTCCTGCTAGGATCCTCTCATAGTAAGGTGCATCTTGGATGTCTATGAAAGTTATCGCTATTTCAGTTTCTGTCATAGGCGGGCTGACATGTGTTGCCAGACGTCTCCATCTTTGAGCGTATTCTCGAAAAGAATCAGTATTCTACTTCTTATTTTTAATCACCTGATATCAATCTGGTGCCATTTGTGACTGAAAACTGTACTGATTTAGGAAGGTGTGGGCCAGTTCTTCCCAACTGTGGATTTTTGAATTATCGAGTCAAGCGTACCAGGCTTTAGCTTCTCCGGTCAAACTTTTCTGAAATAGTTGCATTTTCAGCCTTTCAACCTCTGCATAGGATCTGAGTTCTCCAATGTATACCTTTAGTTGGGTATAAGGATACCCCATCCCGTTGTTCTTTTCAAAATCTCGGACTTGGAACTTATCCGGATAACGAGCCGCTAGAAAGATACATAGATTTGAGTAGTTGACATTTCCATATGTGTTAGTCCCTTTGATTGATCGGATGGTTTCTTCCATTTGTTGGACTTTCTTTTAATGTCACCAGTTTCCAGATCATCCTTAAGATTGATGATTTCAGGGGTTTTGTTGGTTTTTTCATTGGAGTGAGGCATCGCATTTCCATCTTCTTGTAGGTACCCCGACTACCATCTTGTGCAAAGGATTCTGGTCGAGTGGTTATCTGTTGACCCTGAGTACTTTTACTCTGTTCTTTCAGTAGTTTAGCCAATTCTGTTATTTGATTTTTAAGTCCCTCGAACTCCTATCAGGATATGGAACCTGATTCATGTTGGGCACTTTCAGTCATGTCAGTAGATAAGCTTTGTGCCTTCTTAGATTTTGATCTGGTAAGGGGACCAATCTTACCCACAATAAAAGTAGGTAGTTTAGTCTTGATAGACATGAATAGTATGCATGCTTATGCAATGTGTCAGATTTTAGGGGTTTTTTAATGTTTCCCTGCAAAACAGATGTCAATTATTTTGATGACAGGATATTATGACAGTTTTTAATATTTGACAATGAATTTGGGAAAGAATTAACATTTACAATAAATGATATTTGGCATTTAATACAACATTTAATATTTTACAAGATTTACATAGGACATGTATTGAAAGATAGAAGGCATGCAGAGACTTCCCTTCGCATTTGGTTTATCTGAGGCTGACCTTTCTTAGGTTTACTCTGAGTGGCGCCTTTCTTGAGCTTCGCAGGATTATTCTCCGCTGAGTCCAGTAATCAGCAACTGACAGGTTCGCCTCTTGGTGGAGGAATCACACAACATACATTCATTGCGTCTCACCGTATGCAATATGATGACATTGTACGAAGCACTAATATAAAGCGCAGTAAAGAGACATTCATTCACATCCATTCAATGTAAAGATAGCATTCACACATATGCAGATAAAAAGGAATTGAAAAAATTGAAATGTGGCTTAAGCCCTCTACTGTCCCCAGCAGAGTCGCCACCAGTCGACGTCGGGGAATTTAAAGGGTGAGATTTTAGGAAGAGACCGACATACAATGTCGACGATTTGGAAAGTTTGATTTTAATTGAATGGATCGAATTAGACAGAGCCGCCAGTTGGTATGAGTTAAATGGTTGTACCAACTCAACCGGATTTTGAAAGGTTTTTGCAATATGGCCCAATATATGACTCCGTTTAATTGGTCTTGAAAATAGAGATTCATAGAGTTTAGGGGCTCTTTTAAGCGGCGGGGAAGGTGTTAGGCACCCCTGACTTCTGTGAAACACAGTTACTGCGTCTTTTCATTCCCTATGCATTGATTGTGTGTGTGTGTATGTGTGTCTGTGATGCAAATAAATGTGATCAAAGTGCTTTATTTGAAAGTAGTGATATGTCTCTTTTGCACCTATATACAAAGGGTTTGACTTATTGAAAAGTTCAATTTTAAGCAAAGTATATAGAAGTGATGTTTCAAAAACAAGTTTCAAACCCTTATGCTCAAATAGGAATTGAGGCCTTTGATACTTCCATTTTATTCAATATTCGGCTTGATTTGATTTTATTTAAGATGCGAAGCATCTTTGACAATATATATATATATATATATATATATATATATATATATATATATATATATATATATATATATATATATATATATATATATATATATATATATATATATATATATATATATATATATATATATATATATCGAACTTCTTATGGGCATGAAAGCCATCAAAGTAAGTTCGAGCACTACAAACCATTGTTTTCACTATTTTGGGGTCTTAAACCCGTATAACCGTTTTAAGGCCCTGGATTTACTAGTACAAATATTTGCAAGCTAGCATTTACAACTTAATGAAGTCCATTTTTGGAACCAGATTTAGATCCATTGATTGAATCATCAACTCTTTGTAGTTCCTAGGCTCACATGAATATTTAAAGCTTGCACAATGAAAATATTGAGATAAAATGAATATTTACTTCTAAGCGTCGCAAAACAAAGGATTTATCAGTTAAATCCTTGCATGCATATAGCCAAAGCTTCTAGCGTCTTCTATATATACAGATCTAGGGTCGCGTGATTGCTAAATATTTACAAACACTAGAAAGAAAACTAGGTCTATACAAATCTTAGCCATTCTAGCTTTCAGGTTCAAGTTTTACAACTTTTGAATCGATTAGAAGCTAGATATGGCTAGATCTAGTACAAATTTAGTCAACAAAGCTTAAACATTGAATATGTAAAAGAAATGAATGGTTAAAAAGTTAGATCTGACGAATATAAGCTATTAACTATGTATATATAGCACTTATATACATATTAGATTAAGCGAAAGAAGCAGATATCGAACGGCTTCTGGAGCCTCAAAACTTGTTTCCCACCAGGTAAAATTGATATGTTGTAGTATATATGTATATGAGTGTTTACAAAGAAATTTTACAGAAATCGGAGTAAGATAGAAGCTCCGTTTAGCTCTCCTAGCCTCTTTCTCTCTCTCTCTCCTAAGCCATCTCCTTCTCTCTTCTTTTTTTAAAAGTTACGTGTCGACGTCGGGAAAAATTTCCTCTTTTCTTTAGAATTCCTCTTTTTACCATTTATGTTCTCTATGTGTTAAGTTTTGTTTGAAAGGGGGAGTTTGAAAAAGTCCAACATAAAATGTCGACGATTTGAAAATTCAGAGTCACCAGTTGGTAGTTTTGAAATGGTTGTACCAACTCAACCGAATTTGAAAAGGTTTACACGAAGGCCCAATTATTGGACTTTGTTTAACAGGCCTTGAAAACACAGATTCATAGAGTTCGTGTAAGACCCCAACTTTTATAAATAAAGATGAATTTTATATAAATATCATTTTTGAATATTATGGAGTTAATTTGATATAATGTTATAGTTGTGGGTAATATTTATAAATTTTGCAAAGTAAGCAAGTTGTTATAAAATATTCGTTTGGTCGGAGAATATTCTTTTTGTCGGGGAATATTCGTACGACGGCACAATCATTGGTGGACCCCACAACGGAATTATTGTCGGATTGAGAAAACGACAGAATTATCTTTCTATAAAAATAACGGCTGAGGTGTTACTGTTAAAACCGTTAAAACTGTTGAACTACTCGGTAGTAAAAGTACAGTAATACGCGTGGTTGCATAGTAGCACACGGTATTGATTATTGATGCTTACGTGAGAAGTCACTCAGCTATACTCAATTATTGCTACAGTAATTGCTGCATCATATCTCTTAAATTATTGTCATAGTATCATCTGTATAATATATTATATTATTAAATCAATAATTGAGACGTTGTGGTAAGTTTGGTTATTTTATGGGGGGCCATATGTCATCATCTAAGAGTCTCTTCATCAATAGTAATTACCGTCGTCAATAGTAATTACCGTCGTCAATAGTATTTACCTTGGTCAATAGTAATTACCTTCGTCAATAGTATTTACCTTGGTCAATAGTAATTACTTTCGTCAATAGTAGTTGTCCCTTCAATATTACCAAGAGTCATTTGACCCTTCGTTAAGACCAAGAGTCATTTGACCCTTCGTTAAGACCAAGAGCCACCCTCAGTTTTTCTATAAATAGAGGCCTAGGGCTTTATTATTTTTCACGAATTCATTCAAGCTATAGAGAGAGAAAGTATAGAGAGAATAAGAGAGAGAGAGAATAAAAGTATTCTGCTACATCACTTTTCCAATATCCAGTTCTTTTAAGGTAGGGAATATTATTTCTTTTATATTCATGAAGAGAACTTCTGTTATTCCATTTGTTATTATTCTGTTGGAATAACCAGTATACGCGGTCTACCCTATACTTGGTGACATTCTTCTATTATTCTGTTGGAACATCCTGTCTGTATGTTTTACACCGGACCTGGTTCCGTTTTTATTATTATTCTGTTGGAACATCATGTCTGTGTGTTTTACACCGGACCTGGTTCCGTCTTGTTATTATTCTGTTGGAACATCCTGTCTGTGTGTTTTACACCGGACCTGGTTCCATTATTTATTATCCTGTCGGAATATCCTGTCTGTGCGTTTACGCCGGACCTGGTTCCATTATTTATTATTCTGTTGGAATAACCTGTCTGTGCGGTCTATCGCATGCATGGTGATTTCTTTTGTTATTCCATTCTTTATTATACTCAGTTGGTTAAGTTTTGACTTCTATACTCCATGAAATTTGTGGAATATCCTTGATAATTGCGTTTCATCCAGTATCGTTTCATGAAAATATTCTTCTAAGCATTCTTGAAGTTTACTCCGCAAAGCAGTATCATGTTGACAATTTGGACGTTATTAATTCCTGGATAAATTAATTCTTGAACTTGTTTTATTGAATTCTTATATCATTGTCATCATCCTCATGTTTATATTCTGTTGAAAGTCATCTATGGCATGTAGTGCATAGATGGACTTGGTATGATTATGACTAGGGATTATTCGGTGTAATCATGACCGTAATGTTACAAATGATGTGGTTAAAGTCTCATTGGCCGTAGTGCAGTGATGGACAGTTGTTGGCATGATCATGACCATTAATGAATATACGAATATCCTTGGCCGTAGTGCAGGGGTGATTCGATGATGTGGATTATTTTATTAAGCTGAGTCCCAGCGATCACAGTGTTGAAAAACCTTTTAAATCATAAAAGATAGTAGAGTTTATTTTCTACTTGACTCTTTTAATGGATTGCTTGTTCCGCTGCAGTTAAACTTGATGTCTATTATATTTTATCAGTTTAACATTGTTGAAGGCTAATGATAATTTATTCTGCATTATCTTAGTCATAACATTTCTTACTGGGCTAGTTGAGCTCACCCTTTCTTTCACTGTTCTCTTCAGGAAATGAGAACGTAGCTGGGGCAAGTCGGGGAACGGAGTGATGGTCCGAATGATAGTATTAGTTAGTAGTCCTCACTATTCTATGTAATGGTGTGTTAATAAATGTAATGAGGACTCCTTTTGAGTATGAATACTCTCTAGAAGATAATATTTGTATTCAAACTCACAGTTTATGTTTTGTCGTATTGTACACGACAGTTGTATTAATCAGTTGTATTTGTATTCTGTACTATGTATCTGACGACCCAAGATGGGTGATGTATACCTAATTTTGGGGGCGTCACAGTTGGTATCAGAGCTTAGGGATATGATCCCTGGCTAAGATGTGAGAATAGAACTAGGAGGGGAGAGACGGGGAATTCCTTCGCTAGTATGACATACCTAAGTTTATTTGCATGGTATTTAATTGGTCGGTCATAATATAAGGATAATATATGACATATCAATTAATTTTTATTTTGTGGCAGTATCTGAAAATGGCATCCGAGAATGTTGAGAATAGCAATGGAGCACAGACGACTGTTGATTCACCACATATCAATAATCAGGATAATGTGCATCAGGAAGGTGTCAATCCTCATGCAAACAACAACACTGACCAAATGATGAATGATCAAATGTTCAGAGGCTTTATGCAATTCATGCAACAACAGGTGAAAGCGGCTCCTGTCCACAACGTAGGTGGAAAAACTGGAAACTCTCAGGCGGTCACCGCTAAACAGTTTAAGGAGCTGGGACCACCGGAGTTTAAGGGAGAACCCAAACCACTTGTAGCTGAAACATGGATAAAGCAGATCACCAAGATATTTGATGTCTTGGGTTGCTCCGAGGAGCAAAAGGTTCCCTTTGCCGCCTTTATGTTGCGAGGAGAGGCAGATTACTGGTGGGAATCGATAAAGCGTACTCAACCTGCCGCACTGAAGATGTCTTGGGAGAAGTTCCAAGATCTGTTTAACGACAAATACTTTCCCGAGAGTATTCGTCACATGAAGGAGGTGGAGTTCATCAAATTGGAGCAGAATAATATGACCGTGTTGCAGTACGAGGCAAAATTTGCGGAGGTATCCCGGTTTGCGTCCCACCTGGTGGATAATGAAGAAAGAATGACGCGGATGTTTTTAAGAGGTTTGAAGCCGGAGATACGTCAACATCTTGTTTCTCATAAACTGTGTTTGTATTCAGATGTTATAAATAGGGCTCAGTTGGTGGAGCGCGATAACGAGACAACGCAACCAAAAGAGAGCAGCCGACAAAATGATAATACCAGTGAGAGCAGTCATCGAAGCGGTGACAACAAGCGTGGAGGGAATCAACAGGCCAGAAATGGTAACCACTTCGGTGGTAATCAGGGCCAAAACAATAAGAATGGACATTTCAAGAAGAGGAGATTCAACAATGATGGAAAGACGTCAGCACCAGCACCTGTCGTTAAGGAAGGAGAACGACCACCTATCATATGTTTCAAATGCGGAGGGGAGGGGCACATCAGTCCAAACTGCGCGATGCCGTCCAAAGCATGTTATAATTGTGGAAGAGAAGGTCATTTAGCCCGATTTTGTCGTTTACCGAAGACAAATTCAGCTAGAATGGAGGCACCAAAAGCCGTCCCAGAAAAGTCAAAACCGGTTGTGCAAGGGAGAGCGTTTGTTGTGAACTCCCAAAGAGCAAGGAACCCGAATGAGGTCATCACGGGTAAGCTTATCATAAACTCTAAAGAAGTTTATACTTTATTTGATACCGGTTCAACCCATTCTTTTATTTCTCCTACTTGCGCTCGTCGATTAAATTTGATTCCGGAGAAATTAGACTTTGACTTATCTGTGGAAACTCCGTTGGGAGAAACCTTCATTTCCTCCACTGTTTATAAGTCTTGTTTGATTCAAGTTGGTACCCACACATTACCTATCGATCTGATTTCATTAAAAATACTTGCATTTGACGTGATTCTAGGGATTGATTGGTTAACTACTCATTATGCAAAAATTGATTGTTTTCGTAAGGTTGTTAGCTTTCATATTCCTAATCGACCTATTATGCGAATTCAAGCAACCAAACCATTAAAATCAATCGCTGTCATCTCAAGTCATAAAGCTATTCGTTTATTGAAAAACGGATGTCAAGCTTTCTTAGCTCATGTCACAGATCTAAACAAAAATACGTCAGTTTTGAATGATATTTCTATTGTTAATAAATTCCCTGACGTATTCCCTGAAGAACTTCCTGGCCTACCCCCAGAGCGTGAAATTGAATTTTGTATCGACCTTGAACCCGGTACAAAACCCATTTCCAAAGCCCCATATCGAATGGCTCCTATTGAACTTCAGGAGTTAAAGATCCAACTGCAGGAATTGTTAGACATTGGCTTTATTCGTCCTAGTACTTCTCCTTGGGGTGCTCCTGTTCTATTCGTGAAGAAGAAAGATGGAAGTATGCGACTTTGTATTGATTATCGGGAGTTGAATCATGTCACCATCAAAAACAGGTACCCATTGCCACGTATTGATGACCTG
Organism: Panax notoginseng; assembly: GCA_016801055.1. Taxonomy (NCBI): domain Eukaryota; kingdom Viridiplantae; phylum Streptophyta; class Magnoliopsida; order Apiales; family Araliaceae; genus Panax; species Panax notoginseng. The sequence goes on from CM029023.1 coordinate 116,410,588, forward strand.
TTTGACCAGTTGCAAGGAGCACAATTCTTTTCAAAGATCGATCTTCGTTCTGGATATCATCAGCTGAAGGTTAGAACTGAGGATATTCCAAAGACGGCTTTAAGAACTCGGTACGGGCATTATGAATTCCTAGTCATGTCCTTTGGATTGACTAATGCTCCTGCTGCCTTCATGGATATGATGAACCGGGTATTCAAGGAATATTTGGATCATTTTGTGGTCGTCTTTATTGATGACATCCTTATTTATTCCAAAAGCCGTGAAGATCATGAGCAACACTTGAGGCTGGTACTCCAAAAGCTTCGTGAATACAAGCTTTATGCCAAGTTGAAGAAATGCGAGTTCTGGCTGGAGGAGGTAGCATTCCTTGGGCACGTAGTATCAAGTCGTGGAATATCGGTTGACCCGGCAAAGATTGAAGCTATTCAAAGCTGGGAGCAACCTAAATCAGTGACCGAGGTACGTAGCTTTCTTGGTTTAGCTGGTTATTATCGGAGATTCGTGGAAGGATTTTCTCGAATCGCTACTCCATTAACTCAGCTGACTCGAAAAGTTACAAAGTTCGGTTGGAGCGAAGAATGTGAGCAGAGTTTTCAAGAACTCAAGAGGAGACTCATTTCAGCACCTGTTCTAACAATACCATCTGGCTCGGAGGGATTTGTCATCTACAGTGATGCTTCGAGCAAAGGGTTGGGATGCGTTCTCATGCAACATGGAAAAGTCATAGCCTATGCATCAAGACAACTCAAGGAATATGAGAGGAATTATCCTACTCATGATCTAGAGTTGGCAGCTGTTGTCTTTGCACTTAAAATTTAGAGGCATTACTTGTATGGGGAGAAAGTGGAGATCTTTACGGATCATAAAAGCCTCAAATATTTCTTCACTCAAAAGGAACTCAACATGCGACAACGACGTTGGCTTAAACTGTTGAAAGATTATGATCATACCATTCAATACCATCCTGGAAAAGCGAACGTGGTAGCTGACGCATTGAGTAGAAGATCATATGCGGGTACAAGTGCAATATTAACAACGCAAAGGCCCATTTTGTGTGGCTTGCAAAGGATGGAGATAGAGTTAAAGACTCCAGGGACCCATGTGATGATGGCGAATATACGAGTAGAACCGACTTTAATCGATAAAGTTAAAGCTACTCAAGCTACAGACCTGGAGCTGATGCGTATGAGGAAGAAAGTGCAAGAAGGTTCTATGCCGGAAGCAAGAATCGATGAAGAAGGAATACTTCGAGTCAACTCCAGACTTTGTGTTCCTAACAACCCTGATTTAAAGTATGAAATCATGATGGAGGCGCACAACACACCGTTTGCAATCCATCCTGGAAGTACCAAAATGTATCATGATCTTCGTCATACATTTTGGTGGAGCAATATGAAGAGAGAGATAGCGTTGTTTATCTCAAGGTGTCTAACTTGTCAACGAGTCAAAGCGGAGCATCAAGTACCAAAAGGTCCTTTGCAACCACTTGAAATTCTAGAATGGAAGTGGGAGCACATTACCATGGATTTCGTTACCGGTCTTCCTAGGGTTTCTCAAGGTATTGATGCGATTTGGGTCATTGTTGATAGATTGACCAAGTCTGCTCATTTCTTACCGATACGAGAAACTTATACACTTGAACGTCTTGCTCGTATGTACATAAACGAGATTGTAAGACTGCATGGTATGCCAGTATCCATAGTTTCTGATCGAGACCCAAGATTCACTTCACGATTTTGGGTTAGTTTACAAAAAGCTATGGGCACGGAGTTACGATTTAGTTCAGCATATCATCCTCAGACGGACGGACAATCAGAGAGGACTATTCAAACTCTTGAAGATCTATTAAGACTCTGTGTCTTTGACTTCAAGGGAAGTTGGGACAAGTTCTTACCATTGGTGGAGTTTTCCTACAACAACAGTTATCAAGCAAGTATTGGCATGGCTCCATTCGAAGCATTGTATGGAAGAAAATGTCGTTCTCCAGTATGCTGGGATGAGGTGGGCGAAGCAACGTTGTTGGGACCGGAGTTGGTACGTATGACTACAGAAAAGATTCAAACGATCCGACAACGTATAAAAACCTCACAAGATCGACAAAAGAGTTATGCTGATCTTCATCGAAAGGACGTGGAATTTAATGTAGGAGATTATGTGTTCTTACGTGTTGCTCCATGGAAAGGAGTTACGAGATTTGGAAAGAGAGGAAAGCTAAATTCTTGATTCATCGGTCCATTTTTAATCCTCGATCGAGTAGGAACTGTGGCTTATAGACTCGCTTTACCGCCAAGTATGTCTCGTGTTCATAACATTTTCCACATATCAATGTTACGCAAATATGTGGAAGACCCGAACCACATTATTGAGTTAGAACTGGACGAAATAGCGGAGGATTTGACGTATAAAGAAGTTCCTGTTCAAATCTTGGATAAGAAGAAACATATTCTACGCTCCAAGGTTATACCTCAAGTTAAAGTTTTGTGGAGAAACCACGATGTTGAGGAAATGACTTGGGAGTTAGAATCAGAAATGAAATCAAGGTATCCTTACCTCTTCGACATACCAGGTACGTACCCTAATTTCGAGGGCGAAATTTCATAAGAAGGGGAGGTTGCAAGACCCCAACTTTTATAAATAAAGATGAATTTTCTATAAATATCATTTTTGAATATTATGGAGTTAATTTGATATAATGTTATAGTTGTGGGTAATATTTATAAATTTTGCAAAGTAAGCAAGTTGTTATAAAATATTCGTTTGGTCGGAGAATATTCTTTTTGTCGGGGAATATTCGTACGACGGCACAATCATTGGTGGACCCCACAACGGAATTATTGTCGGATTGAGAAAACGACAGAATTATCTTTCTATAAAAATAACGGCTGAGGTGTTACCGTTAAAACCGTTAAAACTGTTGAACTACTCGGTAGTAAAAGTACAGTAATACGCGTGGTTGCATAGTAGCACACGGTATTGATTATTGATGCTTACGTGAGAAGTCACTCAGCTATACTCAATTATTACTACAGTAATTGCTGCATCATATCTCTTAAATTATTGTCATAGTATCATCTGTATAATATGTTATATTATTAAATCAATAATTGAGACGTTGTGGTAAGTTTGGTTATTTTATGGGGGGCCATATGTCATCATCTAAGAGTCTCTTCGTCAATAGTAATTACCGTCGTCAATAGTAATTACCGTCGTCAATAGTATTTACCGTCATCAATAGTATTTACCTTGGTCAATAGTAATTACCTTCGTCAATAGTATTTACCTTGGTCAATAGTAATTACTTTCGTCAATAGTAGTTGTCCCTTCAATATTACCAAGAGTCATTTGACCCTTCGTTAAGACCAAGAGTCATTTGACCCTTCGTTAAGACCAAGAGCCACCCTCAGTTTTTCTATAAATAGAGGCCTAGGGCTTCATTATTTTTCACGAATTCATTCAAGCTATAGAGAGAGAAAGTATAGAGAGAATAAGAGAGAGAGAGAATAAAAGTATTCTGCTACATCACTTTTCCAATATCCAGTTCTTTTAAGGTAGAGAATATTATTTCTTTTATATTCATGAAGAGAACTTCTGTTATTCCATTTGTTATTATTCTGTTGGAATAACCAGTATACGCGGTCTACCCTATACTTGGTGACATTCTTCTATTATTCTGTTGGAACATCCTGTCTGTATGTTTTACACCGGACCTGGTTCCGTTTTTATTATTATTCTGTTGGAACATCATGTCTGTGTGTTTTACACCGGACCTGGTTCCGTCTTGTTATTATTCTGTTGGAACATCCTGTCTGTGTGTTTTACACCGGACCTGGTTCCATTATTTATTATCCTGTCGGAATATCCTGTCTGTGCGTTTACGCCGGACCTGGTTCCATTATTTATTATTCTGTTGGAATAACCTGTCTGTGCGGTCTATCTCATGCATGGTGATTTCTTTTGTTATTCCATTCTTTATTATACTCAGTTGGTTAAGTTTTGACTTCTATACTCCATGAAATTTGTGGAATATCCTTGATAATTGCGTTTCATCCAGTATCGTTTCATGAAAATATTCTTCTAAGCATTTTTGAAGTTTACTCCGCAAAGCAGTATCATGTTGACAATTTGGACGTTATTAATTCCTGGATAAATTAATTCTTGAACTTGTTTTATTGAATTCTTATATCATTGTCATCATCCTCATGTTTATATTCTGTTGAAAGTCATCTATGGCATGTAGTGCATAGATGGACTTGGTATGATTATGACTAGGGATTATTCGGTGTAATCATGACCGTAATGTTACAAATGATGTGGTTAAAGTCTCATTGGCCGTAGTGCAGTGATGGACAGTTGTTGGCATGATCATGACCATTAATGAATATACGAATATCCTTGGCCGTAGTGCAGGGGTGATTCGATGATGTGGATTATTTTATTAAGCTGAGTCCCAGCGATCACAGTGTTGAAAAACCTTTTAAATCATAAAAGATAGTAGAGTTTATTTTCTACTTGACTCTTTTAATGGATTGCTTGTTCCGCTGCAGTTAAACTTGATGTCTATTATATTTTATCAGTTTAACATTGTTGAAGGCTAATGATAATTTATTCTGCATTATCTTAGTCATAACATTTCTTACTGGGCTAGTTGAGCTCACCCTTTCTTTCACTGTTCTCTTCAGGAAATGAGAACGTAGCTGGGGCAAGTCGGGGAACGGAGTGATGGTCCGAATGATAGTATTAGTTAGTAGTCCTCACTATTCTATGTAATGGTGTGTTAATAAATGTAATGAGGACTCCTTTTGAGTATGAATACTCTCTAGAAGATAATATTTGTATTCAAACTCACAGTTTATGTTTTGTCGTATTGTACACGACAGTTGTATTAATCAGTTGTATTTGTATTCTGTACTATGTATCTGACGACCCAAGATGGGTGATGTATACCTAATTTTGGGGGCGTCACAGTTCGGGTGCCTGATTAAGCAAGGGGGAAGGTGTTAGGCAACCCCCGACTTTCGTGAAAACACAGTTACCGCGTCTTTTCAATTCCCTAATTTATCTGCAATGTGTGTGTGTGATTAATTGGTCCTAAGTGCATGATTTGTAAGTAGTGATATGCCTAGTTTGCACCTATATACAAAGGGTTTGATTTGCATAAAAGTTCAATTTTAAGCAATATGTATATAGAAATGATGTTTCGAAAATAGGTTTTCAAACCCTTATGCTCAATAGTAATGGAGGCTTTTGATACTTCTATGTTATTCCGTATTCGGCTTGATTCAATTTTATTTTCGAGATGCGAAGCATCTTCGACAAAATAATATGCATAGCAGTGTCGGGCTCCTTATGGGCATGAAAGCCATCTAAGGATGTCTGAACACCATGAATAATTTACAAACTGGTTGTACAGCTGAAAAAGATCCATCGTGGGAACCAGATCTAGATCCGTTAGCTGGATATTAAATCTCATGGCTCCTAGGCCCACATAATAAAAAACTAGATTTAAATAAATTTCAGTCATTATAGCTTAACAGTTCTTGTTTTACAACTTTTGGACTAGTTAAAAAATAGATATGACTAGATTTAGATAAATCTAGTCCACATATTTAAATATTATGGATTTACATTGAATGAGCAGTTAAAACAAATATTTAAAAGCAGTAAACAGTAAATATACATACATACATACATACATATATATATATATATATATATATATATATATATATATATATATATATATATATATATATATTAAAGCGATAGAAAGCTTCAAATCTGAAAAAATCTTACAGTGTGCTGCACAGAAGGCTTTAGACTTCTTTTAGAGCTTGAAAACTCGGTTTTCATTGGTTAAAATTTGATATGTCGTAGAATATGTGTATACAAGTGTTTAGATAGAAGAATATCAAAGTTTAGAACACTATAGGCAGGGTTAAGAGCTGAAATGGACAGAGTTTTCTCTCTTTTTCTCTTTTTTTTTCTTTTTGGCTGATGGGGGTCTATTTATAGAAAAAAGTGGTCACGGGTCTACCTGCGGTTTCTCGAGTGGGCCCGGGCGCGTAGATCCCATTATCTCTAAGTACGTGCACTCGGGATAACGTGATGTCCGCTCTAACCTTCATAACTTTCAATCCAGGAATCCGATGGAGGCGTACTATACCTTTCCAGAGAGCCCTTGACGAGAGTTACACAATGACATGGGATTTGACCTTTTTTGAATCCAGAAAGATGGGTCCATGACCAGATCTTCAAGTCTTCGCAGTCTATCCATTGAGCTGTCTTGTGATGTTTTCACTCGGGATTGATGTCATGGTTCGGCGTGAATTCTTTTGCAGTGATTTGGGTTGAATTGATTTTGAGTTGGCAAAATTACTATTTTGCCCCTCCCGGGTTGGTTCCGGGCTTCATGCAGTTGTAGCCGTCTTTTCTCAAGCTCGTCTCCGAGCTTGGACTGCTATTGACTTTTGACAGTCCTCAGGGTTTTCTTTGAGGTTGGCTTGATGTTTCCCGAGGTTTTTGTCGGGTTTGAATTTGATCTCCCGGGGTTGGATTTGTTTTTTCGGGGTTGTCTTCAGGATTCGACTTAATCTCTCGGGGTTTGACTTGATCTCTGGAGATTGTCGTCAGGGTTGGATTATTGATTGGATCTCCCGGGGTTATCTTCAGAAGATGAAAGACGATTCTGCCCTCTAGCATGGTTAGTAATAGGAATGCAAAATTTCGAGTGTCTACACTAAGGGGGAAGTGAGATGCCGCAAAAATAGGTATACATAACCCATTCTGAGTCGCCAAATACATGGTGTAGGATACAAATACAAACTTAATTATACAACTATTGTGTAACATAAGCTGAGAGTTTTAACACGAATATTGTCTTCTAGACAATATCCATACTCAAATGAAGTCCTAATTACAATTATTATCACATTATTTTATAAAATAGTGAGGACTACTACAGCAACCATCTCGGACCGTCACTCCATTTCCCGACTAGTCCCGACTACGTTCTCATTTCCTGAAGAGAATAATGAAAGCAAAAGGGTGATCTCAACTAGCCTAGTAAGAAATATTATGACTAAAATAATGCAGAATAAATTATCGTTAGCCTTCAACAGTGTTAAACTGATAGAATATAATAAACAACAAGTTTAACTGCAGCGGGACAAGCAATCCATTAGAAGAGTCAAGTAAAGCATGATATCTACTATCTTCCATGATTTAAAAGTTTATCATCAATTTTATCGTTGAGACTCTACTTAATAAATAATCTACATCACTGAATTATCCATGCACTACGGGCCAAGGATATTCGTATTATCACCAATGGTCATGATCATGCCAACAAATGTCCATCAATAAACTAAGAGCCAATGAGAACTTTTACCACATCATTTGTAACATTACAGGTCATGATTATACCAAATAATCCATGGTCATAAACATATCAATCAACAGTACATATATGCACTACGGGCCAAAGATGACTTTCATCACAATATAAACATGAGGGTGATGACAATGATATAAGAATTCAATTAAATGAGAGCAAGGATAAATTTTAAAGATTTATAATTTAATTTATCCAAAATTGAATAATGTCCAAATTATCAACATGATACTGCTTTGTGGAGTAAATGTGACGCCCCCAAATTCGGGTTCCTTCGAACCTCAGATCCGGTCCGCCACGATTCTACTATCGTTCAAACTATTTATTATTTTTATTCATAACTGAATGAATATAACTTAGCTTATTACAATTTAGAATATAAATTCTTTCCATTTCAAGGATCTGCACAATGACCCCAAACTTTTATTAGGTCATTTACTATTCCTATATTACATCACATTCGATGTTATATAAATATGCGGAATAATTTAAACTTTTTCAATTTCCTTCAAAAAAATAATCTTTTATTGATATCTTAGCTCGAATCAATTACAAATCTCTAAAATGAAATTATTCTATGATTCACTTCATTCTATTTTCGTATAAACCTTTACATCTCGATTCAAATTTCTCTATGTATCACATAGTATAACTTTACAACTTAACATGCATTTCACGTCGTAAACTACAATTATGTACATCTATTAGAACCTAAACATGGTTCAAGAATATATATTTAAATAAATGAGTCAATCTCCTTTGATACTATTGAACTCTGTCAATCAAGTAGCACGTAATCTTTACTGTACGTCCTTAACCTGCAAAAGTGGTTATTTGCAAGGGTGAGCTCGACAGCCCAGCAATTCTAACAGTTTTCATGCAGCACATAGCATATAATAGCATATTTAGTTTATGCATTCATAATTAATTAATATTTACTACGCATGTTACTTCACACATAACCGGTATAGAGATTTACTTCACAAGCACATCATCAGATCAACTTCCACATTTCGTATATATCTCATATATATATATATATATATATATATATATATATATATATATATCAACATTCTCATAGCATAATATAGCTCAACTAACAGTTATAGATTTCATATATCAAATAGGAACTGAAAGACTTGCATGATTCGTAGTTTATCAACTACGACTTACTGCTTAAAGCTTATCTGCACTTCGTGTGTTCCTACACAGTTATATAATCATGGATTCATATCCATTAGTCATACATTTCATACGCTCTTAATATAAGAACAAATATTATTTCCTAACTAGGTTTGTAAAACCTACACTTCACTTTCTCATCATACTCTTAGAATAGTTAGGTATGTATTGTGACGCCCCCAAAATAGGTCCATTCCACCCAACCCATTCTAAGTCGCCAAATATATGGTACAGAAAACAACTACAACTTTATTATTATAATTGTCGTGTAAAATACGACAACACATATACTGTGAGTTTAAATACAATATATACCAACTGTGACTCTTGTCCCAACCGTGGACAACATGTCACAATGGCACCTTACATAAAAGTGCAGTCAATAACTGTTTTAGAAATTAAAATCTTCAGAAAATACTCAAGGAAACCTTCGTACATGGGAGGCCATGCGTCTAGGTTATGATAGATAGCATATGCCCACAGAATTATCCTTGGTTGACCCAATAGACCCCAAAGAAAAACGAGAAGATTACGATTATGTTCTTTCCAATGGTGAGTCTTCTCTTAACATATAATTATCTCCATTGTCTCCAATTGAGAATTATATTTCAACCAAACTCCAAGATTATATAGGTAGTGCTCGTAGATATACTCAGCGAGTGGATGTACACAACCCTGTCTTATGATAACACGAAGTCGTAGGTCATTAGACATCTTGTATGATAGTGGCAAAACACCCTTCCAACGTTGGGTTCGCCTCACCCTATTTGATTCACCAAATATAACTACTAAATGATGTATAAAATATAACACACTATTCTAAAGTTTTCAATTAAATTATTTTCATACTGTTTAGGGAGAACGTCCATAGCTAGAGACCACCGTTCTATTCCCCTATTACCCCCGCTCGACCCAGCTATACTTTTATCACCTAAAAGGAATTGTGAAATAAAAGGGTGAGCACAAATAGCCCAGTAAAGAATATCATGACTAAAGATAATTAAATTATCAATAGCCTTCATCAGTAATGAATCAGAGATTTAGAATGATAGATGAATAAACTTTTCAACCATAGTTGTAGCGGAACGAGCAATCCATTAGAAGAGTCAAATAGACCATAAAGTCTATTATCTTCTCCATGTTAAAAGTCCACCAATAATATTTTATCCCTGTAACACCAATCAACAATTCCTGTCCACAATCACGTGAATAACTCATAATCATAATTATGGTTCTAAATTCCTCTTCGCATCCAGGACGAAAATAATTTTCATCACATGTCTTCACCTAAAACATCAAAGATCATGGTTATACCAAATCACAGTTCCTGTTCATAATCATACTAATAAGTTCATCTTTGCACTACCGCCAAAGATATTCATTAACAGTTCATCTTTGCACTACATGCCAAAGATATTCAACCACAAGTCATCTTTACACTACAGGCCAAAGAAATTCAACAACAAGTCATCTTTGCACTACAGGGCAAAGATATTACTATCTCAAAGAAATATATAATCATTTCAGAATTTATATAAACAATAATCATAATCATGTTGATCAATTCACCTTTTCACTTAAGTTAAAGATATTCAATTATAAATTTAATGGTCATGATCATACCAGTGAACAATTCATCTTTGCACTACTGGCCAAAGAGAACCCATAGTCACGATCATACCAATAATCTACACATCTTTACTCTTAAAGTCAAAGAGAATTTCCTCATCAGGATTATAAAAATGGTATATATAATAATAAAAATAATATAATCAAAACATGAGTTTAATTTCAAGAGTAAGATTCATAAATCAACAATAATTTGGTCAGAAAAATAAACCAATTTTGTCATGAATATTATCCCATAAATAGTAACTCGTAAATAATAACCTGTGAATAGTAACTTATGAATAGTAACTCGTGAATAGTAACTCGTGAATAGTAACTCATGAATAGTAACTCCGACACGAAAAGATAAACTTTCACAATAAAATCCATATCAATATTTACAACACCTTAATCCAAACGTTATAAATCACTTAATAATCTCATAATCTAATATTATTAATATTACAACAATATTTTAATTATTTCTTAAACTTATAAATAATTTATTTTAATTATTTACACTTTTAATTAATGCATTTAATCATCCTAAAATGTCAAACTCATAAAATTTCATCACCAATAACCAAAACCCTCATAAAAAATTATCATATACCTTATATAGGATTCACAAGCCATAAAATCCTATTTTTCAATTTTCTTACTTCACATAACATATTTAATTCATTTACTCATAACTAGTTTATTTTTATGAAAAATACCATATCAGTCCCAAAACAAATTTCTTTTCTGAGATTTAGCATAATATAGTCCCATATTGAACATATATTTTTCTCGAAATTTTTAAAATTTATTTACTATTTTTCATATGGCCAAAACTTCTGAATACTTAGATATTTATCATAAACTGTACTTTTGTCCAAAAATTCCGAAATTTATAGAGTATGCTGCTGTTATATACATGTACCCCCAATAAAAATTTCACAAATTTTGGAGTTAACCACAAGGAGTTATAAGGGTTTACTTTTAAAATAGTCTTTTCCCATAAAATTCATAACTCTTAATACATCCAAAAATCGCCATCTTTGGACACAATCTAGAAAACTCATCAAATTATCATTTCAAAAATTTTTAGAATTTTTGAGGGTCGAAAAAATTACGAAACTGAAAAAAACATAATAACCCTTACTATCCCTTACCTCAAAAGAGCAGTACTTCTGATTGGAATAATGCTGAAGGGAACTTGCACCGTATAGCAACACTCAAGATATCTAAATACTCATAAAAATACACTCGATAATATAGAGAGAAAACTTCAGTTTCTGGTGTGATTTTCAATTCTAACTTAAGCATTCTATTTATAGGAAAATACTTAGAACACCAAAGCAGAAAATTTAATAAAATAATATTACTTATTAAAAATTTCGTACGCCCACTTTGACAATCTGAATTCAGCATTTTGCAACATCAAGTGGGGCCCACCAAAATAAAAAATATGTTTTAAATATTTTTTGTAACAAAATCAATTCAGACCCAATATTCCGGAACTTCAATAATTCATAATAAATAGCCCTTTTATCAGAAAAATTCGAATCTTATGTCTATTCCATAGGAAATTCAATTCTCTACAACTTTGTAAGTTTAAATTTTCCTAACTTCCAAACAGAATTTGACCAAAATTCACATACGAGCGATTTTAGAGGCTATAATCAAATTTCAGTCAAAAATTGGGTCCACTAACACACAAAACATGTGTTAAACATTTTTTGTAACAAAAATACTCTTCCTCCTCATTTATTCATATATCACACATTCATTGTAAAAATATCATCATTATTATATCATTATAATATAATAATATATTTAAATAAATTATTTATTAGAAAAGATAAAATATCAATTTTCAATAATTGTCACATTAAAAATTTTTCTCCATCTACATCCACATAAAATGAATATTTTTTTTATCATATAAATCAATAATTAATTATTCACAAATAATATTACAGAATCACAATAATGACAATCAGGTCGTTCCTAGGAAAGAGGGGGCTTTCCAATAAGGATTTCTCCTTACTGGCGCGTAATTAGGTGACCAAACCTCTCTTTAGACAGAACTTTCTAGACATTGCCAATAATGTTATCTAATAATATTATTAAAATAATATAAATTATTAATTTGATAATTTAAAATACTATGCAATGACAATTATTGAAACAACAATAATATAAAATATCAATGTAGCAATTATTGAATCAATAAAATAAAATATTGAACAGTAATTACTGTAATAATTATTGAGTAGTGCCTTCTTACGCAAGAATCAATAATTGGTGTAATACCGTGTGCTACTATGCAACATCGCGTATTATTGTATTTTAACCACTAGGTATTTTAACAGTATTAACGGTAACCATTACGCCGTTATTTATAAAAACTCAAACTTGTCATTTTCTTCATCCAATCGCTTTCCGTTATGGGGCCCACAAAAGATTGCGCCGTCGTACGAATATTCCCCGACAGCAAGAATATTCCACGACCAAACGAATATTCTCTGACAATAATGAATATTTTATAACCACTTGCTTATTTAAAATATTTGCGTATTTTACCCATAACTAACCACATGAATCAAATTAACCCTTATTATTTCAAAATAATAATTCAATTTTATTTATAATAAGTTGGGGTCTTACATGTATAGGTATTCCTTAACCACTCGTACTTGACATCAACATTCATATATATATCTATCACACACTTGATTCGCTATGTCTTCGACACATATTTAAAGTTTATAGATACTCGATCTACATCGTTCTTACATTTTTCAAACTTTAATAAAATTTAACAACTTTATGTTTTATATAACCATTACATGCTCTTATTCTTAAAACATCATCTATGTCAAGTATTATGGCTTTAGACATTCATTACACATATGCTTTAAAGTTCATATCAAAGTTAAAATCGTCAGGCATCACTACCCTGTGGCGCAGCTGCGCTGCAATTTGGCATGGGATGGGGCGCAGTTGCGCCGTCCCTTGGCCAGACCAAAGTTGAGTATTTATTTTCTGGTATCATCTTGGTTCTTAGCATGCATAACTGTTAACACATATTGTCGACGTCAGGATTTTTATTTTTCCTTTTTCGTTACCTGTTCTTTTGTGTTCTCATTTTAGGTGAGATTTGTTTGAAAAAATAGTTGAAAAAGGTCCAACATTTACAATGTCGACGATTGGACTATAAGAGTCACCAGTTGATTTTTTAACTGGTTGTACCAACACAACCGAGAAAAGGTTTGCACATTGACCCAATGATGTGACACTGCTAAACGGGTCGGTGAACCGAGATTCATTTTAGGGTTCGGGGACTTGATTATGCGGAGGGAAGGTGTTAGGCACCCCCCGACATCCGTGTTTCCACGGTGACCGCCACTTTTTAAGAAACTATTATATGAATGTGTGTGTGTGTGGGTCAATGTGCTCTTATTTAGAAGTAGTGCTATGCCTTGTTCGCACCTATATACATAGGGTTTGAATTTATATAAAAATTCAGTTTTAACAAGAAATAGCAGTGATGTTTTAAAAGAGATTTTTCAAACCCTGTGCTCAATAGTAATTGAGGCATGTGATACTTCTATTTTATTAAATGTTCGGCTTGATTACTTTTATTTTTGAGATGCGAAATATCTTTAAGAAAAATAATATACAAAGCAGTGCCGAACTCCTCATGGGTATGAAAACCATATGAGGAAATCCAAACACCGTGAACAAATTTACAAGCTGCTTACAGCTGAAAATGTCCATCACGGGAACTGAATCTAGATTCAAGGAGCTGAACCTGTGATCACATGATTCCTAGGCTCACATGATGCCGCAGTTGATATAAAACCGATAAGCAGGTATATATATATATATATATATATATATATATATATATATATATACAGACATGATCAGCAACCACGAAGCACCTCCATGGGGGATCAAAAATGTAAATAAAGCTGTAAAAGCTATCAACCGCCACAAAGAAAACTCCAGACGGGACAAAATGTACAGAAAATAGTAAAAACGGTCAATCACCACGAAGTGAACTCCAGGCGGGATGAAATATATATATATATATATATATATATATATATATATATATTAAAGCCATTTAACGCACCAGACATAAGTCTAGGCTCAATCGAGGCATAACTCGATAATGTTAAAGAAATTTAACGCACCAGACATAAGTCTAGGCTCAATCGAGGCATAACTCGATAATGTTAGTCCATATATATATATATATATATATATATATATATATATATATATATATACTGTAACGCCCCCAAAATAGGTCGATTCCACCCAACCTATTCTGAGTCGCCAAATACATGGTACAGATAACAACTACAACTTTATTACAACAATTATCGTGAAAAATATAACAACACATATACTGTGAGTTTGGATACAAATATATACCAACTGTGACTCATTTCCCAACCTTGGATAGCACGTCACAATGACACCTTACATAAAAGTATAGTCAAAAATTGTTTTAGAAATTAGAATCTTTGGAAAGTGCTCAAGGAAACCTTCGTACATGGGAGGTCATGCTTCTAGGTTATGATAGATATCATATGGGCACAGAATTATCCTTGGTTGACCCAATAGACCCCAAAGAAAAATGAGAAGATTACTATCATATTCTTCCCAATGGTGAGTCTTCTCTTGACTTATCATTATCTCCACTGTCTCTAATTGAGAATTATACTTCAAACAAACACCAAGATTATATAAGTAGTGCTCGTAAATATACTCAGCAAGTGGATGAGCACATCCCTGTCTTACGATGACACGAGATTGTATATCATTAGACATCTTGTATGATAGTGGCAAAACATCATTCCAACGTTGGGTTCGCCTCACCCTAGATGATTCACCAAATATAACTACTAAATGATGACCACCGTTCTATTCTCCTGTTACCCCCGCTTGACCCAGCTACACTCTTATTACCTGAAAGGAATTGTGAAACAGAAGGGTGAGCACAACTAGCTCAGTAAAGAATATCATGACTAAAGATAATTAAATTATCAATAGCCTTCAACAGAATTAAATCAGAGATTTAGAACATATGGTAGATGATAAAAAATTTCAACCATAGTTACAGCGGAACGAGCAATCCATTAGAAGAGTTAAATAGACTACAAAGTCTATTATCTTCTCCATGTTAAAAGTCCACCAACAATGTTTTATCCCTGTAACACCAATCAACAATTCTTGTCCACAATCACATGTATAACTCATAATCATATTTGTAGTTCTAAATGCCTCTTCTCATCCAGAACAAGATAATTTTCATCACTTGTCTTTACCTGAAACATCAAAGATCATGGTTATACCAAATCACAGTTCCTGTTCATAATCATACTAATAATTTTATCTTTGCACTACGGGCCAAAGATATTCATCAACAACTCATCTTTGCACTACAGGCCAAAGATATTCCTCAACAACTCATATTTGCACTACAAGCCAAATATATTATTATCTCAAAGAAATATATAATCATTTCAGAATTTATATAACCAATAATTATAACCACGTTGATCATTTCACCTTTGCACTTAAGCTAATGATATTCAATTATAAATTCAATGGTCATGATCATACCAGTCAACAATTCAACTTTGCACTACTGGCCAAAGAGAACCCATAGTCATGATCGTACCAAAAATCTACCCATCTTTACACTCAAGTCAAAGAGAAATATCATCATTAGGGTTATAAAAATGTTATATATGATAATAAAAATAATATGATCAACATATAGTTTTAATCTCAAGAGTAATATTCATAAATCAACTATAATTTGGTTAGAAAAAGAAACCAATTTTGTCATGAATAGTAACTCGTGAATAGTAACCCATGAATAGTAACTCGTTAGTAACTCATAAATAGTAACTCGTGAATAGTAACTCATGAATATTAACTCATGAATAGTAGCTCGTGAATAGTAACTCATGAATAGTAACTCGTGAATAGTAACTCATGAATAGTAACCCCGACATGAAAAGATAAGAATTTCACAAGAAAAATCTTACCAATATTCCGGTATAATGATATTGAAAGAAATAATATAATTGATAAAAAATAACATCCCTTACGACAATATCCCTTACTATCCCTTACTATCCCTTACCTCAAAAGAGCAGTACTCCTAACTGGAATAACGCTGAACGAACTTGCACCGTATAGCAACACTCAAGATATCAAAATACTCACAAGAATACACTCGATAATATAGAGAGAGAGAAATAGAGAGAAAACTTCAGTTTCTGGTTTGATTTTCAATTCTAACCTAAGCACCCTATTTATAGGAAATTAATTAGAACACCAAAGCAGAAAATTTAATAAAATAATAATATAATTATAAATTTTCCTTAGCCCACCTTTGAAAATCTGAATTCAGCACATTTTAACACCCAGTGGGCCCCACCATCTCACAAAAAAATGGTTTTCTCAAAATAATTAACTTAAACTCCCAAAATTAATTATTTCAGAACTTCGGAACTTCAATAATTCATAATAAATAGCCCTTTGATCAGAAAATTTGAATCTCACGAGTTTTTATAGGAAATTCAATTCTCTACAACTTTAAAGAAGAAAGTTTTTCTAAATTCCAAACAGAAATTGACCGAAATTCACAAACGGACGATTTTACAGTCAATAATAAATTTTCGGTCAAGAATTGTGTCCACCAACACACAAAACATGTGTTAATCATTAATGGCACAAAAATACTCTTCCTCATATACTCATATATCCCACATTTATTGTAAAAATATCACCATCAATATATTATTAAAATAAAATATTTAAATGAATTATTTTATCAGAAAAAGATAAAATATTAATTTTCAACAATTGTCACATTAAAAATTTTTTCCATCTATATCCACATAAAATCAATATTTTCCTCATCATATAAATGAATAATTAATTATACACAAATAATATTACAGAATCACAGTACTGGCGACCATGCCGTTCCCAGGAAAGAGGGGGCTTTCCAATAAGGATCTCTTCCTTACTGGCGCACAATTAGATGACCAAACCTCTCCTTAGACAGAACTTTCTAGACATTGTCAATAATATTATCTAAAAATATTATTCAGATAATATGAATTATTGCTCCGATAATAAAAAATACTGTGTAGTGACAATTATTAAAACAACAGTAATATAAAATATCAACGCAGCAATTATTGAATCAATAAAATAAAATATTGAACAGTAATTACTGCAACAATTATTGAGTAATGCCTTCTTACGTAAAAATCAATAATTGGTGCAATACCGTGTGCTACTGTGCAACAACGCGTATTACTGTGTTTTAACCACCGGGTATTCTAACAGTGCTAACGGTAACAACTACGCCGTTATTTATAAACAACTTACTCTTGTCGTTTTCTTCATCCAATCGCTTTCCGTTATGGGGCCCATAAAAGACTGCACCGTCGTACGAATATTCTCCGACAGTAAGAATATTCCACGACCAAGCGAATATTCCCCGACAACAATGAATATTTTATAACCACTTGTGTATTTCGAAAAAAAAAATTCATATATCACACTTAACTTTAACATTTATCAATTTAACCATTTACTAAATAGTAATTATAAGAAAAATTGAATACTTTTATTTCATAAAATTCGGGGTCTTACAATCTCCCCTCCTTATAAAATTTCGTCCTCGAAATTTACGTACCTGGTATTTCAAAGAGTTGAGAATACCTTGCTTTCATTTCAGATTCCATGTTTCCTGTCATCATAATTTCTTCATTGCTCATCTCCTGTATTTCAGATATCATTCTAGAATACAGCTTCAAAACAAAGGTTAATTGAACAAATTAACATATCACATAATATCCCGATATTATGACTGACCAACAAATAAGCTTAGGTAGGACACACTAGCGAAGGATTTACTCGTCTCTCTCCTCCTAGTCCTATTCCCCGATCTCTGCCAGAGATCATATCCCTAAGCTCTGATACCAAATGTAACGCCCCCAAAATAGGTTCATTTCACCCAACCTATTCTGAGTCGCCAAATACATGGTACAGATAACAACTACAACTTTATTACAACAATTGTCGTGCAAAATACAACAACACATATACTGTGAGTTTGGATACAAATATATACCAACTGTGACTCATTTCCCAACCTTGGATAGCACGTCACAATGACACCTTACATAAAGGTATAGTCAAAAACTATTTTAGAAATTAGAATATTTGGAAAGTGCTCAAGAAAACATTCGTACATGGGAGGTCATGCTTCTAAGTTATGATAGATATCATATGGGCACAGAATTATCCTTGGTTGACCCAATAGACCCCAAAGAAAAATGAGAAGATTACTATCATATTCTTCCCAATGGTGAGTCTTCTCTTGACTTATCATTATCTCCACTGTCTCTAATTGAGAATTATACTTCAAACAAATACCAAGATTATATAGGTAGTGCTCGTAAATATACTCAGTAAGTGGATGAGCACATCCCTGGCTTATGATGACACGAGATTGTATATCATTAGACATCTTGTATGATAGTGGCAAAACACCATTCCAACGTTGTGTTCGCCTCACCCTAGATGATTCACCAAATATAACTACTAAATGATGACCACCGTTCTATTCTCCTGTTACCCACGCTCGACCCAGCTACACTCTTATTACCTGAAAAGAATTGTGAAACAGAAGGGTGAGCACAACTAGCTCAGTAAAGAATATCATGACTAAAGATAATTAAATTATGGATAGCCTTCAACAGAATTAAATCAGAGATTTAGAACATATGGTAGATGATAAAAATTTTCAACCATAGTTACAGCGGAACGAGCAATCCATTAGAAGAGTCAAATAGACTACAAAGTCTATTATCTTTTCCATGTTAAAAGTCCACCAACAATATTTTATCCCTGTAACACCAATCAACAATTCTTGTCCACAATCACATGTATAACTCATAATCATATTTGTAGTTCTAAATGCCTCTTCTCATCCAGAACAAGATAATTTTCATCACTTGTCTTTACCTGAAACATCAAAGATCATGGTTATACCAAATCACAGTTCCTGTTCATAATCATACTAATAATTTCATCTTTGCACTACGGGCCAAAGATATTCATCAACAACTCATCTTTGCACTACAGGCCAAAGACATTCCTCAACAACTCATATTTGCACTACAAGCCAAATATATTATTATCTCAAAGAAATATATAATCATTTCAGAATTTATATAACCAATAATTATAACCACGTTGATCATTTCACCTTTGCACTTAAGCTAAAGATATTCAATTATAAATTCAATGGTCATGATCATACCAGTCAACAATTCAACTTTGCACTACTGGCCAAAGAGAACTCATAGTCATGATCGTACCAAAAATCTACCCATCTTTACACTCAAGTCAAAGAGAAATATCATCATTAGGGTTATAAAAATGTTATATATGATAATAAAAAATAATATGATCAACATATAGTTTTAATCTCAAGAGTAATATTCATAAATCAACTATAATTTGGTTAGAAAAAGAAACCAATTTTGTCATGAATAGTAACTCGTGAATAGTAACCCATGAATAGTAACTCGTTAGTAACTCATGAATAGTAACTCGTGAATAGTAACTCATGAATAGTAACTCATGAATAGTAGCTCGTAAATAGTAACTCATAAATAGTAACTCGTGAATAGTAACTCATGAATAGTAACCCCGACACGAAAAGATAAGAATTTCACAAGAAAAATCTTACCAATATTCCGGTATAATGATATTGAAAGAAATAATATCATTGATAAAAAATAACATCCCTTACGACAATATCCCTTACTATCCCTTACCTCAAAAGAGCAGTACTCCTGATTGGAATAACGCTGAACGAACTTGCACCGTATAGCAACACTCAAGATATCAAAATACTCGCAAGAATACACTCGATAATATAGAGAGAGAAATAGAGAGAAAACTTCAGTTTCTGGTGTGATTTTCAATTCTAACTTAAGCACCCTATTTATAGGAAATTGCTTAGAACACCAAAGCAGAAAATTTAATAAAATAATAATATAATTATAAATTTTCCTTAGCCCACCTTTGAAAATCTGAATTCAACACATTTTAACAACCAGTGGGCCCCACCATCTCACAAAAAAATGTTTTTCTCAAAATAATTAACTTAAACTCCCGAAAATCAATTATTTCAGAACTTCGGAACTTCAATAATTCATAATAAATGGCCCTTTGATCAGATAATTCGAATCTCGCGTGTTTTTATAGGAAATTCAATTCTCTACAACTTTGCAGAAGAAAGTTTTTCCAAATTCCAAACAGAAATTGACCGAAATTCACAAACGGACGATTTTACAGTCAATAATAAATTTTCGGTCAAGAATTGTGTCCACCAACACACAAAACATGTGTTAATCATTTAATGTCACAAAAATACTCTTCCTCCTCATATACTCATATATCCCACATTCATTGTAAAAATATCACCATCAATATATTATTAAAATAATATATTTAAATGAATTATTTTATCAGAAAAAGATAAAATATTAATTTTTAACAATTGTCACATTAAAAAATTTTTCCATCTATATCCACATAAAATCAATATTTTTCTCATCATATAAATCAATAATTAATTATACACAAATAATATTACAGAATCACAGTACTGGTAACCAGGCCGTTCCAAGGAAAGAGGGGGCTTTCCAATAAGGATCTCTTCCTTACTGGCGCGCAATTAGATGACCAAACCTCTCCTTAGACAGAACTTTCTAGACATTGCCAATAATATTATCTAATAATATTATTCAGATAATATGAATTATTGCTCCGGTAATAGAAAATAATGTGTAGTGACAATTATTAAAACAACAGTAATATAAAATATCAACGCAGCAATTATTGAATCAATAAAATAAAATACTGAACAGTAATTATTATAACAATTATTGAGTAATGCCTTCTTACGTAAAAATCAATAATTGGTGCAATACCGTGTGCTACTGGACAACAACGCGTATTACTGTGTTTTAACCACCGGGTATTCCAACAGTGGTAACGGTAACAACTACGCCGTTATTTATAAACAACTTACTCTTGTCATTTTCTTCATCCAATCGCTTTCCGTTATGGGGCCCACAAAAGACTGCGCCGTCGTACGAATATTCTCCGACAGTAAGAATATTCCACGACCAAGCGAATATTCCCCGACAACAATGAATATTTTATAACCACTTGTGTATTTCGAAAAAAAAAATTCATATATCACCCTTAACTTTAACATTTATCAATTTAACCATTTACTAAATAGTAATTATAAGAAAAATTGAATACTTTTATTTCATAAAATTCGGGGTCTTACAATCTCCCCTCCTTATGAAATTTCGACCTCGAAATTTACGTACCTGGTATTTCAAAGAGTTGAGAATACCTTGCTTTCATTTCAGATTCCATGTTTCCTGTCATCATAATTTCTTCATTGCTCATCTCCTATATTTCAGATATCATTCTAGAATACAGCTTCAAAACAAAGGTTAATTAAACAAATTAACATATCACATTATATCCCGATATTATGACTGACCAACAAATAAGCTTAGGTAGGACACACTAGCGAAGGATTTACTCGTCTCTCTCCTCCTAGTCCTATTCCCCAATCTCCGCCAGAGATCATATCCCTAAGCTCTGATACCAAATGTAACGCCCCAAAAATAGGTCCATTCCACCCAACCTATTCTGAGTCGCCAAATACATGGTACAGATAACAACTACAACTTTATTACAACAATTGTCGTGCAAAATACAACAACACATATACTGTGAGTTTGGATACAAATATATACCAACTGTGACTCATTTCCCAACCTTGGATAGCACGTCACAATGACACCTTACATAAAGGTATAGTCAAAAACTGTTTTAGAAATTAGAATCTTTGGAAAGTGCTCAAGGAAACCTTCGTACATGGGAGGTCATGCATCTAGGTTATGATAGATATCATATGGCCATAGAATTATCTTTGGTTGACCCAATAGACCCCATAGAAAAATGAGAAGATTACTATCATATTCTTCCCAATGGTGAGTCTTCTCTTGACTTATCATTATCTCCACAGTCTCTAATTGAGAATTATACTTCAAACAAATACCAAAATTATATAGGTAGTGCTCGTAAATATACTCAGTAAGTGGATGAGCACATCCCTGGCTTATGATGACACGAGATTGTATATCATTAGACATCTTGTATGATAGTGGCAAAACACCATTCCAACGTTGTGTTCGCCTCACCCTAGATGATTCACCAAATATAACTACTAAATGATGACCACCGTTCTATTCTCCTGTTACCCACGCTCGACCCAGCTACACTCTTATTACCTGAAAAGAATTGTGAAACAGAAGGGTGAGCACAACTAGCTCAGTAAAGAATATCATGACTAAAGATAATTAAATTATGGATAGCCTTCAACAGAATTAAATCAGAGATTTAGAACATATGGTAGATGATAAAAATTTTCAACCATAGTTACAGCGGAACGAGCAATCCATTAGAAGAGTCAAATAGACTACAAAGTCTATTATCTTCTCCATGTTAAAAGTCCACCAACAATATTTTATCCCTGTAACATCAATCAACAATTCTTGTCCACAATCACATGTATAACTCATAATCATATTTGTAGTTCTAAATGCCTCTTCTCATCCAGAACAAGATAATTTTCATCACTTGTCTTTACCTGAAACATCAAAGATCATGGTTATACCAAATCACAGTTCCTGTTCATAATCATACTAATAATTTCATCTTTGCACTACGGGCCAAAGATATTCATCAACAACTCATCTTTGCACTACAGGCCAAAGATATTCCTCAACAACTCGTATTTGCACTACAAGCAAAATATATTATTATCTCAAAGAAATATATAATCATTTCAGAATTTATATAACCAATAATTATAACCACGTTGATCATTTCACCTTTACACTTAAGCTAAAGATATTCAATTATAAATTCAATGGTCATGATCATACCAGTCAACAATTCAACTTTGCACTACTGGCCAAAGAGAACCCATAGTCATGATCGTACCAAAAATCTACCCATCTTTATACTCAAGTCAAAGAGAAATATCATCTTTAGGGTTATAAAAATGTTATATATGATAATAAAAAATAATATGATCAACATATAGTTTTAATCTCAAGAGTAATATTCATAAATTAACTATAATTTGGTTAGAAAAAGAAACCAATTTTGTCATGAATAGTAACTCGTGAATAGTAACCCATGAATAGTAACTCGTTAGTAACTCATGAATAGTAACTCGTGAATAGTAACTCATGAATAGTAACTCATGAATAGTAGCTCGTGAATAGTAACTCATGAATAGTAACTCGTGAATAGTAACTCGTTAATAGTAACTCATGAATAGTAACCCCGACATGAAAAGATAAGAATTTCACAAGAAAAATCTTACCAATATTCCGGTATAATGATATTGAAAGAAATAATATAATTGATAAAAAATAGCATCCCTTACGACAATATCCCTTACTATTTCTTATTATCCCTTACCTCAAAAGAGCAGTACTCCTAACTGGAATAACGCTGAACGAACTTGCACCGTATAGCAACACTCAAGATATCAAAATACTCACAAGAATACACTCGATAATATAGAGAGAGAAATAAAGAGAAAACTTCAGTTTCTGGTGTGATTTTCAATTCTAACCTAAGCACCCTATTTATAGGAAATTGCTTAGAACACCAAAGCAGAAAATTTAATAAAATAATAATATAATTATAAATTTTCCTTAGCCCACCTTTGAAAATCTGAATTCAGCACATTTTAACAACCAGTGGGCCCCACCATCTCACAAAAAAATGTTTTTCTCAAAATAATTAACTTAAACTCCCAAAAATCAATTATTTCGGAACTTCGGAACTTCAATAATTCATAATAAATAGCCCTTTGATCAGAAAATTTGAATCTCGCTCGTTTTTATAGGAAATTCAATTCTCTACAACTTTGCAGAAGAAAGTTTTTTCAAATTCCAAACAGATATTGACCGAAATCCATAAACGGACGATTTTACAGTCAATAAATAATTTTCGGTCAAGAATTGTGTCCACCAACACACAAAACATGTGTTAATCATTTAATGTCACAAAAATACTCTTCCTCATATACTCATATATCCCACATTCATTGTAAAAATATCACCATCAATATATTATTAAAATAATATATTTAAATGAATTATTTTATCAGAAAAAGATAAAATATTAATTTTCAACAATTGTCACATTAAATTTTTTTTCCATCTATATCCACATAAAATCAATATTTTCCTCATCATATAAATGAATAATTAATTATACACAAATAATATTACAGAATCACAGTACTGGCGACCAGGTTGTTCCTAGGAAAGAGGGGGCTTTCCAATAAGGATCTCTTCCTTACTGGCGCACAATTAGATGACCAAACCTCTCCTTAGACAGAACTTTCTAGACATTGTCAATAATATTATCTAATAATATTATTCAGATAATATGATTTATTGCTCCGATAATAGAAAATACTGTGTAGTGACAATTATTAAAACAACAGTAAT
Organism: Panax notoginseng; assembly: GCA_016801055.1. Taxonomy (NCBI): domain Eukaryota; kingdom Viridiplantae; phylum Streptophyta; class Magnoliopsida; order Apiales; family Araliaceae; genus Panax; species Panax notoginseng. Next base: position 116,435,440 of record CM029023.1, read on the forward strand.
ATAAAATATCAACGCAGCAATTATTGAATCAATAAAATAAAATACTGAACAGTAATTACTGCAACAATTATTGAGTAATGCCTTCTTACGTAAAAATCAATAATTGGTGCAATACCGTGTGCTACTGTGCAACAACGCGTATTACTGTGTTTTAACCACCGGGTATTCTAACAGTGCTAACGGTAACAACTACGCCGTTATTTATAAACAACTTACTCTTGTCATTTTCTTCATCCAATCGCTTTCCGTTATGGGGCCCACAAAAGACTGCGCCGTCGTACGAATATTCTCCGACAGTAAGAATATTCCACGACCAAGCGAATATTCCCCGACAACAATGAATATTTTATAACCACTTGTGTATTTCGAAAAAAAAATTCATATATCACCCTTAACTTTAACATTTATCAATTTAACCATTTACTAAATAGTAATTATAAGAAAAATTGAATACTTTTATTTCATAAAATTCGGGGTCTTACAATCTCCCCTCCTTATGAAATTTCGTCTTCGAAATTTACGTACCTGGTATTTCAAAGAGTTGAGAATACCTTGCTTTCATTTCAGATTCCATGTTTCCTGTCATCATAATTTCTTCATTGCTCATCTCCTGTATTTCAGATATCATTCTAGAATACAGCTTCAAAACAAAGGTTAATTGAACAAATTAACATATCACATAATATCCCGATATTATGACTGACCAACAAATAAGCTTATGTAGGACACACTAGCGAAGGATTTACTCGTCTCTCTCCTCCTAGTCCTATTCCCCGATCTCCGCCAGAGATCATATCCCTAAACTCTGATACCAAATGTAACGCCCCAAAATAGGTTCATTCCACCCAACCTATTCTGAGTCGCCAAATACATGGTACAGATAACAACTACAACTTTATTACAACAATTGTCGTGCAAAATACAACAACACATATACTGTGAGTTTGGATACAAATATATACCAACTGTGACTCATTTCCCAACCTTGGATAGCACGTCACAATGACACCTTACATAAAGGTATAGTCAAAAACTGTTTTAGAAATTAGAATCTTTGGAAAGTGCTCAAGGAAACCTTCGTACATGGGAGGTCATGCTTCTAGGTTATGATAGATATCATATGGGCACAGAATTATCCTTGGTTGACCCAATAGACCCCAAAGAAAAATGAGAAGATTACTATCATATTCTTCCCAATGGTGAGTCTTCTCTTGACTTATCATTATCTCCACTGTCTCTAATTGAGAATTATACTTCAAACAAACACCAAGATTATATAGGTAGTGCTCGTAAATATACTCAGCAAGTGGATGAGCACATCCCTGTCTTATGATGACACGAGATTGTATATCATTAGACATCTTGTATGATAGTGGCAAAACACCATTCTAACGTTGGGTTTGCCTCACCCTAAATGATTCACCAAATATAACTACTAAATGATGACCACCGTTCTATTCTCCTGTTACCCCCGCTCGACCCAGCTACACTCTTATTACCTGAAAGGAATTGTGAAACAGAAGGGTGAGCACAACTAGCTCAGTAAAGAATATCATGACTAAAGATAATTAAATTATCAATAGCCTTCAACAGAATTAAATCAGAGATTTAGAACATATGGTAGATGATAAAAATTTTCAACCATAGTTACAGCGGAACGAGCAATCCATTAGAAGAGTCAAATAGACTACAAAGTCTATTATCTTCTCCATGTTAAAAGTCCACCAACAATATTTTATCCCTGTAACATCAATCAACAATTCTTGTCCACAATCACATGTATAACTCATAATCATATTTGTAGTTCTAAATGCCTCTTCTCATCCAGAACAAGATAATTTTCATCACTTGTCTTTACCTGAAACATCAAAGATCATGGTTATACCAAATCACAGTTCCTGTTCATAATCATACTAATAATTTCATCTTTGCACTACGGGCCAAAGATATTCATCAACAACTCATCTTTGCACTACAGGCCAAAGATATTCCTCAATAACTCATATTTGCACTACAAGCCAAATATATTATTATCTCAAGGAAATATATAATCATTTCAGAATTTATATAACCAATAATTATAACCACGTTGATCATTTCACCTTTGCACTTAAGCTAAAGATATTCAATTATAAATTCAATGGTCATGATCATACCAGTCAACAATTCAACTTTGCACTACTGGCCAAAGAGAACCCGTAGTCATGATCGTACCAAAAATCTACCCATCTTTACACTCAAGTCAAAGAGAAATGTCATCATTAGGGTTATAAAAATGTTATATATGATAATAAAAAATAATATGATCAACATATAGTTTTAATCTCAAGAGTAATATTCATAAATCAACTATAATTTGGTTAGAAAAAGAAACCAATTTTGTCATGAATAGTAACTCGTGAATAGTAACCCATGAATAGTAACTTGTTAGTAACTCATGAATAGTAACTCGTGAATAGTAACTCATGAATAGTAACTCATGAATAGTAGCTTGTGAATAGTAACTCATGAATAGTAACTCGTGAATAGTAACTCGTGAATAGTAACCCCGACATGAAAAGATAAGAATTTCACAAGAAAAATCTTACCAATATTCCGGTATAATGATATTGAAAGAAATAATATCATTGATAAAAAATAACATCCCTTACGACAATATCCCTTACTATCCCTTACCTCAAAAGAGCAGTACTCCTGACTGGAATAACGCTGAACGAACTTACACCGTATAGCAACACTCAAGATATCAAAATACTCACAAGAATACACTCGATAATATAGAGAGAGAAATAGAGAGAAAACTTCAGTTTCTGGTGTGATTTTCAATTCTAACCTAAGCACCCTATTTATAGGAAATTGCTTAGAACACCAAAGCAGAAAATTTAATAAAATAATAATATAATTATAAATTTTCCTTAGCCCACCTTTGAAAATCTGAACTCAGCACATTTTAACAACCAGTGGGCCCCACCATCTCACAAAAAAATGTTTTTCTCAAAATAATTAACTTAAACTCCCAAAAATCAATTATTTCGGAACTTCGGAACTTCAATAATTCATAATAAATAGCCCTTTGATCAGAAAATTTGAATCTCGCGTGTTTTCATAGGAAATTCAATTCTCTACAACTTTGCAGAAGAAAGTTTTTTCAAATTCCAAACAGATATTGACCGAAATCCATAAACGGACGATTTTACAGTCAATAAATAATTTTCAGTCAAGAATTGTGTCCACCAACACACAAAACATGTGTTAATCATTTAATGTCACAAAAATACTCTTCCTCCTCATATACTCATATATCTCACATTCATTGTAAAAATATCACCATCAATATATTATTAAAATAATATATTTAAATGAATTATTTTATCAGAAAAAGAGAAAATATTAATTTTCAACAATTGTCACATTAAAATTTTTTTCCATCTATATCCACATAAAATCAATATTTTTCTTATCATATAAATCAATAATTAATTATACACAAATAATATTACAGAATCACAGTACAGGCAACCAGTCCGTTCCCAGGAAAGAGGGGGCTTTCCAATAAGGATCTCTTCCTTACTGGCGCGCAATTAGATGACCAAACCTCTCCTTAGACAGAACTTTCTAAACATTGCCAATAATATTATCTAATAATATTATTCAGATAATATGAATTATTGCTCCGATAATAGAAAATACTGTGTAGTGACAATTATTAAAACAACAGTAATATAAAATATCAACGCAGCAATTATTGAATCAATAAAATAAAATACTGAACAGTAATTACTGTAACAATTATTGAGTAATGCCTTCTTACGTAAAAATCAATAATTGGTGCAATACCGTGTGTGACGCCCCCAAAATTAGGTATACATATCCCATCTTGGGTCGTCAGATACATAGTACAAAATACAAATACAACTTACTAATACAACTGTCGTGTACAATACGACAAAACATAAACTGTGAGTTTGAATACAAATATTATCTTCTAGAGAGTATTCATACTCAAAAGGAGTCCTCATTACATTTATTAACACACTATTACATAGAATAGTGAGGACTACTAACTAATACTATCATTCGAACCATCACTCCGTTCCCCGACTTGCCCCAGCTACGTTCTCATTTCCTGAAGAGAACAGTGAAAGAAAGGGTGAGCTCAACTAGCCCAGTAAGAAATATCATGACTACGATAATGCAGAATAAATTATCATTAGCCTTCAACAATGTTAAACTGATAAAATATAATAGACATCAAGTTTAACTGCAGCGGAACAAGCAATCTATTAAAAGAGTCAAGTAGAAAATAAACTCTACTATCTTTTATGATTTAAAAGATTTTCCAACACTGTGATCGCTGAGACTCAGCTTAATAAAATAATTCACATCATCGAATCACCCCTGCATTACGGCTAAGGATATTCTTATATTCATTAATGGTCATGATCATGCCAACAACTGTCCATCAATGCACTACAGGCCAATGAGGACTTTTACCACATCATTTGTAACATTACAGTCATGATTATACCGAATAATCCCTGGTCATAATCATACCAAGTCCGTCTATGCACTACAGGCCACAGATGACTTTCTACATTTTATAAACATGAGGATGATGACAATGATATAAGAATTCAATAAAACAAGTTCAAGAATTAATTTATCCAAGAATTAACAACGTCCAAATTGTCAACATGATATTGCTTTGTGGAGTAAAATTTAAGAATACTTAGAAGAATATTTTCATGAAAAGATACTGGATGAACCGCAATTATCAAGGATATTCCACAAATTTCATGGAGTATAGAAGTCAAAACTTAACCAACTGAGTACAATAAAGAATGGAATAACAAAAGAAATCACCATGCATGCGATAGACCGCACAGACAGGTTATTCCAACAGAATAATAAATAATGGAACCAGGTCCGGCGTAAACGCACAGACAGGATATTCCGACAGAATAATAAATAATGGAACCAGGTCCGGCGTAAACGCACAGACAGGATATTCCGATAGAATAATAAATAATGGAACCAGGTCCGGTGTAAAACACACAGACAGGATGTTCCAACAGAATAATAATAAAAACGGAACCAGGTCTGGTGTAAAACACACAGACAGGATGTTCCAACAGAATAATAGAAGAATGTCACCAAGTATAGGGTAGACCACGTATACAGGTTATTACAACAGAATAATAAAGAATGGAATAACAGAAGTTCTCTTCATGAATATAAAAGAAATAATATTCCCTACCGTTTTGAAGACGAGCTGAAATAAGGAAGTAGTTAAGTAGCAGAATACTCTTCTTCTCTCTCTCTATAGTTTCTCTCTCTAGAGTTCAGTGAATTCGTAAGAAATAATGAAGGAATGAGCTGCTATTTATAGAAAAATAGAATGCATAGTAACTAATCCATGAACGGTCCAGATTGATTACTTTAATCTGACGGTCCATATTTAAAGAAAAATCTTTTAAATAAAATATAATATATTCTATTTATAGAATAACTTTAATAAAGTATTCTGTTTTATATAAAAAGATGTTTCTGTTTTATTACGTTAATAATACGAATAAAACAAAACGTCATTATCGCTAAATAATTCATATTATTAACTGACAATAATTGAATCAAACTGAGTGACTTCTCACATAAGCATTAATAATCAATACCGTGTGCTACTATGCAACCACACGTATTACTGTACTTTTACTACCGAGTAGTTCAACGGTAACAATGGTAAAATTTCCGCCGTTATTTTTAATAAAATATTTTTGTCATTTTCTCAATCCGACAATAATTCTGTTGTGGGATCCACCAATGATTGTGTCGTTGTACGAATATTCCCTGTTAAAACGAATATTCCCCGACCAATCGAATATTATATAACAACTTGCGTACTTTGTAAAATTTATAAATATTATCCACAACTATAACATTATATCAAATTAACTCCATAATATTCAAAAATGATATTTATAAAAAATTCTTCTTTATTTATAAAAGTTGGGGTCTTACAACCTCCCCTTCTTATGAAATTTTGCCCTCGAAATTAGGGTACGTACCTGGTATGTCGAAGAGGTAAGGATACCTTGATTTCATTTCAGATTCTAACTCCCAAGTCATTTCCTCAACATCGTGGTTTCTCCACAAAACTTTGACTTGAGGTATAACCTTGGAGCGTAGAATATGTTCCTTCTTATCCAAGATTTGAACAGGAACTTCTTCATACGTCAAATCTTCCGCTATTTCGTCCGGTTCTAACTCAATAATGTGGTTCGGGTCTTCCACATATTTGCGTAACATGGATATGTGAAAAACGTTATGAACACGAGACATACTTGGCGGTAAAGCGAGTCTATAAGCCACAGTTCCTACTCGATCGAGGATTAAAAATGGACCAATGAATCGAGGATTGAGCTTTCCTCTCTTTTCAAATCTCGTAACTCCTTTCCATGGAGCAACACGTAAGAACACATGATCTCCTACATCAAATTTCACTTCCTTTCGATGAAGATCAGCATAACTCTTTTGTCGATCTTGTGAGGTTTTTATACGTTGTCGGATCGTTTGAATCTTTTCTGTAGTCATACGTACCAACTCCGGTCCCAACAACGTTGCTTCACCCACCTCATCCCAGCATACTGGAGAACGACATTTTCTTCCATACAATGCTTCGAATGGAGTCATGCCAATACTTGCTTGATAACTGTTGTTGTAGGAAAACTCCACTAATGGTAAGAACTTGTCCCAACTTCCCTTGAAGTCAAAGACACAGAGTCTTAATAGATCTTCAAGAGTTTGAATAGTCCTCTCTGATTGTCCGTCCGTCTGAGGATGATATGCTGAACTAAATCGTAACTCCGTGCCCATAGCTTTTTGTAAACTAATCCAAAATCGTGAAGTGAATCTTGGGTCTCGGTCAGAAACTATGGATACTGGCATACCATGCAGTCTTACAATCTCGTTTATGTACATACGAGCAAGACGTTCAAGTGTATAAGTTTCTCGTATCGGTAAGAAATGAGCAGACTTGGTCAATCTATCAACAATGACCCAAATCGCATCAATACCTTGAGAAACCCTAGGAAGACCGGTAACGAAATCCATGGTAATGTGCTCCCACTTCCATTCTGGAATTTCAAGTGGTTGCAATGGACCTTTTGGTACTTGATGCTCCACTTTGACTCGTTGACAAGTTAGACACCTTGAGATAAACAACGCTATCTCTCTCTTCATATTGCTCCACCAAAATGTATGACGAAGATTATGATACATTTTGGTACTTCCAGGATGGATTGCAAATGGTGTGTTGTGCGCCTCCATCATGATTTCATACTTTAAATCAGGGTTGTTAGGAACACAAAGTCTAGAGTTGACTCGAAGTATTCCTTCTTCATCGATTCTTGCTTCCGGCATAGCACCTTCTTGCACTTTCTTCCTCATATGCATCGGCTCCAGGTCTGTAGCTTGAGCAGTTTTAACTTTATCGATTAAAGTCGGTTCTACTCGTATATTCGCCATCATCACATGGGTCCCTGGAGTCTTTAACTCTATCTCTATCCTTTGTAAATCACACAAAATGGGTCTTTGTGTTGCCAATATCGCACTCGTACTTGCATATGATCTTCTACTCAATGCGTCAGCTACCACGTTCGCTTTTCCATGATGATATTGAATGGTATGATCATAATCTTTCAACAGTTCAAGCCAACGTCGTTGTCGCATGTTGAGTTCCTTTTGAGTAAAGAAATATTTGAGGCTTTTATGATCCGTAAAGATCTCCACCTTCTCCCCATACAAGTAATGCCTCCAAATTTTAAGTGCAAAGACAACAGCTGCCAACTCTAGATCATGAGTTGGATAATTCCTCTCATATTCCTTGAGTTGTCTTGATGCATAGGCTATGACTTTTCCATGTTGCATGAGAACGCATCCCAACCCTTTGCTCGAAGCATCACTGTAGATGACAAATCCCTCCGAGCCAGATGGTATTGTTAGAACAGGTGCTGAAATGAGTCTCCTCTTGAGTTCTTGAAAACTCTGCTCACATTCTTCGCTCCAACCGAACTTTGTATCTTTCCGAGTCAGCTGAGTTAATGGAGTAGCGATTCGAGAAAATCCTTCCACAAATCTCCGATAATAACCAGCTAAACCAAGAAAGCTACGTACTTCGGTCACTGATTTAGGTTGCACCCAGCTTTGAATAGCTTCAATCTTTGCCGGGTCAACCGATATTCCACGACTTGATACTACGTGCCCAAGGAATGCTACCTCTTCATGTCAGAACTCGCATTTCTTCAACTTGGCATAAAGTTTGTATTCACGAAGCTTTTGGAGTACCAACCTCAAGTGTTGCTCATGATCTTCACGACTTTTGGAATAAACAAGGATGTCATCGATAAATACGACCACAAAGTGATCCAAATATTCCTTGAATACCCTGTTCATCATATCTATGAAGGCAGCAGGAGCATTAGTCAATCCAAAAGACATAACTAAGAATTCATAATGCCCATACCGAGTTCTGAAGGCAGTCTTTGGAATATCCTCAGTTCTAACCTTCAGCTGATGATATCCAGAACGAAGATCGATCTTTGAAAAGAATTGTGCTCCTTGCAACTGGTCAAATAGGTCATCAATACGTGGCAATGGGTACCTATTTTTGATGGTGACATGATTTAACTCCCGATAATCAATACAAAGTCGCATACTCCCATCTTTCTTCTTCACGAACAGAACAGGAGCACCCCAAGGAGAAGTACTAGGACGAATAAAACCAATGTCTAACAATTCCTGCAGTTGGGTCTTTAACTCCTGAAGTTCAATAGGAGTCATTCGATATGGGGCTTTGGAAATGGGTTTTGTACCAGGTTCAATGTCGATACAAAATTCAATTTCACGCTCTGGGGGTAGGCCAGGAAGTTCTTCGGGAAATACGTCAGGAAATTTATTAACAACAGAAATATCATTCAAAGCTGACGTATTTTTGTTTAGATCTGTGACATGAGCTAAGAAAGCTTGACATCCGTTTTTCAATAAACGAATAGCTTTATGGCTTGAGATGACAGCGATTGATTTTAATGGTTTGGTTGCTTGAATTCGCATAATAGGTCGATTAGGAATATGAAAGCTAACAACCTTACGAAAACAATCAATTTTTGCATGATAAGTAGTTAACCAATCAATCCCTAGAATCACGTCAAATGCAAGTATTTTTAATGAAATAAGATCGACAGGTAATGTGTGGGTACCAACTTGAACCAAACAAGACTTATAAACTGTGGATGTAATGAAGGTTTCTCCCAATGGAGTTTCAACTGCTAAGTCAAAGTCTAATTTCTCTGAAATCAAATTTAATCGATGAGCGTAAGTAGGAGAAATAAAAGAATGGGTAGAACCGGTATCAAATAAAGTATAGAATTCGTTAGAGTTTATGATAAGCTTACCCGTGATGACCTCATTCGGGTTCCTTGCTTTCTGGGAGTTCACAACAAACGCTCTCCCTTGCACAACCGGTTTTGACTTTTCTGGGATGGCCTTTGGTGCCTCCATCCTAGCTGAATTTGTCTTCGGTAAACGACAAAATCAGGCAAAATGACCTTCTCTTCCATAATTATAACATGCTTTGGACGGCATCGCGCAGTTTGGACTGATGTGCCCCTCCCCTCCGCATTTGAAACATATGATAGGTGGTTGTTCTCCTTCCTTAACGACAGGTGCTGGTGCTGACGTCTTTCCATCATTGTTGAATCTCCTCTTCTTGAAATGCCCATTCTTATTATTTTGGCCCTGATTACCACCGAAGTGGTTACCATTTCTGGCCTGTTGATTCCTTCCACGCTTGTTGTCACTGCTTCGATGACTGCTTTCACTAGTATTATCATTTTGTCGGCTGCTCTCTTTTGGTTGCGTTGTCTCGTTATCGCGCTCCACCAACTGAGCCCCATTTACAACATCTGAATACAAACACAATTTATGAGAAACAAGATGTTGACGTATCTCCGGCTTCAAACCTCTTAAAAACATCCGCGTCATTCTTTCTTCATTATCCACCAGGTGGGACGCAAACCGGGATAACTCCGCAAATTTTACCTCGTACTGCGGCACGGTCATATTATTCTGCTCCAATTTGATGAACTCCACCTCCTTCATGTGACGAATACTCTCGGGAAAGTATTTGTCGTTAAACAGCTCTTGGAACTTCTCCCAAGACATCTTCAGTGCGGCAGGTTGAGTACGCTTTATCGATTCCCACCAGTAATCTGCCTCTCCTCGCAACATAAAGGCGGCAAAGGGAACCTTTTGCTCCTCGGAGCAACCCAAGACATCAAATATCTTGGTGATCTGCTTTATCCATGTTTCAGCTACAAGTGGTTTGGGTTCTCCCTTAAACTCTGGTGGTCCCAGCTCCTTAAACTGTTTAGCGGTGACCGCCTGAGAGTTTCCAATATTTCCACCTACGTTGTGGACAGGAGCCGCTTTCACCTGTTGTTGCATGAATTGCATAAAACCTCTGAACATTCCATCATTCATCATCTGGTCAGTGTTGTTGTTTGTATGAGGATTGTCACCTTCCTGATGAACATTATCCTGATTATTGATATGTGGTGAATCAATAGTCGCCTGTGCTCTATTGCTATTCTCAACATTCTCAGATGCCATTTTCAGATACTACCACAAAATAAAAGTTAATTGATATGTCATATATTATCCTTATATTATGACCGACCAATTAAATACCATGCAAATAAACTTAGGTAGGTCATACTAGCGAAGGAATTCCCCGTCTCTCCCCTCCTAGTTCTATTCTCACATCTTAGCCAGGGATCATATCCCTAAGCTCTGATACCAACTGTGACGCCCCCAAAATTAGGTATACATCACCCATCTTGGGTCGTCAGATACATAGTACAAAATACAAATACAACTTACTAATACAACTGTCGTGTACAATACGACAAAACATAAACTGTGAGTTTGAATACAAATATTATCTTCTAGAGAGTATTCATACTCAAAAGGAGTCCTCATTACATTTATTAACACACCATTACATAGAATAGTGAGGACTACTAACTAATACTATCATTCGGACCATCACTCCGTTCCCCGACTTGCCCCAGCTACGTTCTCATTTCTTGAAGAGAACAGTGAAAGAAAGGGTGAGCTCAACTAGCCCAGTAAGAAATATCATGACTAAGATAATGCAGAATAAATTATCATTAGCCTTCAACAATGTTAAACTGATAAAATATAATAGACATCAAGTTTAACTGCAGCGGAACAAGCAATCCATTAAAAGAGTCAAGTAGAAAATAAACTCTACTATCTTTTATGATTTAAAAGATTTTCCAACACTGTGATCGCTGAGACTCAGCTTAATAAAATAATTCACATCATCGAATCACCCCTGCACTACGGCCAAGGATATTCGTATATTCATTAATGGTCATGATCATGCCAACAACTGTCCATCAATGCACTACAGGCCAATGAGGACTTTTACCACATCATTTGTAACATTACGGTCATGATTATACCGAATAATCCCTGGTCATAATCATACCAAGTCCGTCTATGCACTACAGGCCACAGATGACTTTCTACATTTTATAAACATGAGGATGATGACAATGATATAAGAATTCAATAAAACAAGTTCAAAAATTAATTTATCCAAGAATTAACAGCGTCCAAATTGTCAACATGATATTGCTTTGTGGAGTAAAATTCAAGAATACTTAGAAGAATATTTTCATGAAAAGATACTGGATGAACCGCAATTATCAAGGATATTCCACAAATTTCATGGAGTATAGAAGTCAAAACTTGACCAACTGAGTACAATAAAGAATGGAATAACAAAAGAAATCACCATGCATTCGATAGACCGCACAGACAGGTTATTCCAACAGAAAAATAAATAATGGAACCAGGTCCGGCGTAAACGCACAGACAGGATATTCCGACAGAATAATAAATAATGGAACCAGGTCTGGCATAAACGCACAGACAGGATATTCCGACAGAATAATAAATAATGGAACCAGGTCCGGTGTAAAATACACAGACAGGATGTTGCAACAGAATAATAATAAAAACGGAACCAGGTCTGGTGTAAAACACACAGACAGGATGTTCCAACAGAATAATAGAAGAATGTCACCAAGTATAGGGTAGACCACGTATACATGTTATTCCAATAGAATAATAAAGAATGGAATAACAGAAGTTCTCTTCATGAATATAAAAGAAATAATATTCCCTACCGTTTTGAAGACGAGCCGAAATAAGGAAGTAGTTAAGTAGCAGAATACTCTTCTTCTCTCTCTCTATAGTTTCTCTCTTTAGTTTCTCTCTCTAGAGTTCAGTGAATTCGTAAGAAATAATGAAGGAATGAGCTGCTATTTATAGAAAAATAGAATGCATAGTAATTAATCCATGAACGGTCCAGATTGATTACTTTAATCTGACGGTCCATATTTAAAGAAAAATCTTTTAAATAAAATATAATATATTCTATTTATAGAATAACTTTAATAAAGTATTCTGTTTTATATAAAAAGATGTTTCTGTTTTATTACGTTAATAATACGAATAAAACAAAACGTCATTATCGCTAAATAATTCATATTATTAACTGACAATAATTGAATCAAACTGAGTGACTTCTCACATAAGCAGTAATAATCAATACCGTGTGCTACTATGCAACCACACGTATTACTGTACTTTTACTACCGAGTAGTTCAACAGTAACAATGGTAAAATTTCCGCCGTTATTTTTAATAAAATATTTTTGTCGTTTTCTCAATTCGACAATAATTCTGTTGTGGGGTCCACCAATGATTGTGTCGTTGTACGAATATTCCCTGTTAAAACGAATATTCCCCGACCAATCGAATATTATATAACAACTTGCGTACTTTGTAAAATTTATAAATATTACCCACAACTATAACATTATATCAAATTAACTCCATAATATTCAAAAATGATATTTATAGAAAATTCTTCTTTATTTATAAAAGTTGGGGTCTTACAACCTCCCCTTCTTATGAAATTTTGCCCTCAAAATTAGGGTACGTACCTGGTATATCGAAGAGGTAAGGATACCTTGATTTCATTTCAGATTCTAACTCCCAAGTCATTTCCTCAACATCGTGGTTTCTCCACAAAACTTTGACTTGAGGTATAACCTTGGAGCGTAGAATATGTTCCTTCTTATCCAAGATTTGAACAAGAACTTCTTCATACGTCAAATCTTCCGCTATTTCGTCCGGTTCTAACTCAATAATGTGGTTCGGGTCTTCCACATATTTGCGTAACATGGATATGTGAAAAACGTTATGAACACGAGACATACTTGGCGGTAAAGCGGGTCTATAAGCCACAGTTCCTACTCGATCGAGGATTAAAAATGGACCAATGAATCGAGGATTGAGCTTTCCTCTCTTTCCAAATCTCGTAACTCCTTTCCATGGAGCAACACGTAAGAACACATGATCTCCTACATCAAATTCCACTTCCTTTCGATGAAGATCAGCATAACTCTTTTGTCGATCTTGTGAGGTTTTTATACGTTGTCGGATCGTTTGAATCTTTTCTGTAGTCATACGTACCAACTCCGGTCCCAACAACGTTGCTTCACCCACCTCATCCCAGCATACTGGAGAACGACATATTCTTCCATACAATGCTTCGAATGGAGCCATGCCAATACTTGCTTGATAACTGTTGTTGTAGGAAAACTCCACCAATGGTAAGAACTTGTCCCAACTTCCCTTGAAGTCAAAGACACAGAGTCTTAATAGATCTTCAAGAGTTTGAATAGTCCTCTCTGATTGTCCGTCCGTCTGAGGATGATATGCTGAACTAAATCGTAACTCCGTGCCCATAGCTTTTTGTAAACTAACCCAAAATCGTGAAGTGAATCTTGGGTCTCAGTCAGAAACTATGGATACTGGCATACCATGCAGTCTTACAATCTCGTTTATGTACATACGAGCAAGACGTTCAAGTGTATAAGTTTCTCGTATCGGTAAGAAATGAGCAGACTTGGTCAATCTATCAACAATGACCCAAATCGCATCAATACCTTGAGAAACCCTAGGAAGACCGGTAACGAAATCCATGGTAATGTGCTCCCACTTCCATTCTGGAATTTCAAGTGGTTGCAATGGACCTTTTGGTACTTGATGCTCCGCTTTGACTCGTTGACAAGTTAGACACCTTGAGATAAACAACGCTATCTCTCTCTTCATATTGCTCCACCAAAATGTATGACGAAGATCATGATACATTTTGGTACTTCCATGATGGATTGCAAATGGTGTGTTGTGCGCCTTCATCATGATTTCATACTTTAAATCAGGGTTGTTAGGAACACAAAGTCTGGAGTTGACTCGAAGTATTCCTTCTTCATCGATTCTTGCTTCCGGCATAGCACCTTCTTGCACTTTCTTCCTCATACGCATCGGCTCCAGGTCTGTAGCTTGAGCAGTTTTAACTTTATCGATTAAAGTCGGTTCTACTCGTATATTCGCCATCATCACATGGGTCCCTGGAGTCTTTAACTCTATCTTCATCCTTTGCAAATCACACAAAATGGGTCTTTGTGTTGACAATATCGCACTCGTACTTGCATATGATCTTCTACTCAATGCGTCAGCTACCATGTTCGCTTTTCCAGGATGATATTGAATGGTATGATCATAATCTTTCAACAGTTTAAGCCAACGTCGTTGTCGCATGTTGAGTTCCTTTTGAGTAAAGAAATATTTGAGGCTTTTATGATCCGTAAGGATCTCCACCTTCTCCCCATACAAGTAATGCCTCCAAATTTTAAGTGCAAAGACAACAGCTGCCAACTCTAGATCATGAGTAGGATAATTCCTCTCATATTCCTTGAGTTGTCTTGATGCATAGGCTATGACTTTTCTATGTTGCATGAGAACGCATCCCAACCCTTTGCTCGAAGCATCACTGTAGATGACAAATCCCTCCGAGCCAGATGGTATTGTTAGAACAGGTGCTGAAATGAGTCTCCTCTTGAGTTCTTGAAAACTCTGCTCACATTCTTCGCTCCAACCAAACTTTGTATCTTTCCGAGTCAGCTGAGTTAATGGAGTAGCGATTCGAGAAAATCCTTCCACAAATCTCCGATAATAACCAGCTAAACCAAGAAAGCTACGTACTTCGGTCACTGATTTAGGTTGCTCCCAGCTTTGAATAGCTTCAATCTTTGCCGGGTCAACTGATATTCCACGACTTGATACTACGTGCCCAAGGAATGCTACCTCTTCCAGCCAGAACTCGCATTTCTTCAACTTGGCATAAAGTTTGTATTCACGAAGCTTTTGGAGTACCAACCTCAAGTGTTGCTCATGATCTTCACGGCTTTTGGAATAAACAAGGATGTCATCGATAAATACGACCACAAAGTGATCCAAATATTCCTTGAATACCCTTTTCATCATATCTATGAATGCAGCAGGAGCATTAGTCAATCCAAAAGACATAACTAAGAATTCATAATGCCCATACCGAGTTCTGAAGGCAGTCTTTGGAATATCCTCAGTTCTAACCTTCAGCTGATGATATCCAGAACGAAGATCGATCTTTGAAAAGAATTGTGCTCCTTGCAACTGGTCAAATAGGTCATCAATACGTGGCAATGGGTACCTATTTTTGATGGTGACATGATTTAACTCCCGATAATCAATACAAAGTCGCATACTCCCATCTTTCTTCTTCACGAACAGAACAGGAGCACCCCAAGGAGAAGTACTAGGACGAATAAAACCAATGTCTAACAATTCCTGCAGTTGGGTCTTTAACTCCTGAAGTTCAATAGGAGCCATTCGATATGGGGCTTTGGAAATGGGTTTTGTACCAGGTTCAAGGTCGATACAAAATTTAATTTCACGCTCTGGGGGTAGGCCAGGAAGTTCTTCGGGAAATACGTCAGGAAATTTATTAACAACAGAAATATCATTCAAAGCTGACGTATTTTTGTTTAGATCTGTGACATGAGCTAAGAAAGCTTGACATCCGTTTTTCAATAAACGAATAGCTTTATGGCTTGAGATGACAGCGATTGATTTTAATGGTTTGGTTGCTTGAATTCGCATAATAGGTCGATTAGGAATATGAAAGCTAACAACCTTACGAAAATAATCAATTTTTGCATGATAAGTAGTTAACCAATCAATCCCTAGAATCACGTCAAATGCAAGTATTTTTAATGAAATAAGATCGACAGGTAATGTGTGGGTACCAACTTGAACCAAACAAGACTTATAAACTGTGGATGTAATGAAGGTTTCTCCCAATGGAGTTTCAACTGCTAAGTCAAAGTCTAATTTCTCCGAAATCAAATTTAATCGATGAGCGCAAGTAGGAGAAATAAAAGAATGGGTAGAACCGGTATCAAATAAAGTATAGACTTCGTTAGAGTTTATGATAAGCTTACCCGTGATGACCTCATTCGGGTTCCTTGCTTTCTGGGAGTTCACAACAAACGCTCTCCCTTGCACAACCGGTTTTGACTTTTCTGGGATGGCCTTTGGTGCCTCCATCCTAGCTGAATTTGTCTTCGGTAAACGACAAAATCGGGCTAAATGACCTTCTCTTCCACAATTATAACATGCTTTGGACGGTATCGCGCAGTTTGGACTGATGTGCCCCTCCCCTCCGCATTTGAAACATATGATAGGTGGTCGTTCTTCTTCCTTAACGACAGGTGCTGGTGCTGACGTCTTTCCATCATTGTTGAATCTCCTCTTCTTGAAATGCCCATTCTTATTATTTTGGCCCTGATTACCACCGAAGTGGTTACCATTTCTGGCCTGTTGATTCCCTCCACGCTTGTTGTCACCGCTTCGATGACTGCTTTCACTAGTATTATCATTTTGCCGGCTGCTCTCTTTTGGTTGCGTTGTCTCGTTATCGCGCTCCACCAACTGAGCCATATTTACAACATCTGAATACAAACACAATTTATGAGAAACAAGATGTTGATGTATCTCCGGCTTCAAACCTCTTAAAAACATCCGCGTCATTCTTTCTTCATTATCCACCAGGTGGGACGCAAACCGGGATAACTCCGCAAATTTTATCTCGTACTGCGACACGGTCATATTATTCTGCTCCAATTTGATGAACTCCACCTCCTTCATGTGACGAATACTCTCGGGAAAGTATTTGTTGTTAAACAGCTCTTGGAACTTCTCCCAAGACATCTTCAGTGCGGCAGGTTGAGTACGCTTTATCGATTCCCACCAGTAATCTGCCTCTCCTCGCAACATAAAGGCGGCAAAGGGAACCTTTTGCTCCTCGGAGCAACCCAAGACATCAAATATCTTGGTGATCTGCTTTATCCATGTTTCAGCTACAAGTGGTTTGGGTTCTCCCTTAAACTCTGGTGGTCCCAGCTCCTTAAACTGTTTAGCGGTGACCGCCTGAGAGTTTCCAATATTTCCACCTACGTTGTGGACAGGAGCCGCTTTCACCTGTTGTTGCATGAATTGCATAAAACCTCTGAACATTCCATCATTCATCATCTGGTCAGTGTTGTTGTTTGTATGAGGATTGTCACCTTCCTGATGAACATTATCCTGATTATTGATATGTGGTGAATCAATAGTCGCCTGTGCTCCATTGCTATTCTCAACATTCTCAGATGCCATTTTCAGATACTACCACAAAATAAAAGTTAATTGATATGTCATATATTATCCTTATATTATGACCGACCAATTAAATACCATGCAAATAAACTTAGGTAGGTCATACTAGCGAAGGAATTCCCCGTCTCTCCCCTCCTAGTTCTATTCTCACATCTTAGCCAGGGATCATATCCCTAAGCTCTGATACCAACTGTGACGCCCCCAAAATTAGGTATACATCACCCATCTTGGGTTGTCAGATACATAGTACAAAATACAAATACAACTTACTAATACAACTGTCGTGTACAATACGACAAAACATAAACTGTGAGTTTGAATACAAATATTATCTTCTAGAGAGTATTCATACTCAAAAGGAGTCCTCATTACATTTATTAACACACCATTACATAGAATAGTGAGGACTACTAACTAATACTATCATTCGGACCATCACTCCGTTCCCCGACTTGCCCCAGCTACGTTCTCATTTCTTGAAGAGAACAGTGAAAGAAAGGGTGAGCTCAACTAGCCCAGTAAGAAATATCATGACTAAGATAATGCAGAATAAATTATCATTAGCCTTCAACAATGTTAAACTGATAAAATATAATAGACATCAAGTTTAACTGCAGCGGAACAAGCAATCCATTAAAAGAGTCAAGTAGAAAATAAACTCTACTATCTTTTATGATTTAAAAGATTTTCCAACACTGTGATCGCTGAGACTCAGCTTAATAAAATAATTCACATCATCGAATCACCCCTGCACTACGGCCAAGGATATTCGTATATTCATTAATGGTCATGATCATGCCAACAACTGTCCATCAATGCACTACAGGCCAATGAGGACTTTTACCACATCATTTGTAACATTACGGTCATGATTATACCGAATAATCCCTGGTCATAATCATACCAAGTCCGTCTATGCACTACAGGCCACAGATGACTTTCTACATTTTATAAACATGAGGATGATGACAATGATATAAGAATTCAATAAAACAAGTTCAAAAATTAATTTATCCAAGAATTAACAGCGTCCAAATTGTCAACATGATATTGCTTTGTGGAGTAAAATTCAAGAATACTTAGAAGAATATTTTCATGAAAAGATACTGGATGAACCGCAATTATCAAGGATATTCCACAAATTTCATGGAGTATAGAAGTCAAAACTTAACCAACTGAGTACAATAAAGAATGGAATAACAAAAGAAATCACCATGCATGCGATAGACCGCACAGACAGGTTATTCCAACAGAATAATAAATAATGGAACCAGGTCTGGCGTAAACGCACAGACAGGATATTCTGACAGAATAATAAATAATGGAACCAGGTCCGGCATAAACGCACAGACAGGATATTCCGACAGAATAATATATAATGGAACCAGGTCCGGCGTAAACGCACAGACAGGATATTCCGACAGAATAATAATAAAAACGGAACCAAGTCTGGTGTAAAACACACAGACAGGATGTTCCAACAGAATAATAGAAGAATGTCACCAAGTATAGGGTAGACCACGTATACAGGTTATTCCAACAGAATAATAAAGAATGGAATAACAGAAGTTCTCTTCATGAATATAAAAGAAATAATATTCCCTACCGTTTTGAAGACGAGCTGAAATAAGGAAGTAGTTAAGTAGCAGAATACTCTTCTTCTCTCTCTCTATAGTTTCTCTCTATAGTTTCTCTATCTAGAGTTCAGTGAATTCGTAAGAAATAATGAAGGAATGAGCTGCTATTTATAGAAAAATAGAATGCATAGTAACTAATCCATGAACGGTCCAGATTGATTACTTTAATCTGACGGTCCATATTTAAAGAAAAATCTTTTAAATAAAATATAATATATTCTATTTATAGAATAACTTTAATAAAGTATTCTGTTTTATATAAAAAGATGTTTCTGTTTTATTACGTTAATAATACGAATAAAACAAAACGTCATTATCGCTAAATAATTCATATTATTAACTGACAATAATTGAATCAAACTGAGTGACTTCTCACATAAGCATTAATAATCAATACCGTGTGCTACTATGCAACCACACGTATTACTGTACTTTTACTACCGAGTAGTTCAACAGTAACAATGGTAAAATTTCCGCCGTTATTTTTAATAAAATATTTTTGTCGTTTTCTCAATCCGACAATAATTCTGTTGTGGGGTCCACCAATGATTGTGTCGTTGTACGAATATTCCCCGACCAATCGAATATTATATAACAACTTGCGTACTTTGTAAAATTTATAAATATTACCCACAACTATAACATTATATCAAATTAACTCCATAATATTCAAAAATGATATTTATAGAAAATTATTCTTTATTTATAAAAGTTGGGGTCTTACATCGTGTGTTACTGTGCAACAACGCGTATTACTATGTTTTAACCACCGGGTATTCCAACAGTGCTAACGGTAACAACTACGCTGTTATTTATAAACAACTTACTCTTGTCATTTTCTTCATCCAATCGCTTTTCGTTATGGGGCCCACAAAAGACTGCGCCGTCGTACGAATATTCTCCGACAGTAAGAATATTCCACGACCAAGCGAATATTCCCCGACAACAATGAATATTTTATAACCACTTGTGTATTTCGAAAAAAAAAATCATATATCACCCTTAACTTTAACATTTATCAATTTAACCATTTACTAAATAGTAATTATAAGAAAATTTGAATACTTTTATTTCATAAAATTCGGGGTCTTACATATACAAACTGAAAAGAAACCACAGACCGAAGTTCGGGCATACACACGTAACACGACTCTAAACGTGAAGAATAGTGTGTGCAGAGATGAAGAGAAAGGCTTTAAAGTGTGTAAGAAGGCTTACAGTGGACTGCCAAAGAAGACTTCAATAACTTGAAATTGATGAACACTCGGCTCCCGCCTGTAAAAAGTAGCTATATATGAGCTTACAAGTGTTTGAAATAAGACAGCACTCAGTTTAGGGTGTGTACAAAGCAAATTAGACAGGGCTTCCTCGCTATTTCTCTTGCAAATAAGGCCACCCCAAGCCCGATATATATAGAGGGGGTGCCGCAAGTCTACCTACTGCTACTCGTGATGCCCAAGATACCCAGCAATGTGGGTCCCGCCGTGTCGAAGTAAGTACACTCGGATAACACGATGTTTGCTAGGTCGTTCATAACTTTCAATCCGGACGTCCGATGGAAGCGTGCCATACCATTTCAGAAACCTCTTTCCGAGAGCTACACAATGACATAGGATTTATTTGATTCTAAGAAGATGGGTTTGTGATCGAAATAGCATTTTTGAGTTTTCGTTAGGCAATTCGGTGAGCCGTTATGTGTATTTTACGCTTGAAAGTTAAGATTTGGTTCTTGTGAGCCTTCTATTGAAGCAATTTGAGTTAAAATGAGTGTATTTGATGTGAGTTGATGTTGAGTTGGCAAAATGACCATTTTGCCCCTCTTGGGGTTATCTCCGATTTTCGCGTAGTTGTAGCAGTATTTTCTCAGGGTTATCTCTGAGGTTGACTTGATGTTGACTTTAACTATCCTCAGGGTTATCTCTGAGGTTAGATTGACCTCCTGGGGTTATCTCCAGGCTTTGAACTTGATGTTGTGGTCCTCTAGGGTTACCTCTAGAATGTGAAAGATTATTTTGTCCTCTTGCATAGTTAGTAACAGGAAAACAAAAATTTCGAGTGTCTACAGACGCCCCTCTTTATCATGTTCATGGAATGCAATGGAATGGACATGATAAAGATTAGTAGACACTTGAAATATAAGAAGATATTTTTAATGATGCAAATCGCAATGTAATGAATATTATGATGAATGTTAAAATATTTTTGCAAATCGCAGTTTACAAATCGCACATCGCATTTCGCATATCGTATTTCGCATTTGGCCAATCACAAATCGTAAATCTCACATCGCATATCGCAAATCGCAAATCGCAAATCGCAAATCATAAATCGTAAATCGCAAATCGCAATGAAATGAATGTTATGATGAATGTTTAAAATGATTTTGTAAATCGCTTTACCTTTATCGATCATTGCTGATGCCTATGCTGGTGTTGACTCCAACGATTTGGCTTTTTGTCGGTGTCGTTGACGCTTGTTTGATGAAGATAAGTTGAGATGTTTTCCACATATCTAATGGGGATGACGTTCTAAGATCACCAAACATTCCCGATGTATACGTTGGTAGTTTGCAACGGTGTCTACCCTGTTAATCGCCAAACTATTTTGGTTCCCACTCGAACGGTGGTATACGAAGCTTTCATCGCTGAACTATACTCACCCTTTTTGAGGTGATTTGGAGTTTTCTTTCGCTGTTGGGTGCCTATTTCCCATTTCCTTGAGCATTTGATTCGTAACACTACTGAACTTATGACATGAATGATGTTGTTGTCCCATTCTTTCACTGCCCCAGATTTGCACTTCGGTGAAGAGGTCTCAACTTCTGAGGACTTGACGCATGTTGACGCATTTGATGGTGTAGATTTCATTCGCTAGGCCTTTTGTTGTTGGCCTTCTGCTCCAGAGTTAAGAACATTTTTGAGAATTTTCCCCTTCTTTTATAGGGGCAAGCTAAAGTCGCCATGATTTCTTCCAGGAGTTCTCCCCTTTCTTTTGAGGAGAGGATTGATTCCACCTTAAGCTCCTTCCATTTTTTGGAACTGGACAATGCCCCAGTCCTTTCGTATATTGATGCCGAGGGTTCATATGAGAAACTCTCTTTGTTGATGAAGTCGCACGTGAGTAATATCCAAATCGCTAGTGAGATGATGTGAGGGAAGATTTGATGATGATGTACCATGCTGATGGTGCTGACTGGCGCATTTTCCTCCTTAGGATGATTGATAAATGCCCCAGTATTGAGTTGTCGCTATTTCTAAAATTGCCCCAGCCATGTTGTAAGGGCTCCAATATTGGGTTGTCGCTAATTTTGAAATTGGCCCAGCCTTGCTTGTTGTCTGGGATAGTTGCTTTGACAGATGAGCTGATAAGACGCCGAGATCGTAAGAGACTTTTACCAGATGGTGAACTGGTAGTGGATTTGGGCTTTGATGCCCTCAATTATTATTCTTGACTTGTTCTCGTAATTGGCATTGATGGTTTTCTTCTGATTTGATGAAGACTTGTGATTGAGGGTGTCGACTTTTTGAAGGTCCTCGCTGCTAGTTGTCTTAGTGTATCGCTATTTCTTCCTTTCTGGGTTTTGTGCCAGATTCGATGGCATTGAAGGGTTGTGGGTCGTCTTGACATGGGTCGCTGACTTAGGAGGTTGTCCTTGGGATTGATGTTTGGGTTTAAATGTTTCTTTTAAGGGTTAGACCACACCACTGATGGTTGCCTACGTACTCCCATTGATGAGGGGAGATCAGCTCTGCGTAGTTCCCGCTGGTGAGCTGAACAGTTTGAGAAGTGTTTGTTTGAGATGTGTTTGTTTGGTTTTTGTAGTGGTTCGACCACACCGTACATGGCTGCCTACGTACTCCCATTGATGAGTGGAGATCAGGTCTGCATAGTTTTAACTCGTTTGAAAAGGTTCAAAGTGGTAAGTGGTGAGAAGGGTGTAGAGATGTTTTTATTTTTGTTTTTATTTTTCTTCTATTTTTTTTCCCTTTTTTATTTTTGTTTTTTTTTTCTTTTTTCTTTACATGCATGGAAAATAATTAGCACACTGTGAAACAAGTGATATCGTCCCAACATCTCCTGAAACTCACAACTGTATCCTCTAGATCTGTATCTTCTTGGCTAGCTAAGGCATGATAGTCCAGTTGTCATTAGTTATGTTGCCTTCAGGGCTCGCGATAGAGGTTACCTCTTGGTTCTGAATATCTTCACTTATGGCCATAAATTGATCACTTTCGGATTCAATACATTCCTCAGGGACGTTTGAATTGGACCCCTCGCAAAAATGGATGAAGTCTGGATTCTTCAATGGGATGGCTTCCCCGATAATTTCACCACCTTTTCCTTTATCTGTTCCTTCACCTTTTTCCTGGGTTTGGGAGGATTCGACCATGAAATCTCCCTCGACTTGTTGTTGTATTTCTCGTAAGGAACTTTCCTTTTTGGCTTTTTCTTCTTTCGACAGGATTAGTATTTCCTCCTCATCATCCAAGGTGATGAAATCAGGAACGTGGTTGATATCTTTAGACCACGGGACATTTGATTTTGGAAGAGGAATCTCCTTTGGGGATGCCTTTGTCTCCTCTGTCATTACTTGTATTAGGATCAGTCCACCTTGTGTTCCTGGCAAAATTTTCTCTCATAGCCTTCGCCTCATTTGAACTGCCTGTCTCGAATGGACATCTTAAGCTTTTTATTTCTATTTTGCCTTTTTTTGTTATGGGAAATTCTATCTCCAGCTCTCTATTTTCAATGAGATCCAGGATTTTATGTCGCAAAGACCAGCATTCTTCAATTGTATGTCCAAGTGAGTTAGAATGGTAGAGACATATCTTGGTGGAATCATAACTCTTTATCTTAGGATTTATAGGAAGCAACAACTCAGTAATCCTTCCTTCGCTTATCAGAAAGTGTAGCATTTCTTTATTTGATTTGCTCAGAGGGGTAAATTTTCAGACTCTTTTGGAGGTCATTTGATCTTTCATCTTTGAGAATTCGCATTTCCTCGAGCGATTTTTTCGCTGGCGAGATCTTCTAGCACATTTATCATCACCCTTTTCTTGTACTTTCAGCCTGCTTTGATATTCTTTATTTGGCTGGCTCATCATACAGAGATATGGGCTTGCATTGTGATTAACCTCATTTTTCTCTTGACTTTCTGATAGTTGAGTGAAAAATTGCCTCGTTTCCTGATGTTGGCGCACAATCAGCTTAGCCAGCAGATTTACTTGATTCTAGATCGTCTCTAATTTTTGCATTACTGGCATACCCTTCTCCGAGTTTTCCCACTCTAGGACATCTGTTTTGTGCCTTTGGGGGTATTCCTCCATCCTTCGTATGTACTTACGAATTGGATACATTTTAGTGCTTCCTGACCCGATCATGTTTACTTCTTCCATATCATGCTGCAATGGAAGGTTGGTGTTGACATTTTGTTGGTCAGGTTGTTGGACCACAATACTGCCACTTTCGATTAGATTTTGAATCTTATATTTTAAGGACCAACAATCTTGTGTATCGTGTCCTGGAGACCCTGAGTGGTAAGCACATCTCTGGCTTGGATTGTATCTTTTCCTCCCTGGTTCCAGAGGTGGAGCCAGTTCGGTAATTTTCTTATGATCCATTAATATCGCCAATACATTTTCAAGGGAATCGCCTAGTGGAGTGAACACCTGATTTTTCGATCTTTCGAATTTTCTTTTTCTATCTGGGCATTGGTTGAATGCGGCCTGTTGTTGAGATGGTAGATTGTCTTGCATTTTCTAAATGGGGGGACTGTAGTTTGGTCTCCTAGCTTGCCCCTGTACAACAAGGGATACATCTTCATTGCCTTTATCAAGTACCCCCTTGGGATCGCTCACATACTTGCCATTCTGTATATGTTTGGCGACTGCTTCTGAGGTAGTGATAATCTTGCCTGCCTTCAGGCCCATCTCTGTCATTTCGCCGTGTTTGATCATTTTTGAAAATGGCTTTCCTATGCCTGCTAGGATCCTCTCAAAGTAAGGAGCCTCTTGGATATCAATAAACGTCATTACCATCTCAGTTTCTGTCATTAATGGAATGACTTGCGCTGCTAGATGTCTCCACCTTTGGGCATATTCTCGGAAAGATTCAGTACTTCGCTTTTTGACTTTAGTCACTTGGTATCGATCAGGTGTCATTTGTGATTGAAAACTGTACTGATTTAGAAAGGCGTGGGCCAATTCTTCCCAGTTGTGGATTTTGGCATTGTCTAGTCAGGCATACCAGGCTTTAGCCTCTCCAGTGAGACTCTTTTGAAAAAGTTGCATTCTGAGGCTTTCATCTTCACCATAAGACCCCAGTTCACCAATGTACATTTTTAGGTGCGTATAGGGATCGCCTGCCCCATTGTACTTTTCAAACTCTGGGACTTTGAATTTGGTAGGATATCGAGCCCTTGGGAATATGCAGAGATCTGAATAGGTGACACTCCCATAATTTCCAGTCCCTTTGATTGACCGGATGGTTTCCTCCATTTGTTGGACTTTCTTTCTTATATCCCTAGTTTCTCGATCATCCTTGAAATTTGTGATTTCTTTATGAGGTTTAGGTATTTGAGTTTCTATCTTTTTGCCAATACCCTGACTGCCCCTTGGTGTGAATGACTCTGGTTGAGTAGGCATTGTCTGGCCCTGAGTATTTTTACTTTGTTCTTTTAGAAAGACAGCCAATTCTGCTATCTGATTCCTTAATCCTTCAAACTCCTCTCGGGAAACAGGAGTAGGATCAGGCTGGGCACTTGTAGCCATGTCTAATGGTGGGCTTAGTGCCTTTTTGGATTTTAAACGGGTAATGGGACCGATTGCTTCCCTACAACAAAAACTGGACAGTTTAGTTTTAGGGATTGTGTAAATGTTGACATGCTATGTGATGTGTCCGTTTTAGGAATTTTGTCCTGCAAAAAATCGGATGTTAACTGTTTTGTAATACAAGATAGCATGTTAATTTAAATATGTACATGCACATATTTCTTCATATTTCTCATTACATGGAGATGAATATGAAAATGAAATTACAAGTAATTGAATTTACATGTAATTAAAATGTGAAAGTATGAAGAGACTTTTCTTCGCGTTTGGTTTATCAGAGGCTGACCTATCTTAGGTTACTCTCGCGGTTTTTCGGCATGAAGGTTCCCAAATCATCGCAATTTACTTGAAGGGAAATTAATACGGTCTTTCAACTGGAGCAAATTTGGGCAGTGCCTTTCCTGAGCCTTGTTGGAATTAGTCTTCCTACGAGTCCAATAATCAAACACCGACAGGATAGCCTCCTGGTGGAGGAACCACACAACATACATTCACATCCATCGCGTCTCACCGTATGAAAATGATGACATGTGCGAAACACTAATATCACATGCAGATATGGTGCGAAGCACTAAGTGCAGTAAGTAAATGCATTAGTACACATTCATTCAAATGTAAATGCAACATCCACACACAAGCATATAACAGTTTTAAAAAGTTTGTAATAGCGACTTAAGTCCTCTTACTGGAGTCCCCAGTAGAGTCGCCACCTGTCGACGTCGAGATTTTTATTTGTCCTTTTTTGTTACCTGTTCTTTTGTGTTCTCATTTTAGGTGAGATTTGTTTGAAAAAATAGTTAAAAAAGGTCCGACATGTACAATGTCGACGATTGGACTATAAGAGTGGCCAGTTGGTTTTTTAACTGGTTGTACCAACATAACCGAGAAAAGGTTTGCATATTGACCCAGTGATGTGACACTGCTAAACGGGTCGGTGAAACCGAGATTCATTTTAGGGTTCGGGGACTTGATTATGCGGAGGGAAGGTGTTAGGCACCCCCCGACATCCGTGTTTCCACGGTGACCGCCACTTTTCAAGAAACTGTTATATGAATGTGTGTGTGTGTGTGGGTCAATGTGCTCTTATTTGGAAGTAGTGATATGCCTCGTTCGCACCTATATACATAGGGTTTGAATTTATATAAAAATTTAGTTTTAACAAGATATAGCAGTGATGTTTTAAAAGAGGGTTTTCAAACCCTGTGCTCAATAGTAATTGAGGCATGTGATACTTCCATTTTATTAAATGTTCGGCTTGATTGCTTTTATTTTCGAGATGCGAAGCATGTTCGAAAAAAATAATATACAAAGCAGTGTCGAACTCCTCATAGGTATGAAAACCATCTGAGGAAATCCAAACACCGCGAACAAATTTACAAGCTGCTTACAGCTGAAAATGTCCATCACGGGAACCAAATCTAGATTCAAGGGACTGAATCTGTGATCACATGATTCCTAGGCTCACATGATGCCGTAGTTGATATAAAAGCAGTAAGCAGTTATATACAAATGCTGTAAATATATATATACAGACATGATCAGCCACCACGAAGCACCTCCGTGGGGGATCAAAAATGTAAATAAAGCTATAAAAGCTATCAACCGCCACGGAAGAAACTCCAGGCGGGACGAAATATATATATATATATATATATATATATATATATATATATATATATATATATATATATATATATATATATATATATATATATATATATATATTAAAGTAGTAAACGCACCGGATATAAAATCCAGGCTCATCGGACAAATTCCAACAACAGTTAATATATATAAGTATATATATATATATAAGTATATATATATATATATATATATATATATATATATATATATATATATATATATATATATATATATATACAAATTGAAAAGAAACCACGGACCGAAGTCCGGGTATACACACGTAACACGACTCTCAACGTGAAGAATAGTGTGTGCAGAGATGAAGAGAAAGGCTTTAAAGTGTATAAGAAGGCTTACAGTGGACTGCCAAAGAAGACTTCAATAACTTAAAATGGAAGAACACTCGGCTCCCGCCGGTAAAAAGTAGCTATATATGAGCTTACAAGTGTTTGAAATGAGACAACACTCAGTTTAGGGTGTGTACAAAGCAAATTGGACAGAGCTTCCTCGCTATTTCTCTTGCAAATAAGGCCACCCCAAGCCCCATATATATAGAGGGGGTACCGCAGGTCTACCTGTGGCAACCCGTGATGCCCAAGATGCCCAGCAATGTGGGTCCCACCGTGTTGAAGTACGTACACTCGGACAACACGCTGTTTGCTCGGTCGTTCATAACTTTCAATTCGGGCGTCCGATGGAAGCGTGCCACACCATTCCAGAAAGCTCTTTCTGAGAGCTACACAATGACATAGGATTTGCCCTTTTTTGATTCCAAGAAGATGGGTTCGTGATCAAAATAGCATTTCTGAGTTTTCGTCAGGCAATCCGGTGAGCCGTTTTGTGTAGTTTGCGCTTGAAAGTTAAGGTCTGGTTCTTGTGGGCCTTCTATTGAAGTAATTTGAGTTGAAATGAGTGTATTTGATGTGAGTTGAAGTTGAGTTGGCAAAATAACTATTTTGCCCCTCCCGGGGTTATCTCCGGTTTTTGCACAGTTGTAGCAGTCTTTTCTCAGGGTTATCTCTGAGGTTGACTTGATGTTGACTTTTACTGTCCTCAGGGTTATCTCTGAGGTTGTATTGACCTCCTGGGGTTATCTTCAGGCTTTAAACTTGATGTTGTGGTCCTCTAGGGTTACCTCTGGAATGTGAAAGATGCTTTTGTCCTCCTGCATAGTTGGTAACAGGAAAACAAAAATTTTGAGTGTCTACACATATCTTACTCACATGTTAAGAGGTCTTATCCCAAGTTTGGTGCCTTTTGTATTTACCTTAAGTTGTTATACACTTTATAGCTTCAGTGCCATTTGTTTCACGGCTAAGTAAGTTCATACAACAAGGGTCTAACTATATGACCACCAACGAGGTTAAACAACTTTCAATACACATGCTTACATGTAATCATATGTCTAGTATGGTTTATCACTTGAAATCTTACTTTAAGACATGCATAGTTTATATTACGTCTATCTAGTAGTGTGTGCGTACCCATCATGCCTAGAAGCATAAAAGTCCTATCATATTTGCATATATATGCCATGTTTAAAGACCTAAAGGTTACTAGTATGTCATCCTACAAGTTCAAGAAGTTTAGATAACACAATGCTTATGAACAATGTTTTCAAAACGTCTATGTTTCTTTCCTTCAAATCCATGTCATAACAACCTAATCATGCAAGGCAACTTCTAATCATATATCATATTTGTACATGTTTCTCTCCATGTCAAGATATAACCACTTCATGTTTTAATACTTAGTTTACAAAAGATAATGGAGTTTGCCTTTGAAAACATTTTATCATGAATGATATTGTATAGCACATATAAGACAACTTTTAAAACTCTTATCATAAATAACTAAGTTATGATAACATCTTCTCAAGTTCAGAACCTATCTCATGTAACATTCATGCACCTTAGTTCTATTATATCAAGTTTTTCTTGAAAACTTCTCTAACACAAGGTCTAACAAGTTTGATCATGCACAAAGACACTATAAACACCATATCATGCTCATTTATATTTGAACTCAATCATGTATATAAACCACTAAGTTCAGAACTTATAAAACATAAGTTTCCACACGATTTGTTTTCAAAACTTAAAGTTCTTATTAAAGATCTTATACTAATTTATGTTGGACACTTCCTAACTCATAAGGAAACCTTATAACACAAGGTATACCTTTTTTACAGGTGTACATAAGTCATAAAACCAAGTTAGCAACCAACTAGCATGACAGAACTTAGCAACTGATTTTGGGGTACGGCGCAGTTGCGCTGCACCCTAGTATAAATAGGGCGCAGCTGCGCCATGCCAGAATCAGAAGCAGTAACAGACTCTGTTTTGTAGAGCCTGAAACCAAAGTTGATTCTTTCTCAAGAATTATTCTTAAACTCACTCTTAGAGGTTCTATACAGGTATTTACACTTCATTAACACTTTGATAACAAAATTCCCAATCAATTTACAAGAATCTAGTAGAATTTCCATAATTTGTAAACTTTGAAATTAAGCTTCTAAAACAAGAGTTTACCTTCTGAGGAGCTTAGTTTCCTTAGTTTCTTCCCTCATAATTAGCAAGACTCTTATTTGAACAACCAACACTCATACTCAAATTCTCAGAGTTTTAACAAACCAAACACAGCAACGTGAATTCAATAACATAGCTGCCATTTTATAGAGGGATGATGGACTGGGCATTCATTCTACACTAAGGTTGGAACCCATAGTGTAATGGAAGGAAACATTGGGTAATTAGGAGTGGTTCAACAACCCAGCACTAGCCACCTTCATAGCCAATAATCACTACTTGAAGGTTACGTAAAATAGAAGATAGGTTACTATTCATGTACTATGAGGTCACTCAATTTGGGACAAGTGAAAAAAATCTCAGCAACTTGTTATCCTAAGGCTTGGTTTGGTTCTTTAATTCCCATAATGTAATATTAAGGTACAATTGTTACCATATTAGAAATTTAAAGATAAATTTTATACTCACATCATATAATCCATATACATTAAATACACGCACTTAGAATAACACGGTTAGGTATTACTGTCTGGGTAGTCCCATAATTATTTCTACTACTCTCATAACCACTTTATAACCTTATTTAATATTAATGTTTATTTTAAACATTTAATTCCTTACTCAGTTTCTAGAGTACACAGATATTTAATCATTTATGTATTAAAAATTGCATATGACTTCAGTGCACTACTAGTACCTTATGTCATTAGTCCCAATTAAATGTCACACTTCACGTATTCTTAAGCCGTAGGTATTATATATTACTACTGCTCACAATTTCCATATTACATATAGTAATACTATTAATATTTTAATTGGACTAAATATCACTAATATTAATTGGACTAAATATCACTCAGTTGGGTACTTTCAACCCATTATCACATTTTAATGTCACCACGATTAATTAATATTAATCATTTATTTTCTTTTCGATAATCATCATGTACACTGCTACTTGATAGAATATAATATTCCATAATATTACTTAATTAACCAATACTTATTCCGGGTTAATTATTTAACTCTTATTCAAATCCATTCATGGACAACTTAATCATCATTTAAGATTTTATTATCCTTATGAGTCTTTAATACCCATTTTTTAGATTTTAAATTTCCAAAAACTGATCTTATAGACCGGCGCAGCTGCGCTGGTCATAGGCTTGAAAATGGCGCAGCTGCGCCATACCAAGTTCATAGGCAGACAAGTTCTGCATTAGCAAAAATGAAATCTATGCTTCTAAATACTTTACACATCCTCCTTAAGTGTTAACTCGTCTAACATTAATCCTCTCTTTGGTTTCACATCATCGATTACTATTTTCCTTACCGATTTAAGGATCACACTTCGAGTTTTAAAACTCTATTTCCCTCATTAGTTTAACCAACTATACATCTCCTTTACGGTTTCATACCACCAATAACACAACACTCGAATATAACACAGACATACATTCCTTTAATCTTCACTTCTCGTCGTATATCAACTTACTTAGTAATTCTCTAACCAATTTAAAGGTATATTGATTTTCTTTTCCCGTCAACAACATACACGCATACAAGTATAAACCTAGCACACATCGAGTCTTTAATAGTATTCAATATAGTATACTGAGTGGTTTCCTACAAACAACCAACAAATTAGTTTTCGTCTTGTCTATACTGTTTTCACAGTGAGTTAGATCAGTTACTAATTCGTATATACATCATCTCTCTAAAAGAATCGTTTAGCCCAGATCCTATACATCCACCATTAAAGAGTACGGTTGCACTGCCTTAGACTTGATACGTACTCGTACATATACTCAACAAATTGGTGATTATCAAAGATATTTAATGTCACCAACTTACTATTATAAAATAATTTCACATAAATTATTTAATATCAATAGATAAATTTCTACTCATCTTCTTTACTAATTCATCTCTACAATTTATAACAAATATATACTAACGATATATATTTATTAAACACAACATCACTTATGACATAGCTCATATTACCCTATGTAACACAATACTACATATCTCGTATCACATAAATATTCTTGTTAGAACACATCACATGCCTTAAGAATTTTATTTACACAATTCTTATTTTAATATTTTTTGAAAATTCGGGTTCTTACAGTAAAATTCAAGAATAATACTGTATCAAAAATGATTTGGACAGAAAAGAAATCAATTTTTGTCATGAATAGTATCCCGGGTGAATAGTACCTGCGTGAATAGTACCCCATGAATAGTACTTCGGGAATACTACCCCGTGAATAGCACCCCGATATGTAAAGATTAAAAATTATCAAAAATATTTAGAATAATATTTTCGTGAAAAGATACTAAATGAAGCACAAATCTCAAGGATATTCTACTAATTTCACGGAGTATAGCTAATACTTATCAAAACGAGTGTAGAATTCAGAATCTGAAACGAAATAATATTACTTACATACTACAGAGTATGGAAGAAAATATTATTTCTTACGAATATTGAACAAAAATAATATCCCTTACAACTGTTGAACGAAAATAATATTCATACGAATATTGAATGAAGATAATATTCCTTACGAACATTGAACGAAGATAATATTCTTTACGAATATTGAATGAAAATAATATTTCTTACGAATATTGAATGAAAATAAAATTCCTTACGAATACGAAAAATAATATCGTAAGCGAATATGAAATAAATAATATCCCTTACCTTAAAAAGAGATTACTTCTGACTGGTTTAGCGGATATATTCTTGAAGAAAACTTTCACTATTTTCTATACTCAAAGCTTCCTTAAACTCAAAAGAAATACGCTTGATATTATAGAAGAAGAATTCTCTGATTCTGATGTGATTTTCAATTCTAAACTAAGCATCCTATTTATAAGAAAATGAAAGGATACTATTTAGAAATTTTATTCACGGACTGCTCAGTAGGAAACTCACGGGCAACGAATTTGGCCGAAACTTTTTTAAAAAAAATTGATTTTACTATGCTAACATCATGCAGACACTATGCAAATACTATACAGTACTATGCAATCAAATAAAATATAATATATTCTATTTTTCATAAAAAATAAAACTTATTATAATATATATATATATATATATATATATATATATATATATATATATATATATAATAAAATTTACTCCCTCCCATGACTCTTCCCCCCACCCCCCGTAATCATATTATATATATATAAAATAAAACTGAGATAACTTTCTACCGATAATTTTAAAAATTAGATAAGTGGGGGTTCATATAATAAATAAAATTTACAACAAATACTTCATAAAAATTTCCTTTATTTATCTCAACTCACTTGGCTTCACAAAACATATTTTTAAACAATAATTATTCATCAATAATATAACTTACAATATTAACAATCAGATCATTCCCAGGAAAGAGGGGGCTTTTCGATAATGATTTCTCCCTATTGGTGCGCAATTATGTGACCAACCTCCTTTCCTCGACAGAACTTTCTAGACATTGTTAATAATGCAAATATGAATAACTTTGTTGTCTCAATTATTGATTTAATTATATAAAATATTGTGAAGATGATACTGCGATAATAATTGAATCAATAATGTGAGATACTATGCAGCTATTACTGTAGTAATAATAGAGTATAACAAAGTGACTTCTCACGTAAGCATCAAATACCGTGTGATACTATGCAACCACGCGTATTACTGTACTTTTATCACCGGGTTTTTCAACAGTTAATGGTAAAACTTTCGCCGTTATTTTTATAAAAAGATATTTCTGTCATTTTCTAACTCCGACAATAATTCCGTTATGGGGTCCACCAATGATTGTGCCGTCGTACGAATATTCCCTGATAAAACGAATATTCCCCAACCAATCGAATATTTTATAACAACTTGCTTACTTTGTAAAAATTTGTAAATATTACCCACAACTATAACATTATATCAAATTCACACCATAATATTTAAAAAAAGTATTTCAAGAAAATTAATCTTTATTCATAAATTTTGGGGTCTTACAACCTCCCCTTCTTATGAAATTTTATCCTCAAAATTAGTGTACGTACCTGGTATGTCGAAGAGGTGAGGATACCTTATTTTCATTTCAGATTCTAACTCTTGAGCTATAACCTTTGAACGTAGAATATGTTTTTTCTTATCCAAAATTTTAACAGGTATCTCCTCATACGTTAAATCTTCTACTATCTCGTCTAGTTCTAATTCAATAATGTGGTTTGGGTCGTCCGCATATTTACGTAACATCAATACGTGAAAAATGTTAAGAACACGCGACATACTTGGCGGTAACGCGAGTCTATAGGCCACAGTTCCTACTCAATCGAGGATTTCAAATATACCAATAAAATTAAGGGTTGAGATTTTCTCTCTTCGTCGATTCTTACTTCTAGAATAACGCCTTCTTGTACCTTCTTCTTCACATTCATCAGCTCTGAGTCTGTAGCTTGAGCAACTTTAACTTTATCGATTAAAGTCAGTTCTACTCGTATATTTAACATCATCACGTGGGTCCCTAGAGTTTCTAACTCTATCTCCATCATTTGTAAGTTATACGAAATGGGTCTTTATGTTAACAACGTTGCACTTGTAACTGCATACGATCTTCTACTCAACGCGTCAGCTACCACGTTTGATTTCCCATTATGGTATTGAATGATATGGTCGTAATCCTTCAACAGCTCGAGCCAACGTCTTTGGCTCATAATACGTTCGTTTTAGGTGAAAAAATATTTGAGGGTTTTGTATCGGGTTCACGATCGATACAAAATTCGATTTCACGCTCTGGGGGTAGGCCATGAAGTTCTTCGGGGAATACATCAGGAAATTTATTAATAATAGAAATATTATTCAAAACTATGACTCTCATCCAAGACTTGGATAGCAGCTCACACTGATACCTATCAACTTGCCACCATTATTCACGGCGTCCCCTATAGAAAGTCTGGCTTCGATGCATCCCACACAAGGAAGTCACAAGCGAAAGGCTTGGGGCTCTTTACTTATGGCTTGATATGACAGTGATTGACTTTAGTGATTTGGTTGCTTGAATTTACATAACAAGTTGGTTAGGAATATGAAAGCTAACAACCTTACGAAAATAATCAATTTTAGCATGATGAGTAGTTAACGAGTCGAATCCTAAAATCACATCAAATGCAAGTATTTTCAAAGAGATAAGATCGACAGGTAGCGTGAGGGTGCTGATTTAAATCAAATAAGATTTATAAACAGTGGATGTAATGAAGGTTTCTACCAACGGAGTTTCAACAGATAAGTCAAAATCTAATTTCTCATGAGTCAAGTTCAAACATTGAGCACAAGTAGGTGAAATAAAAGAATGGATAGAACCGATATCAAATAAGGTATAAACTTTACAAGAGTTTATGATTAGCTTACCCGTGATAACTTTGTTCAGTTCCTCGCTTTTTGGGAAGTTACAAAAAGCGCTTTCACTTAAACCACCGACTTTGACTTGTCCGGGACAGCCTTTAGTGTCATCATTACCGCTGGAATTGATTTTTCCTATAGGGAATATTCTATCCTCAACTGCTTCATCGTACTCTTGATCCATGATCTGAATCATTAATCTTCGATCCATATCAAATTGGGGTTAAATGCAATATATAGGGTAATTCAAAACTCGATGTTGGGTTCTCCCAATTGCTTTCCAAAAAGAGAAATACATATAATGTATTTTAGCCTTCTTAGATTGGACTTCTCTTTCCACAATATCAACGCGTCGTGCGGCTTTTACCCATGCATCCTTCATTCTCACTCGTTCAGTTGTTTCTTCTTTCAGCTGATCCTTAACATTTGAATTCTCAGATTCCAGCTTTATCATCTTATACTCTGCCAAAGAGTGCTTCTATTCAAGCATTATATATCGGGTAACGTAATCTTGAATTATTGCATCCCTTTGCTCAACGATCGCCTGCCGTTCTTCAGCCTACTCTTCTAACTCATGAATATGATTTTGCAGTTCTACATTTCGATCATAAAGTTCTCCTAATAAATTCTCCTTAGGTTCCTCTTCTTCCTCACTTTCAGCTGCTACCTCTGCGACTAGCTCGGGTGCAACTATTAATTCTTCACTCACCACATGGATATCTCTAATTTCTTCTTCGCCTGACATCCTACAATAAAGTTTAATAACTTAATTAGTACTCCCCAATAAAATCTTTGTTATAACAAAATATTATACTCCAATATTTATTCTTTAAATGAATCTACTCGATTCATCACTTAAAACTCTATATGAGTTCATCTCTTGATTTTCATATGTCATTTTCAAATACTGTCACAAAACAAGGGTTAATTGACAACCCACATATTATCCCTATACTCTGACCGACCAATTAAATAACAAATAAGTTTAGGTAGGTCATACTAGCGAAGGATTTACCCGTTTCTCCCCTACTAGTTCTAGTCTCAAATCTCAGCCAGAGATCATATCCCTAAGCTTTGATACCAACTGAGACGCCCCCAAAATAGGTATACATAACCCATTTTGAGTCGCCAAATACATGGTACAGAATACAAATACAAACTTAATTATACAACTGTCGTGTAACATAAGTTGAGAGTTTTAACATGAATATTGTCTTCTAGACAATATCCAAACTCAAATTGAGTCCTCATTACAATTATTATCACACTATTTTATAAAATAGTGAGGACTACTACAGCCACCATCTCGGCCCATCACTCCATTTCCCGATTAGTCCCGGCTACGTTCTCATTTCCTGAAGAGAACAATGAAAGCAAAAGGGTGAGCTCAACTAACCCAATAAGAAATATTATGACTAAGATAATGCAGAATAAATTATTGTTAGCCTTCAACAGTGTTAAACTGATAGAATACAATAAACAATAAGTTTAACTGCAGCAAAACAAGCAATCCATTAGAAGAGTCAAGTAGAGCATGATATCTACTATCTTCTACGATTTAAAAGTTTATCATCAATTTTAATGTTGAGACTCTGCTTAATAAATAATCCACATCACTGAATTATTCATGCACTACGGGCCAAGGATATTCATTATTATCACATCCACGAATTATCCATGCACTACGGGCCAAGAATATTCGATCGTATTATCACCAATGGTTATGATCATGCCAACAATTATCTATCAATGCACTACGGACCAATAAGGACTTTTACCACATCATTTGTAACATTACAGGTCATGATTATACCAAATAATCCCTAGTCAT
Organism: Panax notoginseng; assembly: GCA_016801055.1. Classification (NCBI taxonomy): domain Eukaryota; kingdom Viridiplantae; phylum Streptophyta; class Magnoliopsida; order Apiales; family Araliaceae; genus Panax; species Panax notoginseng. Next base: position 116,473,016 of record CM029023.1, read on the forward strand.
AATCATACGAATCAACAGTCTATCTATGCACTACGGGCCAAAGATGACTTTCATCATAATATAAGCATGAGGATGATGATAATGATATAAGAATTTAATTAAATGAAAGTAAGGATAAATTTTAAAGATTTATAATTTAATTTATCCAGAATTCAATAATGTCCAAATTGTCAACATGATACTGCTTTGTGGAGTAAAATTCAAGAATAATATTGTATCAAAAATGATTTGGACAGAAAAGAAATCAATTTTTATCATGAAAAATACCCCGGGTGAATAGTACCCGAGCGAATAGTACTACGTGAATAGTACTCCAGCATGAAAAGATTAAAAATTATTAAGAATGTTCAAAATAATATTTCCGTGAAAAGGTACTAGATGAAGCGCAAATCTCAAGGATATTCTACTAATTACACGGAGTATAGAAGCAATAATTATCAAAATGAGTGTAGAATTCGAAATCTGAAACGAAATAATATTACTTACATATTACAAAGTGTGGAAGAAAATATTATTTCATAGAAATATTGAACAAAAATAATATCCACTACAACTGTTGAACGAAAATAATATTCCTACGAATATTGAATAAAGATAATATTCCTTACGAATATTGAACGAAAATAATATTCCTTACGAATATTGAACGAAAATAAAATTCCTTTGAATACGAAAAATAATATCGTAAGCAAATATGAAATAAATATTACCCCTTACCTTATAAAGAGAGTACTTCTTACTGGTATAGCAGATATATTCTTGAAGAAAACTGTCACTATTTTCTACACTCAAAGCTTCCTTAAACTCAAGAAATATGTTCGATATTACAGAAGAAGAATTCTCAGATTCTAATGTGATTTTCAATTCTAAACTAAGCATCCTATTTATAGGAGAATGGAAGGATACTATTTAAAAATTTTATTCACGGACTGCACAGTAGGAAACTCACGGCCAACGAATTCGGCCGAAACTTTTTTTAAAAATAATTTAATTTTACTATGCAAACACTATGCAGACACTATGCAAATACTATGCAATCAAATAAAATATAATATATTCTATTTTTCATAAAATACAAAACTTATTATAATATATATATATATATATATATATATAATAATAAATCTTACTCCCTCCTGTGACTCTTCCCCCCACCCCCCACCCCCCGCCCGCCGCCCGTAGTCATATTATATATATATATATATATATATATATATATATATATATATATATATATATATATATATATATATAACAAAACTAAGATAACTTTCTACCGATAATTTAGAAAAATGGGTAAGTGGGAGGTCTATATAATAAGCAAAATTTATAATAAATACTTCATAAAAATCTCTTCTATTTATCTCAACTCACTTGGCTTCACAAAACATATTTTTAAACAATAATTATTCATCAATAATATAACTTGTAATATTAACAACCAGATCATTCCCAGAAAATAGGGGGCTTTCCAATAAGGATTTCTCCCTATTGGCGCGCAATTAGGTGACCAAACCCCTTTCCTCGATAGAATTTTCTAGACATTGTCAATAATGCAAATATGAATAATTTTGTCGTCTAAATTATTGATTTAATAATATAAATTATTGTGCAGATGATACTGTGACAATAATGTGAGATACTATGCAGTAATTACTGTAGCAATAATTGAGTATAACTGAGTGACTTTTCACGTAAGCATCAAATACCGTGTGCTACTATGCAACCACGCGTATTACTGTACTTTTATTACCGGGTATTTCAACAGTTAACGGTAAAACTTTCGCCGTTATTTTTATAAAAAAGACATTTTTGTCGTTTTCTAACTCTGACAATAATTCTGTTGTGGGGTCCACCAATGATTGTGCCGTCGTACGAATATTTCCTGATAAAACGAATATTCCCCGACCAATCGAATATTTTATAAGAACTTGCTTACTTTGCAAATATTTGTAAATATTACCCTCAACTATAACATTATATCAAATTCACATCATAATATTTAAAAAAAGTATTTCGAGAAAATTAATCTTTATTCATAAAAAATGGGGTCTTACAGGAAGGCTCTATTTATAGACCCGATCAGCTGCAGTCTACCTACGGCAGCCGCATGTAGAGTTACGGCTGGGCCTGGTGGGCCCTGCTGTCTTGAAGTACTGCACTCCGATCAATGCCCAGTCTGCTTGAACCTTCATAACTTGCAATCCGGGAATCCGATTGAGGCGTGACATACCTTTTCGAAAAGATATTTGCGAGAGCTAAGCAATGACATTGGGCTTGACCTTTTTCGAATTCGAAAAGATGGGTCCATGACCAGATCTTCAAATCTTTGCAGTCAGTCCGTTGAGCTGTTTGGAGCAGTTTTGAGTCGGGATTGTTGTGATGGTTCTTTGTGAGCCTATCCTCAATCGGATGATCAGTATAAAAGTAGTATGCATACAAGCCAATCATGTATAATGATAAAGCATATACTTTGTAATCAATCTTATTTATTTATTAATAAAAGAATTATTTATTAAAGGCATTTATTATCAACATGGTGTTGTTTTAATAATATGTGATAAACTCATAGTTTTAAGCAATGCTTTTAGAATCATGATGAGATCATGCTAATGAGATCTAAATTCTTTGATAGCTTAAAACTAAAATGTTCTCAATCGATGGATTACTAAAAAGGGAATTAGTGAATCCGGATAGATTGATACATACGTTGCTTGCTTATTGGATGAGAATGATTGATCTCATAATCATTTGTGTGGAGATACTAATGCAAGTATGTAGGTGCTTATTGGAGAATAAGTTCACTGAATGTGACTCGCTAAGGAATACCTAATGGAGTTTTACTTGTCTGTCAATAGGAATTCATGTAGTGATAGTAGTACAAATAATCCTTAGACTTGAGATCATCATAGTATCTTGTATATAATGATTTACACTTTGACTTATTCCTTAAGACCCTTAGGGTATATCAAAGGGTATGCTTAGGTATAATAAGTTATATATGGAGATAATGAATTATCAATAAAGAATCAACCACTTCTAGTAAAAGAAGTGCAATGTCCTATGTGATTCGATAAATGACAACCCAGGAATCCTTGGCTAAGGTGGAATGAAATTAAAAAGTAGTTTCTAATTTGCATTCATTAGGAGTTGTGCATTTGGGAATCGAAATACATATAATTAAATAAAATAAGACTTGATAGTAATTCCATGTCTTATATTTAATTGGGATATTGTATGGTGGAATGATTGAATTGTACAGTAACTATTAACTCAAAAGTTCTTTTATGATTAATGTTGAAATCTATATTATCTAGAAAGTCGTAGATCGCTAGGGAGGCTTATCCCTATTGTAGAATAAATATTATTTATTTAAATAAATTAATCGTTTATTTTATTTATTTAAATAAGATTAGAATTGTTCTAATTGATTTATTCACAGTCGATTTAATATGGAGAACCTAAAGGGTCACATCATAAAAGAAAAAATAATTATTTAAGAAGTTAATGGCATAATCATAATAATATGTTAAGTATATTTAATTTAATCTATGGTGATAGAATAAATTAAATAGCTTAATATTTATTATTTAATATTTTAGAAATATTAAATATAAATTAATAAGAGGAGTCTTATTAATATTATTACAATTATTATCATTTTAATTTTTAAAAGAGTTTAAGAATTAATTTAATATAAGTACTCTCAATTATTCCTAATAGGATTAGGAGGGAAAATTAGTTAAAGGAGTTTAATTAATTATCCCTAATAAGATTAGGGAGCCCATTTAATTAAAAAGATTTAATTAAATAAATAATACCTTATTTTAATTAAATAGGGTTACCTGATATCTTTATAAGATGAGTCTTATATCAGATATCACGTACGTGATTCTAATTGTTGGAGAGTACGCCCCATTTTCTACAGAGCTAGAAAAAACTAGGGTTTGAGCCAATACACCATTCTTCTTGAAAATTCTTCTTCTTTGGTGGATCACCTCTAGAGGTTATTGTTGGTCGATTTCGCAATCAATGAATACATGCAAGTATACACGGTCAACAAGTAATAGAGTGATAAGATAGAGTGTCGATCCCACAGAGAATTCTAATCAATAAATTCCAACTATTAGTACTATATCAATCCAATTTTATTTAAATAACTATAAATTGAGATTTTCTGAAATAATTAAACTAAATTAAACAATTAAAGAAAGATTACTCAAAAATAAAGCAAATAAATAAAACAAAGATTTGAACGAACGAATTCAGATAAATAAGGATTAAGACTTCAATATCTCCAATTATGAACTATAAACCAATTATCCCAATTATTACGCCTACTGAATTGTTAACAGGAATTCTCAAATGCCAAAAGTCATTTTTCAAGTGATCAATTGACTTCTATTTAATTCAGATTAATCTTGCTATATTCCTATGTAAAACAATTGAATTAAACTCCTTCAATCCCAATTCCTTATGTGTTACATGCGGTGAACAGATATTTCCATTCAATTCGCAAACCTAATTATTCACTATAGAAATAACTAAGTCACATGTTATCATGCCCAGTTCTAACCCTAGAATTCCTTTCTCAATTCCTTCTAGAGTAACAAGGTAATTACTGGCCAAATAATTAATCAATAAATACAAGGCAAGATAAACAACTCACTTTGACATAAATAATTGGAATAAATTGAACAACTAATTAATAGCCATAAAAGGTTCAATTGAAATCTTAATTAAAGAAATTAGTTCATAGCAGAAATTAAAACCAACAATCTTTTGCAAAACATCCTTAAGGAATTACACAAATTGAAAATAAGGAGAAGGAGAAAACTCTAGAGCCAATCCTTCAATCTTCAAGTAATCCCTTTCTTAGTCTTCCAATTGTGGTTGATAAGTCCCCTACTTCAAGGAAAATAACCCTTATATACTTCTCATCTTGTACCACAATCCTTTTCCAAATCAACTTGTCAAAATAACCTTCCCTTTAGCAAGTCAAACGGATAGTCAAATGCGCAACTTGGTCAACAAACATCACGGTCCAGCACCCCGGCGCTGGAGAAAGAACTAGACAGAGCGCCCCGGCGATGTACTTCAAATTAATTACAGAAATGCCATTGAACCACTAAAACTCCCAAATTGCCCCTGCAGCTCAAATCTGCAAAATAACAACTAAACACATTAAAAATGCTTCTAAATGACTTGAGAATACAATAATTTAAGCCCATGCATATCCAATTCATGGGTATATTACCCAATCATCAAATACCCCCAAACTTAACCCATTACTTTTCCTCAAGCAACAAAACACAAAACAACACGAAAAATCAAACCAAACTACAAATACACCTAAAACTATCTATATGATCGTAATTCCAACAATTAAATAGCACACATATATCCATAGGCCTCAGAAAAATCACAAAAATATGCCAATATATCATGTTATTGTCGTTCAATAATATCCCACCAATCAATGAATCTAAATCTGTTATTACTGATATTGTGAGTGTGTGTTCAACAACCATGCTAACCAATGAAAAGCAAAATATGAAAGACAATAAATTTCTTATTAGGCATCATACAGTTTAAACTCGAAAACTCATCAAATAAACTTGATTCGGCTGAAATCAAACAACTACCAAAATTCAAGGGTCAAAATGGAATACTTATGCTCTTCTTCTTTTTTCTACTAACGGGGGCTTTTTGCACTTTTCCCGCTTTATTATTACTTTTTTTGTCATGACTAAGCATTGTCTTATTTCCTTAGGCTTTCCAGTGTTACCTTAACGAGCTTTTGACCAACGACTCCCAAGCCATTAAGACCTTAGGGCGCTAGGTGTAGAGACAATCCCCTCGGGCTTACTTACTCAAGTAACAAAGGCCACAAAACTAGATAAGCATGCCACGGTTTTTTTTAAGCTTATATATTCCAAATATTTTTGCCCCAAACTTAAGTTTATGTCTAAATTTAGTCTTCACTAGCTATTCAAATTGTTCCTTCATTTCACTAGCATTCATCCTTTAGAAGTCTATTATCTATCCATTTAAACTACCATAACCAACATGGTCATTTTTTAAAATGTGCTATCCTAATAATATCAGTGTCAAACAGATAAAGATTTAAATCATGTCAAGAAAATCATATCACTAGCTTAACAATTCGTACTAGACTTATTCATGCAAGTTTACTTTCATCATTGGCCCCAAACATACGTACTATCAAAAGCTGGAATTAACATGCAATCCTAAATGAAATATTTAACTAACAATAACAATCCAAATCCAAAAACTATTAACAAACTACGACTGCAAATAACAATTAACTACCCCCAAACTTATCTAGAACAATATCCTCATGCGAAAAATAAAACAAAAAAAAACAGAGGACTTACCTGACGAGCTTATGCCTCGGGTGGAGCATCATCATCGTCGCTCATCTCTAGATCGGAAGGGGGAAACACAGGCAGAATAAGAGCTGTAGGGAACTGGCTAAGATTAACGCCCGGGTACAGTTGGGCGTTCATGGCATTCTGGGCTACAAACTGGTCAACCAAGTACTTGTAGATAACATCCTGGCGTTCAGACGGGAAGATGTTCTGGGCTTCAAGATTGTAAAACCATCCATCAATTTCACGTCGAACCGCTTCAGGAACCACACCACGGTGAGCTGCAGAGGAAGGACCATAAGTAGGTGGAGCCTGAGGTGGTGGAGCTTGTGAAGCTTCAACTTGAGGAATTATAAAACCCAATCCCCTAGGGTGGTTCTCCCTACCCATCCACACTTTATACATGCGTATCAACTTATGGTCCAAAACTGGCATAGGTGTTTGAATCATCTCATCTGATTTCCATATGACCCCAAACATAGCACACAAAACACAGATGAGAGATGGATGGGGTAACCCTCCTGTGGTCCCTCCTCGTGACGCTCAGAGAATAGACTGCTGAATAAGGTGGCCTAAATTAATTTTCAAGTCTTGAATTATCGAATATAGTAGCACAACCCTCTCCTTGGTGACATGGCTCACATGTGTACATGGCATGAGTTTGGCGCATATAAAGGCATACAATGCCTTCCCATATAAACTGAGGTGAGAAAGAGGGAAGGTCATGCTGCCACGTTCATGTAATGGCCACGTGGTGCCTGGTTGACAAAGTTCTCAGATTATTTTCTCATAGTCTGGACCTTGGCTCACAAGATTGGCATACTCGTCGTTGAGTCCCTCTAATGGCAGTTGATGGCAACCATTAATGTCATCTTCGCCAATTTCAACAGTTTTTCCCCTCACAAACACCCCATAGTGGTAATGTTCGGGGACGTTGGCGTAGAACTCTTTTACAACTGCAATCACGGCTGGATCGGGCTGTTCGGTGAGTGTGAACCAATTCCTCTCAGCTATCATGACCGCTATGTCATCGTCTTTGGATTGATCGAGTCGTAAACTTCGTTCGGGGATGAGAGAGCGGGTAGCCATCTTGTTGTATCGTGCATGTGCCTCGGCGCTGACAAACCTTCGATTATCAAATTTGGGTGGAGCCGAGGCGGAATCAGAACCTTCGCCACGTTGACGCTTCGATGCCATTTAGACAATTCTGCACGAAATCACATACATCTGAATTAGACTTGAGTATAATGCGAATATGGATATACATAACCTTAACACTACCCCCAAACTTTGAAATGACTTCATCTTATGTGCAATGATTGGGGGTGTGGGGAAATATAAAGTAGTATGGGAGCACAAAAGTGATCAAGTATGTGTATTCTTCATTTAATGAATAATATTGAGTAAAGCCTCGCACGTTATGCTCAAGAGAGAGGACATGTAAGCAATATTACTCCTTGTATGCATCAATATAGTTTTCACCCCCCACCATTGATATATATGTGTCATAGGGCATCTATGGTATTGGGGTGACAAAATGGCAAGTGAATTTAGTGTCAGAGTAGGGTGATATGTGTGAATTTAAACATGATCTATGAGTCAGACAACATATCAAACACCTTGTGGGCAATTCATATAGTGCTTTGGAGCATAATTAGTTTCCTATCAATTCAACCCCCTAATATTCAATCACCACATATGCATGATATCCCAACCAAAGTAGTGCACAATCAAATGTGATTCACATGCAGGGAATATGAGAGAATTAAAATCAAAGAGGATGAAAATCTGCAATTTAGATGTAGATAATGTGAATCAAGATGTAACTTCCCTTACCCATTTCCTACGCATTGAAATCCTAAGTATACAAGAGAGGGAATATAACAATTACTCAAAGAAATTGGAATGCATACCTCAAAGGTTATAGGAGAAAACAAAATCAAGCATGATGAACTTCAAGTGTAACACGATGTTGTTATTAATCAAGACGTGCAGCGTATTTAACTTGAAGGGATGAATGGCGGTTACACACAACAAGTATGATAATGGTTCAGTGTATGCACGTGGGAGCAGTTGGAATAAAATGGGGAAGTTGTAGAGTTTAAATCAAAGTAGGAATATAAAACCTGACCCTAGCGCCGGGGCACTGTGTTTAACCTTGATTACAGCACCAGGGCACTTCTATACAGTGTCTGATACCGAGGGCTAGCGTCGGGGCGCTGAAAAAGACTTGTTGTATAGCGCCGGGGCGCTGGTCTGCAGAATCGTGTAATCACTCCTAGCGTCGGGGCACTATGTTTGTATGTGGAATGAGCGTCGGGGCGCTGGTGCTGGTGAGCAGATACTAACATTGCACGTCGGGGCGCTAGGAGGGAGAGATATTCTAGTGTCGGGGCGCTGACTCTAATATCTTGCTCAATTTTCCAACTAACACTAGAGCCCATGCCTACCTATTAGTCCATAAACACGTACCACATGGTCATTATTGTGATATTAACTCTTCTATTGTTAAATTAAATGAATTTAAATACTGAAAAGAGAAAATGGTAAAATAACATAATAAAATCAAATTATTGGGGTTTCCTCCCCATAGCGCTTGGTTTTAAGTCGTCAGCCAGACTTTTATGTGTGCTCAATTTACCACCGGTTCGGAGAGGTACATGACCGTTGATTAACGTTCGATGGGTCCACTCCAGTAATGTTTAAGTCATTAACTGTTCACCTTAAATTTATGTTTTAAATTCGATTCCTCGACTTCAATGTTTCCATGTGGCGCGACAGATATAATCGTGAACGGTCCCGACCAACGAGATTTCAGTTTCCCAGGAAATAAACGCAATCGTGAGTTGAAGAGTAATACTCGTTGGCCCGGTTCAAATGTCCGATCAAGAATTTTCTTATCGTGCCAGGCTTTGACTTTTTCCTTTTATAATTTTGCGTTCTCATAGGCATTGAACCGAAATTTGTCCATCTCATTTAATTGCAGTAACCTTTTCTTACCCGCTGCTTATAGATCAAAGTTAAGTTTCCATATTGCCCAGTGTGCACTGTGTTTTAGCTCGACCGGGAGGTGACATGCCTTTCCGTAGACCATTCGATAAGGTGACATGCCGATCGGATTTTTATATGATGTTCGATATGCCCATAGGGCATCGTCAAGACGCATTAACCAATCTTTTCTTGACGGATTGACCACCTTTTCTAGAATTTGCTTTACCTCCCTATTCGAGACTTCTGCTTGACCATTCGTTTGGGGATGATATGCAGCTGCAATTTTATGACGAACCCCATATTTTATAAGCAATTTTGTGAACTACTTATTACAGAAATGAGTTCCCTCATCACTTATTATTGCCCTCGGCGTCCTAAATCGTGTGAAGATATTTTTCTTTAAGAATCGGAGAACAACGTTGGCATCATTTGTGGGTAAAGCTGCGGCTTCTACCTATTTGGAAACATAATCGACCGCCAACAGAATGTACTGATTAGTGAAGGATGATGGGAAAGGTCCCATAAAATCAATTCCCCACACGTCGAATAGTTCAACCTCCAAAATTATGTTGAGTGGCATTTCATTGCACTTGGAGATATTGCCTACGCGTTGGCACCGATCACACTTTAGCACATAGAGGCAAGCATCCTTGAATAGAGAAGGCCAGAAAAATCATGATTGTAACACTTTGGCCGCTGTTCGATCACCGGAATAATGACCTCCGTAAACTGATGAGTGGCAATGTCCTAATATGTTGTCCATCTCTTCATGCGGCACACAACGTCTAATCATTTGATCCGCATAAGCCTTAAACAGAAATGGTTCATCCTAATAGTGTTGCTTAACATCGTGGAGAAACTTCTTATGTTGCTGTGAGTTCAAATCCGGTGGTAACACCTTAGCAACCACGTAATTTACGTAATCTGCATACCATGGCAATATTGTTGTTACTCGGAGAAGCTGTTCGTCCAGAAATTTCTCATTGATCATGACGTTGTCTTTTTGCTGGTCTTTTGCATTTTCCAACCGGGAGAGATGATCCGCCACTTGATTTTTGGTACCTTTTTTATCCCGGATCTCCAAATCAAATTCTTGTAGCAACAATACCCACAGTATTAACCGCAGTTTAGCATCCTTCTTCTCAATTAGATAGTTAATGGCAGAATGATCAGTGTAGACAATTACCTTGGTCCCAATGAGATATGCTCTAAATTTGTCAAAGGCAAACACGACAGCAAGTAATTCTTTTTTGGTGGTTGTGTAGTTCGACTGAGCATCTATCAACGTCTTGCTGGAGTAGTAGATTGTGTGAAAATTCTTGTCGTGGCGTTGTCCCAACACTGGTCCAACTACGTAGTCACTGGCGTCGCACAACCAACTTTCCCAGTGTTTTTAGAGGGTTAGACCTAGTCATGGGCCACTGATAATTGTTGTTGGCCATCGTCTCTAACAGCTGGTATGCCTCATCAAAATTTTTAGACATGATCGCTCCACCTGTTGCTGCAACAATACTGGCTCTTGTGGACGCGTGCAAACCATCACAAAATATTCCCAACTTCATCCACTGCGGAATTCCGTAATGTGGGCACTTACAGAGCATATCCTTAAATCTTTCCCAGGCCTCATATAACGATTCTGAGTCGAACTGTGCAAAGGTGTGAATATCGTTCCGTAGTTTTACCGACTTCGCTGGTGGGAAAAACTTAGCTAGAAATTTTTGAGCTAAGTCGTCCCACGTTGTGATTGAGCCAGGAGGCAAAGAATGTAGCCAACTTCGCGCTTTATCTTTTAATGTAAACGGAAACATCCTCAACCTTATAGCATCCTCCGACACATTATTAAACTTGAAGGTGTCGCAAACTTTCAAGAAACTCAAGATGTGCTCATTAGGATCATCTATCGAACTACCCCCAAACTGGCATGTATTCTGAAGCTCTGAATTGTTCCCGATTTTATCTCGAAACTATTCGCATTGATTGTCGGCCTCCTAATACTCGACTGTATATCTGTGACATTCGGCATGGCATAATCCCTAAGTGATTTATGTTCTTCCCCTGCCATGTTCATGGGTATTTCCTGTTCTGCCAGTTTTTCTTCCTCAAGTGACACTGCACTAGTCAACTGCAATTTTCGGAACTTCCTTTCGATGTCGTCTATATAAGGAAAAAGTTCCTTTTTAGCCCTTGATCTAGTGTGCATACACTCGAAAAGAATTCCTGTAAATACAAGAAGAAAAATAAATACCGTTTAAATTAAGACTGAATTGATCATAACTAATATGGAATTAATATTAATTAAGAAGTCCCCGGCAACGGCGCCAAAAACTTGTTGGTCGATTTCGCAATCAATGAATACGTGCAAGTATACACGGTCAACAAGTAACAGAGTGATAAGATAGAGTGTCGATCCTACAGAGAATTCTAATCAATAAATTCCAACTATTAGTACTATATCAATCCAATTTTATTTAAACAACTATAAATTGTGATTTTTTGAAATAATTAAACTAAATTAAACAATTAAAGAAAGATTACTAAAAAATAAAGCAAATAAATAAAACTAAGATTTGAACGAACGAATTCAGATAAATAAGGATTAAGACTTCAATATCCCCAATTATGAACTATAAACCAATTATCCCAATTATTACGCCTACTGAATTGTTAACAAGAATTCTCAAATGCCAAAAGTCCTTTTCCAAGTGATCAATTGACTTCTATTTAATCCAGATTAATCTTGCTATATTACTACGCAAACCAATTGAATTAAACTCCTTCAATCCCAATTCCTTATGTGTTACATGCGGTGAACAGATATTTCCATTCAAATCACAAACCTAATTATTCACTATGCAAATAACTAAGTCACATGTTATCATACCCAGTTCTAACCCTAGAATTCCTTTCTCAATTCCTTCTATAGTAACAAGGTAATTACTGGCCAAATAATTAATCAATAAATATAAGGCAAGATAAACAACTCACTTTAACATAAATAATTGGAATAAATTGAACAACTAATTAATAGCCATAAAAGGTTCAATTGAAATCTTAATTAAAGAAATTAGTTCATAGCAGAAATTAAAACCAACAATCTTTTACAAAACATCCTTAAGGAATTACACAAATTGAAATTAAGGAGAAGGAGAAAACTCTAGAGCCAATCCTTCAATCTTCAAGTAATCCCTTGCTTAGTCTTCCAATTGTGGTTGATAAGTCCCCTGTTTCAATGAAAATAATCCTTATATACTTCTCATCTTGTACCACAATCCTTTTCCAAATCAACTTGTCAAAATAACCTTCCCTTTAGCAAGTCAAATGGATAGTCAAACGCGCAACTTGGTCAACAAACATCACGGTCCAGCGCCCCGACGTTGAAGAAAGAACTAGATAGAGCGCCCCGGCGCTATACTTCAAATTAATTATAGAAATGCCATTGAACCACTAAAACTCCCAAATTGCCCCTGCAGCTCCCAAATCTGCAAAATAATAACTAAACACAGTAAAAATGCTTCTAAATGACTTGAGAATACAATAATTTAAGCCCATGCATATCCAATTCATGGGTATATTACCCAATCATCAGTCATACACTAGGGTGGCTTACATTGATCAAAGGAAGGAATCTACCCGGAGATTCAAGGAGATTGCGGAGAAGTAGGAGGTGAACTCGTACCCGTGGAAGTTCGTATCTACAAGGGTATGATTTCATAACTTTTTGTTCTTCATTTTAATTAATAATATGCATAAAGAATGATCCGGGTAATTTTAAAATCTGATTTTATTTTGCTTCCGCTATTTTTGCAATTTGATTGCTACTTTGATTTTCACAAAACCTAACAGTGGTATCAAGAGCCAAACTTTATGCAAATTATTAATTGTTTTGATTTCATATATGTATGGGTATGTATTTTGAATAATTTATTGGGCATAATTTGTTGTATAAAATTATTATTTTATGAAAAAAGAAAAAAAAATTATCTTTGCTGAAAACTGTTTTCGAAAAACGTTTATTTTAATTGTGTCCGTGGGTGACTTTGGTTTTCAAAAATTGATCCTGTAATTCGCGAATCCTTTAATACTTCTTGATGTGCCACCAAATAATATATATATATATATATATATTAATAAAGTAGTTTTAATAAAGTAGTGTTATTTAAGGAAGAATGATATTTAAGAGGAATGCTATTGATCTTTGCTCCTTGCTCCTTAAGGTTATATTATTATTATTATTATTATTATTATTATTATTATTATTATTATTATTATTATTATTATTATTATTATTATTATTATTATTTCTAACCATACGGAACATGAATCAGTTAAGGGAGTATGATGCAGGTTCGCGAAATCATTTTTTTTTTTGAAAAACGGTATTTTTTAATAATTTTATAATTAAAATAAAGAGTTTATTTTAATCTTGAAATTGAATTTCATGCAATATAAATTTGCCCATTAAATGATATTCATATATATGTGGAATGATTTTATTTATTGATACATATGATAATATGTATGATAATAAATAGGATTGATTATGGACTATTGACCAATGTTATTGGATTTATTTTGGTTGGATGTTTGAATGAATGAGTTTTATTAAATGGGGTCTGCGTATCTCGTCTTTTCTAGTTTTCTTCTTGATGTAATTTCTATCTCTCTCTTATGTACTTCCGCTTGACTGCTGATCAAGGTTTCTATTTAAATTAAATAGTTTAATTATATAGGATTAGTTAGAATTTTTTCGAAGAACCGGAGATTAAGGAGCTATGAGCGCTTGAAGACACGTTTGTAATGGAGCCTGGGTTTAAATGTAATATTTATATTTAAATATTTATTCTTGCACCCTAAGGTTTGACCTTTTGGTTCACTTGGTGGCTCTAGTGAACTAAACTAGAATAAAAGTCCATAATCAATCCGGGTAGAATATAGTATTCTATATGTGCATGCTAGTATTATATATATATATATATATATATATATATATATATATATATATATATATATATGCAAACATGCTTCGCATGTTTAATAATATGACGCGTATTTTATATATATGTGCATGCGCGCTAAACAAGATGAGACTAAATAGTAACAAATCCCTCAAAGTTTTTATATATTAAGTCTTAAGCGTTCAAAGATATTTAGAATATCGAACGTCGCCTTCTAGCATGATAAAATTAATAGAGTATTAAATATTTAATATGAATTTGTTGTATCACCACAAGGCAAGTATTAAGTATTTAAGATGTTAATTTATCACATTTGATGCTTATAAAGAAAATTAAACAATATTGTTTTGTTGTGTCACCACAAGGACACTATTTTTCTTTTTTAAATATATGAAAAGGCTAGGTTGGACTTAACTTAGATAATTTTGATTCGGATGTGCCACCGCTTGATCAAAATAATCTAAGAGGCAAAACATAAGGAGTTACATGATGATGTAATTGACAAGGAGTTGTCTACCTATTTATTTATATATAGTTTGTTGTGTCACCACAAGGCTATATATATTTGAAATGTGATCCTTATTCTCACTAGCAAATCTTTAATTAGATATTGTCGAACTATATTGATGAGAGTAATATAGTTTGAAGAAAATAGTGGGAGATACCAATATAAAATAAAACCTAATTTATTTTGGTAATTAATTAAATGAATATTTGCTAAAATATTGTCTTTTTACATGCAGAATTTTGAAAATGTCACATTCACTAATTTCACTGCGTAGCATACTTGATGCTAACAAACTGACCGAACCGAATTACACGGACTGGTTAAGGAATCTAAGAATTGTTCTTACTGCTGAAAAGATTTCTTATGTCCTAAATTCGCCCGTACCTGTAAAAGTTGCAGAGACAGTCTTTAAGGAAGAGATTGCTACTTTTAAACAGTGGCAAGATGATGCTTATGTGGCTCAATGCATCATGCTCGCATCCATGAGTAACAAGCTTCAGCGTCAGCATGAAACCATGGATGCTCCTACTATGCTACTGCACCTGCAAGAGCTGTATGGTGAGCAAAGTAGGACTGCTAGATATGAAATATCTAAGGAGCTCTTCCGATCTCGGATGACCGAGGGTACTACTGTTGAGACTCATGTCTTAAAGATGATCAATCTGATTGAACGTCTTGGACAGCTTGGGTTCGTCATAGATGGAGAGTTGAGTCAAGATTTGATCTTGCAGTCACTCCCTGACACCTTCTCACAATTTGTTGTGAATTTTCACATGAATAAGTTGGACATCAGCTTTCCTGAGTTACTTAACATGTTGAAAACTGCTAAAGCTCACTTCCCATCCAAGAAGAACCATGTCTTACTGGTGGATGATTCTTCCAAGAAAAGGAAGAGGCCCAAGGTATCTTCTGAAAAGAAGAAATCCAAGCAGGCTAAGAGAAAGGCGAAAGTGAAAGATCAAAAGAAACCTGATCCAGCTAGCAAAGGAGTTTGCTTCCATTGCAACAAGCCGGGTCACTGGAAGAGGAACTGCAAGGATTATCTTGCGGAACAAAAGCAGAAGAAGCTTGTAGAAGCTTCGAATCTATGACAACCCAAAAATTTAGAAAATCTTAAATGATTAAATTAAAGGTTAAAGTTTAAAACCTAGAGTGAAAATAAATAATTTATTTAAAAATTTTAAGAAAAAAATCTAAGGAAATGGTACGTTGAAATGACTCAACGAGAAGGTTACGAGAAAGAATAAGATCTAAACCGATTAAGAATGATTTGGTATTGTGATTTTGGGGACAGAATCCTTATTATGGGGAAAGAATGTGATAACCCAAATTTTTGGGTAATAATAAAATAAGATTTAAATAAATAAAATTCTTATTAGATAATATGTTGTATGATATTATATTGCATAAGTGGGTATGAGTTATTCAATATGTGATGCTTATGCTTAATAAATATATTGGTATTATATATTTATTATATGTAAATAAATTGTAGGGACAATTTATTAAAGGAAATGAGATGGGTATAATTAAAATAATTATAATATTAAATTGTTTTAATGTGGTGAATTTGTAGCATTAAATATATAATTAATGTATAACCACCCTTTTATTGAAAAAATCGTGTATTACATTATTGGATGTAATGTATATATGTTTTTAATGTTGTAAGTATATTATTATATTTATTACAGTTAAATTGTTGAAAACAATTTATAGAAGGGAAAAGAAAGTAATTAGTATACAAGAATTATTCTATACTTTAAATAAATGATATTAAAATAAATTCTAGAGTTGAATTATTTAATAAAGAAAAGATATTATTTTAATTATAATATCTTATTTACTGAATAAATTTCCATTTATAAGGTAAATATATTAAGTTATACTTACTATATATAAATAAATTGATATAAACAATTTATAAGGTGAGAGAATAAATTTATTATTTATTTTCTATATATGATGTGAGTACATGTGCATTATAAAGAATATTTGCAAGGTAATAAATACAAATATATATTTATTATACGTAGGGAAATAAAATTGTTGGGAAAATTATGCGAGTTATGAAAACCTTAGGGGTGAAAACCTAATATTTGAAACTTAAGAAAATATCTTAAGGAATATGCTAAGGAATAAAGAATATTCTGAGAATATGCTAAGAATATGTCAGGGGATGATTTGCAAGCTCTTAAAGACGAGGGGGAAGACTAGAGAAGACTTAAGTTGGGTGACCAACTTATAAAAAATTGAAAATAGCTTTTATATAAGTAAAATCAAAATTTACCTATTTTTATTTTTAGCCAAATTGGTTAAGTTTAGAGAAAGAAAGAGAAAAGAGAAAAGAGAAAAGAGAAAAGAGAAAAGAGAAAAGAGAAAAGAGAAGGTGGCTTAGTTTAAGTAAGTAATTAGAATGACTCAGCTAAGTATAACATGAGTTGTCCATGTATATGAGCACTATCAGTCCTCATGCTCTGCTCTATTCCATCTCTTTGATCGCTTAAAAAAAATTAATTATTACCAAGCTAAGATAGATTCCTTCTTTTTTCCTTTTGGTTTCAGAACTGTGTACTTCAAAGCTTGTGTCAAAATCTTCTTAGGCTCCAATGTAATCATCAAATTAAGCGAGTAAATCAAATTGAAGGGACAGAAGTAGAATCAATTGATCTTTAAAGGAGGATTTCAGGGCTTTGACATCAAGGAATTTGAATTAAAAAGTAAATAAGGAGGTAAGTTATGAGATTATTTTACAATTTCAGTAATGGAATATGTATATATGCAAATATGAGCTAAAATAATGTTAAATGAAAAATTGAACTGTGATAAGTAATTGTTGTTGTTATATGAATTAGAAAAAAGAAAGGGGATTAGTAATTGTTGAGCAAAGAATTAAGGTAGGAGGATTTCCATGGTGAAATCCTAGCCAAACCATAAACAAATGGCTATGAAAATCTAAAAATTAAGATATGCACACTAACTATTTGATAAAATGCCCAAATAAGGTTTCCAAGCTTAAAAACGAATAATTACCTAAAGCTTGGAACTAGAAGACATTTGAATAGGTGGTATGAGGTTTCCTAAGTCCATTAGTGTAACCAAAACAAGTTTGAAAAGCAATGGAATGAAATTAAATCAAATGAAATTTCCTTTAAAAGGGTACGAACACTAAGTTTTGAGATTTTAATTAAGTGTCTTAATAATGTTGTTAGAGACCAAACTTGGATGAAAAATGTACCTTATAACAAGGTCTCAGAGTTGGAACAAATTTCAAGTCATTTGACCTTGTATAGAAAAAGTTACGCTAACCGTTAGGAGGCATGAAGAAACAAAATTCGAAAAGTTAGTGGACTGCTGACCTTAAAAGAAAAAATCGGGGATAGCTAGATTGTTCAAAAAATTTTGGGCTTTTGGTATGTTATAATACACTGAATAAGATTTTTATAGACTCCGAAACGGACAAATTCTGACTTCGGAGCAAAGAGTTATGATCATTCAAAGTAGTCGTGTCAAAATTGTCTAACCAACTCAGGGCAGTCACCTTGAACGAATTTTCTGGAATTCTGTGTTTAGAATTTGGAAAAGGTCAAAGAATAAAAGTTGTATTCCCGGAAGTTAGGTTTCTGTGGGCTTAAGAATCGCTCAAAAATATTTTGAAATGAAAAAGTTATGACTGTTTTAGCGAGAGAGGGTACAACTGGGAAGAAATTAAAACTGTTATGAACGTATACTTTTGACGTATTGTTTGGGCTGCCTAATGAACCTGAATTGGGTGACTCGTATTTTCTAAAAATAGTCTCATATACCAAGTATGTCATATTCGAAAATTAACACAATCCGATATATGAGCTAAAAGTAATTAAACCACAAAATGGGTATGTTGGGAACAAGGCAGTTGCCCACGGCAGCAGCAGTGGCTATGTTGGGTGATGACGGGGGGCTCTCTTGGCTCTCAGTCAACCCATTTGAGCTAATCAAATTTCTCAGCTAATGTGTCTCAATATTTGGTGAATGTATCAT
This sequence comes from Panax notoginseng, assembly GCA_016801055.1. NCBI lineage: Eukaryota > Viridiplantae > Streptophyta > Magnoliopsida > Apiales > Araliaceae > Panax > Panax notoginseng. Next base: position 116,491,882 of record CM029023.1, read on the forward strand.
CTATGGTAGCTTCAAAACCCAGATCAAACAAATTAAGAATGTGGGAATAAAAGTGTAGCAAAGCACGGATCAAAGGAAAGAGTTGCTGCCCAGCAGCAGAAGCATGTAGTAGTTTTGGGTTGCCCAAATTATGGCTTCATGTTTAGTTTCTTAATGTACTGAAAAGATTTGCTTATAAATTTCTAGAGTAAGCAATTACAAGAGTTATAATATATTCAAATTTAACATAATTGAATTAGTAAAAATTAAGAAATGAAAATTTCGCAAGGTGGGGAGCAAGGGTTGCTGCCTAATGGCAGCAGTAGGTAGCAGGGGAGACCTGCTAGAGCAGTTTTGGGCCAGCCATTTTTAGATTTATGGCAAAGTTCAAAAGTTTACCCATAAGGCTTAATTTATAACTCCTAAATAAACAAGTGTGTAGAATATTCAGCAAATCTATAATTCAATTAAATGGGTTATGTAAAAGATAAGTAAATTTGTAATAAGGTCCATAGTAAGCTTAAGGGTTGTTAGGCTATGCTTGGGGCCGCGAGGCCAAGTGAGGCCACACCAAGCTCGGCTGAACCCCACAGGGCCAAGCAAAGCTTGGCTGCCGACATGGCTGGTCAATAAAGGACTGTTAAACCAAACTAGGCCATGCTATTGGGCTGCTTGCGAAAAAAAAAGGGGGTTGTTTAGTATTACTTGGAAACGCAATGGGTTTTTACAACACAATTTACAAGAATGAGTATATTAAGCAATTTGAAAGCTATAATTTATTTATAAATTGTATAATCATGAACAATACATAAAATATATTTTGTATTCACCATGAATACTTAAGGAACAAGAGATATGGAAAAACCCATATATTAAGCTATGAATGAGATATAAATGGTTTGTAACCACATATATAATGTATTAATGTGCTAAAAGCTATGTTAAAACCTTTTGAGCAAATAGTGGCTAAAGAAAGCCAAAGTCTAAAAGGTTCTAAATGAATATTAAAGTTTTTTCAAAAACGAAAAATAAGGGATGTTGAAATAACCTATGGGATTATATAGATACACGCGTACATGTTATATAATCTTGAGTTTGCGCATAGAATACGAATCATTTATGTAATGAATTATAGAAGGAATACGTTGGCACCGTTAAAAGCTATCTTAAATGTAAAAGTACTATACCAAATGAAAATTGACAAAAGTTATACATTGAAAACAAATGGTTTTCGATATGCAAAACAAAGATTGTGGAAAAGAAATCAAAAGCTGGTTAAATGGCATATGTAGGTACATGAATAAATGATTATAATCATAAGTTATGTACATACATAAGATGAATAGATATCATATGTATATCTATGAGCTAAGCGAAAGAGATATGATTTTACTTTGTAATTCAAGTATATACGGGAAAGATATATATTTCACTAATATGTATACGTTAAGCATGGAAAGCTATTATACATGCAAAATGGAGTCTAAGTTACTCACAAAAGCAAAGTTAAGCTAGAAATGCTCAAAGAAATGCACAAATGTACTATATAGTTATAAATTTACATATAGATGCATGATAAGCTTATAAATGCATTATAAAGAATATATAGACTATAAATGTAATGAATTGTCATTTTAAAAGCCGTGTTGAAACTTTTTGAGAATGTATGACTATATTAAGCCAAAACCTAAAATATTAAAGATCAAGAATATGGAGGTTTCTTGGAAATAAGAATATCAGATATTGATATAGTTTATGTGAATATTAACTAACCATACAGGTTATGAGATATGAATGTGTGACTAATGTATGCATACATGTGAACATAACTGTTTAGGATTCGTGAAGTGAAGTTAAACTAAAGTTTGTATCAATGGTCATTGAACGAGGTAAGTTTTTCAGTTCTATTATGTTTGTGGATTAAATGTGATTATGTGGTAAGTTACATACCATGCTTTGTGAATTGTTAAAGTAAAAATATGACTAAGTTAATTGGGTTATGGAACTCAATTTACATGTGACATGTGATAGCACATGTTGTATGATGTAACTCGATAAATTAGAAATGTATAATGCATGGATGTATGCTTTGTAAGGAATTATTGATGCATGTAGGATATGCATAGTAAAGAATATATGTTGCATGCAGATATGCATATTAAAGGAAATATAGTGCATATGGAATTGGGTGCTATGTGAAACATGATAGACTGTTAAATTTGCTGGGTTGTCGAGCTCAATCTTGCAAACATAAACTTTTTGCAGGTTAATGATGTTAAGCGATATTACATGATATACGGATGATGAAGATTGAACGATGTGCAAAATGAATACATTTCTTTGAATTAGAAATGGTATAAAGCTATGATTGATAGTTTTGTTAAATGTAATTGGCAGCTATGTATAGTTTGAAATGTTGAATAGATAAAGAATGTTTATTCTGAAATGAAAATAGATATGATTCTGAATTAAGTGAATCATCGATAGAAAAACTATGAAGTATTGAGACTTAATCTTTTAATACGTTTACTCAGATTATACAAATCATATAATAAATATGATTTTAGTATAAAGAAGAATTGTAAATGTTGCGATTCAGGGAATGAATGAATGGAAAGAAAAAAAAATTATTCCGTATTTTTAGCTATTTTAACATTAAATAATATTTTAAAGTTAGAACAAGGTAATGTAAACGCACAAGATCAGGAAGGATAATGGTCCCGATTTTGGGGGCATTACAGAATCTTAATCAAGGTTTGTTTATGATTGAAATTAATTTTTCTGAAAGTCAATCTTCTACTTGCGTATTGGATATCGGTTGTGGTTCTCGTATGTGTAATAATATGCAGGGACTAGTCAGAAGTAGAAAGTTGAACAAGGATGAGGTCGTCTTACAAGTGAGAAATGAAGCAAAGGTTGTTGCATTAGCTGTAGGGACTTACTGTTTAGCACTGCCTACGGGCAAGTTCATTAATTTAAATAATTGTTATTTTGTTCTAAATATCATTAGAAACATTATTTCTATCTCTATATTGGATATGGATGGTTTTAATATTATAATAAAGAACAACAATTGTTCTATTTATAATGATAATATTTTATATGGTGTTGGTAATTTACGAAATGGACTTTATATACTTGACTTGCATGAAAATATACTTCAAATTGAACAAACTAAGAAAAGGAAAAGAGATGATGCTAATTATACCTATATGCGGCACTGTAGAAGGTCAAATTAATAAAACAAGATTATCCAAGTTGTATAAAGATGGGCTCCTAGAGCTATCGGATTATGAATCATATCCAACTTGTGAATCTTGTCTCATGGAAAAAATGACTAAATCTCCTTTTAGTGAAAAAGGAGAAAGAGTTACAGAGTTGTTAGCATTGGTACACATAGATGTATGTGGACCTATGACAACGAATGCACGAGGAGGGTATTCTTATTTTATTACATTCACTGATAATCACTCAAGATTTGAATATATGTATTTAATGAAATACAAATCTGAATCATTTAAAAAGTTCAAAGAATTCAGAAGTGAAGTAGAGAAATAAACGGGTAAAAGTATTAAGATTCTTTGATCAGATCGAGGTGGTGAATACTTAAGTGGTGAGTTTCTCAATTGTCTCAAAGAAAATGGTATAATCTCACAATGGACTCCACCAGGGACGCCACAGATGAATGGTGTATCTAAAAGGAGAAATCAAACATTGTTGGACATGGTTCGATCCAAGATGAGCTTTACCGACCTTCCAATTTCCTTCTGGGGATATACCCTAGAATCGGCTGCATACCTACTTAACAAGGTAACTACAAAATCTGTCCCCAAGACCCCATATGAGTTATGGACAAGGAGGAAACCAAATCTTAAGCATGTTAAGACTTGGGGTTGTCCAGCTTATGTCAAAAAGTTTGAAAACGATAAGCTACAGACTAGATCTGACAAATATAGATTTGTGGGATACCCTAAAGAAACATCGGGGTATTATTTCTATCATCCAACTGATCAAAAGGTATTTGTTGTAAAACATGATGCCTTCTTAGAAAATGAGTTTATCCTTGAAGGGGTCAGTGGGAGTAAGATATATCTTGAAGAAGTTCAAGAACCACAAAATACTACAGATCAAAGTCAGGTACCTAACCAAGTAGAGATTCCTTCTGTACTACACCTTATTCGTAAATCTGGAAGAGTACTGAAGATACTTGATAGGTATAGACTTGTCATAGAGGATGACGATGAGGTACGCATCATAGATGATGATGATCCATTGAATTATGAACATGCTATGAGTAATAAAGACTCAGAGAAGTGGCAAGAAGCCATGAAATTCGAGATGGACTCTATGTAACGACCCCAAAATAGGTTCATTCCACCCAACCCATTCTGAGTCGTCAAATACATGGTACAGAAAACAACTACAACTTTATTACAACAATTGTCGTGCAAAATACAACAACACATATGCTGTAAGTTTGGATACAAATATATACCAAATGTGACTCATGTTCCAACCGTGGACATCACCTTACAATAACACCTTACATAAAGGTATAGTCAAAAACTGTTTTAGAAATTAGAATCTTTGGGAAGTGCTCAAGGAAACCTTCGTACATGGGAGGCCACGCGTCTAGGTTATGATAGATATCATATGGCCACAGAATTATCCTTGGTTGACCCAATAGACCCCAAAGAAAAACGAGAAGATTACTATCATATTCTTCCCAATGGTGAGTCTTCTCTTGACTTATCATTATCTCCACTGTCTCTAATTGAGAATTATACTTCAAACAAACACCAAGATTATATAGGTAGTGCCCATAGATATACTCAGCAAGTGGATGAGCACAACCTTGTCTTATGATGACACGAGGTTGTATGTCATTAGACATCTTGTATGATAGTGACAAAACACCCTTCCAACGTTGGGTACACCTTACCCTATTGGATTCACCAAATATAACTACTAAATGAACTTTTCTATACTGCTTCGGGAGAACATCCACAGCTAGAGACCACCGTTCTATTTCCCCTTTACCCTCGCTCGACCCAGCTACACTCTTATTACCTGAAAGGAATTGTGAAGCAAAAGGGTGAGCACAACTAGCTCAGTAAAGAATATCATGACTAAAGATAATTCAATTATCAATAGCCTTCATCAACAATAAATCAGAGATTTAGAACATATGGTAAATGATAAAAATTTCAACCATAGTTGCAGCGGAACGAGCAATCCATTAGAAGAGTCAAATAGACTATAAAGTCTATTATCTTCTCCATGTTAAAAATCCACCAACAATATTTTATCCATGTAACATCACTCAACAGTTCCTTTCCACAATCATATGAATAACTCATAATCATAATTGTGACTATAAATTTTTCTTCGTACCCAGGACGAAGAATATTTTCATCACCTGTCTTTACCTGAAACATCAAAGATCATAGTTATACCAAATCACAATTCCTGTTTATAATCATACTAACAAATTCATCTTTGCACTACGGGCCAAAGATATTCATCAACAAATCATCTTTGCACTACGGGCCAAAGATATTCATCAACAAACCATCTTTGCACTACGGGCCAAAGATATTCAACAACAGTTCATCTTTGCACTACAGGCCAAAGATATTCATCAACAGGCCATCTTTGCACTACATGCCAAAGATATTCATCAATAATTCATCTTTGCACTACAGGCCAAATATATTCTACAACATGTCATCTTTGCACTACAGGCCAAAGATATTCATCTACAATTCATCTTTGCACTACAGGCCAAAGATATTCATCAACAGTTCATCTTCGCACTACATGCCAAAGATATTCATCAATAATTCATCTTTGCACTACAGGCCAAAGATATTCTACAACATGTCATCTTTGCACTACAGGCCAAAGATATTCATCTACAATTCATCTTTGCACTACAGGCCAAAGATATTCATCAACAGTTCATATTTGCACTGCAGGCCAAATATATTCATATCTCAAAAAAATATATAATCATTTCAGAATTTATATAAATAATAATTATAACCATGTTGATCAATTCACCTTTGCACTTAAGCTTAAGATATTCAATTATAAATTCAATGGTCATGATCATACCAGTCACAATTTAACTTTGCACTACAGGCCAAAGAGAACTCTAGTCATGATCATACCAATAATCTACCCATCTTTACACTCCAGTGAAAGAGAATTTCAACATCGGGGTTATAAAAATGTTATATATGATGATAAAAATAATATGATCAACATATAGTTTTAATCTCAAGAGTAATATTCGTAACTCATGAATAGTAACCCCGACACAAAAGATAGAAATTCTACAATAAAATTCATACCAATATTTCGGTATAATGATATTGAAAGAATAACATTACTTAAATTTATAAACAATTTATTTTAATTGTTTACACTTTACTAATTAATGTATTTAATCGTCATAAAATGCCAACTCTTACAATTTCATCATCAATAACCAAAATCCTCATCAAAAATCTGCATATACCTCATATAGGATTCTCAAGCCATAAAATCCTATTTTCCAATTTTCTTTCTTCACAAAACATATTTAATTCATTTACTCATAACTAGACCATTTTCATGAAAAATACCAAATCAGTTCCAAAAATATTTCTTTTCTAGGATTTAGCATAATATAGTCCCATAGTGAACATATATTTTTCTTAGAATTTTTAAAAGTCATTTACTATTTTTCATATGGCCAAAATAGCCGAATATTTAGACATTTATCAAAAATTGTACTTTTATCTAAAAATTCTGAAATTCACAGAGTATACTCCTATCATATACATGTACTCCCAATAAAAATTTCATCAATTTTGGAGTTAACCACAAGGAATTATAAGCTGTTACTTCTAAAATAGTCTTTTCTCATAAAATTCATAACTCTCAATCTATACATCCAAAAATCACCATTTTTGGACACAATAAAGAAAACTCATCAAAATATCATTTCAAATTTTTCCAGAATTTTTGTAGATCAGAAAAATTACGAAACTGAAAATCATAACAACCCTTAAAATCCCTTAATATCCCTTACTATCCCTTACTATCCCTTACCTCAAAAGTGCAGTATTTCTGACTGGAATGCAAAGCCGAAGGAAACTTGCACTGAATAGCAACTCTCAAAGTATCTAAATACTCACAAAATATGCTTCATAATATAGAGAGAGAAAGAGAGAAAGCTTATGTTTTTGGTGTGCTTTTCAATTCTAACTTAGCCCTCTATTTATAGGAAAATTTTGGTAGGTTTGACCTGCAACCTGATGGCTTTACCTGCTACTATTCCCACCCACCACATTTGAAATATAATTCAGCACATTTCTTCACCAACCACAAGTGGGGCCCACCAATTCTAGAATTTTCCACCAAAATGATAAACTCCGAAAATTCAACAATTTCTAAACCAGTCATCTCGTAAAATTCATAACAAATTATACGTTCATTTTTAACGGTTCAAAATTTGTGGACATATACTCAACTTATATATGTATAACATATCCAAAAATTACCACGATCCAACGGTCGGATTAAAAATTATAACCCCCGCAAAATATCTCAAAAACCCTAATTTTTAATACCTCCATTCCGACAAAAATACGGATAAAAATCTCAACATTAACTCCTTCATTTTTTAACCACAAAAATATATCTCTCATTTATATCCACATAAAATAAATATTTTCTTATCATATGAATCAATAATTAATTATTCATAAATAATATTACAGAATCACATTTATGACAACCAGGTCGTTCCCAGGAAAGAGGGGGCTTTCCAATAAGAATTTCTCCTTACTGGCGCACAATTAAATGACCAAACCTCTCCTTAGACAGAACTTTCTAGACATTGTCAATAATGCTATCTAATAATATTATTTAAATAATATGAATTATTGATCTGATAATGGAAAATACTGTGCAGCAACAATTATTGAACAACAATAATATAAAATTTCAACGTAGCAATTATTGAATCAATAAAATAAAATATTGAACAGTAATTACTGTAACAATTATTGAGTAGTGCCGTCTTACGTAAGAATCAATAATCTCAAAAATATTGTGCAATACCGTGTGCTACTGTGTAATAACGTGTATTACTGTATTTTAACCACCGGGTATTCCAACAGTGTTAACGGTAACAACTACGCCGTTATTTGTAAAAACTTAAATTTTTGTCGTTATCGTCATCCGACAGTTATTCGTTATGGGGCCCACAAATAGCTGCGCCGTCGTACGAATATTCCCCGACAGAAAGAATATTCTACGACCAAACGAATATTCCCCGACAACAATGATTATTTTATAACCACTTGCTTATTTTGAAAAAAATATTCACATTTCACCCATAACTTTAAACTTTTATCAATTTAACCATTTACTGAATAGTAATTATAAGAAAATTGAATACTTTTATTTCATAAAATTCGGGATCTTACAATCTCCCCTCCTTATGAAATTTCGTCCCCGAAATTTACGTACCTGGTATTTCAAAGAGTTGAGAATACCTTGCTTTCATTTCAGATTCCATCTTCCCTGTCATCATGATTTCTCCATTGCTCATCTCCTGTATTTCAGATATCATTCTAGAATACAGCTTCAAAACAAGGGTTAATTTAACAAATTAACATATCACATAATATCCCGATATTATGACTGACCAACAAATAAGCTTAGGTAGGACACACTAGCGAAGGATTTACTCGTCTCTCCCCTCCTAGTCCTATTCCCCGATCTCCGCCAGAGATCATATCCCTAAGCTCTGATACCAAATGTAACGACCCCAAAATAGGTTCATTCCACCCAACCCATTCTGAGTCGTCAAATACATGGTACAGAAAACAACTACAACTTTATTACAACAATTGTCGTGCAAAATACAACAACACATATGCTGTAAGTTTGGATACAAATATATACCAAATGTGACTCATGTTCCAACCGTGGACATCACCTTACAATAACACCTTACATAAAGGTATAGTCAAAAACTGTTTTAGAAATTAGAATCTTTGGGAAGTGCTCAAGGAAACCTTCGTACATGGGAGGCCACGCGTCTAGGTTATGATAGATATCATATAGCCACAGAATTATCCTTGGTTGACCCAATAGACCCCAAAGAAAAACGAGAAGATTACTATCATATTCTTCCCAATGGTGAGTCTTCTCTTGACTTATCATTATCTCCACTGTCTCTAATTGAGAATTATACTTCAAACAAACACCAAGATTATATAGGTAGTGCCCATAGATATACTCAGCAAGTGGATGAGCACAACCTTGTCTTATGATGACACGAGGTTGTATGTCATTAGACATCTTGTATGATAGTGACAAAACACCCTTCCAACGTTGGGTACACCTTACCCTATTGGATTCACCAAATATAACTACTAAATGAACTTTTCTATACTGCTTCGGGAGAACATCCACAGCTAGAGACCACCGTTCTATTTCCCCTTTACCCTCGCTCGACCCAGCTACACTCTTATTACCTGAAAGGAATTGTGAAGCAAAAGGGTGAGCACAACTAGCTCAGTAAAGAATATCATGACTAAAGATAATTCAATTATCAATAGCCTTCATCAACAATAAATCAGAGATTTAGAACATATGGTAAATGATAAAAATTTCAACCATAGTTGCAGCGGAACGAGCAATCCATTAGAAGAGTCAAATAGACTATAAAGTCTATTATCTTCTCCATGTTAAAAATCCACCAACAATATTTTATCCATGTAACATCACTCAACAGTTCCTTTCCACAATCATATGAATAACTCATAATCATAATTGTGACTATAAATTTTTCTTCGTACCCAGGACGAAGAATATTTTCATCACCTGTCTTTACCTGAAACATCAAAGATCATAGTTATACCAAATCACAATTCCTGTTTATAATCATACTAACAAATTCATCTTTGCACTACGGGCCAAAGATATTCATCAACAAATCATCTTTGCACTACGGGCCAAAGATATTCATCAACAAACCATCTTTGCACTACGGGCCAAAGATATTCAACAACAGTTCATCTTTGCACTACAGGCCAAAGATATTCATCAACAGGCCATCTTTGCACTACATGCCAAAGATATTCATCAATAATTCATCTTTGCACTACAGGCCAAATATATTCTACAACATGTCATCTTTGCACTACAGGCCAAAGATATTCATCTACAATTCATCTTTGCACTACAGGCCAAAGATATTCATCAACAGTTCATCTTCGCACTACATGCCAAAGATATTCATCAATAATTCATCTTTGCACTACAGGCCAAAGATATTCTACAACATGTCATCTTTGCACTACAGGCCAAAGATATTCATCTACAATTCATCTTTGCACTACAGGCCAAAGATATTCATCAACAGTTCATATTTGCACTGCAGGCCAAATATATTCATATCTCAAAAAAATATATAATCATTTCAGAATTTATATAAATAATAATTATAACCATGTTGATCAATTCACCTTTGCACTTAAGCTTAAGATATTCAATTATAAATTCAATGGTCATGATCATACCAGTCACAATTTAACTTTGCACTACAGGCCAAAGAGAACCCTAGTCATGATCATACCAATAATCTACCCATCTTTACACTCCAGTGAAAGAGAATTTCAACATCGGGGTTATAAAAATGTTATATATGATGATAAAAATAATATGATCAACATATAGTTTTAATCTCAAGAGTAATATTCGTAACTCATGAATAGTAACCCCGACACAAAAGATAGAAATTCTACAATAAAATTCATACCAATATTTCGGTATAATGATATTGAAAGAATAACATTACTTAAATTTATAAACAATTTATTTTAATTGTTTACACTTTACTAATTAATGTATTTAATCGTCATAAAATGCCAACTCTTACAATTTCATCATCAATAACCAAAATCCTCATCAAAAATCTGCATATACCTCATATAGGATTCTCAAGCCATAAAATCCTATTTTTCAATTTTCTTTCTTCACAAAACATATTTAATTCATTTACTCATAACTAGACCATTTTCATGAAAAATACCAAATCAGTTCCAAAAATATTTTTTTTCTGGGATTTAGCATAATATAGTCCCATAGTGAACATATATTTTTCTCAGAATTTTTAAAAGTCATTTACTATTTTTCATATGGCCAAAATAGCCGAATATTTAGACATTTATCAAAAATTGTACTTTTATCTAAAAATTCTGAAATTCACAGAGTATACTCCTATCATATACATGTACTCCCAATAAAAATTTCATCAATTTTGGAGTTAACCACAAGGAATTATAAGCTGTTACTTCTAAAATAGTCTTTTCTCATAAAATTCATAACTCTCAATCTATACATCCAAAAATCACCATTTTTGGACACAATCAAGAAAACTCATCAAAATATCATTTCAAATTTTTCCAGAATTTTTGTAGATCAGAAAAATTACGAAACTGAAAATCATAACAACCCTTAAAATCCCTTAATATCCCTTACTATCCCTTACCTCAAAAGTGCAGTATTTCTGACTGGAATGCAAAGCCGAAGGAAACTTGCACTGAATAGCAACTCTCAAAGTATCTAAATACTCACAAAATATGCTTCATAATATAGAGAGAGAAAGAGAGAAAGCTTATGTTTTTGGTGTGCTTTTCAATTCTAACTTAGCCCTCTATTTATAGGAAAATTTTGGTAGGTTTGACCTGCAACCTGATGGCTTTACCTGCTACTATTCCCACCCACCACATTTGAAATATAATTCAGCACATTTCTTCACCAACCACAAGTGGGGCCCACCAATTCTAGAATTTTCCACCAAAATGATAAACTCCGAAAATTCAACAATTTCTAAACCAGTCATCTCGTAAAATTCATAACAAATCATACGTTCATTTTTAACGGTTCAAAATTTGTGGACATATACTCAACTTATATATGTATAACATATCCAAAAATTACCACGATCCAACGGTCGGATTAAAAATTATAACCCCCGCAAAATATCTCAAAAACCCTAATTTTTAATACCTCCATTCCGACAAAAATACGGATAAAAATCTCAACATTAACTCCTTCATTTTTTAACCACAAAAATATATCTCTCATTTATATCCACATAAAATAAATATTTTCTTATCATATGAATCAATAATTAATTATTCATAAATAATATTACAGAATCACATTTATGACAACCAGGTCGTTCCCAGGAAAGAGGGGGCTTTCCAATAAGAATTTCTCCTTACTGGCGCGCAATTAAATGACCAAACCTCTCCTTAGACAGAACTTTCTAGACATTGTCAATAATGCTATCTAATAATATTATTTAAATAATATGAATTATTGATCTGATAATGGAAAATACTGTGCAGCAACAATTATTGAACAACAATAATATAAAATTTCAACGTAGCAATTATTGAATCAATAAAATAAAATATTGAACAGTAATTACTGTAACAATTATTGAGTAGTGCCGTCTTACGTAAGAATCAATAATCTCAAAAATACTGTGCAATACCGTGTGCTACTGTGTAATAACGCGTATTACTGTATTTTAACCACCGGGTATTCCAACAGTGTTAACGGTAACAACTACGCCGTTATTTGTAAAAACTTAAATTTTTGTCGTTATCGTCATCCGACAGTTATTCGTTATGGGGCCCACAAATAGCTGCGCCGTCGTACGAATATTCCCCGACAGAAAGAATATTCTACGACCAAACGAATATTCCCCGACAACAATGATTATTTTATAACCACTTGCTTATTTTGAAAAAAATATTCACATTTCACCCATAACTTTAAACTTTTATCAATTTAACCATTTACTGAATAGTAATTATAAGAAAATTGAATACTTTTATTTCATAAAATTCGGGATCTTACACTCTATGTATGAAAACAAAGTATGGACTTTGGTTTCACCACCTGAAGGCATTAAGCCTATTGGGTGTAATTGGGTCTTTAAAAGAAAGACTGGAGCAGACGACAAGGTAGAGACCTATAAGGCCCGATTGGTAGCAAAAGGTTTCAAACAAAGATAAGGAGTTGATTATGACGACACCTTCTCACCAGTAGCGATGCTCAAATCCATTCGGATTTTACTTGCGATTGCAGCTTACCATAACTACGAAATCTGGCAGATGGACGTGAAAATGGCCTTCCTCAATGGGAAACTTGAGGAGGATGTGTATATGACACAGCCAGAGGGATTTGTTTCAAAGGTTGGAACAAATCAAGTCTGTAAGCTACAACGATCCATTTATGGATTGAAGCAAGCTTCTCGTAGGTGGAACATCCGTTTTGATGAGACAATCAAAGAGTTTGATTTTATCAAAAATGAGGATGAACCATGTGTGTACAAGAAGGTTAGTGGGAGCACTATTTCATTACTTGTATTATATGTTGATGATATATTACTGATAGGGAATGATATTCATATGCTACAATCAATTAAAATATGGTTATCTAAAGACTTCTCCATGAAGGACTTGGGAGAAGCATCCTATATTTTGGGGATAAAGATCTATAGAGATAGATCTAAAAGGATGCTTGGCTTATCTCAAGGAACGTACATTGGCTCGATGCTAAAGAAGTTTAGCATGAAAAATTCCAAAAGAGGTCTCATGTCGATGAGCCATGGAATACATCTCTCTAAGAAACAGGCCCCAAAGACACCTGAAGTGAGAGAGACCGTATGAGTAAGATTCCTTATGCTTCAGCAATAGGATCTATCATGTACGGTATGATATGTACTAGACCAGATGTCGCTCATGCACTTAGTGTAATAAATAGATATCAGTCGAATCCAGGAGAAGAACACTGGAAGGCAGTGAAAAATATCCTAAAGTACTTAAGAAGAATTAAGGATGTATTTCTTGTCTACGGTGGGTCTAAATTGAAACTAGAGGGCTTCACAGACTCAAGTTTTTAAACGAACCAAGATGACAGTAAATCTGTTTTGGGGTATGTGTTTACCTTAAACGGTGGCGCAGTGAATTGGAAGAGTTCCAAATAGCAAACAGTTGCTGATTCAATGACAGAGGCAGAGTACATAGTTGCAAGTGAAGCTGCAAAGGAAGCTATTTGGATGAAGAAGTTCATTACCGAACTTGGTGTGGTTCCTATCATTATAGGACCAGAACCTTTATTATGTGACAACACCGGAGCTGTTGCGCATGCTAAGGAACCCAGGTCTCATCAGAAATCCATACACGTGTTGCGGCGATTTCATTTGATCAGAGAGATCATTGAAAGAGAAGACGTCACCCTGGAGCGTGTGGACTCTCAAGACAATATTGCAAATCCATTTACTAAAGCGTCAACACAATAGTAATTTGATCGTCACTTAGAGAAAATGGGTATGAGATACCACGGCGATTGGCTTTAGTACAAGTGGGAGATTAAAAGTAGTATGCATACAAGTCACTCATGTATGATGATAAAGCATATACTTTGTAATCAATCTTATTTATTTATTAATAAAAGAATTATTTATTAACGGCATTTATTATCAACATGGTGTTGTTTTAATAATATGTGATAAACCCATAGTTTTAAGCAATGCTTTTGGAATCATGATGAGATCATGCTAATGAGATCTAAATTCTTAGATAGCTTAAAACTAAAATGTTCTCAATCGATAGATTACTAAAAAGGAGATTAGTGAATCCGGATAGATTGATACATACGTTTCTTGCTTATTGGATGAGAATGATTGATTTCATAATCATTTGTGTGGAGACACTAAAGCAAGTATGTAGGTGCTTATTAGAGAATAAGTTCACTGAACGTGACTCGCTAAGGAATACCTAATGGAGGTTTACTTGTCTGTCAATAGGAATTCATGTAGTGATAGTAATACAAATAATCCTTAGACTTGAGATCAACATAGTATCTTGTATATAATGATTTACACTTTGACTTATTCCTTAAGACCCTTAGGGTATATCAAAGGGTATGCTTGGGTGTAATAAGTTATATACGGATATAATGAATGATCAATAAAGAATCTACCACTTCTAGTAAAAGAAGTGAAATGTCCTATGTGATACGATAAATGACAACCTAAGAATCCTTGGCAAAGGTGAAATGAAATTAGAAAGTAGTTTCTAATTTGCATTCATTAGGAGTTATGCATTTGAAAATCGAAATACATATAATTAAATAAAATAAGACTTGACAGTAATTCCATGTCTTATATTTAATTGGGACATTGTATGGTGGAAGGATTGAATTGTACGGTAACTATTAACTCAAAAGTTTTTTTATGATTAATGTTGAAATCTATATTATCTGAAAAGTCGTTGATCGCTAGGGAGGCTAATCCCTATTGTAGAATAAATATTATTTATTTACATAAATTAATCGTTTAATTTATTTATTAAAATAAGATTAAAATTATTCTAATTGATTTATTCACAACCGATTTAATATGGAGAACCTAAAGGGTCACATGATAAAAGGAAGAATAATTATTTAAGAAGTTAATGGCATAATCGTAATAATATGTTAAGTATATTTAATTTAATCTATGGTGATAGAATAAATTAAATAGCTTACTAATTATTATTTAATATTTTAGAAATATTAAATATAAATTAATAAGCGGAATCTTATTAATATTATTACAATTATTATCATTTTAATTTCTAAAAGAGTTTAGGAATTAATTTAATATAAGTACTCTCATTTATTCCTAATAGGATTAGGAGGAAAAATTAGTTAAAGGAGTTTAATTAATTATCCCTAATAAGATTAGGGAGCTCATTTAATTAAAAGAGTTTAATTAAATAAATAATACCTTATTTTAATTAAATAGGGTTACCTGATATCTTTAGAAGATGAGTCTTATATCAGATATCACGTACGTGATTCCAATTTTTGGAGAGTACGTCCCTTTTTCTACAGAGCTAGGAAAAACTAGGGTTTGAGCCAATACACCCTTCTTCTTGAAAATTCTTTTTCCTTTTTAGATCACCTCTAGAGGCCATACACTTGGGTGGCTTACATTGATCAAAAGAAGGAATCTATTCGGTGATTCAAGGAGATTGCAGAGATGTAGGAGGTGAACTCGTACCTATGGAAGCTCGTATCTACAAGGGTATGATTTTATAACTTCTTGTTCTTCGTTTTAATTAATAATATGCATAAAGAATGATCCGGGTAATTGGTTTGTGAAAAATTTTAAAATCTTATTTTATTTTACTTCCGCTATTTTTGCAATTTGATTGTTACTTTGATTTTCACAAAACCTAACACAGTATTGATGTTGAGTTGGAAAAATTACCCTTTTGCTCTTCCCGGTTGGTTTACAAGCTTGACGCAGCTACAGATGTCTTCCCTCAAGGTTATCTCTGGGGTTTAACTGTTGTTGACTTCTGTATATCCTTAGGGTTGTCTCTGAGGTTGATTTGATATCCCACGGGGCTATCTCCGAGGTTTGAGGTTTACTGTAGTCCTCCGAGGCTGTCTGTAAGACCCCAACTTTTTATAAATAAAATCGAATTTCCTCTATTTATTATTGTGAATAATAAGGTGTTAATATGATATAATGCTTTGGTTATGGGTGAAATGTGTAAATTTTGCAAAATAAGCAAGTGATTATAAAAATTCATTGTTATCGCGTAATATTCATTTGGTCGTGGAATATTCTTGTTGTCGGGGAATATTCGTACGACGGCGCAGCCATTTGTGGGCCCCATAACAGAAAATGGTAGGATGAAGATAACAATAAGTTTGAGTTTTTATAGATAACGGCGCAGTTGTTACCGTTAACACTGTTAGAATACCCGGTGGTTAAAATACAGTAATACGCGTGGTTAAACAGTAGCACACAATATTGCACAGTATTTTTGAATTATTGATTCTTACGTAAGAAGGAACTACTCAATAATTGTTACAGTAATTACTGTTCAATATTTTATTTTATTGATTCAATAATTGCTACGTTGATATTTTATATTATTGTTGTTTCAATAATTATCACTGCACAGTATCTCCATTATCATATCAATAATTTATATTATTTGAATAATATTGTTAGATAGCATTATTGGCAATGTCAAAGAAAGTTCTGTCTAGGAAAGGGGTTTGGTCACCTAATTGCGCGCCAACAAGAAGAAATCCTTATCGGAAAGCCCCCTCTTTCCTGGGAACGACCAAGTTGTCATTATTGTGATTCTGTAATATTATTTATGAATAATTAATTATTGATTTATATGATAAAGAAATATTTATTTTATGTAGATATAAATGATGGATATATTTATTGTGGTTATAAATGATAGAATTAATGTTGAGGTATTTTATCAGTATTTTGTCGGAATAAAGGTATTAAAAATCGTCCGTATGTGGATTTTGGGCATTTTCTGTTTGGAATTTAGAAAACCTTTCTTCTACAAAGTTGTAGAGAATTTAACTTCCTATGGAATAGATTTAAATTCGTATTTTTTTGATAAAAGAGCTATTTATTATGAATTATTGAAGTTTCGGAAATAAATGTTTTTTTATTAAAAATATGGGTGGGCCCCACTTTTGGTTGGTGAAAAAAGGTGTTAAAATTTTATTTCAAAAATGGTGGGCGTGAATAGTAGCAGGTAAAACCATCAGGTAGCAGGTTAGTCTGCTATGGCGTTCTAAGCATTTTCTTATAAATAGGATGCTTAGTTAGAATTAAAAATCATACCTGAAACAAGTTTTCTATATATATATATATATATGTATATATATATATATATATATATATATATATATATATATATATATATATATATATATTATCGAGCGTATTTTGTAAGTATTTAGATACTGTGTGAGTTACTATTCAGTTCAAGTTTCTTTCAGCCTTATACCTGATATTTCAGCCAGAAGTACCGTTCTATTGAGGTAAGGGATGTTATTTTCTTCATAATGATGTTATTCTTTCAATATCATTATACCGAAATATTTGTATGGATTTTATTGTGGAATTTCTATATTTTTCATGTCGGGGTTAGTATTCACGTATACGGCACTATTCACGTATACGGCACTATTCACGAATACGGCACTATTCACAGAAAAAAAAAATTTCTTTTCTTTGTCCAAGTTGTCTATTATGGTTACTATCTTTGATTATATCCATGTTTTGATCCTTATTCTTGAATTTTGCTCCACAATTGATTATTATAAAGTATTTTTGAACTTGGATAAACTAAAGTACGAATCCCTAATATTTGATCGTTTATCTCACTGGATTCATTTTCTTTAAGATATTTTTCATCATCCTCAGTCCTAAATGATGATATTACTGAATATCTTTGGCCTATAGTGCAAATATGAATGATTAACTGATGAATATCTTTGGTCCGTACTGCAAAGATAAACATGTGTTGAGATGAACATTACCAACTGGTGATATAAATGAATATCTTTGGCATGTAGTGCAAAGATGAATATTTAATTCAAGATGTATATTGATTGATGTTACAGGGATAAAATATTGATGATTGACTTTTAAATCTTAGAAGATAGTAGAATTCATTCTCTAATTGACTCTTCTAATGGATTGATGTTTCCATTGTAATTATTGATCTAAAACTTGTTGTCTATTATATTCTATCAGATTTTTCCCTGTTGAAGACTAATGATAATTTGTTGTATATTATCTTAGTCATAATATTCTTTACTAGGCTAGTTGAGCTCACCCTTTTCCTTTTTGTTCCATTTTTCTTCTCAAGAAGTGAGAACATAGCAGGAACTAGCCGGGGTATGGAGTGATGGTTCAGGATAGTTGTTTTAGTAGTCCTCACTATTTTATAAAATAGTGTATCAATAATTGTAATGAGGACTCCTTTTGTGTTTGTATAATGTCTATTAGGCAATATTTGTATTTAAATTCACAGTATATGTGTTGTCGTATTTTGCACGACAATTGTATTACTGAAGTTGTATTTATTTTTGTACCATGTACTTGGCGACTCAGAATGGGTGATATATACCTATTTTGGGGGTGTCACACTGTCTCTGTGGTAGAAAAGATTTTTTACCCTTCTGCATGGTTAGTCCAAGGAAAGCAAAATTTTGAGTGTCTACAATTCATGAATGTGGTACAATGCATGAATTATATTTTCCTATTATATATCTCCACTCTACAGGGGTTAAACTTCTATCACGTTCCTGGATGCATCTCCTCACTAGTGTCAATTTTGATCACGTTTCTTTTATTTTAAAAACAATTTAGCATAACCTCCTCATGGTCTCCAAGTACACGAAATAGACCAAGACAACTTAGTCTAAGTATGCACTCGGAGAACATATAGAGACACCAGTTGAAAAATCCTCAAAAAAAATGTGCTCTGTGCATTGGCACATACCTAAGTGAGAGACATAATATCTAGTAACAGTCTCAAACTGGGGATTATTCGACATTCACTCTTAATAAACGAATATTAAACGGGTTTCTAAGCTCAAAACTATACTACATGCACATTTATATATGCAATTTATTGTAATTATAGAAAACTAAGTATATGTTACTTAGTTTATTTTTTCAATGATAAACTAAATAAATGTAACGTACTACATAGTTTATGAGAACTATTATCTTAATATATTGTACGATTTAAATTTTATTTTATGTAGTAGTGGAACTAATAGTTCTAGGTAGTATATTGTATAATAATACTTTATTTTATTTTAATTAAATTTAACCTAATTTATTCCATTAATTTTAATTAATTAATATAAGGTAATTTAATTTAAATTAATTTATGTAATTACTTTAACTCATTAATATTATTTTATTTTGTTTGTATTATATTATATTATTTATGTTCATTTAGAGTATGATCATTTTATTTTATGTATTTCATTTTATTTTATTTTATTTTGTTTATGTGATGATGTATTATATTATATTATATTTTATTATATTATATTATATTATTTATTATAAGTTTATTTATTTTATTTATTTCAGTTAAACTACTTTTATTTTGTGTATTTATTTTGTATTATATTATATTATTTATTTAATTTAATTAATTTTTTTGTGTTGCTCTTATTTTGTTTTCTTTTATTTTTATAATTTTATTTTATTTTATTATATTATTTAAATTAATTTATTTCATTTTAATTTTTATTTATTTATTTTCCTTAATTTATTTTGTATTATATTGTATTTTAACTCTTTATTAAATTAGACTATTTTTTCATGTATACATCCGAAGCAAATTTATTCTATTTCGTTTTAGGAGTAGTAAATGTTACTTAGTTTTTATATTATATTATATTTATTTATGTTATAGTTAATTATAATTTTTTTATTTTAGTGGTAGTCAACTAAGTAAATGTTACTTAATTAATTGTGTAGTTTAGTTTATTTTAGTGTCAAACTAAGGGGCTGTTTGTTAAAAACTGAATGAATCTGAATCTGAATGAGCTGAATCTGAATTTGAATCTGAATGAAAAAAGCTGTTTGATAATTGATATGTCTGAACTATCTGAATAACAATATTTTACTATTTTATCCCTCTAAACTATGTTGAACAAGTATATAATTTTGTCTGGACGTATTTAAAAAAATTAAATACAATATTCATTGTACAACAAATTAAAATAAATAATTCAAATAAATTATCAAACAAAGTAGTGAATAATTCAAACAATTTTAACAAGTTTCATTGAAAATAAGAAATGTAACGAGTTAAACAAACATATCAACATAATAATAAAATTACATTAATTTCAGTGAGTCATTTTATAGTTCACAAACAATTTGGTCACGTACATCAATTCTTGACATTGCGTACTTGATCCATGTAATAACTCCAATGTATAAGCATGTCCACTCAAGATTGAAGTGTTATATCTAATTCTTGGTATGTTTGTTGAATGAATTCGTTTCAAGTAACAATACATAATGATTAAGCATAAAAGTTGATCTTCAATAGTCATGCTTGACCTTTTTCCAAAAACAGTGATAGCAAAAATATTAAGAAAAATATGTTTGTGATATAATGAAACTCACATAATGACCATATGTCAAGTTCAACAAATCATGATCCATCAAAACAATAAGCACATATAATAAGTTACTAAATAAATATATACCAAAATTAAACAAGTTCATACAAAAGTTGTGGCCATCGATCCAAAATTAACCCTTTACACCCAAAATAATAAGTTTTGGCCATCGATCCATACAAAATATTAAAGTTTTAACTAAAATCATCCAATAGTAAATATTTAACTAGACTAGAAATCCTAACTTGCGTGAAACCATTTCAACCCAATCTTCATTCTCATCGTCTTCTAAGAGCATCCATTGTTCCCAATAACTTGCACTCTCACAAAATATCCCAAGTGCCATTTTGTGCAATGGATTTTGTGATCCCTACCCAAGACGATTTAATTTATCTTTGCACTCCTTCAAGGAAGGTCCACTATTGTTATTCACAATGAGCTTTAAAGCTTTGCACATCTCTTCCTCTATTTCGGAGTTATTAAATTTTTTTGTTGAATTCTTTGCTTTTTTCGTTGGCCTTTGTTCTTCAAAGTTGGGAGTGGAAGCATGTGATTGGGTACCCGGAGTTGATGAATTTAGAGGTGGGTTTGAGGACTCTTGAGGTTGAATACTAAAAGGGATATCCTCGATACTAAGAATTTCCAAATCCTTATAATTTGTTTCAACGGTCCTATCCCTTTTAGAGCTTGGTCCCCAGCCATCAATCCCCGTAGCAGCAGCTCCATCATAGAGTTGAGTGCAAAGCTCAGGAAAACTTAAAGGTGAAGTCCTCAAGGAGTCAACATGCTTATTTGCCTGCATCCAAAAATCATACCCAACATGTTATTCACACGTTTAATAATTTAACAAGATTTTATAGTTAACTTAAAAAAGTAGTTACTAACCTTTGACTCTAACTCCCATTCCTCATCCGTGAAGTTGAACGTGTTAGTTGTGGGATCATAATGATTTCTGGTCTTTCTTTTTAGTTGACACCAAGCAGTATATTTTCCCTTTATATAATCATAACGATTTTTCATTTGCTTATGATCTACAATAAAGTTGTGGGTGCTCTTCAGTATTTCTCCCACTTTTGACCATGAATACGGCTTAAGACTACCGCCTAGCCTACCATTTTCCGTAACCTCGCCAATACATGCTTCAAGAAAAGTTTTCATTACATTTTCATTTCTCCAACTCACTCTTGATTTTTTTTGATTTTGAGTTTCACCAGATTGCTCCATGCCTAACACAAATAGCATACAAAATATGAGAAAACATCACATCGTTTCATAATGGCTAGGGACTGCCTATAGCAATACTTTTATTAGCTATGCGATAGTGTTCCATGCATGTTTACTTCAAGAAAGTGACAACACTAAATAATAATTTACACACAAGTAGTTACTAACTCTACTCAACAAAGCTTTGTTCCACTTCCTGACGGTACATGAATCTTGTTTTGGATCTAAGACAAATCTTTTGCTAAGCAACAAGCATGATGTCCTTTACTGTTTCCATTCAAGCTAATAATAGTCATTTCCTTACTTAAATCTACTACAAAGAGATGAAATAATTACAAGCATCAGGACAAATACAGGTTGTGTGCCAAGAATTCAACATAGGCCAAAGCCTATACAGACAGGGACTTGACTAACCATGCAGATCAGAGAAATCCATTGGTGTAAAAGAAACATTTTTTTTCACTACGAGTATCTTTCATAAAACAACTAAAGCAATCAACTCAAAAAGTCTCAATTTCCTATAAGTTGAGGTTATTATGACAATTTGTATAATTTAAAAACCCAAGTTTGACTGAAAATATTGTGCAACCCAATAACTAGTAGTAATCAAAATTGTTCACATGTAATTCAAGAACAATGACACTTTTTGTTGACTCATCAGAACTGAACTCCTTTACTGTCATGAAACTGAAAGGAATTGCATTTGTATGCTCCATTGAGTAAAAAAAATAACATGATCTCAGCTTTTAAAATTAAGAAAGAGATAATAATATAATTACAAGGGGACATGTGAGAGGTGATAGATTCAGACAAATCTATGAGTTATGACAGAATGGGGAGAAGAGAGAAAAAGGATAGAAAAAGTAGGGGCTGTGAAGGATTATGTGTTTCTTCCTTTCACTCATCTGATGGATTTTAATACTATTAACCATTTTCTTTTGTCAAGTAATACAAGTATACAACATTTTATTTCTAAGGTTTTAGGTTACAGATAATTTTTATGTGTTTTGAGATAAAGAATCAAGCCAGAGACCAAATCTCATATAAGCCAGAGTCCAATTCACGAAACACATTCATTATCAGATACCTTAATGAAAAACACAAGGAAGTGGCATACAAAATATGAGAAAACACATTGGAAGATAGAATACCATGCTCATCTATACCATCTATTCCATCATCCTTGACAAATTGGGAACACAAGGTAATGCTCTTTTCTCAGATCAGAGGAAGTAGATTTTGAAAAAAAAAACTAGCAAAACTATGGGATTGAATTGAATGATACTCAAATTAAGAGATCAAAAAAACATCATAAATGCTTCAGATTACTAACCTGAGATGGCAAAGTTCTGCAGATGGAGTGAAGAGATGCGGATGGAGAAGCCGATGGAGATGGACGAGAGTGGCGCTAGAGATAGAGCAGCGAGGTTATTCAGGTAAAATAGGATTATTCAGCCCATTCAGGCGAATATTTTCAAAAGAATCTCTCAGACCCTTTTAGCCCAATTCAGATTTTAAAATTTGTAAACAAACAGTCTGAATGGCTGAATCGTTCAGATTCAAAGCCATTCAGACCGTATCAAACAAGCCCTAAGTCTTAATTGACTTTTATAATTAATTATTAATTTATTAATTACCTTCTATAATTCCCACAAAAATTTCCCTTGGAAATTCCGTTGGAAATAAATTTACAATTGAAAACAAATACAATACACTAACAGAAGTTGCAATTGCACAAACTAAACCCAATTTCATTAAGAGCTACCTCTTAATTTGTGACACCCCTAAAATAGGTATACATCACCCATTTTGAGTCGCCAAATACATGGTACAGAAACAAATACAACTTCATTAAAATAATTATCGTGCAAAATACGATAACAGAAATACTATGAGTTTAAATACAAATATTATCTTCTAGACAATATCCACACTCAAATAAGTCCTCATTACAATTGTTGAAACACTATAGTGAGGACTGCTAACATAACTGACTGGAAACATCACTCCACACCCCGACTAGTTCCCGCTATATTCTCGTCTCCTGAGAAAAATGGAACAAAAAGGAAAAGGGTGAGCTCAACTAGCCCAGTAAAGAATATTATGACTAAGATAATATACAACAACTTATCATTAGTCTTCAACAGGGAAAAATCTGATAAAATATAATAGACAACAAGTTTTAGATCAACAACTGCAGTAGAAACAGCAAACCATTAGAAGAGTCAAGTAGAGAATGAATTCTACTATCTTCTAAGATTTAAAAGTCCATCATCAATATTTTATCCCTGTAACATCAATCAATATACATCTTAAATCAAATATTCATCTTTGCACTACATGCCAAAGATATTCATTTGTATCACCAATCGGTCATGTTCATCTCAACACATGTTCATATTTACACTACGGGCCAAAGATATTCATCAATTAATCATTCATCTTTGCACTACATGCCAAAGATATTCAGTAATATCATCATTTAGGACTGAGGATGATGAAAAATATTTTAAAGAAAACGAATCTAGTGAGATAGAAGGACAAATATTAAGGATTCGTACTACAGTTTATCCAAGTTCAATAATACTCCATAATAACTAATTGTTAGGCAGAATTTAAAAATAAAGATCAAAACATGGATACAATCAAAGATAGTAATCATAATAGACATCTTGGACAAAAAATAATAATTTATTTTTCGATGAATAGTGTCGTATAGGTGAATAGTGACGTATACGTGAACAGTAACCTCGACACAAGAAGTTCTAAATTTGATAAAAAGTTCAAACCAATATTTTGGCATAATGATATTTAAGAAAATAATATTATTTAAGAAGAAAATAACATCTCTTACCTCAAAATAACAGTACTTCTGATCGGAATATCGGATGTAAAGCCGAAGGAAGCTTGTACTGAATAGAAACTCTCAAAGTATAAAAATACACACTAAAATACGCTCGACAATATAGAGAGAAAGAAAACTTGTTTCTGGTGTGATTTTCAATTCTAACCTAAGCACCTATTTATAGAAAAATGCTAGAACGCCAAAGGAGACTAAATAATAAAATATTATTATTCCTTTTTTTTCTCTACGCATCCTCCACCAACCAAGCCAGCTAACATGGAAGAAAAATAGCAGCCCATGTGTATTCAACACCAACCAAAAGTGGGTCCCACCTAAAAATTAATAAAAATTATTTTATTTTTTGAAACTTCAATAATTCATAGAAAATAGCCCGTTTATTAGAAAAATATGAATTTTATGTCCATTCCACACGAAATTGAATTTTCTACAACTTTGTAGCTTTAAATTTTTCCGAATTCCATACAGAAAATATCCGAAATTCACAAACGGACGATTTTTAACATCTTTTAAAATTCATAACAAACCATGCGTTAATATTTAACGGTTCAAAATTTGTGGATATATACTCAACTTATATATGTATAACATATCCAAAAATCACAACGATCCAACAGTCGGATCAAAATTATAACTCACACAATAGAGCTTTAAGAACACCGATTTGATCTTTTAATACTTCCAATCTGACAAAATACTGATAAAACACATCAACATTAATTCCTTCATTTATAACCATCTAAATAAATCCATCATTTATATCCACATCAAATAAATATTTTCTTATCATATAAATCAATAATTAATTATTCACAAATAATATTACAGAATCACAATTATGACAATCAGGCAGTTCTCAAGAAAGATGAGGCTTTTCAATAAGGATTTCTCCTTACTGGCGCGCAATTAGATGACCAAATCTCTCCTTAGACAGAATTTTCTAGACATTGCCAATAATGCTATTTAATAATACTATTCAAATAATATGAATTATTGATCTGATAATGGAAAATACTGTGCAGCGATAATTATTGAAACAACAATAATATAAAATATCAACGTAGCAATTATTGAATCAATAAAATAAAATATTAAACAGTAATTACTGTAACAATTATTAAGTAGTGCCTTCTTATGTAAAAATCAATAATTGGTGCAAAACCGTGTGCTACTGTGTTTTAACCACCGGGTATTCCAACAGTATTAACGGTAATAACTATGCCGTTATTTATAAACAACTTATACTTGTCGTTTTCTTCATCCAATCGCTTTCCATTATGGGGCCCACACAAGGCTGCGCCGTCGTACGAATATTCTCTGACAGAAAGAATATTCCACGACTAAACGAATATTCTCCGACAACAATAAATATTTTATAACCATTTGCTTATTTTGAAAAATTTGCACATTTTATCCATAACCAAAGCATTATATCAAATTAACACCTTATTATTCAAGATAATAATTAGAGAAAATTCGATTTTATTTATAATAAGTTGGGGTCTTACATAATTATTAAGATTTCATTTTCTGTCTTACCGATTAAGAGGCATTCAGAGGTAACAAAAAAAAAACAAACAACATCATGCCTCTTAGCGAATAAAAGACAGTCCATTAAGAGACAATCAGATGTAAACAAACAGCACCTAAGAGTATTACAATATTCTTTCAATATGCCGATTTCAAATTTTACAAAATATGCAGATTTCAAATTCAACAAAATATTATTCCCAATTTCAAATTCAATATGTAGATTTTTCAAATCAATAACAATTTCATAGCGAGCAAAATAATATTCTCAATTTCAGATTCAACAATAATATGCACCAATTTCAAATTCAACAATAATATGCACCAATTTCAAATTCAGCAATAATATGCACCATTTTCTAATATATATATATATATATATATATATATATATATATATATATATATATATATATATATATATATACACACACACACATCATTCCAAAACAGAGAAGACAAATTTCATATAGTACAACTCCATTCTCAATTTCTGATAGTAAAATTTCATTCAACAATAATATGCACAAATTTTAATTTCAGATTTTCCATTAACCCTAATTATTGAAGCAAAAATGTCAACTTACCTTTTATTTGATAGAGAGAGCTAGAGACATGAGGTGGGGTCGGCGAAACGGCGGTTTAGAGGAAGTTATCAGCATCGGCGGCCGAATTGGCGACGTGAGGCAGAGGGGTGCAACCAGGCTTGTTGATTTGAGAGAGAGAGAGAGAGGCGACAGAGAGTGAGAGAGACGACAGAGAGTGAGAGATAGAAATGAAAGGAAGGAGGTGATTGAGAAATGATATGCTGATTTTAGACGGAATTCCATCGAAAATAATTCCCTCGGAGATAACTATTTTTGACAAAAATTTTGTCGACAATAAATCAATTCCGTCGGAAATGTATTGGCCCTGTCGCGAAAATTAGCGACAAGAGGGTCCTATTAGTTTTGACGAAATTCTGTCGGATTTAGCATATGCACAACGAAATGATCTTCGACCAAAATTTTCGTCAAAATTAACTTATTTTCGACGGAAACTAGTCCGTCGAAGATAATTTCGTTGGAAATAAGCCTTTTTCATGTAGTGATTCTTTTAGGCTCTAGAATTTTGCTCATTCCATGAAAAAAATTATTGAGGTGTTTTGATGATTATATTATTTATTTGGTTTTGTAATTATTTTGAGTTGTGCAATTTGAATTTTAGTTGCCTTGCGAGTCTTTGAGCTTGCAATATGCAACACTTCGGTCATGTACCGGGTTCGGGGTGTTAGAGATATCAAAACAGTGACCCTCACAATGTGTTGAGTTAGGAAGCTCACACATTTCTTGGTGAATGATTTTTAGACTGACTGTGGGTTATGGTTACATAACTTGACTAAAAAAATTATTATAACGTTTGTAAAGGATGTAGAAAGACTCATTTGGAACGCAAAAAAGATTTAAACTTTTTCTCTCTTTTCGCTTTTAATTTCTGGAATGTTACAAACTTGCAGCGTTGCTGTTCCACTATACACTATACACACACACACACACGAATAATATAATGCATGCTTGCATGAAGAGTTAAAGAAGTACAAGGCATAAATAATTGAAAACCCCTTATTGTATATTCAAGGATACTGAATTGTATAGGGCAGCCCTTTTGGGTGATATGATATTAGTGTCCTTGGGGAAAAGGAGAGAACGGTTGTTGGAGATCAACTTGCGTACCCCAGACAAGAGGAGTGTCCTTCGGGCAAAACAGAATAGATGCCTGCAAAAGTTACTCACAATTAAAGCAATGGACACTAGGGCCAAACAGCATTTTTCTTTTCTATTTTTCTTTTTTCTTTTTTTTTTTGTCAGTGAGAAGGAAGAGTTAATCATGTTGTGTTTGATCCAAAGTATTGTTTATATGGTGGGCTAAAGTTCGCGTGGAGGTATTTAACTCTACGTAGGAATTTGTTTGGGCAGTTGAATATTTTAAGCAATCAAAGATTCTCAATTGCATTTAATTTTCAACTGTTAAAGAAAGTGTCCGGATGTAATCCGACTTCCTTTTTAAGGAGATTCTGTCCAGTTCCATTAAGTAATCATACCTAATGAGGAATCCTAATTCTATATGGGCAATGAGGTATAACCAATATAAATACAAGGTTATACCCATAACTATCATGTAGACATTCATATTATTTTACACCACTACAACATTAAGCCTCAATTGTTAAACCTTATTCAACTTGTACTTATTTTCATACCGGAGCTATTACGCGCTTTAGTGATTGAGGCGCATAGACAAATGTTGTCGTAGCTTCGTTTAAACTGTCACTGAGTAATATTTATAGTCTGAATTGGTGTCATTTTCGCAATTATTTTGGTCATTTTTATGCTAGTACAGGACCACATCAAACTAAAGGGAAGTGGACTGATAGAAACTTAATGTTATTTTACAGACTAAAAATAAAATGTATATCTAATTTTAAAGTAGAAAAAAAAAATATCACATACATAATATTCAATGATTTTTACTCCATTCCATAAAAAGAGTTTTATTTGTAGAATTTATAAATATTATGTATATTTATTCTATTTTAAAAAATAATAAATTGTTAGTTTAATATGTAGTATTAACGTGATAATGAAATTAAGATGATAAACGTGAGTAGATTATATTATTTTACACTACTATTTGTAAAAGAACATTTTCGAAGGGTTAATAGCATATTTGACAGTGAATGGGATCATGAAATTTAAATCCTGTCAAATCATTTTTCAAATTAAGTCTAAGTAAACATGATGAATCCTAAATAGTAATCCGATCAATTTAATCATCAGAATGTTGACACCTGAACAGTATTCGACTATTATTTTAAATATTTTTATATAGCTAAACTATATTTATAGGGAATTGATATTTTTATAAGTTCTCTCTCACATGTGTTTGAGATAACTTGTGAAACTATTACTTTTACTTGTAAAAATATAAATTCTCTGTTTATATGCTAAAGTGGCCAAAGTTCGTGATTATTCCTACTGTTTATTTTTGTCAGATTTTTCCTTAGGATCGATAATGGTTACTTATTGGTATTTGGGGTGAGTATGTATCGTAAAAATTAAAATTCCCCTGCTCCAATTATAAACAAGTGTATACTTGGGGATAAGTATACAATTAACTTCTTCTTTTTTGGTGAAAATTTTGTGAGTAATAATAACATTAATACTACAACTAGAACAGGCCGCGAATATTGATTTTATTTTTTATTTTTTTTTCTTGTCCAAAAGGTTACAAGGCCCCCAATAAATTGATTGGAGAGAGGAATCCAAGAGTTGAGTGGTTCCACTATATATACAGCACGCGTGAAGAGAAGGGAGTACAAGGCATTACTCATTCAAGAAGTACAAGGCCTTAATAATTAAAACATGGATGCTGAATTGTATAGGGCAGCCCTTTCGGGTGATATTATTGTCCTTGGGGAAAAGGAGAGAACCCTTGTTGTTAGGGATCAACTTATCCCTGACAAAAATAGTATCCTTCATGTTGCCTCCCAATCTGGCAAAATAGAATTTGTGCAAGAGATTCTATTAATGCATCCATCTCTATTATGTAAGACAAATTCAAGAGGTGAAACTGCGGTTCAGCTCGCGGCGAGGGAAGGACATTCCCACATTGTTAAGGCACTAATTGACGGTGCAAAAGGATCATTAAGGCTTCCTCTTGACAAAGATGTGGAGGATGGGGTTGGATCAATGTCCACACTCAAGGCGATGCTAAGTATGGCAAATGTCGAGGGAGACATGGCGTTGCACGAGGCCGCGCGGTATAATCACGTCGACGTGGTAAAAGTGTTATTAGAAGATCATGCGGATGAATCACTGCATACTTTAAATAAGGCTAGTGAGTCTCCGCTTTATCTCTGGGCTTGTAGAGGATACACTCTGTTGGTGAAGACTATATGTGAATCTTGTAGTTCATCGGCTTATGGTGGACTTGATGGCAGTACAGCACTCCATGCCGCAATTATTAATAATTGCAAAGGTACGTATTTCATTAATTTAATACTCTCTTTGTCCTACAATAGATGTCAAAGAAATAAAAATCATTTTGCCTCCCAAAAAGTCTAAAGTATATCATTCAAATAATGTTACGTGAAGACTATTTTAGCCTTAAAAATATTTGAGTAAGAATGAATATTGTATTTAGATGAGATACAAAATGGGTAAACTTAAACTAGACTGAAAATTGTACTCAATGTAATTCTGTAATTAAGTACACCTAAAGGGGGTGAATAGGTATAAATATTTGAAAGTGATCTACAGTGATCTATTTTTAAAGTTTACGCTATAATCGGACGGTCTAACCATGTCCGTATTAGTTATGTTCTTAATATGTTATAAACGGACAGCTAATACATGTCTGTTTTAGTATATATTCTTCGTCTGTTATAATTGGACAGTTAATACCTATCTGTTTTAGTATAATTTTTTACTACGACTTAAACCAAAATCTACAGATTATTAAAGCGTATAACAGAAATAAAAGAACAATAAATCACGCCAAGATTTTTACGTGGTTCTGTCCCTATCCTCTACTCTAGTGGCCTAAATATCTACGTCCAATACCAACTAGTATTGGAGACACTTTTTTTATTAAAACTTAATATTCAAAAGATTACAGAAAACTCCCTGTACAACGAAGATCAATTTTGATTTGGACACCTCTGGCCCCTTTGCACCTCTGCAACTTCTCTCACCTCTGAGATATTGATGCTTCCGTTGTACAGACTGAATATTAAATGATAACCCAAGCCAACCTAGACTTATACTCGATTTACAAAAGATGAATAAAAGATTACAAAGAATTTCTAGTTACAAACGATTTAGAAGATTATAAAATATAACAACTGAAATCAGACTTTAGAAGAGCTCTGAGGATGTATTCAATAATGATTTTCAGCTTCAAGTCTATGTGTCTATTTAAGCCGAGAAGGAGAATATATAACATGAGTAGCAACGACTAAAAAATGGCTATAAGTATAATTAATAAAGTCCAAATCTGTTAGCAAGTTTCCTTAAAAAAATATGCTCTATCAACTACAATGAGATTCCTTAATACACTACAACAAAAAGCCATATTTCTGACGGAATATTTCGTCGGAATTAAGTATAATCCATCGAGATTATGCTTAATTCCGACGGAATATTCGATCGGAAATTCAATCGGATATAAGCACGTCGAAATTAAGCACGTCGACCTTTCAGTCGGAGATATCTATCCTCGACTGACTAACCTCGACGGAATATTCGGTCGATATTAAGATATTCTTGACTGAATTATATCCGTCGATCATATTCTGTCGAGTCTAAACCTGCCACGTGGCAGCCCATAAAAAAAAGAAGGGCTTAATATCGACGGAATTCCATCGAGGATATCCCCTTTTTTTTAATATTTATACTATTTTGGCAATATCCAGGGTAATAACCCACATTTTTTGTACTTGTAAACCTATTTTTTTCCCCAACAGCACATAAAACATAAATATAATCCAAGGCCAACAATAATGGCCAACATGAATATGAATTACCAAGGCCACGACATTAAACTAAAGTTCCAATCAACTAAAGTATATCAAATATGCATTTAAAGTAACGTAAATATGTCAAACTAAAGTAATGATACATAAAAGCTACAATACGTCAAAAATCAGCTAAACTATTAAAATTTACATCACATTAAGCTAAAAACTAAGTAAATATGTACAAATCATCTACAAAACTATGTCACGGGCCGTCGTCGTCTAACCGATCAGCATCGTCAGCCCGCTCGTCACCCTGTTAAGACAATATAATGTAACTCATTAGTCTATATATATAATACAGTTAAAGATAACTAATAAAATGAAAATTACATAACATACAGAATATATACTTGAATTATATTATGAATAGTATACTTGAGTAGTCGAGGGCTGACTCAGCATCGGCCCAAACACATCCAGTAGTAAGGTAACCACCATCCGAACAATCTCGTCGCGTATCGCGGCGAACTGCTCGGGAGGGATATCTGTACTATCGACGGTGGCACCAGCTGCAACGTCATGCGCAAGCTGATAGAGGCGAGAACGGCTGGGCAGGTCCCGACGATGGAATAACGGATCCGTCTCAAACCACTCCAACACCGCAGCCACAACCCGCTGGAACAAAGCATCGTCTAATCCAGCGCCTGTATGTGATGGTCCCACGGGAGCTCTCGGACGCAGACACTAGCTAAAATCTACAAAAATAAATATAACATGAATAATATTATAATTAAGTTTACTTTATTCATAAACAAGAAATAAACTTAAATATTATACCTCCAGGCAGTGTATAGGCCGGTATCTTCGGCAACCCCAGCACTCGATACAGGCCGGTAGTGCTAGTGGGAGTATCTTAAGACGCGACCCAAAGAGTCATCTCCTCATCCTGAGATAAACTAATCTCGGGCGGAGGGATGGTGGAATCAGCCATCTCAGCATCGCCCCTAGCAGCCTGCAACTTTGCTATACGCTAGCTGCGTAGCTTCTCAAACCGGTCCTGTAATTTAATATATGTACATGTGAGTTAACTTTGTATCATCCTATAAATTACGTAATATGATCCTAAATTATAAAGATTATAGTAAATGTATTACCATTATAGCTAGTGCTGATAGAGACATCGTCGACCACGAAGTAGAATCCTTCGGCGCATGGACTCTATCCCAGAACTCCATCATAGTAGGAGGTCGGCCCAAGCTACTTCGCATGGCCTAAATCATGTACATTAATTAATATTACCTTACTTTACTATAGTTGTAGTTTAATATTAAACTAAAATAAATATAAATACATACCGACTTAACCTCCTGAAATGATTGCGAGTCAAAAGTATGTACAACCTATAGTTGGCCTCGATTCTTCTTCATCTGCTCGGACTTGGTCTTGAAGGCATCATCATCCCAATACGTACACATGGCAGCCCATGCTGCATCTGATACTGCCGTTGGCTGATGCTATCGTATAGTAGTCCCGGGTGATTCTTCTACAGCCCCGGACTGCCCTCATATGCATTTCGTACAGCCAGCCGGCATAGTTCTTTGAGATGTGTGCAATAATAACATCGTCACCATCCGCCTCAGTGATGTCGAGCTCGTATCTACAATACCTCTATCAAACAGACATAACATACGTATAATTAATTATTTGAAAAATATGTAAATAACTTGAACCTTGATTTAATATATGTAATTCGACTTACGTGAAACTCCCGCAACACTGTCACCATAAAGCTGGCATCGTAACGTGAGTATTAGCTAAATCGCATGCAGCCAGGCGGGAGATGCGCCAAGCATATGGCGTGTACGGTCACCTTAGCGACCAGATCTATAATACTAGGGAAAAAAATTTTGTATGGAACATTTTAATTTATTAATCACATAATAATATCATTCTAATTGAACATAAGTGATATATTAAAGTTGAAACCTACACTGATGACCTGACATCAATGGGTATTATGTCAAGAACTGCCGGTGGACGACCTACTCGACCGAGGTTAAGCCCTCGCTGGCATCTGTATGTTTAATATATTTATGACATTGATATATTATAGTAAATGAATGTTTAATATAGTTATGAAAAAAAGTGTTAACTCACTAGCAGATGAAGACGACCCGCCCTGGGAGTTGTCACCCGATCCATCGCGGCCGCCACCACGGCCACCTCCACCGCTATGTCTAGGCAAAGTTGTACTACTGAAATAACAGACATAAATTACATTAATTAAATTTCATTACAATATATCTAATGATTTATTTTAGTTGTATAATATTTACAAAACACCAATTAATGAAGAAGTAGTATGTCGTCAAACCCGTCAGAATCAAAATCATTTTCATCCTCTAATTCTGTCTCTTCCTCTTCCGTATCAATTTCTTTCTCAATATCATCTTCTACCATCACGTACGGACTGACAACCACATTTTCTTCCACTTCGTCAACATCGGGTACGTCAACGTCATCTACCAACACATCGCCATCATATAGTAATATGTGGCTGGGATTGCTAACTTCTTCTTGCAACGGGTCATCCGTTCCAGACAGATTAGTACAATCAAATGACCGAGTCTTTGTTGTCACAACTGTATACCAGGGGGTTCTATAATTTACGACATTAGGGGCATAGTACACTTGAGTTGCTTGGCTGGCTAACATAAATATGTCATCAGACTATAACTTGGATTTTATATCTACTATGAGGATTCTATTACGATAAACTTTAACACCCTTTGCAGTATCAAACCAGCGACACTTAAATGTAACGACCTTTCTGGCCCCTGGATAATTGAGCACAACAACTTCCTCTAATCTTCCATAGTAATTGGACTCAGAATCTTCATAACAACTTCCCAACACGACAATGCCAGAGTTGACTGATGTCAATTCATTCACATCATCAACCTTGAATCTATACCCATTCACGATGCCTGACAGATTTATCAAAAGTCTGAACACCTGTTTCCCACAGTATCTTAAGTTCATCGATTAACGGCCTAAGGTACACGTTAATGTCTTTTGTAGGACTTTTATCCCCCGGTATAAATAAGGTCAAGAAAAGATACGGATCCCTCATGCACATTGATGGTGGAAGATTGTAAGCTACCATAATCACTGGCCAAACAGAGTAAGGCTGACTAAAATTATTAAATAGACAGAAGCCATCTGTAGTCATGCCAAACCTGACATTCCTAACTTTGTACGTAAATTGTGAAAAATTGGCATCAAAATTCTTTCATTCATCTCCATCTGTTGGGTGAGTCAGCTGACCAGGCACGACATCCCTTGTTTTATGCCAACTCATATGTTGAGCAGTGTGCGCATACATGAATAGCCGCTGCAACCTCGATGCAAAAGGAAAGTACCGTAAAATCTTCTTTAGAACATGTTTCTCCCCCCCCCCCACGTTTTGTGATCTAGTACCTTGGCGAGTTGCAGATATCACACTGCACCTTATCTTTGTCCTCCCCATAGTATAACATGCAATCCTGCTCACAAGCATCGATCTTCTCATACCCGAGATTCAACCCCTTAACCATATTCTTTACTTCATAGTAATTCGCAGGGCAGAGTATTATTCCTAGGTAAGAACTCGCTGAGAATATCAAGCAAATCATTGAATCTTCTCTCACTGCAGTCATGCTCATTATTGAAATGTAAAAGCTTCGTAACTGCAGAAAGCCTGGTGTGCTTATCATTTCCAGGATACAATGGAACACCCGATTTAGATAGCAACTTGTAGAAAGTAGCTGCTGAATTATTTGGCTTTTGCTGAGCACTGCTTGACGCATGCTCGTTTTCAGCCCAGTCAATATTGATAGGGCCATACGCATCAAACAACATTTGCACGACATCATAGTTATCTGATTGCGAATCCCCGTGAACCGATTGGTCTACAGTACTATCTGTCTGTTCCCTAAACTCAGCTGATTCCCCGTGATGAATCCATACCGAATACCCATCCACAAATCCACGTGAATACAAGTCAAATTTAACTTCATCAGCAGTCTTCCATATCATGTTCTTACACTTGAAACACGGGCATCTCATCAGTCTTAATCCTACGGTACATCTAACTCTGGTCGGCTGACATCTTTAATTGAAGAAAATAGCCAATTAGATCAAGAATAATCATGAATGTGGTCCATGCATGTATTTAGTTTACCTAGTATATATCTCCACTCTACAGAGGTTAGGCTTCTATCATGTTCCTGGATGTGTCTCTTCATTAGTGCCAATCTTAAGCACGTTTCTTCTAGTTTAAGAAAATTTCAGCAGCACCTTCCCATGGTCTCCAAGTACACAAAATAGACCAAGACAACTTAGTCTAATTATGCACTCGGAGAACATGTAGAGACACCAGCTAAAAAATCCTCAAAAGTTTATAAAAACGCACTTTGTGAATTGGCACCGACCTAAGTGAGAAACATAACATCCAGTAACAGTCTCAAACTGGGGACTATTCAACATTCACTCCTAATGAGTGAATGTCAAACGGGTTTCTAAGCTCCTACCTATGTATACTACATGCACAAGTATATATGCAGTTTATTGTAATTATGGAAAACTAAAAAAATGCTACTTAGTTTATTTTTCCAATAATAAACTAAGTAAATGTTATTCAGTTTATGATACATATTATTTGAATATATTATTAGTTTATTTAATTTTATTTTAAACTTCTTTATTTTATTTTATATTATTTAATTTATATAATTTTAATTTTATTTTCAACTTCTTTATTTTATTTTATTTTATGATATGTTATCGTAATTGTGGAAAACTAAGTAAATGCTACTTAGTTTATTTTTTCAATGATAAACTATGAAATGCTACTGAGTTTATGAGAAATATTATTTGAATATATTATACTATTCTAACTTTATTTTATATTATAATATATAATTAGTTTAATTTTTTATTTTATGAAATTAAATTAAATTTATTATTATGTTTTATTGTATTTTATTTTATGTTATGTTATGTTATGTTGTGTAATTTTATTTTATTTTTTATTATTTAATTAAATTAAATTTATTTTATTTATTATAATATATTTTATTATATATTTGTTAATTTTTTTTATTAAATTAATAAATTTAATTTAATTTTATTTATTTTATTATTATTTTTTATTTTATTTTATATTATATTACATTATTTAATTTTTTAAATTTATTTTATTTTATTAAATATTATTTAGTTTATTAAATTAAATTAAATTTATTTTGTATTATATTATATTATTTAATTTTTAAATTTAATTTATATTATTAAATTAAATTTATTTTATTTTATTGAATTTAATTTTTTTTTAATATTATATTAATTTTGTGACGCCCCCAAAATAGGTATACATCAGTCATTCTGAGTCGTCAAATACATGGTACAGAATACAAATATAAACTTAAATATACAACATGAGCTATAAGTTTTAATACAAATATTATTTTCTAGACAGTATACAAGCTCAAAATAAGTCCTCAATACATTTATTATCACACTATTTCAAAGAATAGTGAAGACTACTAATGCAAACATCAGGATCGTCACTCCGTTCCCCGACTAGTCCCAACTATATTCTCATTTCCTGAAGAGAACCATGAAAGCAAAGGGTGAGCTCAACTAGCCTAGTAAGAATTATTATGACTAAGATAATGCAGAATAAATTATCCTTAGTCTTTAACAGTATAACAAATGACAGAATATAATAGACAACAAGTTTTAGATCAACAACTGCAGCGGAATAAGCAATCCATTAGAAGAGTCAAGTAGAGCATAATATCTACTATCTTCTATGATTTAAAAAGTTTATCATCAATTTTATTGTTGAAATTCAGATTAATAAATAATCTACATCATCGAATCATTCCTGCACACGGGCCAATGATATTTTTTAGTATCACGACCACGAATTATCCATGCACTACGGGCCAAGGATATTCGTGTTTTCATCAACGGTCATGATCACGCCATAAAACAATTCATCTTTGCACCATTGGCCGAAGAGAACCCATGGTCATGATCATACCAAAAACTGTCCATCAATGCACTACGGGCTAATGAATACTTTTACCACATCATTTGTAACATTACGGTCATGATTATACCGAATAATCCCTGGTCATAATCATATCAGGTCCATCTATGCACTACGGCCACATACGACTTTCAACAAAATATAAGCATGAGGATGATGAAAATGATATAAGAATTTAATTAAAAGAAAACAAAGGATAAATTTTTAAATATTTATAATTTAATTTATCCTGAATTCAATAATGTCCAAATTGTCAACATGATACTGCTTTGTGGAGTAAAATTCAAGAATAATATTGTATCAAAAATGATTTGGACCAAAAAGAAATTAATTTTTGTCATGAATAGTACCCCGGGTGAATAGTAATCGAGTAAATAGTATCCCGTGAATAGTAACTTTGGGAATAGTAACCCCGTGAATAGTACTCCGGCATGAAAAAGTTAAAACTTATCAAGAATGCTCAGAATAATATTTTCATAAAAAGATACTGGATGAAGCGCAAATATCAATGATATTCTACTAATTTCATGGAGTATAGAAGCCAAAACTTAACAAAATGAGTATAGAATTCGAAATCTGAAACGAAATAATATTACTTACATACTACAGAGTATGGAAAAAAATATTATTTTATACGAATACTGAACAAAAATAATATCTCTTACGATTGTTGAATGAAAATAATATTCCTTACGAATATTAAACGAATATAATATTCCTTACGAATATTAAACGAATATAATATTTCTTGTGAATATTGAACGAAATAAAATTTCTTACGAATACGAAAAATAATATTGTACGCGATTATGAAATAAATAATACCCCTTACCTTAAAAAGAAGAGTATTCAAACTGATATAGCGAGAATATTTTTGAAGAAAACTTTCACTATTTTTTACACTCAAAGCTTCCTAAAACTCGAAAGAAATACGCTCAATATTATAGAAGAAGAATTCTCTGATTCTGTTGTGATTTTCAATTCTAACTAATCATCCTATTTATAGGAGAATGAAAATGATACTATTTCTACCGATTATTTTAAAAAATGGGTAAACGTGGGTCCATAAAATAAGTAAAATTTACATCAAATACTTCATAAAAATCACCTCAACATTTATCATCATTATTATAATTCGAAATATTTAACAACCAGGTCGCTCTCAGGAAAGAGGGGGCTTTCCAATAAGGTTTTCTCCCTATTGGCGCGCAATTAGGTGACCAAACCTCTCCGCGACAGAACTTCTAGACATTATCAATATTGCAAATAATAATATGAATAACTTGTCATCTCAATTATTGATTAAATAATATAAAATATTATACAGATGATACTGTGACAATAATTGAATCAAATAACGTGAGATACTATGCAGCAATTAGTGTAGCAATAATTAAATAAAACTGAGTGACTTCTCACGTAAGCATTAATAATCCATACTGTGTGCTACTATGCAACTACGCGTATTACTGTACATTTACTACCAGGTAGTTCAACAGTTTAACGGTAAAACTTCCGCCGTTATTTTCATAAAAATATATTTCTATCGTTTTCTCATTCTGACAATAATTTCATTGTGGGGTCCACCAATGATTGTGTTGTCATACGAATATTCCCTGTTAAAACGAATATTCCCCGACTAATCGAATATTTTATGACAACTTGCATACTTTGCAAAATTTATAAATATTACCCACAACTATAACATTATCTCAAATCCACACCATAATATTAAAAAAATATTTCGAGAAAATTAAATCTTTATTCACAAAATTTGGGGTCATACAATCTCTCCTCCTTATGAAATTTCACCCTCAAAATTTACGTACGCACCTGGTATACCGAAGAGGTGAGGATACCTCGTCAGATTCTAACTCTTGAGGTATAACCTTTGAGCGTAGAATATATTTCTTCTTATTCAAGATTTTAACATGTATCTCCTTATACGTTAAATCTTCCGCTATCTCGTCCGGTTCTAAATCAATAATGTAGTTTGGGTCGTTGTAACATCGATACGTGAAAAATGTTATGAACATGCAACATACTTGGCGGTAAAACTAGTCTATAGGCCACAGTTCCTACTTGATCGAGGATTTCAAATAGAACAATTAAATCGAGTGTTGAGATTTCCTCTCTTCATCGACTCTTGCTTCTAGAATAACGCCTTCTTAAACATTCTTTTTCGTATTCATCAGCTCTGGGTCTGTAGTTTGAGTGACTTTAACATTATCGATTAAAGTTGGTTATAATCGTATATTCGCTATCTTCACGTAGGTTCGTATATTCGTAAACACATACGATCTTCT
The DNA here is from genome assembly GCA_016801055.1 of Panax notoginseng. NCBI lineage: Eukaryota > Viridiplantae > Streptophyta > Magnoliopsida > Apiales > Araliaceae > Panax > Panax notoginseng. Next base: position 116,532,435 of record CM029023.1, read on the forward strand.
ACTCAACGCGTCAGCTACTACGTTCGCTCTTCCACGATGATATTGAATGGTATAGTCGTAACCTACAACAGCTCGAGCCAACGTCTTTGGCTCATGTTCGTTTTGGGTGAAGAAATATTTGAAGGTTTTTGTATCGGGTTCAAGGTCGATACAAAATTTAATTTCACGCTCTGGGGGTAGGCCAGGAAGTTCTTCAGGAATACGTCAGAAAATTTATTAACAATAGATATATCATTCAAATCTGACATATTTTTGTTTAAATCTGTAACATGGGCTAAGAAAGCTTGACATCCGTTTTTCAATAAACGAATAGCTTTATGGCCTGCTATGACAGTGATTGATTTTAGTGGTTTGGTGGCTTGAATTTGTATAATAGGTTGGTTAGGAATATGAAAACTAACAATCTTACGAAAATAATCAATTTTTACATGATGAGTAGTTAACCAATCAATCCCTAAAATTAAGCCAAATGCAAGTATTTTTAATGAAATAAGATCGGCAGGTAACGTGAGAGTACCGATTTGAATCAAACAAGACTTATAAACACTAGATGTAATGAAGGTTTCTCCTTAAAGAGTTTCAACAGATAAGACAAAGTCTAATTTCTCCAGAGTTAAATTTAAATGTTGAGCACAAGTAGGAGAAATAAAAGAGTGGGTAGAACCGGTATCAAATAAGGTATAGACTTCGTAAGCGTTTATGATTAACTTACCCGTAATAACTTCGCTCCGATTTCTCGACAAACGCACTCACTTAAACTACCGGCTTTGACTTGTCTAAGACATCCTTTGGCGTCACCATCATAGCTGGACTTGACTTCACTACACGACAAAATCGAACTAGGTGACCTTCTCTTCCACAATTAAATACGCTTTGGGTTGCTGCGCACAGTTTGGACGGATGTGTCCCTCCTGCCTGCATTTGAAACATACGATCGATGGTCGTTCTTATTCCTTGGAAACGGGCGCTGCTGTCTTTTCATCATTATTGAACCTTCTCTTCTTGAAGTTGTTCTCACTTAGTTCACCTTTCCTATTATCCTTACCATGATTACCACCGAAGTGGTTACCATTTATGGCATACTGATTCCCTCCACGTTTGTTGTCACCGCTTCGATGACTGCTAACATTGGTATTATCGATTTGCCTGCTGCTCTCCCTTAGTTGGGATGTCTCATTATCGCGCTCCAATAACTGAGCTCTATTTACAACATCTGAATACAAACACAGTTTGTGAGAGATAAGGAATTGACGTATCTCAGGTTTCAAACATCTTAGAAACATTCGTGACATTTTCTCCTCATTATCAACTAAGTGGGACGCAAACCAGGACAACTCGGCAAACTTAGCTTAGTATTGCGACACGGTCATATTATTTTGCTCCAGCTTGATGAACTCTACCTCCTTCATGTGACGAATATTTTCGAAAAAGTACTTGTCGTTGAACAATTCTTAGAACTTCTCCCAAGCATCTTAAGTGCGTCAGGCTGGGTACGTTTTACAGATTTCCACCAATGATCTGCTTCTTTACGTAACATAAAGGTGGCGAATGGAACCTTTTACTCCTCTAAGCATTCCAAGACATCAAATATCTTGGTGATATGCTTTATCCACGTCTATGCCTTAAGTGGTTCTGGCTTTCCCAAAAACTCTGGTGGTCCCAACTCCTTGAACTTCTTAGTGGTGATCAACCGTGGGTTGCCATTATTTTCACCTGCATTATAAACATGAGTCTCTCTCATTTGGTGTTGCATGAACTGCACAAAGCCTCTGAACACCCCATCGTTCATCATTTGGTCGGTGTTGTTGTTCACCTGAGGATTGTTGCCTTCCTGTACATTATCCTGGTTATTGATATGTGGTGACTCAACGGTCTCTTGTGCTCCATTGCTTATCTCAACATTTTCAGATGCCATTATCAAATACTGCCACAAAACAAAGGTTAATTGACACACCACATATTATCCTCATATTCTGACCGACCCATTAAATAACAAATAAACTTAGGTAGGTCATACTAGCGAAGGAATTTCCCGCATCTCCCCTCCTAGTTCTTGTCTCACATTTCAGTCAGGGATCATATCCCTAAGCTTTGATACTAACTGTGACGCTCCCAAAATAGGTATACATCACCCATTCTGAGTCGCCAAATACATGGTACAGAATACAAATACAAACTTAAATATACAACATGAGCTGTGAGTTTTAATATAAATATTGTCTTCTAGAAAGTATACAAACTCAAAATAAGTCTTCAATACATTTATTATCACACTATTTCACAAAATAGTGAGGACTACTAATGCAAACATCTGGACCGTCACTCCGTTCTCCTACTAGTTCCAGCTATATTCTCATTTCCTGAAGAAAATCATGAAAGCAAAGGGTGAGCTCAACTAGCCCAGTAAGAAATATTATGACTAAGATAATGTAGAATACATTATCCTTAGCCTTCAACAGTATAACAACTGATAGAATATACTAGACAACAAGTTTTAGATCAACAACTGCAGCGGAATAAGCAATCCATTAGAAGAGTCAAGTAGAGCATAATATCTATTATCTTCTATGATTTAAAAAGGTTATCAACAATTTTATCGCTAAGACTCAGCTTAATAAATAATTCACATCATCGAATCATCCCTGCACTACGGGCCAATGATATTCTTTAGTATCACGACCACGAATTATCCATGCACTACGGGCCAAGGATATTCGTGTTTTCATCAACGGTCATGATCACGCCATAAAACAATTCATCTTTGCACCCTTGGCCGAAAAGAACCCATGGTCATGATCATACCAAAAACTATCCATCAATGCACTACGGGCCAATGAGGACTTTTATCACATCATTTATAACATTACAGTCATGATTATACCGAATAATCCCTGGTCATGATCATACCAAGTCCATCTATGCATTACGGCCACAGATGACTTTCAACATAATATAAGCATAAGGATGATGACAATGATATAAGAATTCAATTAAAAGAAAACAAATGATAAATTTTTAAAGATTTATAATTTAATTTATCCAGAATTCAATAATGTCTAAATTGTCAACATGATACTGCTTTGTGGAGTAAAATTCAAGAATAATATTGTATAAAAAATAATTTAAACCAAAAAGAAATTAATTTTTGTCATGAATAGTACCCCGGGTGAATAGTAACTGAGTAAATAGTACCCCGTAAATAATAACTTCGGGAATAGTAACCCCGTGAATAGTACTCCTGCATGAAAAATTTAAAACTTATCAAGAATGCTCAGAATAATATTTTCATGAAAAGATACTAGATGAAGTGCAAATATCAATGATATTCTACTAATTTCATGGAGTATAGAAGCTAAAACTTAACAAAATGAGTATAGAATTCGAAATCTGAAATAAAATAATATTACTTACATACTACAGAGTATGAAAGAAAATATTATTTTATACGAAATACTGAACAAAAATAATATCCCTTACGACTGTTGAACGAAAATAATATTCCTTACGAATATTAAACGAATATAATATTCCTTACGAATATTAAACGAATATAATATTTCTTGCAAATATTGAACGAAATAAAATTTCTTACAAATACGAAAAATAATATCGTAAGCAATTATGAAATAAATAATACCCCTTACCTTGAAAAGAAGAGTATTCCAATTGGTATAGCGTGGATATTCTTGAAGAAAACTTTCACTATTTTATATACTCAAAGCTTCCTAAAACTCAAAAGAAATACGCTCAATATTATAGAAGAAGAATTCTCTGATTCTAGTGTGATTTTCAATTCTAACTAAGCATCATATTTATAAGAGAATGGAAAGGATACTATTTCAGAAAAATATCACGGATGAACATAAGGAAATCTCACGGGCATACCTTCGGCTAAAATCTGAAAAAAAAAATTGATTTACTATGCAGCACTATGCAATAAAATATTCTAATAAAACGAAAATTTTAAATAAAATATAATATATTTTATTTATAATCAAATAAAACAAAACTTATTATATAATATATATATATATATATATATATATATATATATATATATATATATATATATATATATATATACACACACACAATTACCTTCTAGTTACGTAAACTCCCTTCCACCACAATTTCCAATTCAGTTTTTCAACACATATGAGCCCCACATGTGGCCCCCACCTTTATTATATAAAATAATTTTCTACCGATTATTTTAAAAAATAGATAAACGGGGGTCCATAAAATAAGTAAAACTTATATCAAATACTTCATAAAAATCACCTTAACATTTATCATCATTATTATAATTCGCAATATTTAACAACTAGGTCGTTCCCAGGAAAGAGAGGGCTTTCCAATAAGGATTTCTCCCTATTAGTGCGCAATTAGGTGACCAAACCTCTCCTCGACGGAACTTCTAGACATTGTCAATAATGCAAATAATAATATGAATAACTTGTCATCTCAATTATTGATTTAATAATATAAAATATTATGCAGATGATATTGTGACAATAATTGAATCAAATAACGTGAGATACTATACAGCAATTACTGTAGCAATAATTGAATAAAACTGAGTGACTTCTCACGTAAGCATCAATAATCAATACCGTGTGCTACTATGCAACCACGCGTATTACTGTACTTTTACTACCGGGTAGTTCAACAGTTTAACGGTAAAACTTCCGCCGTTATTTTCATAAAAATATATTTCTGTCATTTTCTCATTCCGACAATAATTTCGTTGTGGGGTTCACCAATGATTGTGCCGTCGTACGAATATTTCCTGTTAAAACGAATATTCCCCAACCAATCGAATATTTTATGACAACTTGCATACTTTGCAAAATTTATAAATATTACCCACAACTATAACATTATCTCAAATCCACACTATAATATTAAAAAAATATTTCGAAAAAATTAAATCTTTATTCACAAAATTTGGGGTCTTACAATCTCCCCTCCTTATGAAATTTCGCCTTCGAAATTTACGTACGTACCTGGTATGCCGAAGAAGTGGGGTCCTACAAATTTTATTATTTTATAATATATATATATTCTTATATTATATTATATTATGTAAATTTATTTTATTTTATGTTATTATATTATTTTATTTTATTTAGTAATGGAAAAACTAAGTAAATGCTACTTAGTTTATTTTAATATTGAAAAACTAATTAAATAATACATAAATACATGCAGGGTGACAGGGTCCACAGATTTTGCATTTGAATAATTCTAACTGAAATTCAGTCAGGAATTCAGTCAGAAATAGCAAGTATACCTAACCTACTGAACATAAATCAAACACTTACTGAATATGTGAGTATATAAAATATAACCTAAATTGATACATTCAGTATACATTCAGCACATTCATGCAACAATTCATACAGAACATTCATGCTGCAATTCCTTTCTATAATCAAAGCCAATCACACTGATGAGCATTATAACTCCTCAATATCAGATAACAAATTAAACACACTACTGATTATGGACATTATAACTGCCTTGGCACAAATTAAACACTAATTTGGAGGGTACATTTCATTGTTAAACAAATGAATACAGTAAACCGAAATTGAACATCTCAGTCTCAATATCAGTTTCATACCAAACCAAATTAAACCCTAAATTAAATATAAAACTCAAATTGAACATTCAGTCTCAATCAATTTCATATATAACAAAACAAATTAAACCCTAAATTAAGGCCCAAAATTAATTGCATATATAGCCTATATAATATTCAAACCCTAACACAATTAAATGAAGATAGAAATTGTGTACCTCAATTGATTTGAATGCTAGAGATAGGAGAGAGGAGATACCCACAACGCCGCCGCCGATATCCTCGACGTGGCCGGAAATCTACCTTCAACCGTGACAGAGAGAGGAAGCTAGATGAACTGTGAGGACAAGGGTTTTACCCTAGTCGATCTATATATGTTGTGTGTGAAAGAGAAGACGTTGCCGGCGAGGGGGCGACGTAGCGACGGAGGGAGGAGTTGCTGGATAGAGAGGGTGAGAAACGCCGCCGCTAGAGAGAGATCAGAAAGAAATAAGAGGAAGAATGGTCTGAACGGTTTTTAATAGACTATTCTCAATGGAACATCTGTCGAAATTAGTTCCCTCGAGATTACTATATTTCTAGAGGATATTTCGTCGATTATAAATATGATTTTGTCGAAATTATAATTCGCATGGCGCGAAATGTTGGCGCCCTTGGAGTAGTGTTATCCCGACTGAATTCCGTTGAAGATACAATATTTCTGAGCGAACTATTCTCGACGAAATATTCTGTCGAAATTACCGTAAGGTCGACTGAAGATCGTCCATCGATAATATTCCCGTCGGTCTTAAGGCTATTTTCTTATACTGATAATACCAAAATCTCCAAATCAAGTTTGAATGCTAAACAATTTAAGATATATCAATATATATACAACTATATCTGTTTCCTTAAAAGACTTTAACAAATGGCATAGGAAAACCGAATTCCTTATATGACTCTAATTAAATCAAATTGCTTTAACAATATATATTATTAAATAAAATTTTCAGCAAATAAAAAGATGGAATTTAAGCTTCTTGGGCTAGAAATAATTCATGCATTCTTTAAACGAATTTATATCCAAATTGGGGCAAACTAACTATATTATATTCAATAGACCAATCTTATATCAACTCAAAATATAATCCATGCAATCCATAAAATAACCAACATGTATAAATATATAGTCATTATTAAAATCACCAATAAAAAAAACTAACATTCTCTCCTTTTTTGATGATGACAATATATTAAACTTTATAATAACATGCTCCCTCTAATAAGTATATGGGTCCCCCTAAATTTATGCATATTGAGGAGCAAAAAATGACTTGATCCAAATAACCATCATTGCATATTCCAGCAGCACAATATAGTATCTCACTACCAACATTAATACCAATTCAAATATCAAATATCTCTCCCCCTTTGTTATTATCAAAAAAAAATCATTAAGCACAAGTTGATTAAGCATAAGCTGATTATAACATAATCATCATTACCCAAATTCCACCTTTGTCATCGACAAAAATTAATTCATATCAATTTAGCAAGCTTATAACAAAATCACATATAGCAAATAAACATAATGATCATACCTTTGCAATTTGTTACCTATATATATATATATATATATATATATATATATATATATATATATATATATATATATATATATATCAACATTTTGTTACCAATAATAAGCTTGATAGTTAAGCTCCTTAGTGTAGTCTCTCAAAGTAAAGTATTATTCGTCTCCATTTTTACTTTAAGATATCTACAAAACAAACAAATCGTCTCTACCTTTTTGGTACCCAAATCTTCTTGGGTCCTTTTTGTGTTAGTAGCATATAAATCACTTTCTTTACCCAAATTTGTTTTATTCTAATTTTATTACAATTAGAATCAAAATGACTTTTAAAACCACATTTTTTACAAGTAACAAATGGTGAACAATAAAGTGGCTTAAACCTTGGTTTACTATTAATCATTCTAATATTATCATTAGTTCTATTTTCACATTTTTAATAGGATTATACTCAATTCCTTGTTTATCCAGACTAGACCTTTGTGCCTCTAACATAACATTTAGGTTCTCTTCTCCTTGCACAAATTTAGCAAGGTCATTTTTTAAATATGCTATTTCTGCATTTAGTATATTATCATCATGTTGAACATTCATCATTTTTCTATCATTAAAAGCATATATTCATGCATCTCTCATTTTCAAATTTTCTTTTAACACTTCATTTTCATTTTTAAGATATTCATTTTCTTTTCTCTCTTTAATAAGCGACTTAACTTCATTCATTAGCTCACTTACACAATTCTTAAAATAGGCAGTTTTCTTTTTGAGCGGTTGATTTTTATTTTGTAAAGCAATATAATTAGGCATAGATATTTCAAAAGCTTCATGAGAATTTGTTACCTCAAGTTGATCATCATCTTCTAGTCCCATGAAACAGAGTTGGACAGTTTCTTCTTCGTGTTTCGTTTCGGACTTACTCACTAGAGTTAAACAACATTTTTTATTTTTCCTTTGTTTCTTCCTTTGAAGTAGTCTCTCGAGTTTTCTTGAGAGCATTTCAATTTCTTCATCAAAATTTTCGTGATCATTTTCATTGTTACTCTCAACTTGAAATGCCAATGTCTTCTTTATTGGTGCTCCATCTTCTTCATCATACCTTCTTAGCTGATTTTCAAATTCTTCATGCTCTCCAAATAAAGTGAGAGTTTCCATTGTACTGATTATTGTTGAATCTTGAAAAGTTGTAACCTTTGGTGTGAATCGTTTAGGCATGACTCTAAGTATCTTTCTGTTTATCTCCCTTTGATCAATTTTCCGTCTCAGCATACTTAGAGAGTTTGTTATAGTGAGAAATCTCCCTTGAGCTTCATTAATTGTTTCATCCTTTTCTAACTTGAATAGCTCATAGTCTTTCATTAGCATACTTAACTTCACCTCTTTTACTTTGGAAGTACATTCGTGGCTTGTCAAGATAGTTTCCCACATTTCTTTTATTGTGTTGCACAATGATACTTTATCAATTTCAGTTTGCACCATTTCGCTTAGCAAGGTGTTCATGGCTCTTGAGTTGTAAGAAAATATATGCCTTTCATTTTCATCCATGTCCATGAAAGCCTTGAGTCTACCATCATCATGTCTAGGAATAACATGTCCATTTTCAACTACCACCATTGCCATAGGCCTCTCTTGAGATAAATCTTCATTCTGAATTTTCAAAAGTTGAAGTTCTCGCTTTCGAGTAACAGAGGTGTCGACTTGTAGATTGACCGTCTTGAAAATAGAGGTGTGTCATAGGATCTTGTCCTACGACCTGCAAATATCAATATTAGTAGAGCCTTGCTCTGATACCAAATATAATTCTGTAATTAAACACACCTAAAGGGGGGTGATTATGTGTTAATACCCAAAAGTTATCTACAGTGGTCAATTTTTAAAGTTTACTACTGCATGCTATAATCGGACAATCTAATCATGTCTGTATTAGTTATGTTCTTCGTCTGTTATAAACGGACAGCTAATACATATATGTTTTAGTATATATTCTTCGTCTGTTATAACCGGACAGGTAATACCTGTCTATTTTAGTATAATTTTTTACCACGACTTAAACCAAAATCTGCAGATTATTAAAGCGTATAACAGAAACAAAAGAACAATAAATCACGCCAAGATTTTTACATGGTTCAGCCCCTATCCTCTACTCTAGTGGCCTTATTCACGTCCAATACCAACTAGTATTGGAGACACTTTTTTGTTAAAACTTAATATTCAAAAGATTATAGAAAACTTCATGTACAACGAAGATCAATTCTGACTTGGACACCTTTGCCCCCTTTGAACCTCTGCAACTTCTCTCACCTCTGAGACCTTCATGCTTCCGTTGTACAGACTAAATATTAAATGATCACCCAAGCCAACCTAGACTTATACTCGGTTTACAAAAGATGAATAAAAGATTACAAAGAATTCCCAATTACAAACAATTCAGAAGATTATAAATAACAACTGGAATCAGACTTTATAAGAACTCTCAGGATGTATTCAATAATAATTTTCAGCTTTAAGTCTTTGTGCCTGTTTAAGCTGAGAAGGAGAATATATAACTTGAGTAGCAACAGCTAAAAAAAGGCTATAAAATTGTTAGCTAAAAAATCCCATACCTATTATAAAATTTAACAGATAAGATATATATACGGTCCGGATATTAAGGTCACTCATTATCTAACATACATTGCTCACCCCCCTTTTAGCGACGAACCGGACGACGATTCGGTTCGTCGCTATATATAGAATCGTCGTCTTAGCTTTTAGCGACGAACATATAGCAACGGACCGAACATATAGCGACGGACCGAATCGTCGTCCGATCTGTCGCTAAAGAGGGGTGAGCAAGGTATGTTAGATAATGGGTGAGCTTAAGATCCGAACCGCATATATATATATATATATATATATATATATATATATATATATATATATATATATATATATATGAAGTACTCTGTTTTGATAGAGTCAAAGATTATTCAAAGTATAGCTGATAGAGTCCAAATCTGTTAGCAAGTTACCTTAAAAAAATCTGCTCTATCAACTACAATGATTCCTTAATAATACCAACTCCTAGAAAATCTCCAAATCAAGTTTGAATGCTAAACCATTTAAGATATATCAATATATATCCAACTATATCTGTTTCCTTAAAAGACTTCAACAAATGGCATAGGAAAACTGAATTCCTTATATGACTCTAATTAAATCAAATTGCTTTAACAATATATATTATTAAATGAAATTTTCAGCAAATAAAAAGATAGAATTTAAGCCTCTTGGGCTAGAAATAATTCATGCATTCTTTAAACGAATTTATATCCAAATTGGGGCAAACTAACTATATTATATTCAATAGATCAATATTATATCAACCCAAAATATAATACATACAATCCATAAAATAACCAACATATATAAATATATTATCATTATTAAAATCACCAATAATAAAAACTAACACTCAAGTTATCTTTTATGGGAGGAATGGTAAGTGTCGCAAAGGGTACATGATAACAATATTTTGAGACAACTATAATAAGCTGAATTATAGGTATGTCCCTCCAATTTGTTAGCTAGTTACGTAATAACCCTTCAATTATCAAAGTAAATACTTGACTCCTTATAGTTATTACTTGGTGTTAATTTTATTTTTTAGGTAGACCTTTATGTCAATTTGGTGTCATGCAACTATTTAATGTGAGGAAATTTTTTTTTTCACTACCAAGCAACTTGCCTAAACTTGATATTTTACCTTCATTTTGATCTGCCCAATCTAAGATTAAATTCCAAGTTTATTTAAGTCCTGATTAATTTATTTCACTTGCTTTGATCAATTTGTGACAGAACGTGTAACATATTTATTGGAGTGGAAGAAGGATTTAATAAAAGAAACAGATGATCATGGCTGGTCCGCATTTCATTACGCAGCCTTTTATGACCAAGAGGAAATCGTGCAAGATCTATTAGAAGTGGATTCGTCTATGGTGTATCTAGCAGAGAAGAATGCCAGCAGAACTACTTTTCACATAGCAGCCATGCAAGGCAGCATCAATGTAATGGAGAAACTTTAGCATTTTGTCCAGATTGTTGCTATATGATCGATAAAAGAGGTCGAAATATATTGCATTTCGCCGTGGAAAATAACCAGAAGAATATGATTGGCTGTATTTTGGAGAATTGTCCAATAATTAGCAATCTTTTGGTTCGAAAAGATATTGATGGAAACACACCTCTCCATCTGGTTTCTAAGTTGGGCTGTTATTCTCCCGAAATCATACAACATAAGATGGCGGACAACGAAGCATTAAACAAAGATAATCTCACTCCTCGGGATTCGTTATATAATTTCGGTGACAGAGATATAGCTGAACAAGTAAGAATACTACTACCTCCATTCTATAATAACAGTTGTTTTAGCTTCATGCACACATAAATTAAGAAAGTCATTTAATACTATTATTAAAGAATTAAAATTTGTATGAAATTTTATCATTACACTTTTATGGGAAGTTAAAAACTATTAATACAAGGAAGAAAAATTTCTTCAGATAACGACAGAAATTCGGGATGATATAGAAAAATAAATAATTTATTCTCATAGGCTATGTTTGTTTGCAAAGATTACACTTGGGATAGGATTATTAATCCCAAGTGTCTTGTTTTTTTTTTTAAATTTGAACTTGAGAGTATTTGTTCAGGAATTATAAAATGACTTAAGATGGAGAACTATTTAATACCATGTCTAGTTAGGTATTATAATCATATCACATAATATTAAAAATTTATGAACAAAACTAACCTTTATTTTTTAAAATATAACCGGTGTATCCTTTAAATGTAATTGATTGAATGTTGTTTGATCTACATTTTTGGATTCAATTCCAACTCAATTCCAACATATATGCCATGCCATGGTGTTATAGTGAATGCTCAATAGTGTTCAAGTATTTATTTTAAGTTTAAATTTGTTAAACTTAAGTATAATTTATTCTCATCTACCAATTAATGATTGAGAATGATATATATTTAAATTTTGAAAAATATAGAAAAATGCCATAATAAGCTACAAATATATATAAAGCATAATATTATATCAAATGGCATTGCTACTAAAATTCAACATGCCGGATAAAGAAATGTGCCCGGTCCAGTTGATGGGTCAAGCTATCAATATGTGTCATATGAGTCGGATCTCGGACACAGGTTAACCAATCCGTCATCATCACGGATCTTGGAACCATATCCCCCATGAACTGAGTGGCGCGGGTTTGAGCTCCAATGGTACGAGGGGACCACCAATGCTGGAATACATTCTGAATGCATGGACCCTTTGACAATGCAAAACCGTCAACACCCAACAATGGGATATCAGTGACAGATGACTACGACACAGGCCAATAATGCCTGGCAGGAGGCAAGATCGGTATACGGATCTCTCCTGTGGTGCTCCTAATAGCACGCTTTCCTAAATAGAGCTCACATCCTCCATCTGTGAAGAGAGGAACCCTACGAGTGGAAATCACATACTCGACACCAGTCGGGTACCCATCCTCAAAATCAGTGGCCAAGTGCTCCCCAGAATATGGAATCCACGTGATGACATCAGCTGTTAACAACTCCAGCTGTAGGCGACAATGAGTGAAACCCTTAGCTACAAGGACCTCCGCCAGTATGGAATGATGCCATCGCCATCCTCGTGGATAGGTATCCAACCCTAATACACTCACATGATGTAAGCATGGGAGCCTCTCATAGGCCCAAAACTGCCGACACAAAGGTAAACATCTACTGTCAGTTAACACTCTTAACCTATACATGGAAATTACAAGAGAAATACTTACCAGCAAAAATGGGTAGAATCCTAACCAAGCCTCAATCAAGCCCTGCGAGGGCATATGCATGCCCTTGAGGAAATAGGCAAAGGTGTAGGAATCCCAATCATATTCTCCAATACAGTCCACATATCGTGTGGCGCTGATTAAAGCGAACGACACCGTAGAAGAGTTATCTGCTATGAAGCAGCCCCTAATGATCATTAGGAACAATCGCCGAAGAATGTGATTCCTGACTCTGACATCAGCTGATATGGGCTCACTCAATAGCCCACTAATAGCATCTATGCTCAAAGGACCCATACGGATAGTCCTATCCATGAGCGCCTCCGTCGAAACTCCTAACAATGATCTGACAGTAGTCGGGGTAATATCCGTCGTACAAGGCACTGGTGCCCCTCTAAACTCCATACCTATGATAAATCGCCAATCCATCGGCATCATCATCACCTCACAGTCCAACAAATGGAGTGATTGAGTCTGGTGAAACCAGCGCTTAGACAATACTCTGAGGTAACCCCAGGGACAGCGACGGGGAAGGATGGAAAAGAACGCCCCAAATCCCCAGTCATGCACAATCGCTCTATAGTCAGGATGCAGAGCCTGGTACATGGAGTGAATACTGAATCAGTTCCCTCGAGGCTGTGTAAAGTCGCGAACCTACATAAAATGTAGATCGACATCAAAATCCTTTACTCCTCATCAATAGGAAAGAAGGAAGATTAAGATCTAACTTGATACCTCGTTAGCATGCAAGTACATCGAGGGATGTCAACTCAAGTCACCTAGAAGCTCTGGGTTTGCCACCTGAATACTCGAGAGGTCCCTACGGGGAACATGTGCAACAGGAGTGGGGTTCGCCACCGAAGCATCCTCCTCTTCGTCCTCGACGTCCGGCACATCAACCTGGACTAGACTTATCACCGCCTCTACCAGACGACGAGGCTGTCTAACAAAACGGGGTCGAGGCACTTCAGAAGCCCTCCTCCGTACACCAGAAGTGGTCCTGCGAGAACTACTCAGCTGATCCGGATCTATAATATCTGAACAACAAGTCTCTAAATCACCTGAGAAAGGATGTGGTAATTTTGAAACTTGGAGCTTTCTTTTCAAAATGCATTTTATGATTACATGCATGTATGCATTTCTTTAATATACGTCTACAGTAGAGTTAAAAAATGCATGACTACTCAATGCATACATTTTTGAAAATTTTTACCATAGTTTCCTTTGTAAATAGGACTATCCATATTCACATAGGCATGACTAGGTGGCCATTTAGTAGCACACCTGTCCACATTCATAAACATTCTATATGCATCTAAATGTCAAAGTCATCAATCCATAAGGGTAGCCTAATTACCAGGATTACTTTGCATTTTTACCTTTTGCTCATTTATCCTCAAATATGATAAGAAATAATAGAAAATGGTGCCAATTTGACTGTTTCAAAAGTCAAATTTTTTTCACATCATTATGTTCAACATGGTTTAATACTAACATTTACTATGTTGAATATTTTTTATCAAGTAATTTGAGCATGCATATTCACTACTATGTGTTTAGATGCATTTCATGTGATAAGCCATTTTCCAACGGATAAAAACTGGAAAAGAAGACATGCATACGTCTAGGACAGTGTAGAACACTTGTACGGTGACAGAATTTGCAGAAAGTCGCCCGAACTCAACAGATCTGAAGAAGAGCTCTCAGATTTCCTTCGCGGCACAACTTAAAAATGACTTATGAAAACCACCTGCATGCATTTAATAGCCATGGCTGGCCACAGGTTCACCTGCGGCTGCTGCAGGTGTACCTGCGGCACCCTTACGTGGGTCTCACCCCTCCGGCTTGGTCTAGTTTGAGTTGCAAAGGAGTTCTCACAAGCTGAAAAGGCCAAATCAGGGATAAAAACGCTACGCGATTGAGCAGAACATCCTGAAACCATGGTTTTCTTGGGCCCGACTGTGGCTTTTATATCAACCATTGGTATTCACCTAAACATAGGATTTACTATGCCGATGATTTCAACTGTTATAAGTCACCCTCGGCAATACCTCACAAGGGTCCAATGCCGTTAGTTTGAGGTCGTCATTCCCAAGCATATCCCCGGCGGGGGCATCACGCGTTTTCATATGTCGAAGTGCATATCCCTTGTAACGCCCGAGAAAATCGAATTTTTATGACAATTAAATTTTTATTTGATTATGTGAATTAAATGAATTTAATTGAATTCTTTGTGAAGTAAACTATGTGAAGGTCGTTCTATGACCTAGAATATGCTAACGTGGTTAGTATTCTGGCTACGTGGTAGAAATAGTTGTTTGGAATTTTCAAGACGATAATAATTGTTTTCTGAGAAGTTTCCGTAAAAATACTATTCAGCTGTTTCTGTCCGAGGAATTATTTTGAAATTCCGAGAAATGCGTAATGATAGAATATCGTGATGAGATGGAATATCTGATAATATTTCATTTATGGCAAAAACGAAGTTTTCGCCTGCGGACTTAAAATCTAAGGGTTGGGTATATTGATTTCCGAGAAGGAAATAATATGCGTAGAAGGAATGGCGTTAGGTTTTATTCAAGTGTTATACAATTGGTGGTGCTAGTTAGTACCTATGTATAATACGTTAAGTAAATACGAGGTACAATACGCTTATTGTACTTATGGTATACGAAAGGAATACGTGAATCATACGTGTAGAATACGATACGTATTATAGAATTAAGTTATGACTTAATGATTAATTCATTTGGGTTGGGTTATAAGCTAATCCAACTAATTGAAGGACTAAGCCCAATGAGTTAGGTGGGTTAATTCAAAGTCAAGGCCCAATGTTTATTTACTTAAGCCCAATTCACAAAACCGAACCGTGGGTCGAACTGGTGGGTCACCTAATGGGTAAAACCCATGGGGCAACCCATGGGATGTCATAAAGGGGAGGTGGGCCGGCCACTTGGGGTGGACTCCAAGTATAAGAATTGGTCACCAAGTGTTTTACTTGGTGACCACACTTGAATAGTAAGGAGGTGGGGGTATATTGACCATTAAGCCCTCCATTTTCATTTCCTATAAATAAGAAGCTAGGTTGTTGCATTTTAGAGTTTTCAAAGTTGCCAACCTAGATTATTTGAGAGAGAAAAGAGAGCTACACTTGCAAACATACACTTTGGAAGCTTATACTTCTATTCTTCCAAGAAATTCTTAAGGAACTTGAGGTAATACTCTTTGTTCTTCATTTTCCATCTCTTTTGGATTTTCTTTTATTTTAGAGAATCATGAAGGGGTGGTATACGCCTTGTATGAGAGAGTAAAGATGACTTACCATAGATTCAATCTCTATAAGTCATAAGCTTTCAAAAATAATAAGGTTTAATATAGTTGTTGAACCATGAAAATATTGATTGTGGAAGATCGATTGTTGATAAACGATTGAGCTACAACAATACGATAGTTATGCATCTTGTTTGGTTAGGGGTTAGATATGAAATCCATGGAGTATTCCATGTGATTTGGCTTAGAGAATGTTAGTAACGAAGTTATGGCGAATTTTACGGAAATAGACGTTAAACGTCGAAAACTTAGAAACTCTGGATTTATAGTCGAAAGTTGCCGTGAGACTTGAAGCCGTTAGTTTTCAATGTCAACACGTGAGATAGGGTGTTTAAGAGTTGTGGGTTCAAGAATCGTCGAATTCCGACTTAGAACGAAGAAAACAAGCATTGAACACTCATTAACGTTTACGAACGTATATAAAATGAACTCAATAGTGAATTATGAGTTAACAGATTCGAAAGTGTTGAATTCTTATATGAACGTGTAAAGGATGTAATTCCTGACCTGTAGGAATTCGAATGGGTCAATTCGGATGTAAAACGAACAAATTAGGAAGCCGGTAGTTTCGTTAGAAAACTAAAACTGGTTTGTCAACTGATGCACAGGCTCGGCGCCGCAGCGCCGAAACCATTACAAAATGGTGGCGTCGCAGCGCCAGACTCGGCCGAGCACTCTATAAACTCGCGCCCTAGCGCCAATGTGCCGCGCCCCAATGCCAATGTTGTGCAAGTGCCGCGCCCCAGCGCCAAGGTGTCGCGTCGCAGCGCCGGCAGTAAGGAAAAGTTGACCAAGTTATGCTTTAGACTTCAATTGGTTAGGGACCAATCGGAGTTGAGTTTATATACTCAATGAATGTATAAAGACTAATCCTATACTACCTATACTAAGGTATATGGTATGAAACTTAGGAGGCTAATGTAAGTAAACAAAAGATGTAAAATAAACGAAGTAATACTTTATCAATGAAGTTGAGTCCGGTTAATAAAACGTCCATAGTGAGATAAACCGGGACGAAGGGTAATAAGTCATGTTGACTTTAATAAAGATATTATGTTAACAAAGACAAAGAAGAGAAAGAAGCTTGTAGGAACAATGTGAATAGTTGTTTGATAGCTAATTACGGTGTGCTATGTGAATATAGCATGTAGATTCTGTAAAGGCTGTGGTCAGTCGAGTAAGTTATTTGAAGACGCTGAAAGGAAAGTTTTCTTAACGCTTGTCTAACTTCCAAGTTAGCCAAGTTTTATGTGATTCATTGAACTAAATTGCAAGCTTTGTTTTAAAAGAAAGGGTCGATGCCAGATTTTAACTCGGCTAGACTATTCGTAAGATATAGATTGATGATTTTCCATATCATTCTATATAGAAATGTTAATGCTATCCTATGCCAAGTAATTGGTACGGATGTGAAGGTAAGGTTTGTCTATGAACAAACAAAAGTATTTTTCATCGATATTTCGATGGGCACGCGAGTTTGCCAAAAATATTAAACGTAAATATGTTTAATGAATGTAGTGTTGATCAACATAGAGCACTATAGGCTGATCACCTAGAAGTGCTCGTAAGTTATACGGATGAACGGCCTTAGTGCTGTGGACTCCTTTTCAAGTATGAAAACTTAAATTTACTGTTCATGGTCTATTGACCGGTTCAGAATTCCTAATCTATTCTATACATTGGGAATTGATGTTATAAACTGTTATGATATTATTGATTCATAATACTTCATAACTATTGTTCAGTTATGTTGGAATTGTTATATAATTCACGAATGTGGTATTCCTGTTATCCTTGATTAAACTTGCTGGGCTGTCATGCTCACTTCTTGCGTGAATTATATAACTGCAGTTAAAGGTGAACGTACTGAGAATGCCAAGAAAGATTAGGGCAAAGCTAAGATGGATGCTTAGACATTGTGTAATAGTTTAGTAAGTTTGTATGTATTATATCTTATGAACAATGAACGATGTAACCGGTTTATGAAACTGGGAAGGATTATACTTTGATTTTAATAAGAATATAGTAATTACTCTCATTTTGTTGTATTTCAATGGAATGATGGTATGGATGTTAGTATAGTGGAGCACCATCTGTAGGGTTGGAAGATACCCGGATTTGGGGGCATCACATCCCTGGCGGGGTCATCACGCATTTTTATATGTCAAAGTGCATATCCACGACGAGGGCATCACGTGTTTTCATATGTCAAAGTGCATATCCTCGGCGGGGGCATCACGCGTTTTCATATGTCGAAGTGCATATCCCCGGCAGGGGCATCACGCGTTTTCATGTGTCGAAGTACATATCCCTGGCGGGGGTATCACGCATTTACATCCGTTGCTGCACATATCAACGAAGGTCAAGCAACCTTGACATCAGTTCAACCGTTGGCAAGTAAACCCAACGACGCATCGGAAGCCATCCGATGATTGCATCAGTTGATACACACATCAAGAAAGGTCAAACAGCCTTGGCATTTATCCCCAGCAGGGATTTTATCTGTTGATGCACACGTCAGCAAAGATCAAGTAGATCCCCGGTGGGGGTTACAACGTGTGGTCATCCGTTGGTTCACATGTCAACGAAGGTCAGGCAGCCCTGACAACACATACTGTTGGCAGTAAATCTAACAGAACATTGATATGTCCTGGAGATACAAACCAGGAAGGATCAACATCATCGGGGAGGATCGATGATGGAATATGTTATACACATCCTCAACCAGACAAAGCTTTATCCCTACAGATCTCTTATACACGAGAGGCACATCTTCGGAATAAAGTCTGTATCAAGGATTCAGGACTTTGGTGATAACCCCAATGTCAACAATCCTAGAGATTCCTGTTAGCTGTGGATCGCACGTCCATGACAGTTCATCAGGCTGCTTATTTATTGCCATCCTCGGTAGAAGCAACAGGGAGCCGACAATCTTCCCACCATGTTGGAGAACAATTCAACAAAATATATACATCATACATATGCATCATACACTTGCATCATGTTGTTACACATAACATCATGTTTACCTTGTTGTATTTCAAGTGTTTAGGATTCTTTATCCTATCCATGCCATTGTATTGCATGAATATGATAAAGAGGGGCATTTGTAGACACTCAAAATTTTTTGCACACCTGTCACTGACATTGCAGGAGGACAGATTCATCTTTCAGAGATAACCCTAGAAGACAGCTCATATCCAGTTCGGATACTACTGGAAGTTCAGTTTCAACCCCGGAACACATACTGGGAGTATCAGTTCCAACCTCGGAGATAACCCCGAGGTATGCAGTTCAAATACCGAAAATTCCACCGGAGAAGGCCGATTCATCTCAGAGATAACCCCGAGATATTCAATCTCAGTCCCAACAACGGGAATAACAGTGTTAACCTTGGAGATAACCCCAAGGAGTGTAATTGCAGTTACAGAGATAACCCCGGAAATGCTTGTTTTAAATGCATGCAATCAGCTTCAACCTCGGCACTCACACCGAGGCACTCAATATAAGACCCGGAGATAACACCGGGAAGACAAGCACACCTCATAGATAACCTTGAGGACCTTCAGTACTTACAACAGTTCAATCTCAAAGATAACCTTGAGCAACGTCTGCTTTATCAGCCCAAATCGGAGATAACCCTGGTGAGGGGTAAGATCATCATTTTTCCACATCGCGCCGTCTCAACATTTCATACATACATGTTTACACATCAATGTCCCACAAGAACCAAGGAAGTCCAATCCTGAGTGACTATTGCGCAGGGTAACAGATAAAATTTGAAGCTTGAAGACCGGAGGGCATGGTCCCATCTTCCTGACTTCGTACAACCTCTAATCCCATGTCATTGCGTAACTCTCGACAACGGCGGTTCAAAATAGGTCTTATACACCTCAATCGGATGCCCAGATTAAAGTTCTAAAAGTTCGAGCGGACATCACGTTGAATGCGTGCACGAACTTCGAGATGGCAGGACCCGCGGAGCCCGGGACACCCCGGGTAGCCGCAGGTACACCTGCGGCTCCCCCCCTCTATAAATAGAGGGCTTGGGGTGGCCATTTTGTAAGAGAAAAAGGCGAGGAAGCCCTGTCCAATTTACTTTGTACACCCCCTAAACCGAGTACTTTCTCATTTTAAACACTTGTGAGCTCACATATAACGACTATTGTACCGGCGGGAGCCGAGTGTTCATCCACTTAAAGTTATAGAAGTCTTCTTTGGTAGCCCACTGTAAGCCTTCTTACACATTTTAAAGCTTTTCTCTTCATCTTTGCACACACTATTCTTCACGTTGAGAGTCGTGTTGCGTGTGTATGTCCAGACTTCGGTCCGTGGTTTCATTTTACTTTATATATATATATATATATATATATGAACTGTTGTCGGACTTTGTTCGATGAGCCTGGATTTTATATCCGGTGCGTTTATTTGCTTTTATATATATATATATATATATATATATATATATATATATATATATATATATATATGTATTTGCATTTCGTCCCGCCTGGAGTTTACTTCGTGTCAGTTGATTGCTTTTACAACTTTATTTACGTTTCGTCCCGCCTGGAGTTTACTCCGTGACGGTTGATCGCTTTTACAGCTTTATTTATATTTCTGATCCCCCATGGAGGTGCTTCGTGGTGGTTGATCATGTCAATATATATATATATATATATATATATATATATATATAACTGCTTACTGCTTTTGTACAAATTGCGGCATCATGTGAGCCTAGGAATCATGTGATCACAGATTCAGTTTACTGAATCTAGATTCGATTCCCGTTATTGACATTTTTAGCTATAAGCAGCTTGTAAATTTATTCACGGTGTTTGGATTTCCTCATATGGTTTTCATGCCCATGAGGAGTTCGGCACTGCTTTGTACATTATTTTTCTCGAAGATGCTTCGCATCTCGAAAATAAAAGCAATCAAGCCGAACATTTAATAAAATAGAAGTATCAAAGACCTCAATTACTATTGAGCACAAGGGTTTGAAAAACCTCTTTTATAAAACATCACTGCTATATCTTGTTTAAAACTGAATTTTTACACAAATTCAAACCCTTTGTATATAGGTGCAAACGAGGCATAACACTACTTCCAAATAACAGCGCATTAATCCACACACACACACACACACACACACACACACATTCATATAACAGTTTCTTAAAAAGTGGCGGTCACCGTGGTAATACGGATGTCGGGGGGTGCCTAACACCTTCCCTCCGCATAAGCAAGTCCCCGGACCCTAATGAATCTCAGTTTCACAGACCCGTTTAGCAGTGTCACATCACTAGGTCAATGTGCAAACCTTTTCTCGGTTGTGTTGGTACAACTAGTCAAAAAATTAACTGGCGACTCTTACAGTCAAATCGCCGACATATAAATGTCAGACCTTTTTCACTTATTTTTTCAAACAAATCTCACCTAACATGAGAACACAAAAGAACAAGAACAAAAAAGGGACAAATAAAAATCCCGACGTCAACAAATGTAATTTTTTTTGAAAGTGCCTATAATCACAAAATTAATGCTTTTAATACTCAAATTAATCCAATTAAAATTTTTAATTTCAAACTTGGGTCTAAAAAATTAAAATAAGACTCTTTTAATATAACAGAAATTAAGATTTTAGTAAAACTATAATTTGAAAAATAGGTCGACCTCAATACCACATAACCCATTTAAATATAGATTATATGGTTTTGGTTTCAAAACCAATCTAAATCTATTTTATGTAACTCAAAATTAATTCAAACCTATTTTTTGTCAGGTCTAATAGTGATGACATGATAATATAATAATGGTACTAAATTTAAGGAAATTACATTATTTTACACATTACCACCGATAAAACTCTTTTTGTGACCAGATGGAGTGTTATTAAACTTGCAAGTGGTGTATGTAAAACACTTTCCAATCATGTAGGAAGATTCACTCTGGGATGCTAAAAATTTAACACAAAACGAGGGGGCACCGAATGAATATCATGAGAATTACCACAGGTGCAATTTTTTGCCATAAGTAAATTTCTTATTTTAAAATGTTGCATATATATGAGGGTCATACAACTTAAAAAGTTGTATCCAAGCTAAACAATTTCCGACATATTCATCTGGTTTCTCTACTTTTATCAAAAAAGATAATAAGAACGTTAATAATACAATTAGAACACGCTAAGTATATCATATGGATAAAAAGAACGTCAATAACACAATTAGAACACGCTAAGTATATCATACAACTGTATATATATATATATATATATATACACCTCTTTTTTTTCATACAACTTTTTTTTTTCTTACAACTTTTTTCTCTCTCTCTCTCTCGGAAAGGATACACGGCAAGAATGATTTAAAATTGGAGACAGGCATCCAAGAGTGGAGTGGTTCCACTATATATATAGCAAAAATACAATGGATGCGTGCATAAAGAGGTAAAGAAGTGCTAGGCATAAATATTAAAACATGGATACTGACTTGTACAGGGCCGCCATTTCTGGTGATATTAGTGTCCTAAGGGAGAAATTGAGAACACTTGGTGTTGGGGATCAACTAACCCCTGACAAAAACAGTGTTCTTCATGTTGCATCCGAGTCGGGCAAAACGGAATTTGTCCGAGAAATTCTGTCCTTCCATCCATCTCTATTGTGTAACCTAAATTCAAGAGGTGAAACTGCACTTCACCTTGCCGCAAGGGAAGGGCATTCCCTTGTTGTCAAAACACTTATGGACGAGGCCAAAAAATCATTAGTGCGTCCCCTTGAAAAAGATCTTGAAAACGGGGTTGGATCCTCGACGCTCAAGGCGATGCTGAGGACGGCGAATGTGGAGGGAGACACGGCATTGCATGAAGGGGTACGGTATAATCAAGTCGATGCGGTAAGAGTGTTGATAGAAGAATTTTCTCAAGAAAATTCACTGCATACACCAAATAAGGCTGGCGAGACGCCACTTTATTTGGCTGCTTATCGAGGATTCCTTAATATGATGAAAACCATCTGTGGAACTTGTAGCTCACCGGCCTACAATGGACCTAACGGCAGAACTGCATTACATGCAGCAATTATTCACCGAAAAGAAAGCTATGGTACGTAAATTATTTCTTAGATCGTGATTATACTCATTAATTCTATGATAAATAATAAAGATATGGGCACAGGGCACTACATAAAAAACATGAAAAGAATGCAATTGTGTTTGTATACAAGATGTATAGGGAAACAAAAAAAGTTGCATTTGTGATCCTTTTCGTATTTTTCATCTCGTACTTGAATCTTGGCCACAAAATTAAAGAAATGTTATCTCTTCGGGATTAAAGCTGTATACTCCTAACTTCACTCAATAACTGGTTTAGGTTGACTTTTTGACTAAATTGGCCAATTTAAAAATTTTAAAATTAAGCATATTTATTTATATCTTCGAACTAATGAAAATTGAAAGTAGTAGTTTCTTATGATATAGTTTCTTATGATTATAGTTATTGTACCTATATTAAAAGAAAATAGTATAAATTTTGATTACAAAAATGGTTAATTTGACTTAGAAAGCCAAAACGAAGACGGTTGTGAAGGATATAGGGAGTATATTGTACCAAAATAGAACAATCTACATTTTATTAAACTAATTTAAATGGGTTAAATTATAGATTTCGTCCCTTCAAATTGTCAGTTAGTTAATTTTTAAGTAACTGCATGATTACCAAAGTGAATAGTTGTCTATTATTATTATTGCAATTTTGTGTCAATTATGTTACTCCGATTGACCTTTCCCTATTGTTGTGAAACATGTTAATCATGTGCTTATTTAATGAGATTATCTTTTTTAGTGTACCATATGTAAAATACCTAGTTCACATGTTAGTCCTGTGAATTGGGGATTTTACAAGATACTCTCATCAAACAACACGAAATTGGGAGAAAGTTAACCCAAATAATTTTATTTTTTTTGAGAATACCCAGGGGATATAATTGACACCAAGTGTCAATCGTAAGAAGTAACTTTTAAAATAGTGGGTTACTTGGGAGCAAAAAATCTGTAATTTAGCCTTATATATTAAGTTGATTGCATAAACTTTATTAGTTCTTATTTAGCTAATTAGCTTTCTAGATATTATTGCATTTCAAAGATCCATCTTCAATATCTAAGCTAAATTTCAAGTAAATATACTAATTTATTTAATTTGCTCTGATCATTTTCTGTCAGAATGTGTAAAATATTTGTTGGGTTGGAAGAAAGATTTGATAAAGGAGACAGATGAACATGGATGGACGGCATTTCATTACGCTGCCTATTACAATGAAGATGAAGTGATAGAGCACTTAATAGGAGTGGACAAATCAATGACATACCTAGCAGAGAAAAATGGCAACAGAACTGCTCTTCACATAGCAGCTGCGAGAAACGGTATTGGTGCAATGGAAAAACTTATAGCCTTTTGTCCAGATTGTTGCTATATGATTGATAAAAGAGGTCAAAATATATTGCACATAGCCGTGGTGAACAATTATAAATGGATGATTGAATGTATTTTTCAGAATTGTCCAAGTATGAGCAGGCTATTGATTCAGAAAGATAATGATGGAAACACACCGCTCCATTTGCTTGCAATTTTGGGCTGTTTTGTGCCCGAAATAATACTACATCAAATGGCCGATAAAGAAGCGTTAAACAAGGACAATTTCACTCCTCGGGACGTGTTAGACAAAGATAAAGAACGTACTTTTGAACAAGTAAGAATACTATCTATCTCTTTCTTGCAACCTATTTAAAGATAATATAATTCTATCCATCCGAACAAGTAAGAATACTAACTCTTGCATGTGACCTATTTAAAGATAATATAATTCTATCCATCCGAACAAGTAAGAATACTAACTCTTGCTTGCGACCTATTTATGAGAATACATGCATTTTATGATGAGTGATGCTACAGACACAAACTATTCTATAAATATTTTATAAACTGCTGATGTGACCTACTCCACCTCAACATATTGATCAACAAATTGCTTCAATGTAGTCTTCGGCTCCGCACAATATACTGAGGTGGAGTATGTCACATCATCAATTTGTAAAATATTTGTAGAATAGTTTGTGTCTCTAGCATTATTCTTTTTATGATTAGCATTCATTTTGATAATTGAGGGTTTGTAATATTTTTTTATATAGTTTTGTCACTTGCTAATCATGACGAAATAAAATATCCGGG
This sequence comes from Panax notoginseng, assembly GCA_016801055.1. Taxonomy (NCBI): domain Eukaryota; kingdom Viridiplantae; phylum Streptophyta; class Magnoliopsida; order Apiales; family Araliaceae; genus Panax; species Panax notoginseng. Next base: position 116,557,975 of record CM029023.1, read on the forward strand.
TCCATAATTGAGCTACTACTTTGAAGGAACATATATTTAATTCACTCATCGATAAATTTTATGAAAACACTAATAAAAATATTAACATTTCATTATGGTAAGTAACTTATTTAAACGATATACTTTACGATAACATATAGATCATAATACTGTACTTTTCTAGTGTAAATTTTTAGAAAATTGCTTGTGTAAAATGTAGTTACAGATTTTTCTAAGTTGTCAGTCAATTTCAAATAGTCCCTTAATTGACAAAACTTTTCTTCCATTTTGTGACAAGTGCTAGTAATTAACACAATTATTTAATGAGGTTATCCTTGTCATTTGAATGTAAAATACTTTAGTTCATGCCTTATTCATAAAATTTAGTATTTTACATCGTTAAATAAAAAAGATACTCTCATTAAACATGAGCATGACTAGCATATTACACAAATTTGAGAAGAAATCTATCCAAGTAACAGAATCGACAAAGTGGCAACCAAAAGAGGAAAGTATTCACATTAGTAGTTGAGGGATTACTTTAAAATTAATTAATAATTGAAAGGACAAATCTTTAATTGAGTCGCGACAAATGTCTCAGTTGAACTGAAGTCAACGTCACGAGTCAATTGAGATTTTTGTGACTTAAAAGGGCTGAATTTAAATTTTGCTGACAACTTATAGAGACACTTTTACAATTACCAACTATGTTTGAAACTTGAAAAAGTAAAGGGAAAAAATAAACACCAACAAATTTCCAAGTTTACTTAATCATCAGGCCATTATTCTACATCTTAAAAAAAAAGTGAAGATGAGACATAAATTTGGTAACTAAAAATAAATCAATTTTTTTTTGTATATGCTTTAATAGAAATTGATTTGCAGGGCGATGTCGGATTAACGCTTAGAGATGTTGATGCTAATAGTACTTGGTTATTGTGGAAGACTATAAGGGACGATGAAGATTTGAGAACAGGGAAAGATCCCATAACGTTGGCAGTGGAAAAGGCAAAGAAGAAAGCAGAGGCAGTGGAAATGGAAAATAAGAAAAGAAGAAGAGAAATACTCAACAGAATGGGCGAGACTCACATGATAGTGGCTGCACTTGTAGCAACAGTAACCTTCACGGCTGGATTCACCATACCAGGTGGGTTCAATGGAAATGAAGGACCAAAGCAAGGGTTGGCAATTCTCCCAAGAAAGGATGCTTTCAAGGCCTTTATGGTAATGGATACAATTGCCCTCCTACTTTCAACATCTTCTTTACTTATCTACTTCTATACAGCCGCATTCAACTATAATGAGGAATTATGGGACTTTTACGACACTGCTGCATTCATGAATATTGTTGCAATTGGAGCAATGATGGTTGCTTTCATTACAGGGACTTATGTCGTGTTAGCACATTCATTAGGCCTTGCAATTACTGTTTGCGTCATTGGTTGTTGCTTCTTTCTAATATTTTTTCTTATAATGAGAAAATATGTTAGCAAGATAATTATGTTTTACGGTGATTAGAAACAACTTAAATTATTATAAATGTAATATTTTTATTTTTAAACTACATTATTACTATATTGCCTTTACATATAAATGTAATAATGATATGATTTAATGATGTCTATCTATTGAAATTATTTTGTTTAGTCATTTTTTCCTCGTTACACACAAAAAACAAAACATTTGCTGAAACATGAATGATGTACTGCATTTGCAAACTGAGTATTACATTGGGGTCAGAGCCGATTTTGGGTTTTCTAAGACCCATGGCAAAAAATTTCAAATGTTCCCCTTTATAAAAATTAAATAAATAAATAAATAAATTATCAACTAATTATTTTTATTAAAATTATAAGAATTTACAAAAGATAAGAAAGAACACTTTAAAATGTCATCAAAACAAAGAATCATCACATGTACCTACAAAATAAAAATATCAATGAAATTGGTAAAACTAATGAAATACCCACAATAGTCGGCAAGTTTTACTGATTACACCATTAAACTTTTAATTTTTTAAATTACCCCATTAAACTAATTAAAAACAATTATTTTAAATATTTTTAAAAATAATTATTATTTTCAGTAAAAAATATTAGAAACTTTAATTTTTTCCCCATAAAATGAGTAAAGTTTCATAAAATATAGATTTAAAAAAATTAAAATTTTATGAAACCTTACTGATTTTTTTTAAAAAAAATCCTTTTGAAAATAAAGTTTATTTTTTCGAATCTATGTTTTATAAAATTTTACTCATTTTTTTAAAATCTGAAGAATTTTCCAATTTTTTTCTTGAAAATAATTTTATTTATAAAAATTATTACTTTCTTTTTTGAAAAAATTGAATCAGTTTTTTTATTTATCTTTTACTGTTTTTTTATTTTAATTTCTATTTTTAGTTTTTTTAAAAAAAAATTCTAATATTAAGAATGGGTCATTCTGTTAAAAAATTAAGTAAACATTAATTTAATTTAAAATCACTTTAATTTTTTTGAATCTATATTTTATGAAACTCTACTCATTTTATGAAGAAAAAAAAGTTTCTAATATTTTTTACTTAAAATAATATTTATTTTTAAAAATATTTAAAATAATTATTTTTAATTAGTTTGATGGGGTAATTTGAAATATTAAAGTTCAATGGTGTAATCAGTAAAATGTGCTAACTACAGTGAGTAATTCATTAGTTTTATAGATAAAAAATTAACGTTCGTTTATTTTTTTTTAACGGAATGACCCAATTTTAAAATAATAATTAGTTTAGTGGTGTAATTTAAAAAATTAAAAGTTCAATGGTGTAATCAGTAAAACCTATCAACTACAGTGGGCATTTCTTTAGTTTTGCCCAATAAAATCTAAACCACAAAACATCATTTAAAATGTCTTCTTGTTGCACTTTTAGATGTAAAATTATCAATTATACTATCATATTTAATATTTTCTAACATATCATTTTTAATACATAATATCGCTAATCTTTTTATTAATTTTTTTATACACATAAATACATAAGCTTATAAAAAAAATTGGGCCCCTCTCAACTATGGGCCCTGGGCGGTTGCCCTGGTGGCCCTTGCCCAGGGCCGGCTCTGATTGGGGGAGTATAAATAACAAGGTAATTTTACGTGGAACACATATTATAAAAATTAAGTTAAAAGATTATATAAAAGGTTAATTGCGACGCCTCCAAAATAGGGTCCACATGACCCAATTTGAATTCCAAAAGACAAACAATCAACTTGTTATAATACAGTACAAAATGCAACAAGTCATTCTATGTCCTCACTACAATTATTGTCACACTATTTTACAACATGGTGAAGACTACTATAGTAACTATCTCAGACCAGTAAAAAAATATCATGATTAAGTTAATGAAAAATAAATTATCTTTAGTTTTCAACAATATTAAATAAGATATTTAAAGATAATATAAGTTTTCAACGATAACTGCAGCGGAACAAACAATCCATTAGAAGAGTCAAGTAGACCATAATGTCTACTATCTATAAAAGTTCACCATCAATATTTTATCCTTGTAACACCAGTTAACAGTTCTTATTTATAATCATGCAAATCAACAGTTCATTTATGCATTACAGACCAAAAATATTCATTTGTAATACCAATAATTATGATCATGCCAATCAACAATTCATCTTTACACTACGGGCCAAAGAGAACTTTCACAACGTGTCCTTGCCAAACAGACCAAAGACACTCAACAATCATATCGTCTTTGCACCCAGGCCAAAGACATTCACCATAACTTGATTCTTTGATGATTAGTACAAATAACAGTGATATAAAGAATGAATGAAAGTTGTAAGAATAATAAGATAAAAGAATAAACATTTGAGATTTGACATTTAATTTGTCAAGAATATAATATTGTCCAAATTGTCAACACGATGATCAAAATAAGGAGTCAAATTCAAGAATGATATTCAAGATTCACATTTCAAAGATAAAGATTGAAATTTAATAAGAAGGTTTAGGTAAATAAAAAGTTAAAAGTGAAATGATATTAGATGAAGAGCAAACCTCAAAGGAATTTCTAATCATTTCAGGAATTATAGATGCAATATTTATCATAGTAAGTTTAGATTTAGGAGTATGAAAAAAAATGATAATATTTACCTTAACACGTGATTAGATATTGATTTGATCAACCTATATGTATATTTATAATTAAATAGTAACTTCTGCATATAAATTTCATAGTGTACACAAACTCATATATTATGAAATTGTCAGAATGGGCTTGATAGTATACATTTGTGTAGTATACAAAACAGAATATTTCAAAATAATTTTTGAAAGAAATGAGTAATATTTCAAAACAGTCTTCTAGATGAAGCCTTTCAAAAATGAATATTCTAAAGGAAGAGTTATAAAAACTATGTAATGAGTGTGTGAGTGTTTATGCAACTTTTATAAAAACTTACCTGAACAATTGTTGCATCAAAACTTAAGATAGCCTTAGCACACTCATAAACACTTACACTAACGATTTAGAGAGTGAAAGGAAGGATTAAGCAAAAGAGTTATGAAAATCCTTCTGCTTAACCCCCCTATTTATAGCAAAAACTTAACTCACATCAATATCACCACACGTTACACATTTTAGGACACTTTTAATCTATATCATTCATCATCAATCCACACAATGCACATTTTAGATAACTTTTAGTCTACACCATTCATCACCTATCCACTCGTTACACATTTTTAGAACACACGTTACACACTTTAGGACTATTCTTACACAAGTTTCACACTTCAGAACACACGTTACAAATTTCAAGATTATCATTTTTTTCTTTATTATTCACCATTATTATTATATATCCATTTTTTGTATTATTGTCTTAATATATTAATATCAAAGATATTATAGACTAGCAATTCTGGCAACCATGTCGTTCTCAAGAAAGATGAGGTCTTCCATATAAACGACGCACAATTAAATAACCCATTTCCTTGACAGAACTTCTACACATTATCAATAATACTAACTAATCTAATAATATCATTTCAAATAATATCAGCTACTGTGACGTGACAATTATTGATTTAATAATGTGAAATATTGTACAGTCGTTACTGTGACAGTTATTGAGTCAATAATATGAAATACAATGCAATTATCATTGTAGTAATTATTGAGTCAATAATAAGAAATATTATGCAGTTACTACTGTGATAATTATTGAATCAATAATATGAAATACTGTGTGACTACTACTGTAGAAATTATTGAATCAATAATATAAATACTATGCAGTTGTTACTATAGCAATTATTGAATGAAATACTGAGTGACTACTACTGTAGCAATTATTGAATCAATAATCAGAAATACTATGCAATATCGTGTGCTACTATGGAATAACGCGTGCTACTGTTCTTTTATTACTGGGTATTTCAATAGTTAACGGTAAAAGTTCTGCCGCCAATTTTTAAAAACATTATTTCTATCATTTTCTATATTCGACAGTTATTCCGTTGTGGGGCTCACCAATGATTGGTTATTTCGGCGCCGTCGTATGAATATTCCCTGACAAAAGGAATATTCCCCTATAAAATGAATATTCCTTGACAGACTGTTTACTTCTTATAATTTGCACATATCACCCATAATTATAACATTTATTAAATCAACACCTTACTATTTAGAATAATATTTTAAAAAAATTAAGTCATATTCATAAAAAGTTGGGGTCTTACATTAATTTTAAAATTTAATTTTATAGTAATTAATCAATAGGAACATGATTTGCATAAATATCATAATCCAAACATATATACAAGTATACAAAAATATTAGGCCCACAACAGTTTATTTTAAATATGTTTTCATCCCAAAGAGGAAAAAAATGATTAGTATGTCTATATGTTTGTTTTGACTGATCATATTTTCAAACTTTAGAATAAATAATAATTGTGACTTATAATAGTTAGGGACAAGATTGTCATATTATTTATTTTGAAAGGTTATTATTATAATTGTTACTTATAATAGTTAGGGACAAGATTGTCATATTATTTGTTTTGAAAGGTTATTTCAGGTAATATAAAAAAATTAACTTTTCTATCCCTCAAAATCCTCTCACATTTGGAGGGAGAATTTTGAGCAAATAATGAAATCAACTTTACCTTCAAATCCATTCTCTTCCTCCCTAAACAAAACTCACAAACATGGGATTTGGAGAGATTCTAATTATTTTCCTCTTTCCCTTACCTTTATTTCCCTTAAAAAAAACTTACAACATGGAATGGCCTAAAAAAACCTTGAACCTGTCATTTTTTTCAATTTAAACCATGAACTTCTTTTTTTTTTTTTAACAATAAACCTTTAAACTTTAATAATTGGATAAAAAGTGTCATTGAAACCAACTAAAGGTGAACCATGGTTAACTAAGGTTGAGATGACATTCTATATGGCATATGATGTGAAGCCCTCAAATCTTTGTACTTTTTACAGCTGATCTTATGCTCACTATACAACTAGATACATCTCCCCTACTTAATATTCAAGCATCATTTCCTTATACAATCATTAAATGTCTCCTCAAAATTAATAAATTCATTCATTTACTTATTCCCCATGTCTTAAACCTAAGAATCATAACACCTGCTTAAAACATAAATAAGGATAGCTTACAATTAATTATCAATAAAGGAAAATACAACTCCACATCTCTACCTCTTACACAATTTAGTACATAATTACATCATGACTGATCATACATTATTATATAAATTAACATAACATCACTAATCTATTACATCAAGTTATTTATTCTTTAAACTCAACTACTCCCTTCTCTTTATCTCTAACTCTGGATCCATTTGATCTTTCTATCTTATGTGAAAATTTAAATAGAATGCAAGAGTGAGCAATAAATTTGCTCAACAAATTTAAAAGATTTTAGAATATAATCAAAATTATAAATTTCAGCTACTGAATTAACAAAACAGATACTTTAACACTAATAATTCAAAAAGAACCTTAGAATCAACAATAGTAACATCACAAAATATCTAGCTCTCAATTTCAAAGTCTATAAATTTCATCACATCGTTATTCAACTGAGTGGTCGTGGGGACCAATAAATCTTAACCAATGTATATGCTACATGCGATCAACCTGGTCGCACTCTCGTTACATATAACACATTCATATCGTACTTCAACAATTAATGGTCGGTTCGCCCGACATTATTAAAAAATTTTCCCATATAATAGGGTTGTTCATATGAGTTAGTAACATTAAGAATCTGCCCCGAGCAAACTTTCGGATGCCCCCAAAATAGGGTCCATACAACCTAATTTGAGTGGCCAAAAGACAAACAATCAACTTATAATAATACAATACCAAATATAATAACTCATTCTAAGTCTCCAGTACAATTATTGTCACACAATTTTACAACATAGTGAAGAATACTATAGTAACTATCTCGAACTATCACTCCATTCTCCGGCTTGTCCCAGCTACACTCATTTTTTGATAAAAATAATGGAACAAAAAGGAAAATGATGAGATCAAATAGCCCAATAAAGAATATCATGATTGTGATAATGAAGAATAAATTATCTTTAGCCTTCAACAGTGATAAATTAGAGAATTAAAGATAATATAAGTTTTCAACGATAACTACAGTGGAGCAAGCAATTAATTAAAAAAATCAAGTAGACCATAATTTCTACTATCTTTAAAAGTTCACCATCAATATTTTATCCCTGTAACACCAATTAACAGTTCCTGTTCATAGTCATGCAACTCAACAGTTCATCTTTGCATTACTGACCAAATATATTCATTTGTAACACCAATGGTCATGATCATGCCAATCAACAGTCCATCTTTGCACTATGGGCTAAAAAGAACTTTCACCACGTGTCCTTGCCATACAGACCAAAGACACTCAAAAATCATATTGTCTTTGCACCTAGGCCAAAGACATTCACCATAACTTGATCCTTTGAAGATTAGTACAAATAACAATGATATAAAGAATAAACGAAAGTTGTAAGAATAATGATATAAAAGAATAAACATTTGAGATTTGACATTTAATTTGTCTAGAGTCCAATAATGTCTAAATTGTCAACAAAATGACCAAAATGTGGAGTCAAATCCAAGAATGATATTCAAGATTAATATTTCAAATATAACGATTGAAATTTTAAAAGAAGGTTCAGGTAAATAAAAAGTTCAAGTGCAATGATATTAGATGAAGCATAAACCTCAAACGAATTTCTAATCATTTCAGGAATGATAGAATCAATACTTACCGTAGTAAGTTTAGATTTAGGAGTATGTAAGAAAATGATATCCCTGACCTCAATTAACAAGTGACCGGATACTGCTTTCTATGAAGTTTATCAACCTAAATATATATTTATAATTAAATTAGTAATTACCACATATACAATATTCAGAAGCTATGGATACTGTCATGTCATGCAATCTCAAAATCTCACTTATATACATAATAACAAGATGCTAAAGTGAATAATTTTCTTGTATAGGCAAGAAAACTTGGTTAGTCAATCTATCTACAATGATCCAAATTACGTCTAAGCCTTAAGAAACCTTGGGATGACCGGTCACAAAATCTATATTGATGTGTTCCTACTTCCATTCTAGAATCTCAAGTGGTTGTAATGTACCCTTTGGTACTTAATACTCTATCTTGTCACATTGACAAGTTAAACATATTGAGATACTCTACGATCTCTCTCTTCATATTGTTCCACAAAAATATATATCCAAGATCACGATACATTTTTGATACTTCTAGGGTGGATTTTAAACGACGTGTTGTGTTCTTCCGTCATGATTTTATATTTTAAATCATAGTTGTTAGGAACTCAAAGTCTAGAGTTGACTCAAAGTATCCTGTGACGAATGAAACTTTTGTAATTAATTTTAAATATTTATTGGATTAAATAAATATTTGATGGAATTGTGGTAGATTAATTAAATGTGTTACATTAATTAAATTAATGAAAAATAATGTTATAATTTAAAGTGTGAATTTAATTGAGATTATTAAATTAAATGAGTTGTTAAATAATTTTAGTGTTGTTCTAATTAATTAAATAATTAATTAGAGATTTATTGAGAATATAAATTATGTGTTATATTTAATAAATGAGAGTTTTAATTATGTGATGATGTGATTTAATGGGTAATATCGTCTTTAATTTAATTGAATTTAAATAATATTATTTGATTAATTAAAGTGTGACGAATAAACTATATAATAACCAAGTTAATTAAAATAAATGAAAAAATAGCCTTTTAAAGGCTAGCCAAACATGGCCTTATGAATGTGGGAGCAGTTAATTGCGTAATGGCTTTAACTGACACCCATGTTGTATCAGTTATTACGTATTACGTATAATAAGTTTATATCAGTTCATTTGGTTATGTCTGAGAATACAATTACAGAGAGAAAAGAGAGTTTTAGAGAATTGAGTTTAAGGAAGAAGACTTGGAGAATCATAGGAGGAATTCCTATCATCTAAACAAGAATTAAAGGGTGAGAATTCAAATTCTAATATTTGTTTATTATGTTCTTAAGTTTTTCCATGAAAACATATTTTAGTTCTCTGTAATTGATATTTTATGGATGATTGTTAGTAATATGGTATTGTATGTGTTTATAACATGTTTTATATCAATTATCCCTGATTTAGAATAATCAAAATTCATGAAATCTGTTAAAACATGAAGAACTTGAGTTTTGATGATAAATATACAACATATATGATTTTGGTGTTAAAATTGGGGTTTTGGTTGATGAATCGATTAGATAAGTTGTTAAATATGTTAACATGTATGTATAATCTGTTATATGTGAATTAAAAACGATTTTCAGAAGTCAAATTTGTATGAAATAGGCTTTAAAGTAAAGATTTAAGTTTTGTTATAAAAGTACAAAAAAACTAAGTTTAGAACCAAAATTAGTGTTCAATCCATGTTGTAATCTGTAAATTGACGATTGATTGTGCTAATATGTTTAAATACGAAAACAATTCATGTTACACGAACTGATTTGGTCAAGAAACGAATCCTTGGTGTGATGATTAGCTAAGAATGTCTAAAATGAGTTTTTCTAGCAAGAACATGAATTTAAAGGGGTTAAATATGATGAATATGGTTGTTTTGTTGTTTAAAATTGATGTATACATGCTTGGTCATAATTATTTGAAGTCTATGTCTGTATCTGGGTGACTACGCCCCAGTGGGCGTAACCTGTAACAGTCCAGATTTTAATTATAATTTTAAATATTTATTGAATTATATAAATATTTAATGGATGTGTTTATCATCAAATAAATATGTGTTTAATTTGATTTGAGTTGATTGATTAATTATTTGTTAATTAAATAATTAAGGAGTTAAGAAATTAATTGTTATGAGTTAATATTCTAATTTAATTTAATAATTAAGTTAGAGAGTTTATAATAATTAAATGAATTATTATATTTTGATTTTTATTTGTAATTTAAAATGAAGTGTTAGTTGATTAAATAAAGTTATAATTATAAAGGAAATTATAATTATGTGGTATTGATATATGTGTTAAAGTAATTTAATAAATTAGTATTAGATTTTTAATTAAATTGATTATCAAAATTTAATTAAATAGAAGCGTGACAAATAACCTTGCTATAAAGGAGTTATTAAAATAAATTAAAGGAGTTTAATTAGTTTTTGCCAAACAAGCCTTAATGCAGATTAAGCCTTTAATCTAATAGTATTTTATCAAACAAGGTGTAAGAGTTAATGTGTTATTTTTAATTAGCCTAGCCAAACAAGCCTTATGACTTTTGATTTTCAAAACTTAGATAACTGATATCAGTTATATCTAGAGTTATATTATATAATTAATATATATTATTACTATTATACGTTATATTATACGACGTAAGATAGAATAGAGAAGAAAGACTTAGAAAGAAGAAAAAGAAGAAAAAGAGAAAAGTGATAGAGAACTTGAGGGATTCTAGAGAGGATTTGAGAAAGAAATTGGGAAAAGAAGCTTGAGAATCCAAGATAGCCATCATCTTCTTCTAAATTAAGGTATCATCTTGCTCCTATTTTCTAAAAACTATGGTTATCCTCTTCTCCAAAAAGTTCTCTGTAAAATAATTGTAAAAGATGAATTGTTGGTGTATATAGTTTTATATGATAATTGATTGTTGTAAAACTATTTTTCATAGGTTATGTATGTTTATAATCAATTAATTCATGCATGTATGTAATTTGTGAAGAAAACTATATTACAGAGTGTTTATATGAAAATTTATGAATATGACTTAGTTTAAAATAAAATTAAGGTTTGATTAGTTGTTAATATATATATATATATATATATATATATATATACATATATATATATATATTGACTATTGATTTTGAAAGTAGATGATTAAACATAAACATTATAGTTTGAATTAATGGTTTTGGTTGAAAAACAAAGTTACAGTGATGAGTTTCATTAAAAATGTCAAAAATAGAGTTTTTGTCAAAAACATTAAAATTGGGTGTTATAAAGTTGATCTTTATATTATTATATGTGTAAAAACATGTTAACAGTATTGAAATTATGTTTATATGAAGTCTATATGTGTATTACATGTTAATTAGTTTGTTAGATTGGAGCTTGTAGGCCAATTTGGTTTTTTGTTTATGCTGTTGCCGAGGTATGGAGTTTGGCGCCGCAGCGCGACCCATCAATACTATTCTCACGCCGTAGTGCTGGTATCACGCCGCAGCGCCAACTGCTAGCTTGAGTCTCGCGCCGCAGCACCAGCTCAGCGCCGCAGCGCCAGCTCAGCGCTGCAACGCCAACCCACAGTATAAACTGTGGCGTCGCAGCGCGAGTTAGCAGAATGGTCTGACAGTTTTATTTATTCATACTAAGTCTAAAAATAAATGTTATGTGCTAATAATAGGACTGTTAAATGATGATTTCAGTAGTACTAAACTAAAAAAATGAGCATGTTATCAAGGGTTAACTAGTATTAACGTAATTCGATTATGTGAATTGAAAATCAAACCTACATGATGTATATACTTGTTTATATGTATATAAAATGTTGGTAAAGACTAATTATGTCATGATGACATATATATAGGGTATTGAGATTCAAGTTGTAAGGTTTAGCTTGTGCTCAAGGCAAGTTTTCTAACTCTAACACTTCGTTGTGCAAGTTTAATTTCGTTGAGTACGTTATTGCTTTTAATTCAATTACAATTACGCAAGTTGGTAACTCTACACTTTCGTAGATCTAGATTGTTTATTATTGAGAAAGTCCTTGTATCTAGTTGTTCATTTGGATACAAGTATTCTAAATCTTATACTTTAATATTGAGCAAGTTTCTTTAATATGTAACTTGTTATTTAGCATGCGAATCGCTATATTTTTATATTCTAGTGTTGAACAACTTTATCGTTCAAATTACTATTCACTTTGTATGCTTAGTATCTAATTCTCAATAACCTTGACTTTATATGTTTCAAGCAAATTATGTTATGATTATTCAGTGTTTATGCTATTAGATTATTCCTAAAGCATGATATTAAGTTACAAATATCGATTCAGTTATGATTATTCCATAGCGTACAATTAGTTCTTTTGTATTCAACTAATCCTTAGTTGATGACAGTTGAATTCTAAATTACCTTATAATGTATCCAAACCAAACCTACTTTGGTGCGGACTTGTATTCTAAATACTGAGATGAACAACTCTTTTATTAGAGGTTTACGCTTAGCGTTGAAATGGTTGTGCACAATACATTGTACGAAGGGCTGATCCCCCTAAGTACGTGAAGTCCTTATAGTCTTATGACTGTTAAAGTTAAAGTTGAAAGATTATTTATAATTGTGGACATGGTTCGTGGTCATTAGACCCTCAGTTGTATAGTTCAGAATGTTAATAGAACATATTGTTCATTTCTATTGAGCCTATTAGTTGGCAAATGTTGTAAGATTTTCTTCATTGTTATTTCATGTGAGCTTTTTTTGCTCACTCTTGCTTATATAACTATTACGGCTAAAGATGAGAAGGTAGATGTACCTAGCACCAGTAAAGGAAAGGGAAAGATGAACAAGTACTGAAGACTTGTAATATGTTGACAGTTATTTACCAGACTTTAATTTGATTGATGTAATGAAGTATTTATTTAATTTCCGCATTTGAATGATTGTAATTAAAGGTTAGATAACCTGGGAGATTTTGTTTATGTAATCCCTTAAGGGAAGGTTTATTATTCAATTTTTATTATGTTTGGGTAGTTAGATATGAATGATTTGATTAAGTGAACACCGAATCTTGAGATAATGAAGTACCGAGATTTGAGGGTGTCACAAGTTGGTATCAAAGCCTTAGGTTATAAACCTTAGGTGGGGAAAAGCCTTAGGAAGTAACCTTTAAAAAGATAGTGGTGATTAACTCTTATCGAGTTTTAAGAAAGAAGTAATAAAACACTTATGTGCTTCTGTGTTTATAACTTATGTGCTCGTGAGTGTCGAGTAGTAATGATTAATAATAATTAAAACTTAAAATTTTGTTGTCAGGATGACTAATGTCAGAGAATCCAGTCAGGCTACGGAGGAAGGACCTTAGATGCCTATAGAGGAGGTGCCTCACGACATTTAGGTTGTTTGGGAACAACTACTGCCACGGGAGTTAGCCCCTTTGGTTACAGTGGTTGAAGATGAGGATGATGACATGGAAATGGATGAGGAGGATCCCGTTGAGTTGCCATAGGAGGATGAGGATGATGAGAATGAGGAGGAAGAGATTCCACTAACCTCGATAGCCGCTCGTATGTACGATGAAGTTTATGACCGCAATGTGGAACTTCAGGATACCGTCGAGGAGTTGCAAGAGATAGTAGCTGAACAACAGACTGTAATGACACAGAAGGACGACGAGATCCAGGATCGTGAGGAACGACTGACTAATGTCGAAGAGAACTAGTACAAACTGAAGGAGAGAAAGAACAATTGATCGAGGTGATCGCAGAACTGAAGAACAAACTGATGAAAGAAGCTACTAAGAGAACAAGAGCTGAAGACGCATACAAAGAAGCTTATCAACGAACCGGGATAGCAGTAAGAGAAGCGCAATCAAAGAGGATGAAGATGGAGGAGATGGATAAAGTATTCAATACCATGATCAATCGAGCTCAAGATCGGGTCATAGGTTATCCAATTCAGTTCGAGACTCTGCCATCGTACGTGTTAGATCGCCGAACAATGTTCCGAGTTATGGAAGAAGAGCGTCGAAAGGCTACGGGGTATCTTAATAGGACATCGTAGGGAATGTATATGATTAATAAAAATGTTAAATAAATTGTAAATTCCAAGTGTTATGCAACCTATGGGATATGACGATGATGTTGTCCTGAAACTTTTGTAGTTCAGGGAAGTAATGTAAATAGCAGTGATGCTATTGTGTTATGTTTTCAAAGAGATTATGAATAAATAAAAATTGTTATTTTATTCAAAATGTTATGTGTTATGTGGTTACTTCTTTTTAGAGGCAAGTTAAGTAGAAATTACTTAAAAGAGTTGAATAATAATCTAATTAGTGTATGTTTTAACAGAAAATGCCTCCCAGACGACAACCACCACGTCAGAGAACCACTGAAGGAACCAATAACGACAATGTTGATGTTAACCCCATTCAACAATTAGTGACATTACTGAGAGGAGCGTTGTAGAATCAACCACAGAACCAAGGAACAACGTTTAAGGATTTCAAGGCGGTTGGACCACCTGAGTTCCGCGGGTCTATGAATCCAGTCGAGGCACAGACCTGGATTATGGAGATTGAAAAGGTGTTTGATGTCGCTAGGGTAGAGGATGACTAGAAGACTGCTTTTGCAACATTCATGTTGAAAGCAAAAGCTAGTTATTGGTGGCAGGCCAATAAAACCCGAGAAGGACCAGGAGTGATGACCTGGGATAGGTTTAAGGAGATATTCTTCGAGACCTATTTCCCAGAGAGTTCGAAGAGTCAGCTGGAGGTTCAATTTTTAGAACTAAAGCAGGGAACGATGACGGTATCTGAGTATGCCAGTAAATTTAACGAGTTGGCGAGGTTTGCGCCATATCAAGTCAGTACGGATGAACGCAATGCGAAGAGATTTGAACAGGGACTGAAGCCCTGGCTATACAGTAGTGTTTCCCTGTTCCAATTGAAGACGTTTGCAGCAGTGATGGAGAAAGTAGTACTCGCTGAAGGTGGAGGCGAGGCAGTGACAAAGTTCAATCAGGAATAGAAAAAGAAAAAGAATGAGGCAGAGATTAAGAATGGAGGTGGTAGTGGTGGAAACAACAACAACAACAACAACAACAGTTTGAAGAGGAAGTGGAATGGGAACATGGGTGCTGGAAACCAGCAGGGTAACCAGCAAAACAAAAAGTTTGAAGCATGTGCGACATGCGGGAAGTTTCACAAGGGTACGTGCTTGATGGGAAAACGTGTATGCTTCAACTGTGGCCAGGAGGGTCACATCGCCCTAAATTGCACTCAACAGAAAAAGAACTTGTGCTTCACGTGCGGTTCCAAGGATCACTTCGCTTATGAATGCCCTAAGAAGAAAGTTGGGGAAACAGCAAGAAACAACGGAGGTAGCAGTGGAGGTACATGGGCCATTGCTGGACCTGCAGCGTCAAACAAACCCGCAGCCAGAACCTTCAACATGACTGTGCAAGATGCTGTACAATCAAAAGATGTGGTGTCAGGTATTATCCCAATCAATGATATTGATGCTTATGTATTATTTGATTCGGGTGCTACTTGCTCATTTATATTTGATGAATTTGCTAAGAGGTTAAGATTGCCTAGAGAAGAATTGAATTTCCCTTTGAACATAGAAATTGTGAATAGGAAAGTGATTCCTGTTAGGTTCGTATACAAGAACTGTAGGGTGAACATTAAGGAGAATATCATGATGGTAGATTTAATCCCGATTAGACTTGGAGAATTTAATATTATTTTGGGAATGGATTGGCTGTTCATATATAGAGCAATAATTGATTGCCAAAAGAAATGCGTAAACCTTATGACTCCGTCAAAGGTAGTTTTCCATGGTAGCAAATCGCCTAGATAAATGAAATGTTTGATGATTATTTAGGCCAAAAAGTTGTTGAGTCAAGGTTGTGTGGGTTATTTAGCTCACATAGTCAATACTCAGAAAAAGGGTGTAAAACTGGAAGAGATACCAGTGGTGAGGGAATTTGAGGATGTGTTTCTGGAGGATTTACCAGGACTTCTGCCTGATAGAGAGATTGAATTCGTGATCGACTTAGCGCCAGGAACTACCCCGATATCGAAGGCCCCGTATAGAATGGCTCCGGTAGAGATGAAGGAACTAATGATATAACTGCAAGATCGCTAGACAAGAAGTATATTCAACCAAGCGTATCACCGTGGGGAGTGCCAGTATTATTCGTGAAGAAGAAGGATGGATCGATGCGTCTTTACATTGATTATAGGGAATTGAACAAAGTCACTATTAATAACAAGTACCCGTTACCAAGAATAGATGACTTGTTTGATCAGTTGAAGGGTGTTAAATACTTCTCGAAAATAGACTTAAGAAGTGGGTATCACCAATTGAAAGTGAGGAAGGAGGATATACCTAGAATGGCATTTAGAACTCGGTATGGACATTATGAGTTTCTGGTGATGTCTTTTAGTTTAACAAACGCCCCTGCTGTGTTCATGGATTTGATGAACAGGGTGTTTAAACCATTCTTAGACAAGTTCATAGTGGTATTTATTGATGACATTCTGGTGTATTCCAAAACTCAAGAGGAAGACGTGGAACACTTACATTTGACTTTGGACACACTAAGAAAGGAAAAGTTGTACGCGAAATTCTCTAAGTGCGAATTTTGGCTCGATCGTGTACAATTTTGGTTATGTCATTGACAAAGATGGGATTTCAGTGGATCCATCGAAAGTGGAAGCTGTAATCAATTGGGAACAACCAAGGACACCATCGGAGGTGAGGAGTTTCTTGGGATTGGCTGGTTACTATAGAAGATTTATTCAAGATTTTTCCAAGATAGCTACGCCATTGACAAATTTGACAAGGAAAACTGTAAAATTTATTTGGATGGAGAAGTGTGAAGAAAGTTTTCAAGCTTTGAAGAAGAAGTTAAGTATGGCACTTGTGTTGGCATTACCAGATAATACAGGAAACTTTGTGGTGTATAGTGATGCCTCACACAAAGGTTTGGGTTGTGTTCTTATGCAGAACAGTAAAGTTATTGCATATGCATCAAGAAAACTGAAGGATTATGAGAAAGGGTATCCGACTCATGATTTAGAATTGGCTGCAGTAGTATTTGCTCTGAAGATATGGAGACACTATCTCTATGGAGAGAAATGTGAAATCTACACAGATCATAAGAGTCTGAAGTATATTTTCACTCAGAAGGACCTGAACATACGTCAACGAAGATGGATGGAATTGATAAAGGATTACGATTGTGAAATCTTTTATCATCCGGACAAAGCGAATGTGGTTGCAGATGCTTTAAGCAGGAAAGGTCGGGAAAAGTTGATGCTGATAACCACTCAGGAGGACCTCATTTCAGCTATGGAAAGGTTAGAGCTGGAAATCAAATGTCCACAAGAATCCGATGAACGACTATTCCAGATAGAAGCTGGTCCAACTTTAGTGGACAAGGTGAAGAAAACTCAACTAGAGGATGAAGAATGCAAAAAAATAAAGGAAGGTGTGAACGAAGGTAAAGAGGTGAAATACAAGATCAATACCGAGGGATTGCTACGGTTCGAGGGAAGAATTTGGATTCCAGCAGTATGAGATATTAGAGAAGAAATCTTGATCGAAGCACACAACACAAGATATTCGATTCATCCAGGAAGTACGAAGATGTATCAGGACTTATGACGACATTTTTGGTGGCCGAACATGAAAAGAGATGTCGCAGAATGTGTCGCGAGATGCTTGACATGTCAAAGAGTCAATGCCAGCATCAAAGATCGAGCGGACTACTTCAACCGTTAGAAATACCAGAATAGAAGTGGGAACACATCATAATGAATTTTGTGGTGGGTCCTCCAACTACTCAGAGAGGATGCGATGTGATTTGGGTGATAGTGGACAGACTGACAAAATTAGCGCACTTTTTATAAATAAACATTAGGTTCAATCTTGATCAGTTGGCCAGGTTGTACGTTAAAGAGATAGTTTCGAGACATGGAGTGCCAGTGTCAATTGTGTCAGATAGAGATCCGCGATTCACTTCAAATTTTTGGAAGAGATTACATGAATGTATGGGAACACAGTTGCGAATGAGCACAACTTATCATCCATAAACCGATGGCCAAAGCGAAAAAATAATTCAGACATTGGAAGATATGCTTAGAGCATACGTCATGGATTTCAAAGGTAGCTGGAAAGAACATTTACCATTGGTGAAATTTGCTTACAACAACAGTTACCACGCGAGCATCAGCATGCCGCCTTACGAGGCATTATACGGCAGAAAGTGCAGAACTCCACTGTGCTGGGATGAAGTTGGTGAACGTCAACTGCTAGGACCAGAACTGGTACAACAAACTGCTGACGTTATCAAACACATCAAGACAAGATTGGTAGCAGCTCAAGACCGACAGAAGAAGTATGCTGATCAACGTAGACAAGATCGTGCATTCGATGTAGGAAATTATGTATTCCTAAAAGTTTCTCATTGGAAGGAGAAAATTCGTTTTGGTAAGAAGGGAAAGCTAAGCCCGAGGTTTATTGGACCCTTCGAGGTGCTACGAAGAGTTGGAGAGGTGGCTTACGAGGTAGCTCTACCTCCATAGTTGGAAAACATTCACAATGTTTTTTATATTTCGGTGTTACGACCATATAAGCCCGATTACAAGCACGTGATCGAGTACGAACCGTTGCAGTTCGAGAAAGATTTATCTTATGAAGAGATTCCTATCCAGATAGTTGACAGGAAAGAACAAGTGCTCAAGAATAAAGTGATACCTTCTGTGAAGATAATATGGAGGAACCACAATGCTGAAGAAACGACGTGGGAACTCGAAGAGAAAATGATGGAAGATTACCCTGAGTTATTTATTTAACCTGTGTCTTCGATTCCGGGGACAAAATCTTTATAAGTAGGAAAGAATGTAACGAATGAGTTGTTTGAGTTGTGATTCTGGGGACAGAATCTTTGTAAGTAGGAAAGAATGCAACGAATGAGTTGTTTGAGTTGTGATTCTGAGGACAGAATCCTTGTAAGGAGGGAATGATGTAACATTCCAGATTTTAATTGTAATTTTAAATATTTATTGAATTATATAAATATTTAATGGATGTGTTTATCATCGAATAAATATGTGTTTAATTTGATTTGAGTTGATTGATTAATTATTTGTTAATTAAATAATTAAGGAGTTAAGAAATTAATTGTTATGGGCTAATATTCTAATTTAATTTAATAATTAAGTTAGAGAATTTATAATAATTAAATGAATTATTATATTTTGATTTTTATTTGTAATTTAAAATGAAGTGTTAGTTGATTAAATAAAGTTATAATTATAAAGAAAATTATAATTATGTGATATTGATATATGTGTTAAAGTAATTTAATAAATTAGTATTAGATTTAATTAAATTGATTATCAAAATTTAATTAAATAGAACTGTGACAAATAACCTTACTATAAAGCAGTTGTTAAAATAAATTAAAGGAGTTTAATTAGTTTTTGCCAAACAAGCCTTAATGCATATTAAGCATTTAATCTAATAGTATTTTCTCAAACAAGGTGTAAGAGTTAATGTGTTATTTTTAATTAGCCTAGCCAAACAAGCCTTATGGCTTTTAATTTTCAAAACTTAGATAACTGATATCAGTTATATGTAGAGTTATATTATATAATTAATATATATTATTACTATTATACGTTATATTATACTACGTAAGATAGAATAGAGAAGAAAGACTCAGAAGGAAGAAAAAGAACAAAAGGAGAAAAGTGATAGAGAACTTGAGGGATTCTAGAGAGGATTTGAGAAAGAAATTGGAAAAAGAAGCTTGAGAATCCAAGATAGCCATCATCTTCTTCTAAATTAAGGTATCATCTTGCTCCTATTTTCTAAAAACTATGGTTATCCTCTTCTCCAAAAAGTTCTCTGTAAAATAATTGTAAAAGATGAATTGTTGGTGTATATAGTTTTATATGATAATTGATTGTTGTAAAACTATTTTTCATAGGTTATGTATGGTTATAATCAATTAATTCATGTATGTATGAAAATTGTGAAGAAAACTATATTACAGAGTGTTTATATGAAAATTTATGAATATGGCTTAGTTTAAAATAAAATTAAGGTTTGATTAGTTGTTAATATATATATATATATATATATATATATATATATATATATATATATATATATATATATATGACTATTGATTGAAAGTAGATGATTAAACATAAACATGATAGTTTGAATTAATGGTTTTGGTTGAAAAACAAAGTTACAGTGATGAGTTTCATTAAAAATGTCAAAAATGGAGTTTTTGTCAAAAACATTGAAATTAGGTGTTATAAAGTTGATGTTTATGTTATTATATGTGTAAAAACATGTTAAAAGTATTGAAATTATGTTTATATGAAGTCAATATGTGTATTACATGTTAATTAGTTTGTTAGATTGGAGCTTGTAGGCCAATTTGGTTTTTTGTTTATGCTGCTGCCGAGGATTGGAGTTTGGCGCCGCAGCGCGGCCCAGCAATATTATTCTCGCGCCGTAGTACCGGTATCACGCCGCAGCGCCAACTGCTAGCTTGAGTCTCGCGCCGCAGCGCCAGCTCAGCGCCACAGCGCCAACCCACAGTATAAACTGTGGCGCCACAGCGCGAGTTAGCAGAATGGTCTGACAGTTTTATTTATTCATACTAAGTCTGAAAATAAATGTTATGTGTTAATAATAGGACTGTTAAATGATGATTTTAGTAGTACTAAACTAAAAAAATGAGCATGTTATCAAGGGTTAACTAGTATTAACGTAATTAGATTATGTGAATTGAAAATAAAACCTACATGATGTATATACTTGTTTATATGTATATAAAATGTTGGTAAAGACTAATCATGTCATGATGACATATATATAGGGTATTGAGATTCAAGTTGTAAGGTTTAGCTTGTGCTCAAGGCAAGTTTTCTAACTCTAACACTTCGTTGCGCAAGTTTAACTTCGTTGAGTACGTTATTGCTTTTAATTCAATTACAATTACGCAAGTTGCTAACTCTACACTTTCGTAGAGCTAGATTGTTTATTATTGAGAAAGTCCTTGTATCTAGTTGTTCATGAGGATACAAGTATTCTAAATCTTATACTTTAATATTGAGCAAGTTTCTTTAATATGTAACTTGTTATTTAGCATGCGAATCACTATATTTTAATATTCTAGTGTTGAACAACTTTATCGTTCACATTACTATTCACTTTGTATGCTTAGTATCTAATTCTCAATAACCTTAACTTTATATGTTTCAAGCAAATTATGTTATGATTATTCAGTGTTTATGCTATTAGATTATTCCTAAAGCATGATATTAAGTTACAAATATCGATTCAGTTATGATTATTCCATAGCGTACAATTAGTTCTTTTGTATTCAACTAATCCTTAGTTGATGAACGTTGAATTCTAAATTACCTTGTAATGTATCCAAACCAAGCCTACTTTGGTGCGGACTTGTATTTTAAATACTGAGATGAACAACTCTTTTATTAGAGGTTTACGCTTAGCGTTGAAATGGTTGTGCACAATACATTGTATGAAGGGCTGATCCCCCTAAGTCCGTGGACTCCTTATAGTCTTATGACTGTTAAAGTTAAAGTTAAAAGATTATTTATAACTGTGGACATGGTTCTTGGTCATTAGACCCTCAGTTGTATAGTTCAGAATGTTAATAGAACATATTGTTCATTTCTATTGAGCCTATTAGTTGGCAAATGTTATAAGATTTTCTTAATTGTTATTTCATGTGAGCTTTGTTTGCTCACTCTTGCTTATATAACTATTACAACTAAAGATGAGAAGGTAGATGTACCTAGCACCAGTAAAGGAAAGGGAAAGATGAACAAGTACTGAAGACTTGTAATATATTGACAGTTATTTACCAGACTTTAATTTGATTGATGTAATGAAGTATTTATTTAATTTTTGCATTTGAGTGATTCTAATTAAAGGTTAGATAAACTGGGAGATTTTGTTTATGTAATCCCTTAAGGGAAGGTTTATTATTCAATTTTTATTATGATTGGGTAGTTAGATATGAATGATTTGATTAAGTGAACACCGAATCTTGAAGTAATGAAGTACCGAGATTTGGGGGTGTCACATAACCAGGCTTATTTCTCCATCTTGGCGGGCATCCTGCCCCGGCAGGGGTGGCAAAGTTGGACAGTTTTAGTTTTCGTCGTGTACAGTCCACTACATGTTAGTCTAACCTAGTCTAATGAACATAATAATGTGTTGGACATGTAATTGGATGTCATATCAGGGTGTTAACATACATGTGATGAAATTGTATGGTAATTTGATAAGTTGTATAAGGGCTAAATGTTATGTCCATGAGAAGATATGATGTTGATCAAACTTAAGATGTGAGACTTAAGTCTTGTATATGAGATTGATGGTAATGAGCAGAACTTAAACTAAGTTGACAAGTTGTACTAAAAGAGGAAACTAAACCTATAAGGTTAATATGAATGTAACTAATGAATGTTGTGAACGTATATGGTATGTGTGTAGGACTTGTGGTGAACGTGAGTAGTAATCATTTAGCCTACGCACGAGGAAAGTTTTTAAACCTTACTCCTTTACATTGAGCAAGTTTCTAAACCTTACTCCTTTACATTGAGCAAGTTTCTAAATCTTACTTCTTTACATTGAGCAAGTTTTCTAAACCCTAATTCTACATTGAGCAAATTGTTATTTCTATCTCTAACTTGATTATAGTTGTACAAGCTTTTCAAATTCTAATTATTGATCAAGTTTAACCTTAACTTATTATTCAAGAAAGGTTTCTTATATTATTTAATGCCTATGTTTTGGTTAAGCCTACTATTCCTTTATGAAAGCATGACTTGGATATATGATGCTTATCTACTTATGATTCAACAATATTCTATCATTGTTATTGTATTCCCTTATATATTACGTTGTTAACAAACTCGTGAATGATTATTAAATCCTTATTGATTCAACTAATCCTTAGTTGATGACTATTGAACTCTAAATTATCCTTGAGATCAATCCAAACCAAACTTTCTTTGGTGCAGACTCTAATATAAAAGCTGAGATGAACAACCTTGCTACAGGGGATTAAATTACGCGATAACGTTAAGATGTTGTGCACATACATGGTATATAGGGCTGATCCCCCTAAGTACGAGAAGTTAGGTCCATATAGTCTTACGACTGTTAAAGGTTTAGAGTAGAAATATTTGATAACCTGGGACATAGTTCATGGTCTTGTCACCCTCAGATGTACTTTTGATTCCTGTTCTAATCTTGACTCAAAAGTCGAGACTTCTTGTGGTTCAGTATCCATTGTTTATTCACATGTTATTATTATTATTCTATTGTTAAACTTATGGGCAATTGTTACTCACTCTTGCATAATAACATTGCAGCTAAGATTGAAAAAGTTGATGAGCCATCCACAAGTAAGGGCAAGGGAAAAGCAAACAAATGATGAAGACTCATTTAATATTTGTGAATGTTTATATTAAGACCTATGATGTAATGATTAAGACTTATTTGTTTATGATGTTTTCACATTTGATGTATTAAGGTTAGATAACCTGAGATTTTATACGTTTAAGATGTTGTAATCCCTATATTGGGAGGATTTCTATTTCATTTTTATTATTATCATTATTATGGGTAGTTAGATGTTAATTATTTTGTTGAGTGAACACCAAATCTGAGGGAAGTTTGAGTACCTAGATTTAGGGGTGTCACATATCCTTTCTTCGTCGATTCTTGCTTCTAGAATAACACCTTCTTGTACTTTCTTCTTCATATTCACCAATTTTAGGTCTATAGCTTAAGCAACTTTAACTTTGTCGATTATAGTTGGTTCTACTTGTACATATGCCTTCTTCATGTGGATCCCTGAAGTCTTTAACTCTATCTCCATCTTTTGTAAGTCATATAAAATGGTCTTTGTATTGACAATATCGCCCTCGTACCCGCATATTATCTTCTACTCAACGCGTCAGCTACTACGTTCGCCTATCCAAAATGATATTGGATGGTATTGTCATAATCCTTTAACAGCTTAAGCCATTGTCATTGTCGCATGTTGAGTTCCTTCTAGGTGAAGAAATATTTGAGGTTGTAGTGTCTCCAGATCTTCAATGCGAAAACAACCGCTGCCAACTATAGATTATGAGTAGGATAATTTCTCTCATATTTCTTGAGTTGTCGAAAGGCATAAGCTATATCTTTTCCATATTGCATGAGAACGCAACCTAGACCTCTGCCTAAAGCATCGCTGTAGATGACAAATCCTTCCATTCCAGATGGCATCGTCAGAATAAGTGCTGAAACGAGTCTTGATGAGTGCATAATATTCTATGATTATGATTCCTTTATGTTTAGTTTTATTGCATGTTTCATGTATATATGAGCTTATGAAGGTGTTTAATTATTTCAGGAGTAATTGGAGCTGAAACGAGGAAAAAGGAAAGACTTCATGGTTTTTAGCACTAAGTTGCATACATGTTCTTGGCTTGGAACTTAAATTTTATTGTAGAGCAATTTCTTAGCTTTTTGGAATATCTTGAATCATCCCAATCGGAGTTCATATAAAAAAGATATGATCTTTTTACCAAACGAATGTTGAACCTCAAAGTTTGGAGTTGCAATTTACATAACTGTCACTTGAAGCCCAATTTCGACCTTGATCTAGCCAGAATATGTCAATTCTTAAAAAATGAAAGTTGTAGATCTCATCGAGAGCTTCGATTTGATAGGTAGCATGCCTCATAAATCCTCACGGATAAAAAGTTATGGTCATTTTAATAAAGGACGTCGCAAGAAGAAATGGAAATTCGCCCCGGCGAATTTGAGCTAAAAAATTGAGAAATCCTGGATTTTTGAAAAGTTTCTAAAAGCATATTTTGGCAGCTTTCTACATGGAATGGGATTGATATTTCTATTAGATTTAGGATATCTTTAGATTGAGATTTATTTTCAAATTGGATTCTATTTCTTTATAGAAACTAGTTGTGATTTGTAATTCCTTTTAGGATTTGGATTTCTAGTTCTCATAGGATTTAGAACTTTGTCTAGCACTATAATTAGATGTAATAGTCAGGGTTTCATTCATTCTATATTCTATCATCTAATTCATTCTATCATCTATCATCTACAACATTGGAGTGAAGACTGAAGACATGAGCTAAGTTCTTTATTTAGTTCCAAAGGATGTTGAACCTTATTTATAATTAATGGTTAATTAACTATTCATTATTTATTCCTTCTGACATGAAATTCATTCTTGATAATCTGATTTAATTTCTGAATGCTATTTGGTTTTACTAATTTGATTTTTGCAAGATTGAATTGGTTAACTAATATTATATGCTAGATTAAGGAATAGTATTACGTGTAATTGATATTGTTCCTAATCATAAGTAGTAATTAGTAATACCTGATTGTGGACAAACTTTTGAGTATTACAATGATTATTAGAAGACAAGTTAAACAATCCGAGTTTATGTGTTTGTTGCTTGGAATAGTCTAATTCCCTAGTTCTTAATGCTATTGTTATATTAAATCTAGAGAGCTTGTTCCAGGTTATATAATGGTTAGATTCTTGTGAAGAGCTTGTTTCATTGAGTGACAATCTAAGGGAGTTTCGGGTAGCAAAGCTTGTTGTTACCTATGGCTATTAGTTTCATTGAAGGGCAAATAATGTTGCACTTGAATAATCTATTGTTGTAAAAAGGTGATACTGAACTGAAGCGTTTTATTAATTGTTAATTCTTATTAGTTTATTTTTGTTATTTTAGTTAATCAATTCAAAATCCCCTTTTCATTAGAAATCATAGGATAAATATAAAACAAATCACTCTTTGTGGGATCGATCCTTACTTACTGATGTGCTAATTGTTAGAATTTGTAAAGTGAAAGTGAGGTAAATTTATGAGTGTAAACGATAGCTCCCAAGTCTCTTCTCCTGAGTTCTTGAAAACTCTTCTCTCATTCTTCGCTCCATTCAAATTTTGTGCTTTTCCAAATCAGCTGACTTAATAGAGTAGCAATTCAGCAGAATCCTTCTACAAATCTTTGATAATAACCAACTAAGCCTAGAAAGCTTCGTACTTTAGTTACTGACTTAGGTTGCTCCTAGTTTAATACCGCTTAAATCTTCGTTGGGTCAATTGATATTCCATGTTTAGAGATCATGTGCCCAAGGAATGTTACTTCCCAAGTCAGAACTAACATTTCTTCAACTCGACATATAGCTTATTTTAAAGAAGCTTTTGGAGTATCAACCTCAAGTGACGCTCATGATCTTCACGACTTTTGGAGTATATGAGGATGTCATCAATAAAGACAACCAATAAATGATCTAAATATTCTTTGAATATTCGGTTCATCATGTCTATGAAGGCAGTAGGAGCATTAGTTAATCTAAAAGGTATGAGTAAGGACTCGTAATGCCCGTATCGAGTTCTGAAGGTAGTCTTTGGAATGTCATCAGGTTTAACCTTTAATTGATGACATCTAAAACTGTGATCAATCTTTGAAAAAAATTGATTACCATGAAACTGGTAAAATATGTTATTAATTCGAGATAATGGGTACCTATTTATGATGGTGACTTGATTCAAATCTCAATATTCAATGCATAGTCTCATACTCCCGTATTTATTCTTTACGAATAAAATAGGAGCACCCCAAGGTGATGTACTCGAACGTATGAAACTAGTGTCTAATAACTCTTGTAGTTGAACTTTTAACTCCTGAAGTTTAATAAGAGCTATTCGATACGGGGTCTTGGAAATGTGTTTTATACCGGGTTCAAGGTCAATACAAAATTCGATTTGATGGTTTGGGGGTAGGTGATGAGTGGCTTTTATACTTACGATTTGGACACCATTTAGGCTTAGTTCTTTGTTAACTTTAAGTATTTTTAGTGTCATTTCACTTGTTATTGTGTTTGTGTTGTAGGAAATGACTTCGGAGGGCTAAAACATGAAAAATGGAGCTTAGTGGCGTTTGTATAAGTTTTGGAATAGCAGGTCTGTCAGGACGGGGTTCCCTATTGTAAAAAGCCTGTCGGGGCCAAGTTATAAAGTACACCCGCTAGGGCGGGCATCTCCAGTACAAAAAACCCGTTGGGGCGGGGTTGTCGAGAAGAGAAAAGGCTAATTTGCTATGTTTCAGAAGTTGAGTCCGAGAAGGATTTGTTTGGCTGATTGGTTCAAGAAATTAAAGGAGGACTAAAAGTTACGTGAAAAGGGACATAAAAGGAGAAGAATTCACAAGGATTAAGAGAGTTTATTACATTAGATTAGAATTCATTAGATTAGGAAAACCCTAGTTTAGATTAGATTTGGAGATTAAAGCAACGTGAAGATCATTGAAGATTGAGAGCTCAAGAGAGGATCATCGGATTTATAGACAACAAATTTTATTTTTTCCTTTACTTTTATTTTTGTGTGTTAATATTTATTCAGTTGTGGATTCTAGATTTTAATTCAATAATCATGACCTAATACTCTTGTTTAAGATTGCAACAGATCTTATTGCGTAGCTTATTTTAGTATGCTTCTCTGTTAATTATTGTTGATTATTCTTGGATTGTCTATTATGGTTTGTGCTTATTACTAGATTTAGATTTGATCATAATAGCATGTGATTGTGTCTTTTGCATGGTGTTGGAATTCATAATTTATGTCTAGGATAGAGATATACCTATACATCACATGTAATTTAATAGAGAACTTGTGCTTTAAATCCTCTATAATTGTAATTCACATAGAGATATAGTGAATTAGTTAATTAGGGCGTTCTTCTTAATTCTATCATTTATAGATTTAAGTTGATTTGAGTATGATGCATTGAGAGATGATCATATTTATTTTTGTGTTCTTCATTAACAATTCAGAATAGTGAGCATAATTGATAAGAAGTGTATTAATTTAAGTGGGACAATAAGTGAAGTTGTGATCTTAAATCTCTATAATCTGATTTTAACTATTGGTAATTAGAATTAGTTTAATTAAATAATTTAATTCAAAACCTTAAATGGATTGTTTAAATAAAATTAGTTTGGTTAAGAGTTATTACTTGGTAATTTTTATTAATATTTCCTTATGGGAATGATACTCAACTTTCATTTTATTACTTGTTGACCGTGTATACTTGCACGCATATATTGATTGTGAAATCGACCAACAAGTTTTTGGCGCCGTTGCCGGGGAGTTAGTTTAATAATTTTTGCCAATATTAATTTCAATCAAATTAGTTTTAATTTAAATATTTTTTTATTTAATTCTTTTACTATTTTACTCTATTTTCAAGTGCCATGGCTGAATTTAATTATTAGTGGCCGTATACTAGAATGACTCAGGCAAGGGAAGTAGGGATTGATAGACTCAATGTACTTTCTGCATTGTCAGCACAGATTGAGACACTTTCGAAGAGATTTTACGCTTTAGCAGCCCAACGTATTTAAAGTGTAGCGGTGAGTTGTGATTATTGTGTTGGAAATCATCCAAGTCATCAATGCACCATCAATTTTGATCCAGTACAGTACAGTGATAACTACCTCAATAATTATGCCTATCCCAACTATCATCAGGATTGGGGGTATCACCCGGAGTTTACATGGAGCCATAATCATCAAGATCAAATTTATGCTCCAAGTCCAACTTACCCACCGAAAGTCTCGTGTCCACCTTCGCTACAATAGGAAGAAAAATTCAAGTTTAGAGGAACTTTTGTCCAAGTTCATAGCGTCAAGTGAGGAGATGAGGATTAGTCAGGAGATATCGAGTCGAATTCTTGTGAATCAAATGGAACAATTAATTAATTCCTCAAATAACTGTCCTCAAAACACTTAGCTCTATGACATGGATTCTGAGACTGATAGAGAGCCCGACCAAAATCTGTAACTAGATGAGCCATAAGATGTTGAAAGAGAGGAGACAAGTGGGGATAAGGAAAATGAGGTCGGCGAAGATCTAACTATGAGTTCCAAAAAAGATGAGCCTATTTTGTTAGTACCCCATGTGCCTTCTCCACCAAAGTTCAAGGATCCGGGCAGTTTTACAAGACCGTGCCCAATTGGTAGTCATGTCGTCGGTAAAGCTCTGTGTGACATGAGATCTAGTGCAATTTTGGAGCCATGATGGGATGAAAAGGGAGAGATAAAAGAAGAGCCAGTTATGTTTGATACGCTTAAATGCCACAATCTATTAACAAACACAATTGTACAAAAGCCTAGCTGCTTGAAGTTCTTACGAGGGATTCTATCTAAAAACAGCTTGCTAGGTGACTGTGAATCAATGACTCTTTCAGTTGGCGAGCTCTCAAAAGATATATTGCTACTAATGGATAGATGATTCCTCAATTATCGAAGAGGAATTGGATATCGTTGAAAAGAAGAAGTCAGGCTGAAAGACTATAAATCAAGTGCTAACTGGGAGGCAACCCAATAATTTTATATTTATTTGCTTTACTAGTTTATTTAGTAGATAGGAAATAAGTTATTATGTTTGGCGGGTTCGACTAATGACCACTAGGACGAGGTATTCGGGGGTCTCGCTCACCGGTGAGAGAGCGGCTGCTTAGCTCGCCGATGAGCTGGCGGGGGTTGTAAGGGGGCAGCGCCCCTTGGAAGCTAAGTACTTATTAGATTAATTGCAGAATGTCCATTTGTCAAATCCTCAAATTAGTGCTTTTATTTTGTCAATTTTTAGGATTTATTTACTTTATAAGTAGTCTCATGATCCAAAGAGCTTACTCTAATCCATGTTGTCTCTCATCATTGCAGGCATTAGGGGTTCAATGTGTAGATAACAAAGTATGGGAGGGTACCTAAGTGAAGTAAGACTGCAAGAAAAAGATGGAATTTTTTTTAGAATAGAGCCAAGCACTCCCTGGAAGGCTTTTCATGCCCAAAAAACCCGCTCCGGCGGTAACCCCTCTGTCGAAAGCCGCCCCAGCGAGCAAAAAAACCCGCCCCGACACCATCTTCTCTATCGAAGCCCACCCCGGTGGCATTCCTACAGCAAAAACACCCGCCCCGACGGGGTACATGGAAATCATTTTAAAAAAAAAATCCCAATCTCAGTTGAACAACACCATCCCCTCTCCATCCAACTTCGATACATAAAGCCCTAACCACCGAAATAACATCCCCATTCAATCTCGCACCTAATTCCTTCATCAACTATAGTCGTCGTTGTCCTCCCAAATCATTCCCCATTCAGATTAGGGCTCCACCCACTCTCATCCATTCTCTTGGCAATCATCCCTCTCAACAAAATTCATTAAGCTCCACACGCATTCACACCTCCACTTAAATTCACAAAACTACATACATAGAACATGCTCACATTCACAAATTGGTTGTCCAAGTAATTGAACGGAATCATCAAATTGGGTATATTGGGCAAGACTTTCTACATTAACTTCACATATTTGTCATTGACTTGAATCAAATATCGAGCCTTAGACTTTGCCAGTTTATCCACCACCAGACATCGATGCGGAGGAGGTCGAGTGCGACCCTTGACCATTCAGGGAAGTCCTCAATTCTTAAATCCTTTCTATTTAAACAATGAGGGCATTGTTCACTTTGAGTTTGGGGGTGGTTCATATTGTGTTACATAATTATTTAGTTTACATGCATTGTATTGGTTAGTTATTTTTGCATATTATAGTCATATTTTCATTAAAAATAGTAAAAATTTAAAAATCACAAAAATATTTTCTTTTACACTGAGTGTTTGCATTTAGTGTGTTTGCATGAATCTAGGTAATAGATTGGTTTGAATTTGGCTCAGCCTATGATAAGATTGGTATTGCGTGTTAGCTTGAACAGTGTTGATGATTGATGATGAGTTTTAATTTTAATTAAGATAAAAATTTGAGCCTGTCTGAAACTTATGTAATTGGTTAGCACTTAAGTTTTAATTGTTTTTTATCAACTTGGTTCAAGGGATTCATAATTTGTTTATGGGGGAAAATCTTAGTTAAAATTTTAGGAAAATTATTGAACTGGTAGTAAATGTTAAAATTTGGTAAAAACTTGAGTTTGGGGGAATCTATGGGGTATTCAAAAAAAGAAAAAAAAAGAAAAAAGAAAAAGGAAAAAAAATAGAAAATCCAAAAAAAGAAATAAAATATATATGAATAAATACATTAACTAGTTTGGTTCTGTGGCCTTTGTTACTCGAACAAGTAAGCCCTAGGGGATGTCTTTACACCCAGCGCCCTAAGACCATCTGGTTTGGGAGTCGTTAGTTAAAAGTTCGCGAAATGGGTAGCATTGAAACGCCCAAGAGAACTAGACATTGCACAGTCAAGTGTAAACACGAAAAAGAGCAAAAATATCCTCATGATTGAATAAAGGCAGAAATAAATCATGCATTTATCCCTAGACTTGGTAATTGCTTAATTTTAACAAGAATTGTCATGTTTGTAAAGATACTTGAATTGGAACTGAAATTTTCCTTCTAAGAAGTTTTTTATGTGATTATCCTGAATTGTGGTTGGTTAGAATGGTTAACGAACACACACACATAACATGGGTGACGACATGTTTGGATTGACTAACTGGTTAGGGTTATGGACTTTGGCTTGATTGGATATATTGTTTGAGCATTATTGTTATATCTTTGAGGCCTGTTGCTAGAAATCATACTAATTTATTATTGGATTCGTAGGCATATTAGGCAGTAGATCATGCATTTGCTTTCATGTAGTTAGGTTAGTTTGTTTATTTTTATTTCTTTTGTGTTTTTGCTTGAGGACAAGCAAAGTCTTGAGTTTGAGGGTATTTGATGAGTGCGTTTTATACCTACGATTTGGACACTATTTAGGCTTAATTCTTTGTTAACTTTAAGTATTTTTAGTGTCATTTCAATTGTTCTTGTGTTTGTGTTGTAGGAAACGGCTTCGGAGGGTCAAAACATGAAAATGGAGTTTAGTGACATTTCTATAATTTTTGGAATAGCAAGCCCGACGGGGCGGGGTTCTGTGACACCCCCAAATCTGGGTACTTCAATCCCACAGATTTGGTGTTCACTGTCCAATTAAATCATAACTAACTACCCATAATCAAAGGATATAATTAAACTCAAAAGTTTAAATAATAAATCTCCCATTAAAGGGTTACATAAACTCAAGATAAATCCCAGGTTTTCTAACATTTATTATTACAATCATCAGCGGAATATTAAAACATAATCATAATCAAGTCTATTACACAAGCTTCATAAATAAAAGGTAAATTAAATATCGTCTAATCAAGCACTTTGCCTTTGCCCTTGCTCGTAGAAAGCTCTTCAAACTTCTTAACTTCATCTGCATTGTTTTGTGCAAGAGTGAGCAAACAATTGTCTACAAGAAGGATAGTATACAATAACATTTTATGAATGACAATTAACTAAGCTTTCAACGGTAAAGTACTCTTACCGGAACAATAAACTCTAATTCAAAAGCTATGAGTTCAAAGGAATAATGAACTTTTAAGTTAACAGCAAATATCAACATCAAAGGAATACACTGAGGGTCACAAGACCACGAACTATGTTATAGGTTGTCAAGTATTTCTACTTTAACCTTTAACGATCTAAAAGACCATAGTCATCATCTATGTCCTAGGTTAACAAGCGTTTCTACTGTAACCTTTAACCGTCTAAACAACTATATGGACCATTGTCTCGTACTTCAGGTGATCAGCCCTTTGTACTATGTACTGCGCAAACATTTTAATGCTATTGTGTAGCTCTAAAATAATCCCCTGATATAGGGTTGTTCATTTTAGCTTAGATCATTAGGTTTCGTATCAATGGAAGTTTTGTTTGGAATTAACTTCAAAAGAATTCTAGATCATTAGAACGCTCATCAACCAAGTACTGGTTGAATCAAGTAGGGATCAATAACTATTCAAGAGTTTGGTTACAATTGAATTATGCCAATGTATCAATAAGAGATAGGATATCAATGGTTTATCAGCTGAGCAAGTATTAGTCATCGACTATACACTCTTAAAACTGTACAGATTCATAAGCAAACCAAAGAAAGTTTGGTTTGGATTGACTTTAAGGGTAATTTAGAGGTTAGAACATTCATCAACTAAGGATTAATTGAATCAATAAAGAATCGCTAGTCAACTAAGAGTTCGGTACAACAATGAAAGATAATGCAATGACATTGGTGATCAGAAATTGAACAATAGTTAATTTTAGCAGAACAAATGTTTTTCAGCAAGAACAAGCTTTCAACAATAGTACATACTTTGAATAAACAAAAAAACCTCGCTTGAAATGAAGGAGTAAAGATTAGTTAAATAGCTCAATGAAAGGTGTAGTTTAGAAAGTTACTCAACAATAATTCAGAGTTAAAGAATATGCATAACAATAACAAGTTAGGAAAAAGAACTTGCATAATGAAAGATTAAAGTTAGAGAACTTGCTCAATTGAATATTAACTTCAAAAAACTTGCATAATCGTAAAAGTAGGGTTTGGAAACTTGTGTAACAGTAACAACTTAACTGCTTAATAAGAGATTAAAGATAGAGAACTTGCATAAGTATAAAATGACAGCGAAAAATAAACCTTGCTGAATAATAAAGTAGCAAAGGTTAGGAAACTTGCCTCTTGCATAAGCTATACAATTATAACTCACGTACTCCAACATCCTACACATACCATTAGGATTATCACATCAATTAGCTACATGTACATTATCCTCATAGATTTAATTCTCATCTTAGTTAAGTTATAACCTTTAGTTTAAGGTTTAACCATATTAATCAACCACATAACATGAATATGAAAACTCACTAAAATATAACATAAGACTTTTAGCATCCAAATCACATTCTCAACTCTTACAACGTTGAGTTTCAATCTAATATAACTTATTAATCAATACTATATTTCTTTTTAGTCATACTCGAAATTCATTCAAGTGTTTAAGTCTTATGAGGACTCCTTATTAGTTTTATATTAATCCCATTCTATATCTTATAATGTTCACTTCAATTGAATTGAAACATTTTTTAAGTTCATTAATACTTATCACGGTGTTTCGACGTTCATTCGTCACATACCCAAATCGTCTCTCTTGTGTATGCTTAGTATTCTTACACAACTTATCTAATACATCATTTATTAATGTTAAGCATCATTATATTTACTAATATTCATATACTATAACTTAAAGCAACATCTTTTATCATCAGAAGTACTACACTTGCATACGTGTATGCCCGACACCCTCCGATTGCCTCTGAGTGCACATTAGTCCTAAAGATGGGTCATTTTTACACCTGCTAACAACCTCAAATTGAAAACTTTAAAGAACAAAAGTTGTAGGTCAACTCGTCCTCGTTCCGAATCATTTTGAATCGCGTCAATCGAAATTTGTATGAAAACGTTATGCCCATTTTAGTAAAACATGTCTGGTCAGATTTTCTCTAACTTTCGTATGTCTGTCTACCCCCCCCACCGGGGTGGGGGTTTTGTGCTATTAAAGCCCTCCGGGGTGGGCCCCCGCTGGGGTGG
Source organism: Panax notoginseng (assembly GCA_016801055.1). Lineage (NCBI taxonomy): Eukaryota > Viridiplantae > Streptophyta > Magnoliopsida > Apiales > Araliaceae > Panax > Panax notoginseng. Next base: position 116,592,815 of record CM029023.1, read on the forward strand.
GATAAAAAACACTGGTAATGCCCGCCGGGGTGGGGGTACCTTGTATTAGCTTCTGCTGTCGCGAACGAACACAACAAAAAGCCATATTAGGCCTAAAAGCTCCTTTCTAACAACCATTCCAACTTACCCAAATTGTAATAAGTTTACAGAAAAATAAACTAATATTTCTAACACGTTTCTAATCATATAAACAACATAAACATCAAAATTACAGCCTCTAAATTCATTGTTTTTACTATTTCTTCACTTTTAGACATTCTTAGTGAAACAATTTGCTGTGAATTCGTTTTACAACCAAAACAGTCTGTTTAAATCATTTTTTTTTATTTCGTCATGTATTCACATAATCAACAAATAATTTACAGTTTAACACATAAATTGAACATCAATTGTAGTTCTAAAATAAGCCATATCATATATATACCACTATAATTCAAGTTCTTCAATACTAAACATGTTTCTATGAATTTGATTACTCTACATCATGAATGAATGACATAAAACAGTTTATAATCCTCTATTAACACATAAAACACCATATTTTCAATAATCATTCACAAAAACTCAATTACAGAGAACTTTTTATAAAATAAAATCAAAAACTTTAAAAATAAGAATTCTACATATGCTTTCTTGTTTAGATTAGCTAAAAGATGATTACAAGACTTTGATTGCTACTTCTTGTTCTTACAGAACTTTTTCTCACAATTTCTCTCTCTAACTCTCTTTAGAACTCTCTCTTTTCTCTGTATTCTTTGCAAATAGCTAGACCAAGTATAACACGTAAAGAAATAAAACTGATAAAACATAATACGCATTATTAACCATCAGTTATACAACTAGGAAATAAATTTTATCAGTTTTCAATTCAAAAGTCGTAAGGCCTTGTTTGACAAAACATTTTTAAAATAAGGATTAATAAACCCTAAGCCTTATTTGGTAAAACCCTTTAAAACTCTTTTAGTTTATTTTTATATTACTTATAAAATATAGTTTAATTGCCACACTTTATTTAATTAAATTTTTATATTCAAATTTAATTAAATTAAAGCTAATAACAACTTATTAAATCAATTTGCCACATAATCACATTGCCACAAAATTATAATTTCCTTATAATTTTATTTAATAAATTAGTACATTACTTTCATTACTAATTTAAATTAAAACAACATTATAACAATTCATTTAATCCTTATCAACTCTCTAATTTAATTATTAAATTTAATTAGAACATTACCACATACTAATTAATTCTTGACTCTTTTATTTTAATTAACTTCAAAAATACCAAATTACCAATTACCAACTTAATCAACATATTACCTTAATTAAGTTAATTCCCAAAACTCGTGAATTATTTATTTAACTAATAAATAATCAAATTAAACAAATATTTATTTAACAATAATCACATCAACTAAAATATTTATTTAATTCAATAAATATTTTAAATTACTTACAAAAATTCTGGATCGTTACATCCTTCTCTCCTTATAAGGATTATGTCCCCAGAAACACAACTCAAACAATTCATTCGTCACATTCTTCCCTTCTTATAAGGATTCTGTCCCCAGAATTAAAGACATAGATTACACAAATAACTCAGGATAATTTTTCATCATCTTATTTTCGAGTTTTCACGTAGCTTCTTCAGCATTGTGGTTCCTCCACATTACCTTAGCAAAATGTATTACTTTATTCGTGAGAACTTGTTCTTTTCTGTCAACTTAGCTGAATAGAAATTTCCTAGTAGGAAAAATCTTTATCAACTGTAACGGTTCGTACTTGATCACATTATTGTAGTCGGGCTTGTTCGATCATATCACCGAAACACGAAAAACATTGCGAATATGCTGTAACATTCCAGATTCTTTTAATTTAATTTGAAATATTTATTTGAGTTATATAAGTATTTAGTGGATATATTTATTTGTTGAATAAATAATTGTTCAGTTTGAGTTGATGTGGTTTAGTTATTTATTTGTTGAATAAATAATTAAATATTAAATATTAAATATTTATTTTCAATATTAAATATTTATTGAGTTGATGTGGTTTAGTTAATTATTTGTTGAATAAATAATTAAGGAGTTAAGGAAATAAATTAATTTAATTAGAGAGCTTATAGTGATTAAATGAATTATAATATTTTAATTGGAATTGTGATTAAAATAAAGTGTTAGTTGGTTGAATAAAATTATAAAGGATTTTATAATTATGTGATAATGATTTATGTGTGAAAGTAATTTAATATATTAGTATTTGAATTAATTAAAGTGATTATTTAATTTAATAGAAGTGCGACAAATAACCTTGTTATAAAGGAGTTATTAAAATAAATTAAGGGAGTTTAATTTAGTTTTGTCAAACAAGGCCTAATGCCTATTAAGTCTTTAATCTAATTGTGTTTTACCAAACAAGACATAAGGGTTAATAGATTATATTTTTAGTGGTTAGCCAAACACGCCTTATGGCTTTTGATTTTCAAAATAAAAAATAACTTGTAAGACCTCAACATTTATAAATAAAGATAAATTTTCTATAAATATCATTTTTGAATATTATGGAGTGAAATTGATATAATATTATAGTTGTGGGTAATATTTATAAATTTTGCAAAGTACGCAAGTTGCTATATAATATTCGATTGGTCGGGGAATATTCGTTTTAACAGGAAATATTCGTACGACGACACAATCATTGGTGGACCCCACAACAGAATTATTGTCAGATTGAGAAAACGACAAAAATACTTTATGAAAATAACGGCGGAAGTTTTACCATTAATATTGTTGAACTACTCGGTAGTAAAAGTACAATAATACGCATGGTTGCATAGTAGCACACGGTACTGATTATTGATGCTTACGTGATAAGTCACTCAGTTTTGTTTTATTGGTGTTATTAATGTAATAAAACAGAAAAGCTTTTTATATAAAACAGAATACTTTTAGAAAGTTATTCGTTTTAGTAGGCTAATAGTAAAATCTTTTTATATAAAACAGAATACTTTTATAAAGTTATCTGTTTTATTAGACAATAATTAGAATATATTATATTTTATTATACATAGTGTTTGCATAGTACCTGCATAGTATTTGCATAGTAAAATCTTTTATAAAGTTATTCGATTTTTATTTAAAAGATTTTACATTAAATATGAACCGTCAGATTAAAGTAAATTAATCTAGACCGTTCATGAGTTAGTTACTATGCAGTCTATTTTTTAATAAATAGAAGCTCATACCTTCATTATTTTCTTACGAATTCACTGAAACTCTAGAGAGAGAAACTATAGAGAGAAAGAAGAAAAGTATTCTGCTACTTCACTATTCTGATATCAAGTTTCTTTTACAGTAAGTGATATTATTTGTTGTACTCGTAAAGGGTATTCTTTCTTTCTTATTCACGAAGAGAACTTCTGTTATTCCATTCTTTATTATTCTGTTGGAATAACCTGTATACGCGGGCTACCCTATGCTTGGTAAAATTCTTATGTTATTCCTTTCTTTATTATTCTGTTGGAATATCCTGTCTGGGCGTTTTACGCCGGACCTGGTTCCATTATTTATTATTCTGTCGGAATATCCTGTCTGTGCATTTTACTCCGGACCTGGTTCCATTAATTATTATTCTGTCGGAATATCCTGTCTGTGCGTTTACGCCAGACCTGGTTCTATTATTTATTATTCTGTCGGAATATCCTGTCGGTGCGTTTACGCATGACCTGATTCCATTATTTATTTTCCTATTGGAATAACCTGTCTGTGCGGTCTATCGCATGCATGGTGATTTCTTTTATTATTCCATTCTTTATTATATTCAGTTGGTTAAAGTTTTGACTTTTATACTCCATGAAATTAGTGGAATATCCTTGATATTTGCGCTTCATTCAGTATCTTTTCATGGAAATATTCTTCTGAGCGTTCTTGAATTTTACTCCACAAAGCAGTATCATGTTGACAATTTGGACGTTATTGGTTCCCTGGATAAATTAATTCTTGAACTTGTTTTATTGAATTCTTATATCATTGTCATCATCCTCATGTTTATATTCTGTTGAAAGTCATCTGTGGCCTGTAGTGCATAGATGGACTTGGTATGATTATGACCAGGGATTATTCGGTATAATCATGACCGTAATGTTACAAATGATGTGGTAAAAGTCCTCATTGGCCCGTAGCGCATTGATGGACAGTGGTTGGCATGATCATGACCATTAATGAAAACACAAATATTCTTGGCCTGTAGTGTATGGATAATTGTGGTCGTGATACTAAAGAATATCCTTGGCCGTAGTGCAGGGATGATGTGAATTATTTATTAAGCTGAGTCCCAGCGATAAAAGTCATAAAAAACCTTTTAAATCATAGAAGATAGTAGATTTTATTCTCTACTTGACTCTTCTAATGGGTTACTTGTTCCGCTGCAGTTAAACTTGATATTTGTTATATTTTATCAGTTTAACACTGTTGAAGGCTAATGATAATTTATTCTGCATTATCTTAGTCATAATATTTCTTACTGGGCTAGTTGAGCTCACCCTTTTGTTTTCATTGTTCTCTTCAGGAAATGAGAACGTAGCGGGGACTAGTCGGGGAACGGAGTGACGGTTCAGATGATAGCATTAGTAGTCCTCACTATTCTATAAAATAGTGTGAGAATAAATGTATTGAGGACTTATTTTGAGTTTGAATCTTGTTTAGAAGAAAGTGTTGTATTTAAACTCACAGCTTATGTTTTGTTGTATTTTACACGACAATTATATAATTAAGTTGTATTTGAATTTTGTACCATATTTTTGGCGACTCAGAATAGGTGATGTATACCTATTTTGGGGGCGTCACATAACTGATGTCAGTTAAGTTAGAGTTATATTATATATTTAATATATACATTATATCCATATACGTTATATTTTTATTACGTAAACTAGAGTTGGGAGAAGAGAGAAGAAGAAGAAGAACACAGAGAAAAATTTTAGAAAACTCTAGAGAGAAATTGAGTGATTCTAACAGGTTTTTGAGAAAGGAATTGGAGAGAAGAAGCTTGAGAATAACCATCATCTTCTTTATTAAAGGTAGGAGCTTAATCTTTTCCTTAAAAAGTTAGTTTTCTTCTTCTTCCAAAAAGTTCTCTGTGAAATTGTTATAAAGGAAAAAAAATAAAAATTTGTTGTTATGTATATAGTTTTGTATGATTATTGATTATAAGGTTATTTCATGAGTTTATATATGATTATAGATATAGTAATTCATGTATGTATGCGTTTTGTGGAAGGAAGTATATTACAGTGTTTACATGAAAATATATATGTGAACATGACTTAGTTTAAAATAGAATTAAGGTTTAATTAATTGTTAAATTGATAAGTTGATTATGGAAATTGATAGAGTATGTAAAATCATAACTATGATGTTTTGAAATTTCTATTTTGATTGAAAAACAAAATCACAGTGTTGATTTTCATAAAAAAAATATCAACAATGGAGTTTTTGCCAAAAAACATTGAAATTAGGTGTTGTAACTTTGATGTTTATGTTATTTTATGAGTAGAAACATGTTAGAAGTCTTCACAATATGTTTGTATGAAGTCTATATGTGTATTATATGTTAATCAGTCTATTAGATTCGAGTTTTTAGGCCAATTTGGCTTTTGTTCATACTGTTGCCGAGCTTGGTCGCCAGATTCTGGAGTCTGGCACCGCAACGCGGCCCAGCAGTACAAATCTCGCGCAGCAGCGCCGGCGCCACGCCGCAGCGCCAACCAATGGCCTGTGACCGGAGCCGTAGCGCCAACTCAGCACCGCAGCGCGAACCACAGTGTAAACTGTGGCGCCGCAGCGCGAGTTAGCAGAATGGTCTGACAGTGTACTTTTTGTACACTAAATTTTAAGAAACATTATGTGATGATAGTAGGACTGTAAAATGTTGATTTTAGTATTTCTATACTATGAATAATTATGTTATTAAAGACTAACTTGTGTTATAACTTGGTTATGTGATTAAAAATCCAATTTTAAATGATGAACGTACTTAGTTATGTTTGTAAAGTGGTAATGGCTAACTATGTCATGATGACATATGTTTATAGGATATTGTGATTCGTATTGATTCGGTTTAATCTACGAGTAAGGTAAGTTCTTTAACTCTATTTTTACAATTGAGCAAGTTTGCTAATCTATTATCTTGTTAATTCAAGTACTGTATTCAATTCGATTACAATATAATGATGCAAGTTATTCTGGAGCAAGTTATTCTTGTATTTAACTTATGGTTTAGCATGCACAACTATATATACTAATGTCAAACATTTCTATCGTTCAAATTGCTATGCATGCTTAGTATTCAATTCTAATTAACCTTGGCTTAGTATTGTTCAAGTAAGGTATGCTATAGTTATTCAAATTGTATGCTATTAGATTATTCCTAAAGCATGACTTTAGTCTACTATGATTGATTCAATCACGATTATTCTATAGTATAGTGTTATTGGTTTTATTCAGCTACTCCTTAGTTGATGTTCGTTAAATTCCAAATTTCCTTGAAAGCTTATCCAAACCAAACTTACTTTGGTGCGGACTTGTATTCTAAATACTGAGATGAACAACTCTTTTAATAGAGGTTTACGCTTAGCGTTGAAATGGTTGTGCACAATACATTGTACGAAGGACTGATCCCCCTAAGTACGAGGTCCTTATAGTCTTATGACTGTTAAAGTTGGAGTTGAAAGATTACTTGCAACTGTGGACGTAGTTCATGGTCTTACGACCCTCAGTGATGTATATTTTCTATATTTTGGGATTTTAGTTTCTAATTATTATTGATAGAGTACAATTCACTTTTGATGAGCCTATTTCGACAGTTCTTATTGTTATACTCCTGTTGATTTCATATTATATCCAGTGAGCAATTGTTTTGCTCACTCTTGCATATTTATAAACTCACTGTAGTTAAAGAAGAGAAGGTAGGCGAACCTTCGTCTACTAAAGGAAAGGGAAAAATGTACAAGTGATGAAGACTTGTAATTTTATCTTTATCATTATGATAACAGACTTTTAAATATGATGTGATGTAATAGATTTTAAATTCCGCATTTGAATGTTTGTAATTAAAGGTTAGATAACCTGTGATATTTTCATTTAAGTTTAATTCTGTATGGACAGGTTTTCATTATTTAATTTTATTATGATTGGGTAGTTAGAAATGAATGTTTTGATTAAGTGAACACCAAGTCTTGAGGAAATAAAGTACCAGGATTTGGGGGTGTCACAAGTTGGTATCAAAGCTTTAGGTTATGAACCTTAGGTGGGGGAAAAAGCCTTAGGAAGTAACCTTTGAAAAGATAGTGGAGATAACTCTTATCGAGTTTTAAGAAAGAAGTAATAAAACACTTATGTGTTCATGTGTTTATAACTTATGTGCTCATGAGTGTCGAGTAGTAATGATTAATAATTAAAACTTTAAAACTTTGTTGTCAGGATGACTAATGTCGGAGAATCCAGTCAGGCTAGGGAGGCGGGACCTCAAATGCCTATAGAGGAGGAGCCTCGCGACATTCAGGTAGTTTGGGAACAACTACTGCCATGGGAGTCAGCTCCGTTGGTCACAATAGTTGAGGACGAGGATGATGATGTGGAGACAGATGAGGAGGATCCCGTTGAGTTACCACAGAAGGATGAGGGTGACGAGGATGAGGAGGAAGAGACTCCACTAACCTCGATAGCCGTTCGTATGTACGATGAAGTCTACAACCGCAACGTGGAACTTCAGCATACCGTCGAGGAATTGCAAGAGATAGTAGCTGAACAACAGACTGCAATGACACAGAAGGACGACGAGATCCAGGATCGTGAGGAACGACTGACAAACGCCGAGGAGAAACTAATACAGACTGAAGGAGAGAAAGAACAATTGATTGAGATGGTTGCTGAACTGAAGAGCAAGCTGAGAGAAGCAGCTACTGAGAGGACAAGAGCTGAAGATGCATACGAGGAAGCTTATCAACGAACCAGATTAGCAACAAGAGACACGCAAGCAAAGAGGATGAAGATGGAAGAGATGGATAAAGTATTTAACACCGCAATTAATCAAGCTCAAGATCGGGTCATGGGATATTCGATTCAGTTTGAGCGCTGCCATCATTCGTGTTAGATCGCAGAACAATGTTTCGAGTCATGAAGGAAGAACGTGATACGGCTAAGAAGTATCTTAATAGAACATCGTAGCTGTTGAACGATGAGTGAAAGGTTAAATAAATTATAAATTCCAAGTGTTATGCAGTCTATGGGATATGATTATGATGTTGTCCTAAAACTTTTGTAGTTCATGAAAGGAATGTAAATAGCAGTGATGCTATTATTTTTATGTTTTTTTCGAAGTAATGATGAATAAATAAAAGTTTTTACTTTATTCAAAGTGTTATGTGTTATGTGGTTATTTCTGTTATGGAGGCAAGTTAATTAGAAAATATTTAAAGAAGCTGAGTAATAGTCTAATAGATATTTTGTTTTAATAGAAAATTCCTCCCAGACGTCAACCACCACGACAGAGAACCACGGAAGGAACCAATAACGACAATGTTGATGGAAAACCCGTTCAACAACTAGTGACATTACTAACATGAGCGTTACAGAATCAACCTCAAAACCAAGGCACAACGTTTAAGGAGTCTAAGGCGGTTGGACCACCTGAATTCCGTGGGTCCATGAATCCAGTCGAAGCACAGACTTGGATTATAGAGATAGAAAAGGTGTTCGATGTCGCTAGGGTAGGGGATGATCAGAAGACTGCTTTCGCAACTTTCATGTTGAAAGAAGAAGCTAGTTATTGGTGGCAGGCCAATAAAACTCGTGAAGGGATAGGAGTGATGACCTGGGATAGGTTCAAAGAGTTGTTCTTCGAGACCTATTTCCCAGAGAGTTCGAAGAATCAGTTAGAGGTTCAGTTTTTGGAATTGAAGTAGGGATCGATGACGGTATCTGAGTATGCCGCAAAATTCAACGAATTGGCGAGGATTGCGCCATATCAGGTCAGAACAGACGAGCGTAAGGCGAAAGGGTGCATGCTTGATGGGGAAACGAGTTTGCTTCAATTGTGGCCAGGAGGGTCATATCGCCCCAAATTGCACTCAACCGAAGAAGAATGCGTGCTTCACGTGCAGATCCAAGGATCACTTTGCTCGTGAATGCCCTAAAAAGAAGGAGGGAGTGACAACCAGAAGCAATGGAGGTAACAATGGAAGTACATGGGCCATTGCAGGACCTGCAACATCAAACAAACCCACAACCAGAACCTTCAACATGATTGTGCAAGATACTGTGCAATCAAAAGATGTGGTGTCAGGTATTATCCCAATCAATGATATTAATGCATATGTATTATTTGATTCAGGTACTACTTGCTCGTTTATATCTGATGAATTTACTAAGAGGTTAGAGTTGCCTAGAGAAGAACTGAATTTTCCTTTGAACATAGAAATTGCGAATAAGGAAGTAATCCCTGTTAGATTCGTATACAAGAACTGTAGGGTGAACATTAAGGAGAATCTCTTGTTGGTAGATTTAATTCTGATTAAACTCGGGGAGTTTGATGTAATTTTGGGAATGGATTGGCTGTTCAAATACGGAGCGGTAATTGACTGCCAAAAGAAGTGTGTAAACCTTATGACTTTGTCAAAGGTAGTATTTTATGGTAGCAAGTCGCCTAGACAAATGAAATGTCTGACGATTATGCAGGCCAAGAAATTGTTGAGTCAAGGCTGTGTGGGCTATTTAGCTTACATAGTCGATACTCAGAAGACGAATGTAAAACTGGATGAAATACCAGTAGTGAGGGAATTCGAAGACGTCTTTCCAGAGGATTTGCTAGGACTTCCGCCTGACAGAGAAATTGAGTTTGTGATCGACTTAGCGCCTGGAACAACACCGATATTGAAGGCCCCGTACAGAATGGTTCCGGTAGAAATGAAGGAACTGATGGTACAGTTGCAAGAGCTGCTGGACAAGAAATATATTCAACCAAGCGTATCGCCATGGGGAGCACCAGTTTTATTCGTGAAGAAGAAGGATGGGTCAATGCGTCTTTATATTGATTACAGGGAGTTAAACAAAGTCACTATTAAAAACAAATACCCGTTGCCAAGAATAGATGACTTGTTTGATCAATTGAAGGGAGCTAAATTTTTATCGAAAATAGATTTGAGAAGTGGGTATCACCAGTTGAAGGTGAGGAAGGAGGATATACCACGAACGACATTCAGAACTCGGTATGGACATTACGAGTTTCTGGTGATGTCTTTTGGTTTAACCAATGCACCTGCTGCGTTCATGGATTTGATGAACACCGTTTAAACCATTCTTAGACAAGTTTGTAGTGGTATTTATTGATGACATTCTGGTGTATTCCAAAACTCAGGAAGAACACGTGGAACATTTACGTTTGACATTGGAAACACTAAGGAAGGAAAAGCTGTACGCAAAATTCTCTAAGTGCAAATTTTGGCTCGATCGTGTACAATTTTTGGGGCATGTGATTGACAAAGATGGGATTTCAGTGGATCCGTCAAAAGTGGAAACTGTGATCAATTGGGAACAACCAAGAACACCGGCAGAAGTGAGGAGTTTCTTGGGACTGGCCGGTTATTATAGAAGATTTATTCAAGATTTTTCTAAGATAGCCACTCCGCTAACAAATTTGACAAGGAAAGCTGTAAAATTCGTGTGGACGGAGAAATGTGAAGAGAGTTTCCAAGATTTGAAGAAGAAGCTAAGTGTGGCACCTGTGTTAACATTACCAGACAATACAAGAAATTTTGTGGTGTATAGTGATGCCTCACACAAAGGGTTGGGTTGTGTCCTTATGCAGAACAGGAAAGTTATTGCGTATGCATCAAGACAACTGAAAGATTATGAGAAAGGGTATCCGACTCATGATTTGGAATTGGCTGCAGTTGTATTTGCTCTGAAGATATGGAGGCACTATCTTTATGGAGAGAAATGTGAGATCTACACAGACCACAAAAGTCTGAAGTATATCTTCACTCAAAAGGATTTGAACATGCGTCAAAGAAGGTGGATGGAATTGATAAAAGATTATGATTGTGAAATCTTTTATCATCCAGGCAAAGCAAATGCAGTGGTAGATGCTTTAAGCAAGAAAGAAGTTGATGCTGATAACAACTCAGGAGGAGCTCATTTCAGCAATGACAAAACTGGAGTTTGAAATCAAATTTCCAAAAGAATCTGACGAACAACTATTCCAGATAAAAGCTGGTCCAATGTTAGTGGACAAATTGAAGAATGCTCAACTACAAGATGAAGAGTGTGGGAAAATCAAAGAGAATCTGATTGAGAGTAGTGATGCAAAATATAAGATCGACACCGAAGGACTACTACGGTTTGAGGGAAGAATCTGGGTTCCAGCAACACCAGAGCTGAAAGAAGAAATTTTGACCGAAGCTCATAGCTCAAAATATTCAATTCATCTAGGAAGCACGAAAATGTATCAAGATTTGTGCTGACATTTTTGGTGGCCGAATATGAAAAGGGACATTGCAAAATACGTAGCGAAATGCTTGACATGTCAAAGAGTAAAAGCCGAACATCAAAGACCCAGTGGACTACTTCAACCGTTGGAAATACCAGAATGGATGTGGGAACACATCACGATGGATTTTGTGGTGGGTCTTCCAACTACTCAGAGAGGATGTGATGCGATTTGGGTGATAGTGGACAGACTGACGAAGTCAGCACACTTTCTACCAATAAAGATTAGATTCAATCTTGATCAGTTGGCAATATTGTATATTAAAGAGATCGTTTCGAGGCATGGAGTGCCAGTATCAATTGTGTCCGATAGAGATCCACGATTCACGTCAAATTTCTGGAAGAGACTACAAGAATGCATGGGGGCACATTTGCGAATGAGTATGACTTATCATCCACAAACAGATGGCCAAAGCGAACGAACGATTCAGACATTGGAAGATATTCTTAGAGCATGCGTCATGGATTTCAAAGGTAGCTGGGAAGAACATTTACCATTGGTGAAATTCGCTTACAACAACAGTTACCACTCGAGCATCGGCATGCCGCCTTACGAGGCGTTGTACGGCAAAAAGTGCAGAACTCCACTATGCTGAGATGAAGTCGGTGAACGTCAACTGCTAGGACCGGAACTAGTGCAACAAACTGCTGACGTTGTTAAATTCATCAGGACAAGATTGGTAGCAGCTCAGGACCGACAGAAGAAGTATGATGATCAACACAGGCAAGATTGTGCATTTGACATAGGAAGTTATGTATTCCTAAAAGTTTCTCCTTGGAAGGGGAAAATTTGTTTCGATAAGAAGGGAAAGCTAAGTCCGAGGTTTATTGGACCCTTCGAAGTGCTGCAGAGAGTTGGAGAGGTGGCTTACGTGATAGCTCTACCTCCAGAGTTGGAAAACATTCACAATATTTTTTATATTTCGGTGTTACGACCATATAAGTCCGATTACAAGCACGTGATCGAGTATGAACCGTTGCAGTTTGATAAAGACTTATCTTATGAAGAGATTCCTATCCAAATAGTTGACAGGAAAGAACATGTGCTCAGGAATAAAGTTATACCTTCTGTGAAAGTGATATGGAGAAACCACAACGCTGAAGAAGCTACGTGGGAACTCGAAGATAAAATGATGAAAAATTACCCTGAGTTATTTGTTTAATCTGTGTCTTTGAGTCTGGGGACAGAATCTTTGTAAGTAGGGAAGAATGTAAATAATGCTTTGTTTGAATTGTGATTCTGAGGACAGAATCCTTTTAAGAGGGGAATGATATAACATTCCAGATTCTTTTAATTTAATTTGAAATATTTATTTGAGTTATATAAGTATTTAATGGATATATTTATTTGTTGAATAAATAATTGTTCAATTTGAGTTGATGTGGTTTAGTTATTTATTTGTTGAATAAATAATTAAATATTAAATATTAAATATTTATTTACAATATTAAATATTTATTGAGTTGATGTGGTTTAGTTAATTATTTGTTGAATAAATAATTAAGGAGTTAAGAAAATAAATTAATTTAATTAGAGAGCTTATAGTGATTAAATGAATTATAATATTTTAATTGGAATTGTGATTAAAATAAAGTGTTAGTTGGTTGAATAAAATTATAAAGGAAATTATAATTATGTGATAATGATTTATTTGTGAAAGTAATTTAATATATTAGTATTTGAATTAATTAAAGTGATTATTTAATTTAATAGAAGTGCGACAAATAACCTTGTTATAAAGGAGTTATTAAAATAAATTAAGGGAGTTTAATTCAGTTTTGCCAAACAAGGCCTAATGTCTATTAAGTCTTTAATCTAATTGTGTTTTACCAAACAAGGCATAAGGGTTAATGGATTATATTTTTAGTGGTTAGCCAAACAAGCCTTATGGCTTTTGATTTTCAAAATAAAAAATAACTTGTAAGACCTCAACATTTATAAATAAAGATGAATTTTCTATAAATATCATTTTTGAATATTATGGAGTGAAATTGATATAATATTATAGTTGTGGGTAATATTTATAAATTTTGCAAAGTACGCAAGTTGCTATATAATATTCGATTGGTCGGGGAATATTCGTTTTAACAGGAAATATTCGTACGACGACAAAATCATTGGTGGACCCCACAACAGAATTATTGTCGGATTGAGAAAACGACAAAAATACTTTATAAAAATAACGGCAGAAGTTTTACCATTAATACTGTTGAACTACTCGGTAGTAAAAGTATAATAATACGCATGGTTTCATAGTAGCACACGGTACTGATTATTGATGCTTACGTGATAAGTCACTCAATTTTGTTTTATTGTTATTATTAATGTAATAAAACAGAAAAGCTTTTTATATAAAACAGAATACTTTTAGAAAGTTATTCATTTTATTAGGCTAATAGTAAAATCTTTTTATATAGAACAGAATACTTTTATAAAGTTATCTGTTTTATTAGACAATAATTAGAATATATTATATTTTATTATGCATAGTGTTTGCATAGTACCTGCATAGTATTTACATTGTAAAATCTTTTATAAAGTTATTCGTTTTTTATTTAAAAGATTTTGCTTTAAATATGGACCGTCAGATTAAAGTAAATCAATCTAGACCGTTCATGAGTTAGTTACTATGCAGTCCATTTTCTATAAATAGAAGCTCATTCCTTCATTATTTTCTTACGAATTCACTAAAACTCTAGAGAGAGAAACTATAGAGAGAAAGAAGAAAAGTATTCTGCTACTTCACTACTCTGATATCAAGTTTCTTTTACGGTAAGGGATATTATTTGTTGTACTCGTAAAGGGTATTCTTTCTTTCTTATTCATGAAGAGAACTTCTGTTATTCCATTCTTTATTATTCTGTTGGAATAACCTGTATACGCGGGCTACCCTATGCTTGGTAAAATTCTTATGTTATTCCTTTCTTTATTATTCTGTTGGAATATCCTGTCTGGGCGTTTTACGCCGGACCTGGTTTCATTATTTATTATTCTGTCGGAATATTCTGTCTGTGCATTTTATGCCGGACCTGGTTCCATTAATTATTATTCTGTCAGAATATCCTGTCTGTGCGTTTACGCCAGACCTGGTTCCATTATTTATTATTCTGTCAGAATATCCTGTCTGTGCGTTTACGCATGACCTAATTCCATTATTTATTTTTCTGTTGGAATAACCTATCTGTGCGGTCTATCGCATACATGGTGATTTCTTTTATTATTCCATTCTTTATTATATTCAGTTGGTTAAAGTTTTGACTTTTATACTCCATGAAATTAGTGTAATATCCTTGATATTTGCGCTTCATTCAGTATCTTTTCATGGAAATATTCTTCTGAGCGTTCTTGAATTTTACTCCACAAATCAGTATCATGTTGACAATTTGGACGTTATTGGTTTCTGGATAAATTAATTCTTGAACTTGTTTTATTGAATTCTTATATCATTGTCATCATCCTCATGTTTATATTCGGTTGAAAGTCATCTGTGGCCTATAGTGCATAGATGGACTTGGTATGATTATGACCAGGGATTATTCGGTATAATCATGACCGTAATGTTATAAATGATGTGGTAAAAGTCCTCATTGGCCTGTAGTGCATTGATGGACAGTGGTTGGCATGATCATGACCATTAATGAATACATAAATATTCTTGGCTTGTAGTGCATGGATAATTGTGGTCGTGATACTAAAGAATATCCTTGGCCGTAGTGCAGGGATGATGTGAATTATTTATTAAGCTGAGTCCCAGCGATAAAAGTCATGAAAAATCTTTCAAATCATAGAAGATAGTAGATTTTATTCTCTACTTGACTCTTCTAATGGGTTACTTGTTCCGCTGCAGTTAAACTTGATGTTTATTATATTTTATCAGTTTAACACTGTTGAAGGCTAATGATAATTTATTTTGTATTATCTTAGTCATAATATTTCTTACTGGGCTAGTTGAGCTCACCCTTTTGTTTTCATTGTTCTCTTCAGGAAATGAGAACGTAGCGGGGACTAGTCGGGGAACGGAGTGACGGTTCAGATGATAGCATTAGTAGTCCTCACTATTCTATGAAATAGTGTGAGAATAAATATATTGAGGACTTATTTTGAGTTTGAATCCTGTTTAGAAGAGAGTGTTGTATTTAAACTCACAGCTTATGTTTTGTCGTATTTTACACGACAGTTGTATAATTAAGTTGTATTTGAATTTTGTACCATATTTTTGGCGACTCAGAATAGGTGATGTATACATATTTTGGGGGTGTCACAGTTGGTATCAAAGTTTAGGGATATTATCCCTGGCTAAGATGTGAGACTAGAACTAGGAGGGGAGAGACGGAGAATTCCTTCGCCAGTATGACCTACCTAAGTTTATTTGGTATTTAATTGGTCGGTCAGAGTATAGAGATAATATGTGATATATTATTTAACCCTTGTTTTATGGTAGTATTTGAAAATGACATCCGAGAATGTTGAGAATAGCAATGGAGCACAGACGACCGTTGATTCACCACATATCAATAATCAGGATAATGTGCATCAGGAAGGCGATAATCCTCATGCAAACAACAACACTGACCAAATGATGGATGATGGAATGTTCAGAGGCTTTATGCAATTCATGCAACAGCAGGCGAGAGCGGCTCCTGTCCAAAATATAGGTGGAAACACTGAAAACTCTCGGACGGTCACCGCTAAACAGTTCAAGGAGCTGGGACCACCGAAGTTTATTGGAGAACCAAAACCACTTAAGGCGGAAACGTGGATAAAGCAGATCACCAAGATATTTGATGTCTTGGGATGCGCCGAGGAGCAAAAGGTTCCCTTTGTCACCTTTATGTTGCGAGGAGAGGCAGATTACTGGTGGGAATCGATAAAGCGTACTCAACCTGCCGCACTGAAGATGTCTTGGGAGAAGTTCCAGGAACTATACAATGACAAGTACTTTCTCGAAAGTATTCGTCACATGAAGGAGGTAGAATTCATCAAGTTGGGGTAGAATAATTTGACCGTGTCGCAGTACGAAGCTAAGTTTGCCGAGCTGTCCCGGTTTGCGTCCCACTTGGTGGATAATGAAGAGAGAATGACGCGGATGTTTTTAAGAGGTTTAAAGCCGGAGATACGTCAACATCTTATTTCTCATAAACTGTGTTTGTATTCAGATGTTATAAATATGGCTCAGTTAGTGGAGCGTGATAACGAGTCAATGCAACCAAAAGAGAGCAACCGATAAAATGATAATACCAGTGAAAGCAGTCATCGAAGTGGTGATAACAAGCGTGGAGGGAATCAGCAGGCCAGAAATGGTAACTACTTCGGTGGTAATCATGGCCAAAATAATAAGAATGGACATTTCAAGAAGAGGATATTCAACAATGATGGAAAGATGTCAGCACCAGCACCCGTGGTTAAGGAAGGAGAACGACCACCTATCATATGCTTCAAATGCGGAGGGGAAGGACACATCAGTACAAACTGCGCGATGCCGTCCAAAGCATGTTATAATTGTGAAAGAGAAGGTCACCTAACCTGATTTTGTCATTCACCGAAGACAAGTTCAGCTAGGGTGGAGGCACCAAAGGACGTCCCAAAAAAGTTAAAATCGATAGTGCAAGGGAGAGCATTTGTTGTGACCTCCCAGAAAGCAAGGAACCCAAACGAGGTCATCACGGGTAAGCTTATCATAAACTCTAGCGAAGTCTATACCTTATTTGATACCGGTTCTACTCATTCTTTTATTTCTCTTATTTGCGCTCAACGATTAAATTTAACTCCGGAGAAATTAGACTTTGACTTATCCGTGGAAACTACGTTGGGAGAAACCTTCATTACATCCACTGTTTATAAGTCTTGTTTGGTTCAAATCGGTACCCTCACATTACCTATCGATCTTATTTCATTGAAAATACTTACATTTGATGTAATTATAGGGATTGATTGGTTAACTACTTATCATGCAAAAATTGATTGTTTTCGTAAGGTTGTTAGCTTTCATATTCCTAATCAACCTATTATGCAAATTCAAACAACCAAACCATTAAAATTAATCACTGTCATCTCAAGCCATAAAGCTATTCGTTTATTGAAAAATGGATGTCAAGCTTTCTTAGCTCATGTCACGGATCTAAACAAAAATACTTCAGTTTTGAATGATATTTCTATTGTTAATGAATTTCCTGACATATTCCCTGAAGAACTTTCTGGCTTGCCCCCAGAGCGTGAAATTAAATTCTGTATCGACCTTGAACCCGGTACAAAACCCATTTCCAAAGCCCCATATCGAATGGCTCCTATTGAACTTCAGGAGTTAAAGACCCAACTGCAGGAATTGTTAGACATTGGCTTTATTCATCCTAGTACTTCTCCTTGGGCTGCTCCTGTTCTATTCGTGAAGAAGAAAGATGGGAGTATGCGACTTTGTATTGATTATCGGGAGTTGAATCATGTCACCATAAAAAATAGGTACCCATTGCCACATATTGATGACCTGTTTGACCAATTGTAAGGAGCACAATTCTTTTCAAAAATCGATCTTCGTTCTGGATATCATCAGCTGAAGGTTAGAACTGCGGATATTCCAAAGACTGCCTTCAGAACTCGGTACGGGCATTATGAATTCTTAGTCATGTCTTTTAGATTAACTAATGCTCCTGCTGCCTTCGTGGATATGATGAACCGAGTATTCAAGGAATATTTGGATCACTTTGTGGTCGTCTTTATTGATGGCATCCTTATTTATTCCAAAAGCCGTAAAGATCATGAGCAACACTTGAGGCTGACACTCCAAAAGCTTCGTGAATACAAGCTTTATGCCAAGTTGAAGAAATGCGAGTTCTGGCTTGAGGAAGTAGCATTCCTTGGGCACGTAGTATCAGGTCATGGAATATCTGTTTACCCGGTAAAGATTGAAGCAATTAAAAGCTGGGAGCAACCTAAATCAGCGACCGAAGTACGTAGCTTTCTCGATTTAGCTGGTTATTATCGGAGATACATGGAATGATTTTCTCGAATCGCTACTCCATTAACTCAGCTAACTCGGAAAGATACAAAGTTCGGTTGGAGCGAAGAATGTGAGAATAGTTTTCAAGAACTCAAGAGGAGACTCATTTCAGCACCTGTTCTGACAATACCATCTGGCTCGGAGGGATTTATCATCTACAATGATGCTTCGGGCAAGGGTTGGGATGTGTTCTCATACAACATGGGAAAGTCATAGCCTATGCCTCAAGACAACTCAAAGAATATGAGAGGAATTATCCTACTCATGATCTAGAGTTGGCAGCTGTTGTCTTCGCACTTAAAATTTTGAGGCATTACTTATATGGGGAGAAAGTGGAGATCTTTACGGATCATTAAAGCCTCAAATATTTCTTCACTCAAAAGGAACTCAACATGCGACAATGACATTGGCTGGAACTGTTGAAAGATTATGATCATACCATCCAATACCATCTTGGAAAAGCGAACGTGGTAGCTGATGCATTGAGTAGAAGATCATATGCAAGTACGAGTGCATTTTGTGTGACTTGCAAAGGATGGAGATAGAGTTAAAGACTCCAGGGACCCATGTGATGATGGCGAATATACTAGTAGAACCGACTTTAATTGATAAAGTTAAAGCTACTCAAGCTACAGACCTGGAGCTGATGCGTATGAGGAAGAAAGTGCAAGAAGGTGCTATATCGGAAGCAAGAATCGATGAAGAAGGAATACTTCGAGTCAACTCCAGACTTTGTGTTCCTAATGACCCTGATTTAAAGTATAAAATCATGATGGAGGCGCACAACACACCGTTTGTAATCCATCCTGGGAGTACTAAAATGTATCATGATCTTCGTCATACATTTTGATGGAGCAATATGAAGAGAGATATATCGCTATTTATCTCAAGGTGTCTAACTTGTCAACGAGTCAAAGCGGAGCATCAAGTACCAAAAGGTCCATTGCAACCACTTAAAATTCTAGAATGGAAGTGGGAGCACATTACCATGGATTTCGTTACTGGTCTTCCCAAGGTTTCTTAAGGCATTGATGCAATTTGGGTCATTGTTGATAGATTGACCAGTTCTGCTCATTTCTTACCAATACAAGAAACTTATACACTTGAACGTCTTGCTCGTATGTACATAAACGAGATTGTAAGACTGCATGGTATGCCAGTATCCATAGTTTCTGATCGAGACACAAGATTCACTTCACGATTTTGGATTAGTTTGCAAAAAGCTATGGGCACGAATTTACGATTTAGTTCGGCATATCATCCCCAGACGGACGGACAATCAGAAAGGATTATTCAAACTCTTGAAGATTTATTAAGACTTTATGTCCTTGACTTCAAGGGAAGTTGGGATAAGTTCTTACCATTGGTGGAGTTTTCCTACAACAACAGTTATCAAGCAAGTATTGGCATGTCTCCATTTGAGGCGTTGTATGGAAGAAAGTATCATTCTCCAGTATGCTGGGATGAGGTGGGTGAAGCAACGTTGTTGGGACCGGAGTTGGTACGTATGTCTACGGAAAAGATTCAAACGATCCGACAATATATTAAAACCTCACAAGATCGACAAAAGAGTTATGCTGATCTTCATCGAAAGGACGTGGAATTTGATATAGGAGATCATGTGTTGTTACGAGTTGCTCTGTGGAAAGTAGTTATGAGGTTTGGAAAGAGAGGAAAGCTCAATCCTCGATTCATTGGCCCATTTTTAATCCTCGATCGAGTAGGAACTGTGGCCTATAGACTCGCTTTACCGCCAAGTATGTCTCGTGTTCATAATATTTTTCACATATCCATGTTACGTAAATATGTGGAAGACCCGAACCACATTATTGAGCTACAACCGGACGAAATAGCGAAAGATTTAACGTATGAAGAGGTTCATGTTCAAATCTTGGATAAGAAGGAACATATTCTACGCTCCAAGGTTATACCTCAAGTCAAAGGTTTGTGGAGAAATCACGATGTTGAGGAAATGACCTGGGAGTTAGAATCTGAAATGAAGTTAAGGTATCCCTTACCTCTTCGATATACCAGGTACGTACCCTAATTTCGAGGGCAAAATTTTATACGAAGGGGAGGTTGTAAGACCCCAACTTTTATAAATAAAGATGAATTTTCTATAAATATCATTTTTGAATATTATGGAGTGAAGTTGATATAATATTATAGTTGTGGGTAATATTTATAAATTTTGTAAAGTACGCAAGTTGCTATATAATATTCGATTGGTCGGGGAATATTCGTTTTAACAGGGAATATTCGTATGACGACACAATCATTGGTGGACCCCACAACAGAATTATTTTCGGATTGAGAAAACGACGAAAATACTTTATGAAAATAACGGCGGAAGTTTTACCATTAATACTGTTGAACTACTCGGTAGTAAAAGTACAATAATAAGCATGGTTGCATAGTAGCACACTGTATTGATTATTGATGCTTACGTGATAAGTCACTCAGTTTTATTTTATTGGTATTATTAATGTAATAAAACAGAAAAGTTTTTTATATAAAACATAATACTTTTATAATGTTATTCGTTTTATTAGGCTAATAGTAAAATCATTTTATATAAAACAGAATACTTTTATAAAGTTATCTGTTTTATTAGACAATAATTAGAATATATTATATTTTATTATGCATAGTGTTTGCATAGTGCCTGCATATTGTTTACATAGTAAAATCTTTTATAAAGTTATTCGTTTTTTATTTAAAAGATTTTGCTTTAAATATGGACCGTAAGATTAAAGTAAATCAATCTAGGCCGTTCATGAGTTAGTTACTATGCAGTCCATTTTCTATAAATAGAAGCTCATTCCTTCATTATTTTCTTACGAATTCACTGAAACTCTAGAGAGAGAAACTATAGAGAGAAAGAAGAAAAGTATTCTGCTACTTCACTACTCTGATATCAAGTTTCTTTTACGGTAAGGGATATTATTTGTTGTACTCGTAAAGGGTATTCTTTCTTTCTTATTCATGAAGAGAACTTCTGTTATTCCATTCTTTATTATTCTGTTGGAATAACCTGTATACGCGGGCTACCCTATACTTGATAAAATTCTTCTGTTATTCCTTTCTTTATTATTCTGTTGGAATATCATGTCTGTGCGTTTTACGCCAGACCTGGTTCCATTATTGATTATTCTGTCGGAATATCCTGTCTGTGCGTTTTACGCCGGACCTGGTTCCATTAATTATTATTCTGTTGGAATATCCTGTCTGTGCGTTTACGCCGGACCTGGTTCCATTATTTATTATTCTGTCGGAATATCCTATCGGTGCGTTTACGCATGACCTGGTTTCATTATTTATTTTTCTATTGAAATAACCTGTCTGTGCGGTCTATCGCATGCATGGTGATTTCTTTTATTATTCCATTCTTTATTATATTCAGTTGGTTAAAGTTTTGACTTTTATACTCCATGAAATTAGTGGAATATCCTTGATATTTGCGCTTCATCCAGTATCTTTTCATAAAAATATTCTTCTGAACGTTCTTGAATTTTACTCCACAAATCAGTATCATGTTGACAATTTGGACGTTATTGGTTCCCTGGATAAATTAATTCTTGAACTTGTTTATTGAAGTCTTATATCATTGCCATCATCCTCATGTTTATATTATGTTGAAAGTCATCTGTGGCCTGTAGTGCATAGATGAACTTGGTATGATTATGACCAGGGATTATTCGGTATAATCATGATCGTAATGTTACAAATGATGTGGTAAAAGTCCTCATTGGCCCGTAGTGCATTGATGGACAGTGGTTGGCATGATCATGACCATTAATGAATACACAAATATTTTTGGCCTGTAGTGCATGGATAATTGTGGTCGTGATACTAAAGAATATCCTTGGCCGTAGTATAGGGATGATGTGAATTATTTATTAAGCTGAGTCCCAGTGATAAAAGTTATGAAAAACCTATTAAATCATAGAAGATAGTAGATTTTATTCTCTACTTGACTCTTCTAATGGGTTACTTGTTCCGCTGCAGTTAAACTTGATGTTTGTTATATTTTATCAGTTTAACACTGTTGAAGGCTAATGATAATT
The DNA here is from genome assembly GCA_016801055.1 of Panax notoginseng. Lineage (NCBI taxonomy): Eukaryota > Viridiplantae > Streptophyta > Magnoliopsida > Apiales > Araliaceae > Panax > Panax notoginseng. The sequence goes on from CM029023.1 coordinate 116,615,426, forward strand.
TATTTTGCATTATCTTAGTCATAATATTTCTTACTGGGCTAGTTGAGCTCACCCTTTTGTTTTCATTGTTCTTTTCAGGAAATGAGAACGTAGCAGGGACTAGTCGGGGAACGGAGTGACGGATCAGATGATAGCATTAGTAGTCCTCACTATTCTATGAATTAGTGTGAGAATAAATGTATTGAGGACTTATTTTGAGTTTGAATCCTGTTTAGAAGAAAGTGTTTTATTTAAACTCACCGCTTATGTTTTGTTGTATTTTACACGACAGTTGTATAATTAAGTTGTATTTAAATTTTGTACCATATTTTTGGCGACTCAGAATAGGTGATGTATACCTATTTTGGGGGCGTCACATAACTGATGTCAGATAAGTTAGAGTTATATTATATATTTAACATATACATTATATCCATATACGTTATATTTTTATTACGTAAACTAGAGTTGGGAGAAGAGAGAAGAAGAAGAAGAACACAGAGAAAATTTTTAGAAAACTCTAGAGAGAAATTGAGTGATTCTAACAGGTTTTTGAGAAAGGAATTGGAGAGAAGAAGCTTGAGAATAACCATCATCTTTTTTATCAAAGGTAGGAGCTTAATCTTTTCTTTAAAAAGTTAGTTTTCTTTTTCTTCAAAAAAGTTCTTTGTGAAATTGTTATAAAGGAAAAAAAAAATTTGTTGTTATGTATATAGTTTTGTATGATTAATGATTATAAGGTTATTCCATGAGTATATATATGATTATAGATATAGTAATTCATGTATGTATGCGTTTTGTGGAAGGAAGTATATTACAGTGTTTACATGAAAATATATATGTGAACATGGCTTAGTTTAAAATAGAATTAAGGTTTAATTAATTGTTAAATTGATAAGTTGATTATGAAAATTGATAGAGTATGTAAAATCATAACTATGATGTTTTGAAATTTCTGTTTTGATTGGAAAACAAAATCACAGTGTTGATTTTCATAAAAAATATATCAACAATGGAGTTTTTGCCAAAAAACATTGAAATTGGGTGTTGTAACTTTGATGTTTATGTTATTTTATGAGTAGAAACATGTTAAAAGTCTTCACAATATGTTTATATGAAGTCTATATGTGTATTACATGTTAATCAGTCTATTAGATTCGAGCTTTTAGGCCAATTTGGCTTTTGTTCATACTGTTGCCGAGCTTGGTCGCCAGATTCTGGAGTCTGGCGCCGCAGCGCGGCCCAGCAGTACAAATCTCGCGCTACAGCGCCGACGCCACGCCGCAGCACCAACCAATGGCCTGTGAGCTGAGCCGCAGCGCCAACTCAGTGCCGCAGCGCCGCAGCGCGAACCATAGTGTAAACTGTGGCGCCGCAGCGCGAGTTAGCAGAATGGTCTGACAGTGTACTTTTTATACACTAAATTTTAAGAACATTATGTGATGATAGTAGGACTATATAATGTTGATTTTAGTATATCTATACTATGAATAATTATGTTATTAAAGACTAACTTGTGTTATAACTAGGTTATGTGATTAAAAATCCAATTTTAAATGATGAACGTACTTAGTTATGTTTGTAAAGTGGTAATGGCTAACTATGTCATGATGACATATGTTTATAGGATATTGTGATTCGTATTGATTCGGTTTAATCTACGAGCAAGGCAAGTTCTTTAACTCTATTTTTACAATTGAGCAAGTTTTCTAATCTATTATCTTGTTAATTCAAGTACTGTTTTCAATTCGATTACAATATAATGATGTAAGTTATTCTGGAGCAAGTTATTCTTGTATTTAACTTGTGGTTTAGCATGCACAACTATATATACTAATGTCAAACATTTCTATCGTTCAAATTGCTATGCATGCTTAGTATTCAATTCTAATTAACCTTGGCTTAGTATTGTTCAAGCAAGGTATGCTATAGTTATTCAAATTGTATGCTATTAGATTATTCCTAAAGCATGACTTTAGTCTACTATGATTGATTCAACCACGATTATTCTATAGTATAGTGTTATTGGTTTTATTCAACTACTCCTTAGTTGATGTTCGTTAAATTCCAAATTTCCTTAAAAGCTTATCCAAACCAAACTTACTTTGGTGCGGACTTGTATTCTAAATACTGAGATGAACAACTCTTTTAATAGAGGTTTACGCTTAGCGTTGAAATGGTTGTGCACAATACATTGTATGAAGGACTGATCCCCCAAAGTACGAGGTCCTTATAGTCTTATGACTGTTAAAGTTGGAGTTGAAAGATTACTTGCAACTGTGGACGTAGTTCATGGTCTTATGACCCTCAGTGATGTATATTTTCTATATTTTGGGATTTCAGTTTCTGATTATTATTGATAGAGTAATATTCACTTTTGATGAGCCTATTTCGACAGTTCTTATTGTTATACTCCTGTTGATTCCATATTATATCCAGTGAGCAATTGTTTTGCTCACTCTTGCATATTTATAAACTCATTGTAGTTAAAGAAGAGAAGGTAGGTGAACCTTCGTCTACTAAAGGAAAGGGAAAAATGTACAAGTGATGAAGACTTGTAATTTTATCTTTATCATTATGATAACAAACTTTTAAATATGATGTGATGTAATAGATTTTAAATTCCGCATTTGAATGTTTGTAATTAAAGGTTAGATAACTTGGGATATTTTTATTTAAGTTTAATCCTGTATGGGCAGGTTTTTATTATTCAATTTTATTATGATTGGGTAGTTAGAAATGAATGTTTTGATTAAGTGAACACCAAGTCTTGAGGAAATAAAGTACCAGGATTTGTGGGTGTCACATGTGCTCTAATTGTAGATGTATGGCTACCTCATAACCATCTATTCCCTCTCTTCGTAGTACATAAAAACTAAGAATCTCGGTTTCAGCTTTCCCTTTTTTTTCTTCTAAATTTTATATTTTCCTTTCACTGGGACATTATGAAGAAAACGAAAATAAATACTACAAACACATGTTTCCTTCTATCTACTAATGATCTTGTTCATATGCCTCGACGATCTATAAAATTTGTTGTACCACCTTAAGCCCAAGCAGTCAACGTTCTTCATCGTCATTTTCAACATAGTGGAGTTTCGCTCCTCCATCCATATAATGTTTCGTAAGAAAATACTCGCTTTACGTGATAGGTATTATTGTAGGCGAACTTAACCACAAATAAATGTCTGGTAAATGTCTTCCAATGTCTGGCTTGTCCTTTCATCCTGCTCATCGGTTTGTAAATGGTATAGCGTGCTCAATCTCAACTGCATCTCCATGCATTATTACAACTTTTTTGGAAATTCAATGTTAATCGTGGATCTCTGTCGAACATGATTGATACCGGAACACCGTGCTTTGAAACAATTTCTTTAATATATAACCTCGCCCACGAATCGATAGGAAATATGCTAACTTTGACATACCATGAAATCTATCACCATATCTTGCCACCGAAAGTATTGTCGAAGACACAATATATTTTTTTCGTGCTCCCTAGTTGATTCAACATAATTTTTTTTTCTCGCAATACTTCATCTTCAATTCCCAATACCGGCGAAACCTAGTTTCTTCCTTCAATATTCATCCACCCTTCAATATCGATCATGAATTGACACCTTCATCTTGGAGTTACTCTTCCTTTACTTTGTTAAGCAAAGTTGTATGGTTTTCCATCTGAACAGCTTCCCCTCTAACTTTTTCGAATATCTTACCTCCTTCCATAACTTAACCATTTCTACTATGAACTCATCTTACGCAGTTAACAAAAAACTTCTACATTTTTGTTTAAGACGTCGGCAACCATATTCATTTAGGATTTTACAGTCATAATCCTTGATCAATTTCAACTATAACTTCTGACGCATGTTTAACTATCTCTGTGCGAGGATATACTTTAGACACTTATGGTCTGTTTATATCTCACAATACTTCCAAAAAATAACACCTCCAATTCCTCAGGGCAACCACTACTACCGCTAACTATGGATCATGAGTCGGATTCCCTTTCTTAAAACAAAATTTAACTGACGTGATGTGCATACAATGACCCTGTCGTTCTGCCTAAACACATAGCCTAGTCTATTGTACGATGCGTCACTATACATCACAAAATTTTCTGTATTATCTGGTAAAGACAACACAGGTGGCATACTAAACTTCTTCAATTCTTAAAAATTCGCTTCTTAATTTCTTGCCCATATAAATTCCACTGATTTCCTCGTTAAGTTAGCTAACGAAGTGGCTATCTTGAACTTCGCGTATCCCACACACTATTTTCTTAACAACTTCTTGACTTACAACATCGATAGATAACTCTATCATACAGGCGACCTGCAACTAGAAAAATAAAATACCATCTTTGACTTCCTCAGAGTCATAAGGTTTATGCACTTTCTTTGGAAATCACTTATCGCCACCTGGTTCAACAATCTTAGAGTTTCCCAAATCAAATTGGAAATAAATCCATTGACATCACATGGCCTTTAATACCCATACCGCAATTCTACGCATCGACTTAAAAGGAATCACTATTCACACTTTCTATATTTAGGGAATAGTCTAACTCTTCCCGAAGCGAATCTAATTTCTAAGTAAATTCATCAGACATAAATTAACAAATAACACCCAAATCAAATAACACGCAATCATTTAAATCATTAATCAGAATAGTACCTTGCATTGCATCCTGAACCGTCACGTCGAATGTAGGTTCGATTGGTCGATTCGGTGGCTCCGCCTCTATAATAGTCAGCTTGCCACTACTGATCTCTTCCTTGCTTTCGTTTGCTTTTCTAGCCACTTTCTTTAGGCAACCTCGAGATAAGTGCTCCTTCGATCCACACGTGAAGCAGGCTCCCTTCCTCAGACTTTGACATTTTGGTGCAATGTGGCCCTTCAAGCCATAATTAAAGCACACTCTCTTTCCTTTCAAGCAAACACCCACGTGTCTCTTTTTGCAGTTGCTACACGTCCCCACTTTCTTCTGCTCATTCCCTTGCTGATTTTCAGCAGTAATTCTATTGTTCCACTTTCTTTTCTGAGCATTACCGGTATGACTATCACCCGTATTATCATCTTCACTCTTTTTTCCCCTATGCTCTTGATTGTATGACAGCGTATTACCTTCCCCGTCTACGACATTCGTCCTCTCCAGTCCTGTTGTGAACGAATTCGGTTGAAACATTGAGATTTGACTATACAGCCAGGAATTCAGTTGATTTGCAAGTGCTTCGACCAACAAATTCACCAACTGTGACACCGGGTTGGCGTCAGTTTCATTATTGTATGTATATTCCTTGAGGGTCTGTTGACGGTGCTGTCTTCTTCTAGACGACATCTTACTGTTTAAAATTTTCACTATTAGATCATTATTCATTCACGCATTAAAACTTTTAAGCTTATCTCAACCACTTTTAAACAACACATGATATATCTTAATAAACAATGGTATTTTTATTCATTTATTACTTCACCACATAGCAAAACAGCCTCACTACTATTTATATCATTTATCTGGTAATAATAAAATTACAGGATTACTTCATCATATCTCACTATTTATTTCAAAAATCAGGATTTACATCTTATTAATTTTCATCATGATTTGTATATCATCTTATTATTTTTTTTCGCAATCTACAAGAACATTCCACGTTGTACAGCTTCATTACGCTCTTGTTCCATGATACGAATCATCATCCTACGATCCATTGTATACTAAAGATAATCCTCAACCTACACCAGAAAGTGGAAGACTAAATTCTAAGTTCCATCATTCGCTTGACACTCTTTGACTTGTCTTCAACACGATCTATGTGTTTAGAAGCCTTTACCAGCTCTCTCTCGCTCTGCTAACTCCTTTCCCAAATCATCCCGCGCAATCTCGTTTTCAGCTAATAACTGTCCTCTTTAATACTCTAACTAAGATAATCTCTGCTCTACACCTCCTAGTCGCGCGGTAAGGTCTTGAATCATAACATTCTCTTGTGCTAGCATGGCTTGGAGCTCTACAGCTTGACCTTAACTTATAACTCTTTGTTATGATCATACACTTCATCGATCACTTTAGCTTCAATAAAATTAAGAAATTACCAGTCATTACGTATAATACATGCGATTACATAGGTTATTAACACATAAACACATAAAGCCTTTTATCATTTTATATTCAATGAATTTCCTTAATTCATTCCTTAGAACTCGATGAGAGTTTGTCACCTCTATGTTTGCGATCTCCTAGAAGGTTATAGCCTAAGGTTTTCCCACCTAAGGTTCATAACCTAAAGCTTTGATACTAACTTGTGACACCCCCAAATCCGGGTACTTCAATCCCACAGATTTGGTGTTCACTGTCCAATTAAATCAAAACTAACTACCCATAATCAAAGGATATAATTAAACTCAAAAGTTTAAACAATAAATATCCCATTAAAGAGTTACATAAACTCAAGATAAATCCCAGGTTATCTAACCTTTATTATTACAATCATCAGCGGAATATTAAAAGATAATCATAATCAAGTCTATTACACAAGCTTCACAAATAAAAGGTAAATTAAATGTCGTCTAATCAAGCACTTTGCCCTTGCCTTTGCTCGTAGAAAGCTCTTTAAACTTCTTAACTTCATCTGCATTGTTTTGTGCAAGAGTGAGCAAACAATTGCCTACAAGAAGGATAGTATACAATAACATTTTATGAATGAAAATTAACTGAGCTTTTAATGGTAAAGTACTCTTACCGGAACAATAAACTCTAATTCAAAAGCTATGAGTTCAAAGGAATAATAAACTTTTAAGTTAACAACAGATATCAACATCAAAGGAATACACTGAGGGTCACGAGACCACGAACTATGTTATAGGTTGTCAAGTATTTCTACTTTAACCTTTAACGGTCTAAAAGACCATAGTCATCATCTATGTCCTAGGTTAACAAGCGTTTCTACTGTACCTTTAACAGTCTAAAGGACTATATGGACCATCGTCTCGTACTCCAGGTGATCAGCCCTTTGTACTATGTACTGTGCAAATATTTTAACGCTATTGCGTAGCTCTAAAATAATCCCCTGATATAGGGTTGTTTATCTCAGCTTAGATCATTAGGTTTCGTACCAAAGGAAGTTTTGTTTAGAATTAACTTAAAAGGAATTCTAGATCTTTAGAACGCTCATCAACCAAGCACTGGTTGAATCAAGTAGGGATCAATTGCTATTCAAAAGTTTGGTTACAATCGAATTATGCCAATGTATCAATAAGAGATAGGATATCAATGGTTTATCAGCTGAGCAAGTATTAGTCATAGACTATACACTCTTAAAACTGTACAGATTCATAAACAAACCAAAGGAAGTTTGGTTTGGACTAACTTTAAGGGTAATTTAGAGGTTAGAACATTCATCAACTAAGGATTAATTAAATCAATAAAGAATTGCTAGTCAACTAAGAGTTCGGTACAACAATAAAAGATAGTGCAATGCCATTGGTGATCAGAAATTGAACAACAGTTAATTTTAGCGGAATAAATGTTTTTCAACAAAAACAAACTTTCAACAATAGTACAGACTTTGAATAAACAAAAAAACCTCGCTTGAAATGAAGGAGTAAAGATTAGTTAACTAGCTCAACGAAAAGTGTAGTTTAGAAACTTACTCAACAATAATTAAGAGTTAAAGAATATGCATAACAATAACAAGTTAGATACAAGAACTTGCATAATGAGAGATTAAAGTTAGAGAACTTGCTCAATTGAATAATAACTTCAAGAAACTTGCATAATCGTAAAAGTAGGGTTAGGAAACTTGTGTAACAATAATAACTTAATTGCTTAATAAGAGATTAGATATAGAAAACTTGCATAAGTATATCATGACAGCAAAAAATAAACCTTGCTGAATAATAAAGTAGCAAAGGTTATGGAACTTGCCTCTTGTGTAAGCTATACAATTATAACTCACATACTCCAATATCCTACACATACCATTAGGATTATCACATCAATTAGCTACATGTACATTATCCTCATAGATTTAATTTTCGTCTTAGTTAAGTTATAACCTTTAGCTTAAGGTTTAACCATATTAATCGACCACATAACACGAATATGAAAACTCACTAAAATATAACATAAGACTTTTAGCATCCAAATCACATTCTCAACTCTTACAACGTTGAGTTTCAATCTAATATAACTTATTAATCAATACTATATTTCTTCTTAGTCATACTCGAAATTCATTCAAGTGTTTAAGTCTTATGAGGACTCCTTATTAGTTTTATATTAATCCCATTCTATATCTTATAATGTTCACTTCAATTGAATTGAAACATTTTTTAAGTTCATTAATACTTATCACGGTGTTTCGACGTTTATTCGTCACATACCCAAATCGTCTCTCTTGTGTATGCTTAGTATTCTTACACAACTTATCTAATACATTATTTATTAATGTTAAGCATCATTATATTTTCTAATATTCGTATATTATAACTTAAAATAACATCTTTTTTCATCAGAAACACTACACTTGCATACGTGCATGCCGGACACCCTTTGATTGCCTCTGAGTGCACATTAGTCCTAAAGATTGCCATTTTTACCCATGCTAACAACCTCAAATTGAAAATCGTAAAGAACCATAGTTGTAGGTCTACTCGTCCTCGTTCTGAACCATCTTGAATCACATCAGTCGAAGTTTGTATGAAAGCGTTATGCCCATTTTAGTAAAACATGTCTGGTTAGATTTTCTCTAACTTTCGTATGTCTGTCTACCCCACGTCGGGGTGGGGGTTTTGTGCTATAAAAGCCCTTCGGGGTGGGCCCCCGCTGGAGCAGGATAAAAAAACACTGGTAATGCCCGCCGGGTGATAAGTGGGTTTTATACTCGCGATTCTTGTCCTAATCCAAGCTTAATCGGTGTAATTCTTCGCGTTTATATGTTCGTTTGTACTTGTTTCATGTTATTTCATTGTGTTGGTATGGTGGTGTTGCATTTGATCAAAAAGGATGGAGTTGTGTTGCATTTTGGCAAGATTTGAACAATAAAAGAGGTTCAAGCAAAGTTAGTTTACAGAAAGCATGCCCGCCGGGGTGGGCTTATTTAACCTTTACACCCCCGCCGGGGCGGGGGGTCTTCATGTTGGAAAGCAGTAGCCTAGCCCGTCGGGGCGGGCGTTTTACAAGCCATTACCCTCGCAGGGGCGGGGGATGCTGAATTGGGACAATCCTGATGGTCTTCAAACTCTGCTGTGACTTGGAAATGTGAGACTTGGATAGCGTATGGACTCTAATTAACATGGGACTTCGACCAAAACTCAGATGTGGTATATATATTGAGCAACAAACAACGAAATAATGATCATGCAAAGCAATTAATAGAGTTTAAGGACAGAATTGGAGATTGAGCATCAAAGTGAATATTTTGAAGAACGATCATATTGGTTGCGGATTAAGGCTAAAGTGAAGGGTGTTCTGCGTTATTCTTCTTCTTTAGTTTTATTTCTGTAATTGAGAAGATGTTATCTTTAATTTATTCAGTGATTATTTCATTTATGATGAACTAATTTCTTTTTAGGCTTGAGACAGATCTTTAAGTAGAACGATGGTTAAGTAATCTTTGATTTCAGTTTAATAAGCTATTATTTGGTTTATCTATATTAATTTGAGCTTGAATTTATGAATTGCCTGATCAACGATTCTTTGTAGACTTATATGAACTAGAGAGATGAAATACGAGTATGGACTTAGTTAATATAGCATGTGTTCTTGATTTATGTGAATGAACAGAATCTTGATGAATGTTAGGGTAGAGATATGCTTGACATCGCATGTAATCAGATAAGGAACTTGAGCTGAAACCTTCTTTGATTGTAATTCACATAGAGATATTGTGAGTTAGTTGATTAAGGTGTTTAACTTGATTCCATCTTAATTGTGGATTGAAGTTAATACGGTATTAGTACATCGAGAGTTGGCTAGTACTACATACGTGTTCTTGATTAATAAACTGGGATAGCAAATTAAACTGGAATAAAGGTGTAATAGTCAGAGTGATGCTTAAAGTGAAGTCGGAAGCCTAATTCTCCATTAGTTGTTTGAAAATTTAGTTTTTAGAAATTGTTGATTGTTTGGTGATTTTAATATTCTTAATACTTTTAATTATAAACTGGAGATTAATTAGTTTGATAAAATTAGGATTAATAGGAAATTGTTAATTGTCAGTTTTAAATTCTACTAAGTCTCCAAGGGAACGATACTCTACTTACTATTATATTACTTGTTGACTACGTATACTTGCGTACTGTGCGTAATTAGATTTTACCCAACACCGGGGTGGGGGTACCTTGTATTAGCTTCTGTTGTCGCGAACGAACACAACAGAAAGCCAAATTAGGCCTAAAAGCTCCTTTCTAACAACCATTCCAACTTACCCAATTTATAATATGTTTACAGAAATATAAACTAATATTTCTAACACGTTTCTAACCATATAAACAACATAAACATCAAAATTACAACCTCTAAATTCCCCATTTTTACTATTTCTTCACTTTTAGACATTCTTAGTGAAACAATTTGCTGTGAATTCGTTTTACAATCAAAACAGTCCGTTTAAATCATATTTTTTTTCGTCATGTATTCACATAATCAACAAATAATTTATAGTTTAACACATGAATTGAACATCAATTTTAGTTCTAAAATAAGCCATATCATATATATACCACTGTAATTCAAGTTCTTTAATACTAAACATGTTTCTATGAATTTGATTACTCTACATCATGAATGAATGACATAAAACAGTTTATAATCCTCTATTAACACATAAAACACCATATTTTCAATAATCATTCACAAAAACTCAATTACAGAGAACTTTTTATAAACTAAAAACAAAAACTATAAAAATAAGATTTCTACATTTGTTTTCTTGTTAAGATTAGCTAAAAGATGATTACAAGACTTTGATTGTTACTTCTTGTTCTTACAGAACTTCTTCTCACAATTTCTCTCTCAAACTCTCTCTTTTCTCTGTATTCTTTGCAAATAGCTAGGCCAAGTATAACACGTAAAGAAATAAAACTGATAAAACATAATACACATTATTAACCATCAGTTACACAACTAGGAAATAAATTTTATCAGTTTTAAATTCAAAAGCCATAAGGCCTTGTTTGACAAAATATTTTTAAAATAAGGATTAATAAACACTAAGCCTTGTTTGGTAAAACCCTTTAAAACTCTTTTAGTTTATTTTTATATTACTTATAAAATATAGTTTAATTGTCACACTTTATTTAATTAAATTTCCAAATTCAAATTTAATTAAATTAAAGCTAATAAAAACTTATTAAATCAATTTGCCACATAATCACATTGCCACAAAATTATAATTTCCTTATAATTTTATTTAATAAATTAGTACATTACTTTCATTACAAATTTAAATTAAAACAACATTATAACAATTCATTTAATCCTTATTAACTCTTTAATTTAATTATTAAATTTAATTAGAACATTACCACATACTAATTAATTCCTCACTCTTTTATTTTAATTAACTTCAAAAATACCAAATTACTAATTACCAACTTAATTAACATATTACCTTAATTAAGTTAATTCCCAAAACTCGTGAAATATTTATTTAACTAATAAATAATCAAATTAAACAAATATTTATTTAACAATAACCACATCTGTAACGCCCCCAAAATAGGTTTACACAACCCATTCTAAGTCGCCAGATATCACACTACAGAAATCAAATACAAACTTCATTTATACAACTGTTGAACTGTCGTGCAAAGTACGACAACACATAAGCTATGAGTTTTAATACAAATATATGTTACTCTATGGTGCCTCGACCACAACACCTTACAAAGGTACTTTACATAAAAGTACAGTCAATAACTGTTTTAGAAATTAAAATCTTTGGAAAATGCTCAAGAAAACCTTCGTACATGGGAGACCATGCATCTAAGTTATGATAGATATCATATGACTCGAGAATTAACCTTGGTTGACCCAATAGACCCCAAAGAAAAACGAGAAGATTACTATCATATTCTTTCTAATGGTGAGTCTTCTCTTGACATATAATTATCTCCGTTGTCTCCAATTGAGAATTATATTTCAACCAAACTTCTGGATTATATAGGCACTGCTCATAGATATAATCATCAAGTGCATGTGCACAACCCTGTCTTATGATAACACGGAGTCGTAGGTCATTAGACATCTTGTATGATAGTGAAAAAACACCCTTCTAAACTTGGGTTCACCTCACCCTATTCGGTTTACCAAAATCAACGGTTAAAATGACGTATAAAATACGACACACTTATCTAAAATTCTTAATAAAATTATTTTCATAATGATTTAGGGAAACCTCAACAGCTATCGACCACCGTTCTATTCCCCTGTTACCCCCGCTCGACCCAGCTAAACTCTTATTACTTGGAAGGAATTGTGAAGCAAAAGGGTGAGCACAACTAGCCTAGTAAAGAATATCATGACTAAAGATAATTAAATTATCAATAGCCTTCATCAGTAATAAATCAGAGATTTAGAACTTATGGTAGATGATAAAACTTTTCAACCATAGTGGCAGCGGAACGAGCAATCCATTAGAAGAGTCAAATAGACTATAAAGTCTATTATCTTCCCCATGTTAAAAGTTCACCAACAATATTTTATCCCTATAACATCAATCAACCGTTCCTGTCCACAATCATGTGAATAACTCATAATCATAATTGTGATTCTAAATTCCTCTTCGCACCCAGGACGAAGATAATTTTCATCACCTGTCTTTACCTGAAACATCAAAGATCATGGTTATACTAAATCACAATTCCTGTTTATAATCATAGTAATAAATTTATCTTTGCACTACGGGCCAAATATATTCATTAACAGTTCATCTTTGTACTACAGGCTAAGACATACAACTGTATTTTAGAAGAGTCAAGTAGAGCATGATATCTACTATCTTCTACGAATTAAAAGTTTATTATCAATATTTTATCGCTGAGACTCAGCTCAATACATCACCGAATTATCCATGCACTACGGCCAAGGATATTCGTTAGTATCACATCCATGAATTATCTGTGCACTACGGGCCAAAGATATTCATATCTCAATAAAATATATAATCATTTCAGAATTTATATAAACAATAATTATAACCATGTTAATCAATTCACCTTTGCACTTAAGCTAAAGATATGCAATTATAAATTCAATGGTCATTATCATACCAGTCAAAAATTTATCTTTGCATTACTGGCCAAAGAGAACCCATAGTCACGATTATACCAATAATCTGCCCATCTTTACACTCAAGTGAAAGAGAAATTTCAACACCAGGGTTATAAAAATGTTATATAGGATAACAAAAACAATATAGTCAAAACATGGATTTAATTTCAAGAGTAAGATTTATAAATCAACGATAATTTGGTCAGAAAAAAAACCAATTTTATCGTGAATAGTAACTCGTGAATAGTAACTCATGAATAGTAACTTGTGAATAGTAATGCATGAATAGTAACTCGTGAATAGAACTCGTGAATAGTAACTTGTGAATAGTAATGCATGAATAGTAACTCGTGAATAGTAACTCGTGAATAGTAACCCGTTAATAATAACTCGTGAATAGTATCGTATACGTGAATAGTATCGTATACGTGAATAGTAATCCATGAATAGTAATCCGTGAATAATACTCATAAAAGGAAAATACAAAATAAAATAATATTCCATGACGAGTACAAAAAAAATGATATCTCATACGAGTATAATAGAATATACGAAACTGTAAATAGATTTTCACCCGCCGTGCGGTAATCTACGTAGACAAATCATTTCCACAATTGAATAAAGAATGAATACAAAGGGTCATTCACCATGCATGCGGTAATCCGAGTAGACAGGTTACTCCCGCATATTAATAAAAATGAATACGAAGGGTTATTCACCATGCATGCGGTAATCCGCGTAGACAGGTTACTCCCGTAGATTAATAAAAATGAATACGAAAGAAATAATACCCCTTACCATACGAAAATAACATCCCTTACGAATATTGAATGAAGGTAATATTTCTTATGAATATAAAAAATAATATCGTAAGTGAATATGAAATAAATAACACCCCTTACCTTAATAAAAATTTGGAGACTGCACTAGGGTAATAGCAGTATACTCTTCTTCTTTCTCTCTATAGTTTCTTTCTCTAGTGTTTCAGTAAATTCGTAAAAAATAATAAATGAATGAACTTCTATTTATAGGAAAAAGGACTGAATAGTAACTAATTTATGAACGACCCAGATTAATTTACTTTTAAACGGATGGTCCATATTGATTTACTATTAAAATTTAAAGCAACGGTCCATACTGATTTACTATTAAAACTTTAAACCAGCGATCCATATTGATTTACTATTAGAACTTTCCACCAGTGGTCCATATTGATTTACTATTATATCTTCAACCAACGATCCATATTGATTTACTATTATAACTTCAACCAACGGTCTGAAAAATTAGCACATCTCCTCATGGAATAATAAGCTAAACTTATAACAAATACCTCATAACAAACCCCTCTATTTATATCAAAAATTGAATAAATAATTACTACAAATCATTTATCTTTAATAAACACATTTTTAATCTATTAACAATTATTTATCATTAATATTGTAACTCACAATATTTAACAACCAGATCATTCCCAAGAAAGATGGGGACTTTCTGATAAGAATTTCTTCCTATTGGTGCGCAATTAGGTTACCAAACCTCTGCTCGACAGAACTTTTTAGACATCGTCAATATTGCAAATAATAATATGAAAAACTTTGTTATCTCAATTATTGAATTACTAATAATAAATGTAATGCAAATGATACTGTGACAATAATTGAATCAATAATATGAGAGATATTATACAACAACTACTGTAATAATAATTGAGTATAACTAAGTGACTTCTCACGTAAACATCAATAATCAATATCGTGTGCTACTATGCAACCACGCGTATTACTGTTCTTTTACTACCGGGTAGTTCAACTGTTTAAAAATATTTTAGTAGTTTTCTAACTACGAATGTACCTCTGTTGTGGGGTCCACCAATGATTGTGTCGTCGTACGAATATTCCCTGTTAAAACGAATATTACCTGACACAACGAATATTTTATATCAACTTGCTTACTTTGCAAAATTTTCAAATGTCACCCTTAACTTTAACCCTTTATCAATTTAACCATTAAATAGAATAATAATTATAAGAAAATTGAATACTTTCATTTTATAAAATTCGGTGTCTTACAATCTCCTCTCCTTATGAAATTTTGCCCTCGAAATTTACGTACCTAGTAGTTCGAAAAGATGAGAATAACTTGCTTTCTTTTCGGATTGTACCTTCCCGGTTATTTTCTCTGTATCATGATTTTTCCATTGCTTATCTCCTGTATTTCAGATATCATTCTAGAATATATCTTCAAAACAAAGGTTAATTGACATATCACAATTTGTTAACTTATCAAGTAAAAATTTCAGCTTAGGTAAGTTACACACTAGCGAAGTATATTACTCGTCTCTCCCCTCCTAGTTTTTGACTCATATCTTCGCCAGCAACCATATCCCTAATCTCTAATACCATTTGTGATGCCCCCAAAATAGGTCAACACGACCCATTCTGAGTCGCCAGATATCACACTACAGAAATCAAATACAAACTTCATTTATACAACTGTTGAACTGTCGTGCAGAGTACGACAACACATAAGCTGTGAGTTTTAATACAAATATATGTAACTCTCATGGTGCCTCGACCACAACACCTTACAAAGGTACTTTACATAAAAGTACAGTCAATAACTGTTTTAGAAATTAAAATCTTTAGAAAATGCTTAAGAAAACCTTCGTACATGGGAGGCCATGCATCTAAGTTATGATAGATATCATATGACTCAAGAATTATCCTTGGTTGACCCAATAGACCCCAAAAAAAATGAAAAGATTACTATCATGTTCTTTCCAATGGTGAGTCTTCTCTTGACATATAATTATCTCTATTGTCTCCAATTGAGAATTATATTTTAACCAAACTCCGAGATGATATAGGTAGTGCTCATAGATATAATCAGCAAGTGCATGTGCACAACCATGTCTTATGATAACACGAAGTCGTAGGTCATTAGACATCTTGTATGATAACACGAAGTCATAGGTCGTTAGACATCTTGTATAATAGTGGCAAAACACCCTTCCAAACTTGGGTTCACCTCACCCTATTCGGTTCACCAAAATCAACGGTTAAAATGACGTATAAAATACGACACACTTATCTAAAATTCTCAATAAAATTATTTCCATAATGTTTTAGGGAAACCTCAACAGCTATCGACCACCGTTCTATTCCCTTGTTACCCCCGCTCGACCTAGCTAAACTCTTATTACCTGAAAGGAATTGTGAAGTAAAAGGGAGAGCACAACTAGCCCAGTAAAGAATATCATGACTAAAGATAATTAAATTATCAATAGCCTTCAGTAATAAATCAGAGATTTATAACATATGGTAGATGATAAATGTGACGCCCCCAAATTCGGGTATCTTCTAACCCGACAGATGGTGCTACACGGTGCTACAGTTCACATAAATATTCAATTGAAATGCCTCAAAAGAACGGTTACATCTTATATATATATATATATATATATATATATATATATATATATATATCTATATAAAAGAATATTTACATTCCCCAGGTTCTTTACGACCAATACATTTGTCTTTGTCATAATATCAAATATTATTCTTACAAAACTTATACTATTACATATGTAACCTATGGGTTTGCCTTCGCCTTCCCTTTACCCTTGCCGGATCCTTCGGTTCGTTCGATCTTAGCTGCATTCATATGGTTCAAGCACGAGTGAGCCTAACTAGCTCAGCAAGTACAACAATTCTAATAAAACTAGCATGCTTGAAACATAGGAATCATATATCTTTAATAACTGAACAATAGTTACGAAGTACTATTGATAATTCAAAATAGCACTTCTTTTCATTCAAAACGTTTTACAACAATAATATTCAGTAAAACATCAATTCCGGTTCAAGACCGTGAGCATTTTATAGGTACTTTGAAAAGGACATCCTGACACGAAGTCCGTATGTCCGGCATAGCTTACGAGCCCGTCTAGCTGATCAGCCTATAGTACTCTATGTTGATCAACACTACATTCATTAAATGTGTATACGTTTAAGTTGTGGCAACCTCACGTGCCTGTCGTTTGATGACAAAACAATTTAGCATACTCAGTCTTCTTTTGAAAACCACAACAATATTAGTTTGCTAAATCCTTGTCAATACTTAACAGATTATAAGAAATCCACATGTCATAAGTCTAGCCGAAAGAATTGGCGTTGACTTCATCAGATATTAACTCATGCGGAGAATACATGAATCACAAAGACTTGTCCAGATCAAACTGGAACAAGGGTTAAAGTACTCGCCTTTAGCGTCTGCTTACAGATATAACACGTGCACTTTAAGGTCACTATAGTAGATGATAACATCATATAGCTCATTAGGTCATGAATAAGCATACATGGTTCCTAAAGAATCTTACCCTTCTTCTCTATCTAATTACGTATTAGATTTGTTATTATTAGTTTCAGTTTTCCGTTATGTCATTCTTACATTCATATGTAACTGACTTTCTTTAACCCTAAGTGATCATACTTAAGGCTTAATTATGTCTTAACAATGTTACATTAAGATTCTTAGTTAATTGGTAATCATTTACTATCCATGCTCAACATAGAAAAATTTGTTCATGATCTTGACCCTAGGGTTGGCGCTGCGGCGTCGGCTATTATACTTTGTGTCGCGCTGCGGCGTCACCTGCTATTGCCTGGAAACCGGACTCGGCGCTGCGGCGTGAGTCTCCTTTGATATGGCCGCACTGCGGCGCCAACTAACAGGGGCTGAGGCTCACTTTGGCGCTGCGGCGTCGGTCATTTAAGCTTAGAGTCGCACCGCGGTGCGGACTCTGTGCCACAAATTTTTTTGACAGATTTTCAAACTTGTGAGATTCCCGGACTCGTAACTTCTTCGTTATAAGTCTGAATTGGCTCATTCAAGAGCCCACGGTTCACAAATTACATACTCTACGTGTTCATGCAAGAATTTTATCTATTCAACTTCGTTTCCTAAAATTCCACCTATTAGTCTATTTTTAACGAAAACGATAAACGTTCGTGAACGTTCAATGCTCGTTTCTTCGTTCTAAGTCAAAATCTGGCCATTTTCGAGTCCGCAACTCTATAATGCCAAATACGACTTGTCTCCATCGAAAACTAATATTTCTGAGTTCAAACACAAAATACGACTTTCATTTCGAGAATTTTACGAATTCGACAATTATCGTCCAATCGTGTGAATTCTGACAAAACTTCATTACTAGTGATTTGTTCATCATTCCAAATACATTCATTTCCTTAACTAGACATCTCAACCTACATGATACAACAACTGACATTCAAATTAGGTTATGACTTATTTCTTATAAGTTCATAACTTAACCAATTCTTCAATACATGATTTTCATTTCCTTATGACTTACTCTTAATTAAGTTATTTAAGCTACATGCTACATCTTATAATTCATACAACTTCTTAATTAAATCATATGACAAATTCATATGTGTATTCCATAAGTTCATAACTTGTTTAGGTTCAAGTTA
Source organism: Panax notoginseng (assembly GCA_016801055.1). Lineage (NCBI taxonomy): Eukaryota > Viridiplantae > Streptophyta > Magnoliopsida > Apiales > Araliaceae > Panax > Panax notoginseng. The sequence goes on from CM029023.1 coordinate 116,634,185, forward strand.
CTTATTCATAACTTATTCGGCTTAAGTCCATTGCTTATCCACTTCTCATATGTTCTTAGCATCTAAGTTCATTAGCTTACACTTCTCTTATCACCCTACTATGATAGAGATGGAAGATATATATATATATAAGAAGTGACTTACCCTTGATGAACTAGTACTTCTTCTAGGAAAATCTAGCAATGGAAGTTAAGCTTCAAAGTGCTTATTAGCTCTAACAAATAAGTTGTTTGTGTATGGGATGAAAACTAACAACCAAAGAATGAATTGTGAGTGGGGTATTTATAGAATTTCTAATGTTAGGGCAATTATGTAAGACCCCAACTTATTAATGAATAAAATTAAATTTTCTCTAAATATTATTGTGAATAATAAGGGGCTAATTTGATATAATACTTTGGTTATGGGTGAAATGTGCAAATTTTGCAAAATAAGCAAGTGGTTATAAAATATTCATTTTTTCGGGGAATATTCGTTTGGTCGTGGAATATTCTTGCTGTCGGAGAATATTCGTACGACGGCGCAGCCTTGTGTGGGCCCCATAACGGAAAGCGATTGGATGAAGAAAACGACAAGTATAAGTTATTTATAAATAACGGCGTAGTTGTTACCGTTAATACTGTTAGAATACCTGGTGGTTAAAATACAGTAGCACACGGTATTGCACCAATTATTGATTCTTACGTAAGAAGGCACTACTCAATAATTGTTACAGTAGTTATTGTTCAATATTTTATTTTATTGATTCAATAATTGCTGCGTTGATATTTTATATTATTGTTGTTTCAATAATTGTTGCTGCATAGTATTTTCTATTATCAAATCAATAATTCATATTATTTGAATAATATTATTAGATAACATTATTGGCAATGTCTAGAAAGTTCTGTCTAAGGAGAGGTTTGGTCATCTAATTGCGCGCCAGTAAGGAGAAATCCTTATTGGAAAGCCCCCTCTTTCCTGGGAACGGCCTGGTTGTCATAAATGTGATTCTGTAATATTATTTGTGAATAATTAATTATTGATTCATATGATAAGGAAATATTTATTTTATGTGGATATAAATGAGGGATATATTTTTGTGGTTAAAAATGAAGGAGTTAATGTTGAGGTGTTTTATCAGTATTTTTATCGGAATGGAGGTATTAAAAATCAAATCAGGGTTTTTGAGAAATATTGCGGGTGTTATAATTTTTAATCCGACCGTTGGATCGTGGTAATTTTTGGATATGTTATACATATATAAGTTGAGTATATGTCCACAAATTTTGAACCGTTAAAAATGAACGTATGATTTATTATGAATTTTACGAGATGACTGGTTCAGAAATTGTTAAATTTTCAGAGTTTATCATTTTGATGGAAAATTCTAGAATTGGTGGGCCCCACTTGTGGTTGGTGAAGAAATGTGCTGAATTATATTTCAAATGTGGTGGGTGGAAATAGTAGCAGGTAAAGCCATCAGGTTGCAGGTCAAACCTACTAAAATTTTCCTATAAATAGAGGGCTAAGTTAGAATTGAAAATCACACCAGAAACAAGTTTTCTCTCTTTCTCTCTCTAGATTATTGAGTGTATTTTGTGAGTATTTAGATACTTTGAGAGTTTCTATTCATCAGAGCAAGTTTCTTTCAGCCTTATACCGGTATTCCGACCAGAAGTACTGATATCTTGATGTAAGGGATATTATTTTCTTCTTAAATGATATTATTTTCTTCAATATCATTATGCTGAAATATTGATATGAGTTTTTATCAAATTTGGAACTTTTTGTGTCGGGGTTACTATTCATGTATACGGCACTATTCACGTATACGGCACTATTCACGAATACAGCACTATTCACCGAAAAATAAAATTTTTCCTTTTTGTCCAAGATGTCTATTATGGTTACTATCTTTGATTGTATCCATGTTTTGATCTTTATTTTTGAATTCTGCTTCACAATTAATTATTATGAAGTATTATTAATCTTGGATAAACTGTTATACGAATCCCTACTATTTGTCCTTCTGTCTCATTGGATTCGTTCTCTTTAAGATATTTTTCATCATCCTCAGTCCTAAATGATGATATTAATGAATATCTTTGGCCTGTAGTGCAAAGATGTATGATTACTTGATGAATATCTTTGGCCTGTAGTGTAAAGATGAACAGGTGTTGAGATGAACATGACTGACAGGTGATACAAATGAATATCTTTGGCCTGTAGTGCAAAGATGAATATTTGGATAAAGATGATTATTAATTGATGTTACAGGGATAAAATATTGATGATAGACTTTTAAATCTTAGAAGATAGTAGAATTCTTTCTCTACTTGACTCTTCTAATGGTTTGTTGTTTCCGCTGCAGTTGTTGATCTAAAACTTGTTGTCGATTATATCAGATTTTTTCCTGTTGAAGACTAACGATAATTTGTTTGTATATTATCTTAGTCATAATATTCTTTACTGGGCTAGTTGAGCTCACCCTTTTCCTTTTTGTTCCATTTTTCTTCTCAGGAGGTGAGAACATAGCAGGATCTAGTCGGGGTATGGAGTGATGGTTCTAGAAAGATGTTTTAGCAGTCCTCACTATTTCTGTAAAATAGTGTTTGAATAATTGTAATGAGGATTTATTTGAGTGTGGATATTGTCTAGAAGACAATATTTGTATTTAAACTCACAGTATGTGTTGTCGTATTTTACACGACATTTGTATTATTGAAGTTGTAGTTTACTTTCTGTACCATGTATTTGGCGACTCAGAATGGGTGTTGTATACCTATTTTGGGGGCGTCACAGTTGGTATCAGAGCTTAGGAATATGATCCCTGGCTGAGATGTGAGACAAGAACTAGGAGGGGAGAGACGGGGAATTCCTTCACTAGTATGACTTGACTAAGTTTATTTGGTGTTTATTTGGTCGGTCAGAGTATAGGGATAATATATGACATGACTATTAACCCTTGTTTTATGGCAGTATTTAAGAATGGCAGCTGAGAACGTTAATAATAGAGTAAATCAGACCGTGGAGACACCTTTGATCACCACCCAGGGGAACGTGCAACAGGAAGGCAATATTCCTCCTGTAAATAACGTTATCGAGCAAACGATGAATGATGGAATGTTTAGGAGCTTTTTGCAGTTCATGCAAAATCAGACGAGGGAGACTCGTGTGCAGAATACGGGTGGAAATGATAACGCGCGGTTTGTCACAGCTAAGCAGTTCAAAGAATTGGGACCACCAGAATTTAAGGGAAAGCCGGATCCGATCATGGCGGAAACGTGGGTCAAGCAAATTACCAAGATATTCAATATCTTGGGATGCACGGAGGAACAAAAGGTTCCATTCGCCACCTTTATGTTCCGCGGTGAGGCAGACTACTGGTGGGAGTCTGTGAAGCGTACCCAGCCTGACGCACTCAACATGTCCTGGGAAACATTTCAAAAACTGTTCAATGACAAGTACTTTCCTGAAAGTATTCATCATATGAAGGAGGTAGAGTTTATCAGACTGTAACAAAACAACATGACGGTGTCCCAGTACGAGGCGAAGTTTGCAGAGTTATCCAGGTTTGCACCTCATTTGGTCAAAAATGAGGAACGAATGACAAGGATGTTTCTGAGAGGTCTAAAACCCGAGATTCGACAATATCTTATCTCTCATAAATTTTCTTTATATTCAGATGTTGTAAATAGGGCTCAATTATTAGAGCGAGATAATGAGTATGTGCAACCGAGGGACCACAACCAGGGTCATACCGGTGGCGGCAGTCATCGAAGCAATGAAAACCAGCAGGGAGGAAAATATTCGGACAAAAGCGGTAACCACTCTGGTGGTAATCCTAGTCGTGATAATAGAAGGAGCGAGTCGGGAGGAGATTTCAAGAAGAGAAGATTCAACAATGACAATACGAAGACGTCAACACCAGCAGCAACGGGTTCCAAGGGAGGAGAGCGACCGTCGGTCATATGCTATAAATGCGGAAAAGAAGGACATATCAGCCCAAACTGTCCACAACAGTTTAAGGTATGTTATAACTGTGGAAAGGAAGGACATATCGCTCGAGATTGCACTGTAGCGAAACCAAGTTCAGCGGGGATGGTGACTCCAAAAGCTGTCCCGGATAAGTCAAAATCAGCGATTCCTGGAAGGGCGTTTGTCGTTACTGGCCAAAACGCGAGAAACCCGAACGAGGTGATCACGGGTAAGCTAATCTTGAATTCTTGCGAAGTTTATACTTTACTAGATACCGGTTCTACCCATTCTTTTATCTCTCCTACTTGTGCTCAACGTTTAAACTTGACTCTGGAGAAATTGGACTTTAACTTATCTGTTGAAACTCCGTTGGGTGAAACCTTCGTTACATCTATAGTTTATAAATCTTGCATGATCCAAGTTGGTACTATCACATTACCTGTTGATCTTATCTCTTTAAAGATACTTACTTTTGATGTGATTTTAGGAATTGATTGGTTAACTACTCATCATGCCAAAATTGATTGTTTTCGTAAGGTTGTTAGTTTTCATATTCCTAAGCAACCTGTTATTCGAATTCAAGCAACCAAACCATTGAAGTCAAACTCTTTCATATCAAGCCGTAAAGTCATTCGTTTATTGAAAAACGAATGTCAAGCTTTCTTAGCCATGTCATGGACTTGAACAAAAATACGTCAGATTTGAATGATATTTCTGTTGTTAGTAAAATTTTTGACGTATTTCCTGAAGAATTTCTTGGCCTACGTCCAGAGCGTGATATTAAATTTTGTATCATCTTTGAATCTGGTACAAAACTCACTTCTAAAATCTCATATCGAATAGCTCCTATTGAACTTCAGGAGTTAAAAACCTAACGGTAGAAGTTTGTACCCGAGCCTTTATCTGGTGACTTCCTTTGTGGAATGCAATGAAGCCAGACTCTCCGTAGGGGACGCCATATTCGTGCGGCAGTAAACTGATAGGTGTCATTGTGACGTGCTATCCAAGATTGGGATATGAGTCACAGTTGAGAGCAACCTAAGTCAGTAATCGAAATACGTAGCTTTCTATGCTTAGCTAGTTATTATCGGAGATTCGTGGAAATATTTTCTTGAATCGCTACTCCATTAACTCAGCTGAATCAAAAAGATACAAACTTCGAATGGACCGAGGAATGCGAGAAGAGTTTCCAAGAACTCAAGAGGAGACTCATTTCGGCACCTGTTCTGACAATACCATCTGGTTCGGATGGATTTGTTATCTACAGCGATGCTTCAGGCAAAGGGTTAGGATGTGTTCTCATGCAACATGAGAAAGTCATAGCCTATGCCTCACGACAACTCAAAGAATATGAGAGGAATTATCCTACTCATGATTTGGAGTTGGCAGCAGTCGTTTTTGCGTTGAAGATCTGGAGACACTACCTGTATGGGGAGAAAGTGGAGATCTATACAGATCATAAAAGTCTCAAATATTTCTTCACCCAAAAGAAACTCAACATGCGGCAGCGACGTTGGCTCGAGCTGTTGAAAGATTATGATCATATCATCCAATATCATCCTGGAAAAGCAAACGTAGTAGCTGACGCATTGAGTAGAAAATCATATGCGGGTACGAGTGCAATATTGTTAACACAAAGGCCCATTTTGTATGACTTACAAAGGATGGAGATAGAGATGAAGGCTCCAATTACCCACATGATGATATCAAATATACGAGTAGAACCGACTTTAATCGATAAAGTTAAAGCTGCTCAAGCTACGGACATGGAGCTGATGCGTATGAAGAAGAAAGTGCAAGAAGGTGCTATTCCAGAAGCAAGAATCGATGAAGAAGGAATACTTCGAGTCAACTCCAGACTTTGTGTTCCTAACGATTTTGACTTGAAGCATAGAATAATGATGGAGGCACACAATACACCGTTTGCAATCCATCCTGGGAGTACCAAAATGTATCACGATCTTCGACATACATTTTGGTGGAGCAATATGAAAAGAGAGATCGCGGAGTTTATCTCGAGGTGTTTAACTTGTCAACGTGTAAAGGCGGAGCATCAAGTGCCAAAGGGTCCATTGCAACCACTTGAGATCCCGAAATGGAAGTGAGAACACATTACTATGGATTTTGTTACGGGTCTTCCCAAGGTTTCTCAAGGAATAGATGCGATTTGGGTTATTGTTGATAGATTAACCAAATCCGCTCATTTCTTGCCGATACGTGAGACTTATTCCCTTGAACGTCTTGCTAGTATGTACGTGAACGAGATTGTGAGATTGCATGGCATGCCAGTATCCATAGTTTCGGATCGTGACCCAAGATTCACTTCACGATTTTGGGTTAGCTTGCAGAAAGCTATAGGCACGGATTTACGATTCAGTTCGGCATACCATCCTCAAACGGACGGACAATCAGAGAGGACTATTCAAACTCTTGAAGATCTATTAAGACTTTGTGTCCTAGATCTCAAAGGGAGTTGGGATAAGTACCTACCATTGGTGGAATTCTCCTACATCAACAGTTATCAGGCGAGCATAGGTGTGGCTCCATTCGAGGCGTTGTATGGAAGAAAATGTCGTTCTCTAGTATGCTGGGACGAGGTGGGTGAAGCAACATTGTTGGGACCAGAGTTGGTACGCATTACTACAGAGAAGATCCAAACGATTCGACAACGTATACAAACGGCACAGGATCGACAAAAGAGTTATGCGGATCTTCATCGGAAGGACGTGGAATTTAATATTGGGGATCATGTATTATTACGTGTTGCACCATGGAAGGGAGTTACAAGATTTGGGAAGAGAGGAAAGCTCAATCCAAGATTTGTTAGTCCATTTGAGATTCTTGAGCGAATAGGAAATGTGGCATATAGACTCGCATTACCTCCAAGCATATCTCGTGTTCATAATATTTTTCACATATCTATGCTTCGTAAATATGTTAAAGACCCGAACCACATTATTGAGTTAGAACCAGACGAGATAGCTGAAGATTTAACGTACGAGGAGGTACCTGTTAAGATCTTGGATAGGAAAGAGCATGTCCTACGCACGAAGGTTATACCACAAGTTAAGGTTTTGTGGAGAAACCATGCTATTGAAGAAATGACCTGGGAGTTGGAATCAGAAATGAAAGCGAGGTATCCTCACCTTTTTGAAACATCAGGTACGTACGTCAATTTCGAGGACGAAATTTCATAAGGAGGGGAGGTTGTAAGACCCCAACTTATTAATGAATAAAATCAAATTTTCTCTAAATATTATTATGAATAATAAGGGGCTAATTTGATATAATACTTTGGTTATGGGTGAAATGTGCAAATTTTGCAAAATAAGCAAATGGTTATAAAATATTCATTTTTTCGGGGAATATTCGTTTGGTCGTGGAATATTCTTGCTGTCGGGGAATATTCGTACGACGGCGCAGCCTTATGTGGGCCCCATAACGGAAAGCGATTGGATGAAGAAAACGACAAGTATAAGTTATTTATAAATAACGGCGTAGTTGTTACCGTTAATACTGTTAGAATACCTGGTGGTTAAAATACAGTAGCACACTGTATTGCACCAATTATTAATTCTTACGTAAGAAGGCACTACTCAATAATTGTTACAGTAGTTATTGTTCAATATTTTATTTTATTGATTCAATAATTGCTGCGTTGATATTTTATATTATTGTTGTTTCAATAATTGTTGCTGCATAGTATTTTCTATTATCAAATCAATAATTCATATTATTTGAATAATATTATTAGATAACATTATTGGCAATGTCTAGAAAGTTCTGTCTAAGGAGAGGTTTGGTCATCTAATTGCGCGCCAGTAAGGAGAAATCCTTATTGGAAAGCCCCCTCTTTCCTGGGAACGGTCTGGTTGTCATAAATGTGATTCTGTAATATTATTTGTGAATAATTAATTATTGATTCATATGATAAGGAAATATGTATTTTATGTGGATATAAATGAGGGATATATTTTTGTGGTTAAAAATGAAGGAGTTAATGTTGAGGTGTTTTATCAGTATTTTTATCGGAATGGAGGTATTAAAAATCAAATCAGGGTTTTTGAGAAATATTGCGGGTGTTATAATTTTTAATCCGACCGTTGGATCGTGGTAATTTTTGGATATGTTATACATATATAAGTTGAGTATATGTCCACAAATTTTGAACCGTTAAAAATGAACGTATGATTTATTATGAATTTTACGAGATGACTGGTTCAGAAATTGTTGAATTTTCGGAGTTTATCATTTTGATGGAAAATTCTAGAATTGGTGGGCCCCACTTATGGTTGGTGAAGAAATGTGCTGAATTATATTTCAAATGTGGTGGGTGGGAATAGTAGCAGGTAAAGCCATCAGGTTGCAGGTCAAACCTACTAAAATTTTCCTATAAATAGAGGGCTAAGTTAGAATTGAAAATCACACCAGAAACAAGTTTTCTCTCTTTCTCTCTCTAGATTATTGAGTGTATTTTGTGAGTATTTAGATACTTTGAGAGTTTCTATTCATCAGAGCAAGTTTCTTTCAGCCTTATACCGGTATTCCGACCAGAAGTACTGATATCTTGAGGTAAGGGATATTATTTTCTTCTTAAATGATATTATTTTCTTCAATATCATTATGCTGAAATATTGATATGAGTTTTTATCAAATTTGGAACTTTTTATGTCGGAGTTACTATTCATGTATACGGCACTATTCACGTATACGGCACTATTCACCGAAAAATAAAATTTTTCCTTTTTGTCCAAGATGTCTATTATGGTTACTATCTTTGATTGTATCCATGTTTTGATCTTTATTTTTGAATTCTGCTTCACAATTAATTATTATGAAGTATTATTAATCTTGGATAAACTGTTATACGAATCCCTACTATTTGTCCTTCTGTCTCATTGGATTCGTTCTCTTTAAGATATTTTTCATCATCCTCAGTCCTAAATGATGATATTAATGAATATCTTTGGCCTGTAGTGCAAAGATGTATGATTACTTGATGAATATCTTTGGCCTGTAGTGCAAAGATGAACAGGTGTTGAGATGAACATGACTGACAGGTGATACAAATGAATATCTTTGGCCTGTAGTGCAAAGATGAATATTTGGATAAAGATGATTATTAATTGATGTTACAGGGATAAAATATTGATGATGGACTTTTAAATCTTAGAAGATAGTAGAATTCTTTCTCTACTTGACTCTTCTAATGGTTTGTTGTTTCCGCTGCAGTTGTTGATCTAAAACTTGTTGTCGATTATATCAAATTTTTCCCTGTTGAAGACTAACGATAATTTGTTTGTATATTATCTTAGTCATAATATTCTTTACTGGGCTAGTTGAGCTCACCCTTTTCCTTTTTGTTCCATTTTTCTTCTCAGGAGTTGAGAACATAACAGGATCTAGTCGGGGTATGGAGTGATGGTTCTAGAAAGATGTTTTAGCAGTCCTCACTATTTCTGTAAAATAGTGTTTGAATAATTGTAATGAGGATTTATTTGAGTGTGGATATTGTCTAGAAGACAATATTTATATTTAAACTCACAGTATGTGTTGTCGTATTTTGCACGACATTTGTATTATTGAAGTTGTAGTTTGCTTTCTGTACCATGTATTTGGCGACTCATAATGGGTGTTGTATACCTATTTTGGGGGCGTCACAAATTAGGTCATTAGAACATCCCACCTCCTTAGTTAACCTCCTTACTATTCATATCTTGCTCATTAAGTAATCTTGCTCCCTACATAATATACTTAGTCATCACACAAAGTTCTTGCCCATCAATTCACCCATGGGTTGAACCATGAATCTTGCTTTGCCCATTGGATCATCCTTTGGGCTTAGTTGTTAATTTAATTAACTTATCTTTGGGCTTGCAATAATTTCCATTGGGCTTCTCTTTAATTTGCTTTGGACTTTACAAAGATAAACCCTTGGGCTTAAACATTATTTCATCTTGGGCTTGCCCCTTAATGATTATGGGATTTGTACTTCCTACACAATCCATAATTTCATTCCATTAGAATTAATACTTACCATTCTCAATTTAAGTTCACATGCGAAATTTTATGTTTTCCATAATTAGATTATTATTACATAATCCATCTCGCCTCGATATTATAACATTACGTTTTTCTCAAAAGTTCAAAAATAATTCTCGAGCGATAAACGGTGAACAGTGTTTTTCGTAAACTTTCTCGGAAAACTTTTATTTTCGTCTTGGAAATTCAAACACTTTAATTCACTCATGTGGTACAAATACTACAATGTTCCGACGTTTCTAGGTTATAGAACAACATACATCTTATTAACACATAATAATAACAAATAATATTATTTTATTCATTATTTAATTCTTTCAAGTATTTTACAAAGGATCCGAATTTCTCGATCGTTACATTCTTTCCCCCTTATAAAGATTCTGTCCCCAGAACCTCGCCTTACACTATGCAAACAAATGAGGGTAATCCTTCTTTATCTTTTCTTCTAATTCCCACGTCGCTTCTTCGACATCGTTGTTCTTCCATAATACCTTTACCAATGATATGACCTTGTTTTGCAGAACTTGCTCTTTTCTATCGATGATTTGAATTGGCATCTCTTCGTATGTTAAGTCTTTCTCGATTTGAATAGGCTTAAATTCTATCACATGTTTATAATTCGATTTGTAAGGATGTAGCACTAAAATGTGAAATACGTTATGTATTCGCTCTAGGTCTGGAGGTAATGCTATCATATAAGCTACCTCACCTACTCGTTTTAATACCTCAAAAGGTCCTATAAACCTTGGGCTTAATTTTCCCTTCTTTCCAAAGCGTATTTTTCCTTTCTAAGGAGATACTTATAGAAATACGTAAGAGCCTACCTCAAACTCCTTATTCTCTCGATGTAAGTCTGCGTACTTTTTATGTCTGTCTTGAGCTGCTACGAGACGCATCCGTATCAACTTCACTATATCCGCTATTTACTGCACCAATTCTGGTCCTAGCATTCGACGTTCTCCCACTTCATCCCAATACAATGGTGTTCTACACTTTCTTCCATATAAAGCTTCATACGACGGCATACCTATGCTTGCATGATAACTGTTGTTGTACGCAAACTCTACTAATGATAGATGATCATCCCAACTACCCTTGAAATCCATGACGCAAGATCTTAACATATCTTCTAACGTCTGAATTATCCTTTCGCTCTGTCCATCGGTTTGTGGATGATATGTCGTACTCAACTTCAACTACGTCCCCAACTGCTCTTGAAGACTTCTCCAAAAGTTTGACGTGAATCGTGGGTCACGATCAGATACAATCGAAACTAGTGCTCCATGCCTGGAAATAATTTCCTTAACATAAAGTTTTTCTAACTGATCTAAATTATACTTCACCCGAATTGGCAAAAAGTGAGCCGACTTTGTCAACTGGTCCACTATTACCCAAATCGCATCATACCCCTTCTGAGTAGTCGGAAGTCCCACCACAAAGTCCATCGTGATATGCTCCCACTTCCACTCTAGAATCTCCAATGATTACAATAAACCACTGGGTCGTTGATGTTCGGCCTTAACTTTTTGACAAGTCAAGCACCTACTCACATACTCGGCTATTTCTCTCTTCATGTTCGACCACCAAAAACTCTGTCGAAGGTCTTGATACATCTTAGTGCTACCAGGATGAATCGAGTACCTCAAACTGTGAGCCTCTTACAATACTTGCTCCTTTAATTTAGTCTCATTAGGAACCCACATTTTTCCCTCAAATCTTAATAATCCCTCATTATCAAGACTAAACTTCATATCTTTTTCATTGGTCAACCGCTTCTTCATCTGGTCACACTCATCATTTTTGAGCTGCACCTCCTTAACTCGCTCTATGATAATAGATTGAATCTCCGTCGCAAATAGTCTCTGTTTTGCTTTACTTGGCAACTTCACCTCTAATTCCATCCTAGCCATCTCTATTATTAACTCAGTTTGAGCCGTTAACATAGACAACTTCTCCCAACCCTTTCTACTTAAGGCGACGACCACTACATTGACTTTTCCAGGGTGATACAAGATTTCACAATCGTAATCCTTTATTTACTCCAGCCATCTCCTCTGTCTCATGTTCAACTCCTTCTGTGTGAAGATATATTTTATACTCTTGTGGTCCGTGTATATCTCACACTTTTCCCCGTAAAGATAGTGTCGCCATATCTTTAAAGCAAACACTACCGCGGCTAGTTCCAGATCATGAGTAGGGTAAACTTTCTAATAATCTTTCAACTGCCTAGATGCATATGAAATGACCTTGCCATGCTGCATGAGCATGCAACCAAGTCCTCTATGCAAAGCATCACTATAAACTACGAAATTTCCTGTGTCATCGGGTAATGACAAAATAGGCGCTTCACTTAACCTCTTCTTTAGTTCTTGAAAACTGTCTTCGTACTTCTTCGTCCACGTGTATTTCACCGTCTTCCTTGTCAAGTTAGTCAATGGAGTAGCTATCTTCGAAAAATCCTGGATGAATCTCCAATAGTAACCCGCTAACCCTAAGAAACTCCGCACCTTCGTCGGCGTTTTTGATTGCTCCCAATTCATCACGGCTTCCACCTTCGCTGGATCTACTGAAATCCCCTCATAGTCAATGATATGTCCTAAATATTGCACCCTCTCTAGCCAAAATTCACACTTAGTGAATTTCGCATATAACTTCTCCTTTCTTAATGTTTCCAACACTATTCTTAGGTGTTCAACATGATCTTCTGGCGTATTAGAATAGACTAAAATATCATCAATAAACACCACGACGAACTTGTCCAAATATTGTTTGAACACTCTGTTCATCATATCCATAAATACAGCAGGTGCATTAGTCAACCCAAATGACATCACTAGAAACTCATAATGACCATAACGAGTCCTGAATGCTGTCTTTGGCACGTCTTCATTCCTAACCTTCAGCTGATGATACCCCGTCCGTAAATCTATTTTAGAAAAATAATTTGCCCCTTTCAACTGATCAAAAAGATCATCAATCCTGGGCAACAGATACTTATTCTTTATCGTCAACTTGTTCAAACCCTCGATAGTCGATACAAAGTCTTAACGATCCATCTTTCTTATTGACAAACAGTACCGGTGCTCCCCACGGTGAAACACTCGGTTGTATGTACTTCATGTCCAATAATTCTTGCAACTGCATCATCAACTCCTTCATCTCCACTGGCGCCATACGATACGGTGTCCTGGAAACTGGTGCCGTTCCTGGTACAACGTCTATTACAAATTCGTTCTTCCTATCCGGCGGAAGTCCCGATAATTCACTTGGAAATACATCCATGAATTCACTCACTATAGGTATTTGTTCCATGGTCGCTCCCACTCTCTGGGTATCAACAACATGGCACAAATAACCTACACACCCCTTCCTCAATAATTTCCTAGTTTGTGTTATGGTAAGACAACACAAACGTCCCACCAATTTATTATCGTAAAATATTACTTGAGGTTGTCTTAACGTTTAAATATTTATGCATTTCTTTTGATAATCTATTATTGCCCCATGGTTAACCAACCAATCCATTCCGAGGATTACGTCGAATTCTCCTAACTTTATCAGTATCAGATTTAACGATAATTTACAACCTCATATGTCTACGCAACAACTCTTACGAATATCTTCAACAGGAATTATCACTTCGTTTGCTACCTTAATGTTTAAAGGTATAGGCAACTTTTCGGGAAGTAATCCTAATCGTCTAGCAAAATCACATGCGATAAACGAACAAGTAGCACCCGGATCAAATAGCACGTATGCATTTAGGTCGTTGATCAGAATAATACCTGTGACTACATCCCCCGAGGCCATCGTGTCTTGGACGGTCATGTTAAAGGTATCGGCCATCAGCCTACCCGGCTGCGCTGGACCCCCAATAGCTAACTTACCACTATTGGCTCCCTTATTCCCGTCCGTCCCCTTCTTTGGACAATTCTTTGCCATGTGGTCAGTTGACCCACACACAAAGCATCCGTGGTTCTTCTTCGGACTAGGACAGTTCGGCGCAATGTGCCCTTCTTGTCCACAGTTGTAACATACGACCTTACCTTTGAGACAGACTCCTAAATGAGTCTTCCCACAGGTTTTGCAGGCCTCCATCCTCCTCTTTAGGTTTCTTAGTTTCACTCTGGCATTCCCAGAGCTACTCACATTCGTCTTATACCCTTCACCACTCCCGCTGGCTCAATGCCTCGCTACCACCCTCGGTAATTATCGCCTTCTCTAAAATGATTCCAAAGGAAGTACTTTAGAACACAAAAATATGGTTATAGAGCCAGGGTTTCAAGCCCTGCTCGAATCGTTGAGCCTTCCTCACCTTAGTATCCACCTGGTGTGGAGCGAACCTTGCCAGTTCATTAAACTTGGCGGCGTATTGGGGAACTGTCATGTCCCCTTGCTTCAATTCCAAAAATCGCATCTCCATCCTTCCCTGCATTCTTGTTGGAATATAGTTCTCGAAAAATATTTCTTTGAACCTTGCCCACGTTAGAACCTCGATCCCGACCCTAGCTTGATTGGCCTTCCACCAAAAGTTGGCCTCTCCCTTCATCATGTAGGTTGCAAAGGTAACCTTCTAGGCCTCATCGACATTTGCTATCACAAATGCCTTCTCGATTTCCTTTACCCACGTTTGGGCTTCGATAGGGTCCGTAGTTCCCTTGAACTCTGGCGGACCCACACACTTAAAGTCCTTAAATGTAGTAGCTCGTACTACACCAGGATTTACGGGGATGTTAGCCCCCGTTCTATTAAAAGCGACTGTTAATAGATTTACGAACTCCTGCATGGGGGTTAACCCGACCTCACTTTGGTTGATTTGTGTTCGCACCTTGGTTATGAGGTACTCTTCTTGGCGACATTTTACTGTTACAATAAACAACACATTTTGTTATTATTCATTTCTTGTTAGTTAGTTATTATTCAATTTTAAACAATAACTTAAACATTCATTACTCAACATTTTTTGAAAAAGAAAACTTATATTAATTTATTGTAGTATAACACTACATCGATTACATTACACAGCCTAAGCTGATTACAATACTTTCCCGCAATTACTTTCCAAAAGTTGGGATTTACAAAAGACTACCCTTGTTATACAAAAGAGGGTTTTACGTCACTACTAGATACAAAATATTAACATATCTAACTACTCTAGCCATTATTAGATCACATTTGCCTTAAGACATTCTCAAAATTCGCCTTGGCAAGACCGACAATAATATCACAGCTGATAGTATGTCGCGTCTGCCCTGTCTCTACGGGATAACCAGCTACCTGCAGCTGGAAGTCCGCATGAGAACTCCTATGAATATAGGACATTCTCCCTATCTTTTGTTTCTTGGTCTTTAGCTCACTCCTGAGCTCAAAGACCTCCTCTTTCAGCTCGTGGACCATATCCTTAGCCAAAATCCTTTCATCATGTTCCTGCTCCCACATGGACTCCACGTCTATCTTATCCTCTATAACAGCTTGGAGCTCTGCTTTCAGCTCCTTAACCTCCTGACAGTAATGGATATTTCTATCCAATACTGACATAAAAAGTGACATCATTGACTCCCCCGGACCCATCTCTGCTGCTATAGCTACTGGGTTGAAGGATACTGCCTCCACCTCTTCCTCCAATATGCCGTCAAACACGGACATATAGTCTTGGCTCTCTGAGTGTCCAGACTCAACCACCACTATTTCAGGCTCTACTGCTATGGGGTTTGGTATAATCTCTATCTGATTAACCGACCCTTCACTCACTACCTGTACATCTCTATTTTCTCCTGACATCTACAACAACACAAAAGTTTGATTAGTGCACGTTAGTAGAAAAACACATAACATATATAATGCATTTTTATAAGGTTAATTTCCATCTTTTATTTCTTTGACTTTTCTTAAGGTTATAACTTAAGGTTTTATTTCCCCCCTTAAGTTTTATAACCTAATGCTCTGATACCAACCTGTGATGCCCCCAAATCTGGGTATCTTCCAACCCGACATATAGTGCTACACGGTGCTACAGTTCACATAAACATTCAATTGAAATGCCTCAAAAGAACGGTTATGTCTTATATATATATATATATATATATATATATATATATATATATATATATATATATATAAAAGAATATTTACATTCCCCAGGTTCTTTACAACCAATACATTTGTCTTTGTCATAATATCAAATATTATTCTTACAAAACTTATACTATTACATATGTAATCTACGGGTTTGTCTTCGCCTTCCCTTTATCCTTGTTGGATCCATCGGTCCGTTCGATCTTAGCTGCATTCATATGGTTCAAGCAAGAGTGAGCCTAACTAGCTCAGCAAGTACAACAATTCTAATAAAACTAATATGCTTGAAACATAGGAATCATATATCTTCAATAACTGAATAATAGTTACGAAGTACTATTGATAATTCAAAATAGCACTTCTTTTCATTCAAAACGTTTTACAACAACAATATTTAGTAAAACATCAGTTCCGGTTCAAGACCGTGAGCATTTCATAGGTACTTTGAAAAGGACATCCCGGCACGAAGTCCGTAAGTCCGGCATAGCTTACGATCACGTCTAGGTGATCAACCTATAGTACTCTATGTTGATGAACACTATATTCATTAAACGTGTATACATATAAGTTGTGGCAACCTCACATGCCTGTCGTTTGATGACAAAACAATTTAGCATACTCAGTCTTCTTTTGAAAACCACAACAATATTAGTTTGGTAAATCCTTGTCAATACTTGACAGATTATAAGAAATCCACATGTCATAAGTCTAGCCGAAAGAATTGGCGTTGACTTCATCAGATATTAACTTATGCGGAGAATACATGAATCACAAAGACTTGTCCAGATCGAACTGGAACAAGGGTTAGAGTACTTGCCTTTAGCGTCTGCTTACAGATATAACACGTGGACTTTAAGTTTTCAAGGTCACTATAGTAGATGATAACATCATATAGCTCATTAGGTCATGAATAAGCATACATGGTTCCTAAAGAATCTTACCCTTCTTCTCAATCTAATTACGTATTAGATTTGTTATTATTGGTTCCGGCTTTCCGTTATGTCATTCTTACGTTCATATGTAACTGACTTTCTTTAACCCTAAGTGATCATACTTAAGGCTTAATTATGTCTTAACAATGTTACATTAAGAATCTTAGTTAATTGGTAATCATTTACTATCCATGCTCAACATATAAAAATATATTCATGATCTTGACCCTAGGGTTGGCGCTGCGGCGCTGGCTATTATACTCTGTGCCGCGCTGCGGCGTCACCTGCTATTGCCTAGAAACCAGACTCGGCACTGCGGCGTGAGTCTCCTTTGATATGGTCGCGCTGCAATGCCAACTAACAGGGGTTGAGGCTCACTTTGGCACTGCAGTGCCGATCATTTAAGCTTAGAGTCGCGCCGCGGTGCGGACTCTGTGCCACAGAAATTTTTGACAGATTTTCAAACTTGTGAGATTCCCGGACTCGTAACTTCTTCGTTATAAGTCCGAATTGGCTCATTCAAGAGCCTACGGTTCACAAATTACATACTCTACGTGTTCATGCAAGAATTTTATGTATTCGACTTCGTTTGCTAAAATTCCACCTATTAGTCCATTTTTAACGAAAACGATAAACGTTCGTGAACGTTCAACGCTCGCTTCTTCGTTCTAAGTTGGAATCCGGCCATTTTAGAGTTCGCAACTCTATAATGTCAAATACGACTTGTCTCCATCAAAAACAAACGTTTCCGACTTCAAACACAAAATATGACTTCCATTCCGAGAATTTCACGAATTCGGCAATTATCGTCCAATCGTGTGAATTCCGGCAAAACTTCATTACTAGTGATTTGTTTATGATTCCAAATATATTCATTTCCTTAACTAGACATCTCAACCTACATGATACAATAACTTACATTCAAATTAGGTTATGGCTTATTTCTTATAAGTTCATAACCTAACCAATTCTTCAATACATGATTTTCATTTCCTTATGACTTACTCTTAATTAAGTTATTTAAGCTACATGCTACATCTTATTATTCATACAACTTCGTAATTTAATCATATGACAAATTCATGTGTATTCCATAAGTTCATAACTTGTTTAGGTTCAAGTTACTTATTCATAACTTATTCGGCTTAAGTCCATTACTTATCCACTTCTCATATGTTCTTAGCATCTAAGTTCATTAGCTTACAATTCTCTTATCACCCTACAATGATAGAGATGGAAGATATATATATATATATATATATATATATATATATATATATATATATATATATATATATATAAGAAGAGACTTACCCTTGATGAACTAATACTTCTTCTTCTTGGAAAATCTATCAATGGAAGTTAAGCTTCAAATATATTATTAGCTCTAAAAAATAAGTTGTTTGTGTATGGGATGAAAACTAACAACCAAAGAATGAATTGTGAGTGGGGTATTTATAGGATTTCTAATGTTAGGGCAATTAGGTCATCAAAACATCCTACCTCCTTAGTTAACCTCCTTACTATTCATATCTTGCTCATTAAGTAATCTTGCTCCCTATATAATATACTTGGTCATCACACAAAGTTCTTGCCCATCAATTCACCCATGGGTTGCACCATGAATCTTGCTTTACCCATTGGATCATCCTTTAGGCTTAGTTGTTAATTTAATTAACTTATCTTTGGGCTTGCAATAATTTCCATTGGGCTTCTCTTTAATTTGCTTTGGACTTTACATAGATAAACCCTTGGGCTTAAACATTATTTCATTTTGGGCTTACCCCTTAATGATTATGGGATTTGTACGTCCTACACAATCCATAATTTCATTCCATTAGAATTAATACTTACCATTCTCAATTTAAGTCTGCATGCAAAATTTTATGTTTTCCATACTTAGATTATTATTACATAATCCATCTCGCCTCGATATTATAACGTTACGTATTTCTCGAAAGTTCAAAAATAATTCTCGAGCGATAAACGGTGAATAGTGTTTTTCGTAAACTTTCTCGAAAAACTTTTATTTTCGTCTTGGAAATTCAAACATTATAATTCACTCATGTGGTTCAAATACTACAATGTTCTGACGTTTCTAGGTTATAGAACAACATACATCTTATTAACACATAATAATAACAAATAATATTATTTTATTCATTATTTAATTCTTTCAAGTATTTTACAAAGGATCCGAATTTCTCGATCGTTACAATAAAACTTTTCAACCATAGTGGCAGCGGAACAAACAATCTATTAGAAGAGTCAAATAGACCATAAAGTCCATTATCTTCTCCATGTTAAAAGTCCACCAACAATGTTTTATCCACGTAACATCAATCAACAGTTCCTGTCCACAATCATGCGAATAACTCATAATCATAATTGTGATTCTAAATTCCTCTTCGCACCCAGGACGAAGATAGTTTTCATCACCTGTCTTTACCTGAAACATCAAAGATCATGATTATACCAAATCACAGTTCCTGTTTATAATCATACTAATAAATTCATCTTTACACTACGGGCCAAAGATATTCATTAACAGTTCATCTTTGCACTATAAGCTAAGATATACAACTGTATTTTAGAAGAGTCAAGTAGAGCATGATATCTACTATCTTCTACGAATTAAAAGTTTATTATCAATATTTTATCGCTGAGACTCAACTCAATACATCACCGAATTATTCATGCACTACGGCCAAAGATATTCGTTAGTATAACATCCATGAATTATCCATGCACTACGGGCTAAAGATATTCATATCTCAACGAAATATATAATCATTTCAGAATTTATATAAACAATAATTATAACCATGTTAATCAATTCACCTTTGCACTTAAGCTAAAGATATGCAATTATAATCAATGGTCACGATCATACCAGTCAACAATTCATCTGTGCACTACTGGCCAAAGAGAACCCATAGTCACGATTATACCAATAATCTACCCATCTTTATACTCAAGTGAAAGAAAAATTTCAACACCAGGGTTATAAAAATGTTATATATGATAACAAAAATAATATAGTCAAAACATGGATTTAATTTCAAGAGTAAGATTCATAAATCAACGATAATTTGGTCAGAAAAAAAAAACCATTTTTGTCATGAATAGTAACTCGTGAATGGTAACTCATGAATAGTAACTCGTGAATGGTAACTCATGAATAGTAACTCATGAATAATAACTCATGAATAGTAACCCGTGAATAGAACTCTGTATACGTGAATAGTAACCTATGAATAGTAACCCGTGAATAATACTCATAAAAGAAAAATACAAAAGAAAACAATATTCCATGACGAGTACAAAAGAAATGATATCTTATACGAGTATAATAGAATATACGAAATTGTAATTGAATTTTCGCCGCCATGCGGAAATCCATGCAGACAGATCATTTCCACCATTTAATAAAGAATGAATACGAAGGGTCAATCACCATGCATGCGGTAATCTGCGTAGACAGGTTACTCCTGCATGTTAATAAAAATGAATACCTTCATTCATCATGCATGCGGTAATCTGTGTAGACAGGTTACTCCCACAGATTAATAAAAATGAATACAAAAAAAATAATACCCCTTACCATACGAAAATAACATCCCTTACGAATATTGAATGAAGATAATATTTCTTACGAATATGAAAAATAATATCGTAAGTGAATATGAAATAAATAACACCCCTTTCCTTAATAAAAATTTGGAGACTGCACTAGGGTAATAGCAGAATCCTCTTCTTCTTTCTCTCTATAGTTTCTCTCTCTAGAGTTTCCGTAAATTCGTAAGAAATAATGAAGGAATGAACTTCTATTTATAGGAAAAAGGACTGAATAGTAACTAATTCATGAACGGCCCAGATTAATTTACTTTTAAACGGACGGTCTATATTGATTTACTATTAAAACTTAAAGCAACGGTCCATACTGATTTGCTATTAAAACTTTAAACCAACGATCCATATTGATTTACTATTATAACTTTCCACCAGCGGTCCATATTGATTTACTATTATATCTTCAACCAACGATCCATATTGATTTACTATTATAACTTTAACCAACGGTCTGAAAAATTAGCACATTTCCTCATGGAATAATAAGCCAAACTTATAACAAATACCTCATAACAAACCCCTCTATTTATATCAAAAATTGAATAAATAATTACCTCAAATCATTTATCTTTAATAAACACATTTTTAATCTATTAACAATTATTCATCATTAATATTATAACTCATAATATTTAACAACCAGGTCATTCCCAAGAAAGAGGGGGCTTTCCGATAAGGATTTCTCCCTATTGGCGCGTAATTAGGTGACTAAACCTCTTCTCGACAGAACTTTCTAGACATCGTCAATATTTCAAATAATAATATGGAAAATTTTGTCGTCTCAATTATTGATTTATTAATAATAAATATTATGCAAATGGTACTGTGACAATTATTGAATCAATAATATGAGAGATATTATGCAGCAACTACTGTAGCAATAATTGAGTATAACTGAGTGACTTCTCATGTAAACATCAATAATCAATACAGTGTGCTACTATACAACTACACGTATTACTGTTCTTTTATTACCGGGTAGTTCAACAGTTTAAAAATATTTTAGTAGTTTTCTAACTACGATAGTACCTCCGTTGTTGGGTCCACCAATGATTGTATCGTCGTACGAATATTCCCTGTTAAAATGAATATTCCCCGATCAATCGAATATTACCCGACACAACGAATATTTTATATCAACTTGCTTACTTTGTAAAATTTTTAAATGTCACCCTTAACTTTAACCCTTTATCAATTTAACCATTAAATAGAATAATAATTATTAGAAAATTGAATACTTTCATTTCATAAAATTTGGGGTCTTACAACATCAACTAAAATATTTATTTTATTCAATAAATATTTTAAATTACATATAAAAATTCTGGATCGTTACATCCTTCCCTCCTTACAAGGATTATGTCCCCAGAATCACAACTCAAACAATTCATTCGTCACATTCTTCCCTTGTTATAAGGATTCTGTCCCCAGAATCGAAGACATAGATTGCACAAATAACTCAAGATAACTTTTTATCATCTTATTTTCGAGTTCCCACGTAGCTTCTTCAGCATTGTGGTCCCTCCACATTACCTTAGCAAAAGGTATTACTTTATTCGTGAGAACTTGTTCTTTTCTGTCAACTTATCTGAATAGAAATTTCCTGGTAGGAAAAATCTTTATCAACAGTAACGGTTCGTACTCGATCACATTATTGTAGTCGGGCTTGTTTGATCATATCACCGAAACATGAAAAACATTGTGAATGCGCTCTAACTGTAGAGGTAAGGCTACCTCATAACAATCTATTCTCTCTCTTCGTAGTACATAAAAACTAAGAATCTCAGTTTCAGCTTTTCCTTTTTTTTTCTAAATTTTATATTTTCCTTTCACTGGGACATTCTGAAGAAAACGAAAATAAATACTACAAACACATGTTTCCTTCTGTTTACTAATGATCTTGTTCATATGCCTTGACGATCTATAAAATTTGTTGTACCACCTTAAGCCCTAGCAGTCGACGTTCTTCATCGTCATTTCAACATAGTGGAGTTTCTCTCCTCCATCCATATAATGTTTCGTAAGAAAATACCCGCTTTAGGTGATAGCTAGTATTGTAGGCGAACTCAACCGCAAGTAAATGTCTGGTAAATGTCTTCCAATGTCTGGCTTGTCCTTTCAAACAAGTTAGGAACAGGAACTTGCATAATGAAAGATTAAAGTTAGAGAACTTGCTCAATTGAATAATAGCTTCAGGAAAGTTGTATAATCGTAAAAGTAGGGTTAGGAAACTTGCGTAACAATAACAAGTTAACTGCTTAATAAGAGATTAGAGATAGAGAACTTGCATAAGTATAACATGACAGCGAAAAATAAATCTTGCTGAATAATAAAGTAGTAAAGGATAGGGAACTTGCCTCTTGCGTAATCTATACAATTACAACTCACTTGCTCCAATATCCTACACATACCATTAGGATTATCACATCAATTAGCTACATGCACATTATCTTCATAGATTCAATTCTCATCTTAGTTAAGTTATAACCTTTAGCTTAAGGTTTAACCATATTAATCAACCACATAACACGAATATGAAAACTCAATAAAATATAACATAAGACTTTTATCATCCAAATCACATTCTCAACTCTTACAACGTTGAGTTTCAATCTAATATAACTTATTGATCAATACTATATTTCTTCTTAGTCATACTCGAAATTCTTTCAAGTGTTTAAGTCTTATGAGGACTCCTTATTAGTTTTATATTAACCCTATTATATATCTTATAATGTTTACTTCAATTGAATTGAAACACTTTTTAAGTTCGTTAACACTTTTCACGGTGTTTCGACGTTCATTCATCACATGCCCGAATCGTCTCTCTTGTGTATGCTTAGTATGCTTACACAACTTATCTAATACATCATTTATTAATGTTAAGTATCATTATATTTACTAATATTTATATATTATAACTTAGAATAACATCTTTTATAGTTAGAAGCACTACACTTGCATACGTGCATGCCCGACACCCTCTGATTGCCTCCAAGTGCACATTAGTCCTAAAGATGAACCTTTTTACCCCTGCTAACGACCTCAAATTGAATAACTTAAAGAACAAAAGTTATAGGTCTACTTGTTTTCGTTCCGAATCATCTTAAATCGCATCAATCGGAGTTCGTATGGAAATGTTATTCCCATTTTAGTAAAATATGTCCAGTCATATTTTCTCTAACTTTCGTAAGTCTGTCTACCTCCCGCCGGGGCAGGGTTTTTGTAACTAATGAATTTATTGAGTCGTGCTTCTAGGGACATAATCCTTTTAAGGAGGGAATGATGTAACGAACGATAATTTTATATGTAATTTAAAAATATTTATTAGGTTAAATAAATATTTGAATTGATTTATTTATTGAGGTAAAAAAATATTTGACAAAATTGGTGTACAATAATTTAACTAAAGTGTGTTATAATATTTAAATTAATGAATGATAATTTTATGGTGTGAAGATTTAATTTAATTAGATAATTAAATTAAATAAATTATTAAATAATTATGATGTTGTTCTAATTTAATTTAATAATTAAATTAGAGATTTATTAGTTTGTTAAGTAAAACTATAAATCATTATGGAAATTATAATTATAAAGCAAATGCTAATTTATAAAATTAATTAAATTATTTTGTATAATGAGTGTGACATAAGAACCATATTATAAGAAAAATAAAAAAATAAACTAGAAATCCTAATCTAAGGTGCAGCCAAACATGACCTTGTGGCCTTTGGTATATTATAACTGATGTAGCTCTTTGTTTTTTAACTGATAAGTACGTGTGTTATATGTGTAAATCAATTTAACTTTTTTCGTATTATTTTTCCAAGAGGCTAAGAAGAATAGAGAAAAAATCGAGAAAGATAGAGTGGGCTAGGGAGAGAAATTGAGAGAGAACTGAGAAATTAGATAAGGGAATCAAGGGAACAAGCTTGCTAATCATCGTTGCTAGTGTAAACAAGGGATTAAATGTATAATCTATTCCTAATTTCTAGTTTTAATTTACAATATTTATTCTTTGTGATTTGAGTTTTGTTGGATTAATGATTAAAGTGTTGATTATATGTGTATATAATCTGATAGTTATCATATATAAGCAATCTTTAGTGATCAAATTCATGGAATTTGGTTTGAAGAAGAAAATTTAAGTTAAAAGTGTTATATGTGTATGAAAGTGGTTTAATGAGACCAAAACTAGATGTTCAATTCTGATTATAATCTGTAAATTGATAGTGGATTGTGTTAATATGTCAAGAAATGAAAAGAATGCAATTAAAATTGTTTAATTTGGTTAAGAAATGAAGATTTGGTGATTGAATTCGCTAAATGTGTTGAAATTGAAGAAAATAACAAAAACATGATTTTTAATTCTCTAAAATGTGGTTGTTTGTGTTGTTTTAAGTGTTAAATGATTAAGTGTATATGACATGTGGTTTTGGTAAGGTTTTTAGTTTGTGGGTTTGTCCATGTTGCTGTGAATTGGAATTTGGTTCGCAGCAGGTGGTTTAAACAGATTGTAGATTCCAGGACTGCACACCAGCGCGCCCGCGCTAGTGCCAATGCTTAAAAGGGCGCCGCCGCGCCATAAGCGGAGTAGAAACTGTTTCGTTTTTTTAAAAATTCAGCCCATAGCATACAATCTTAACCTAATCTTATGAACATAAAAAGATATTAATCATATTATATGATGTCATAACAAATTGTAAACATGTACTTGATGATTTTAGGATGAAAAGATAATAACTTAGAAAACTTTAACTTATAGTTTATTAAGTCTTGAGATGTTAATTAAGCGTGAAGATGCCTTACCAGATTTATAGTTTCAGACCTGTGAATGGTGTTGGTGATTGGAATATGATATAGAATAACGAGATGAACTTGAATGAGAATTAAACATATAGGGTTAATGTTTAGTTTAAATAATCAATATTGCGATTCTAATGGTATATGTAGGGTATTTGTCGAACGTGTGTTATAATTGTGTAGCTTACACACGAGGCAAGTTCCTAAACCTTAGTCTTATGTTCAGCAAGTTTCTCGGCTCTATCTTGTTTACGATTATGCAAGTTCTTGTATCCTAATTCTTTTACATTGAGCAAGTTTCATACTCTTAACTTGATATCGTTATGCAAATAAGAACTACTGCAGAAGATATAAACATAAATTATTTAATTTAAGTTATTGAAGGTATGTATTAAGTTAAAGTTGTAGACCTTGGGGTTATGTTGTAAAAGTTCATTGTATAAAAAATTTATGTTTATATCTTCTGCAGTAGTTCTAGAGATGATGTATCGTGACGTACCAAGTCCGAGGTTCAAGGCACTCGAATTTGGGGGCGCCACAAGTATATTAATTCACTATTTAAATTATATGAACTACTCACATTATTTATGAAATTAATTCATAACATTTCCCTTGCCAACAAGGCATAATAATCCAATTACATTATCTCACACTATAATTTACAACTTAATCAAATTAACTAATATAATATAGTTAATTTCCTTTTCATAACAATTTCGTTTAATTTCTTCAATAGTTAAATTAACTTTTAACCCTCATGCATATTAAATTTCTACCCACCAAACCACATAATCTAAAATAGATACATCTCATAATAAGAATTTTATTTATTAAATTCTTATTTAATAATTTTTAAAAATCTGGATTGTCACATGGACGAATCCCTTCGCCACCTTTATGTTGCGTGGAGAGGCAAATTACTTGTGGGAATCTGTAAAACGTACTCATCTTTCCACATTTAAGATGTCTTGGGAGAAGTTCCAAGAATTATTCAATGACAAGTATTTTCCAGAAAGTATTCGTCATATGAAGGAGGTCGAATTCATAAAACTAAAACAGAACAATATGATTGTATCACAATACGAGGCCAAGTTTGCAGAGTTATCCCAGTTTGTATCCCATTTGGTGGATAATGAAGAGCGAATGACACGAATGTTTTTGAGAGGTTTGAAACCTGAAATTCGTCAATAACTCATTTCTCATAAACTTTGTTTGTATTTAGATGTTATGAATATGACTCGATTATTGGAGCAGGATATTAGTCAGTTAAACCAAAAGACAACAATCGACTGCACGATAATAGTCGTAACAATGGAAACAGTCATCGGAGTAGTGATAACCAACGTGGAGGAAATTATCATGCTAGAAATGGTAACATCTTCGGTGGTAATCATGGCTAAGATAATAGGATAGGTGAGCCAAGTGGAAACAACTTTAAGAAGAGAAGATTCAACAATGACAACAGAAAGACATCGACAGCAGCACCAACACCCATTTCTAGGGAAGGAGAACAACCACCAGTTAGATGCTACAGATGTAGAGAGGAGGGATATATCAGTCAAAACTGTACACAGCCTTCCAAGGTGTGTTTCAGTTCTGGAAAGGACGGTCACATAGCTCGATTTTGCCCTGTAGCGAAGTCAAGTCCAGCTGGGACGGTGTCACCAAAGGCTGTCCCGGACAAGTCAAAGTCGGTGGTTCAAAGGAGAGCGTTTGTCGTGACTTCCCAAAAAGCGAGAAACCCGAAAAGTTGTCATGGGTAAACTAATCATAAACTCTTGCGAAGTCTATACCTTATTAGATACCGGTTTTGTCCATTCTTTTATTTCACCTGTTTGTGCTCAACGTTTGAATTTACTGTGACGCCCCAAAATAGGTATACATCACCTATTCTGGGTCACCAAATACATGGTACAAAATACAAATACAATTGTTCATATACGACAAGAGACCCGTGAGTTTTAATACAAATACTGTCTTCTAGACAATATCCACACTCAGAATAAGTCCTCGTTACATTTATTATCACACTATTTAACAGAATAGTGAGGACTACTAATACTATCATCTGGTCCATCACTCCGTTTCCCGACTCGTCCCAGCTATATTCTCATTTCCTGAAGAGAACAATGAAAGAAAGGGTGAGCTCAACTAGCCCGGTAAGAAATATTATGACTAAGATAATGCAGAATAAATTATCATTAGCCTTAAACAGTGTTAAACTGATACAATGTAACAAACATCAAGTTTAACTGCAGCGGAACAAGCAACCCATTAGAAGAGTCAAGTAGAGAATAAAATCTACTATCTTCTATGATTTAAAAGATTTTTTTCATGACTTTTATCGCTGGGACTCAGCTTAAAAATAATCCACATCATCGAATCACCCCTGCACTACGGCCAAGGATATTCTTTAGTATCACGACCACAATTATCCATGCACTACGGGCCAAGAATATTTGTGTATTCATTAATGGTCATGATCATGCCAACCACTGTCCATCAATGCACTACGGGCCAAAGAAGACTTTTACCACATCATTTGTAATATTACGGTCATGATTATACCGAATAATTTCTGGTCATAATCATACCAAGTCCATCTATGCACTACAGGCCACAGATGACTTTCAATAGAATATAAACATGAGGATGATGACAATGATATAAGAATTCAATAAAATAAGTTCAAGAATTAATTTATCCAGGAACCAATAACGTCCAAATTGTCAACATGATACTGCTTTGTGGAGTAAAATTCAAGAATGCTCGGAAGAATATTTTCATGAAAAGATACTGGATGAAGCGCAAATATCAAGGATATTCCACTAATTTCATGGAGTATAAAAGTCAAAACTTTAACCAAATGAATATAATAAAGAATGGAATAAAAAAAAATCACCATGCATGCGATAGACCGCACAGACAGGTTATTCCAATAGGAAAATAAATAATGGAACTAGGTCATGCGTAAACGCACCGACAGGATATTCCGACAGAATAATAAATAATGGAACTAGGTCCGGCGTAAATGCACAGATAGGATATTTCGACAGAATAATGAATAATGGAACCAGGTCCGGCGTAAAACGCACAGACAGGATATTCCAACAGAATAATAGTAAAGACAAAACTAGGTCCAGCGTAAAATGCACAGACATGATATTATAACAGTATAATAATAAAAACGGAATAATAGAAGAATGTCACCAAGTATAGGGTAGTCCGCGTATACTGGTTATTCCAGCAGAATAATAAAGAATGGAATAATAGAAGTTCTCTTCATGAATACAAAAAAAAATAATACTCTTTACGAGTACACCAAATAATATCCCTTACCGTAAAAGAAACTTGATATCGGAGTAGTGAAGTAGCAGAATACTTTTCTTCTTTCTCTCTATAGTTTCTCTCTCTAGAGTTTCAGTGAATTCGTAAGAAAATAATGATGGAATGAGCTTCTATTTATAGAAAAATGGACTGCATAGTAACTAACTCATGAACGGTCTAGATTGATTTACTTTAATCTGACGGTCCATATTTAAAGCAAAATCTTTTAAATAAAATACAATATATTCTATTTATAATCTAATAAAACGAATAACTTTATAAAAGATTTTACTATGCAAACACTAGGCATGCACTATACAAACACTATGCATAATAAAATATAATATATTTTAATTATTGTCTAATAAAACAGATAACTTTATAAAAGTATTCTGTTTTATATAAAAAGATTTTCTGTTTTATTACATTAATAATACCAATAAAATAAAACTGAGTGACTTATCACGTAAGCATCAATAATCAATACCGTGTGCTACTATGCAACCATGCGTATTACTGTACTTTTACTACCGAGTAGTTCAACAGTATTAATGGTAAAACTTCCGCCATTATTTTCATAAAGTATTTTTATCGTTTTCTCAATTCGACAATAATTCCGTTTCAGGGTCCACCAATGATTGCGTCGTCGTACAAATATTCCCTGTTAAAACGAATATTTCCCGACCAATCGAATATTATATAGCAATTTGCGTACTTTGCAAAATTTATAAATATTACCCACAACTATAATATTATATCAATTTCACTCCATAATATTAAAAAATGATATTTATAGAAAATTCATCTTTATTTATAAAAGTTAGAGTCTTACAACCTCCCCTTCTTATGAAATTTTGCCCTCGAAATTAGGGTACGTACCTGGTATATCGAAGAGGTAAGGACACCTTGACTTCATTTCAGATTCTAACTCCCAGGTCATTTCCTCAACATCGTGGTTTCTCCACAAAACTTTGACTTGAGGTATAACCTTGGAGCGTAGAATATGTTCCTTCTTATCCAAGATTTGAACAGGAACCTCTTCATACGTTAAATCTTTCGTTATTTCGTCCGGTTCTAACTCAATAATGTGGTTCGGGTCTTCCAACTATTTACGTAACATAGATATGTGAAAAATATTATGAACACGAGACATACTTGGCGGTAAAGCGAGTCTATAGGCCACAGTTCCTACTCGATCGAGGATTAAAAATGGGCCAGTGAATCGAGAATTGAGCTTTTCTCTCTTTCCAAATCTCGTAACTCCTTTTCACGGAGCAACTCGTAACAACACATGATCTCCCATATCAAATTCCACGTCCTTTCGATGAAGATCAGCATAACTCTTTTGTCGATCTTGTGAGGTTTTTATACGTTGCCGAATCGTTTGAATCTTTTCCGTAGTCATACGTACCAACTCCGGTCCCAACAACGTTGCTTCACCCACCTCATCCCAGCATACTGGAGAACGACACTTTCTTCCGTACAACGCCTCGAATGGAGCCATGCCAATACTTGCTTGATAACTGTTGTTGTAGAAAAACTCCACCAATGGTAAGAACTTATCCCAACTTCCCTTGAAGTCAAGAACACAGAGTCTTAATAAATCTTTAAGAGTTTGAATAGTCCTCTCTGATTATCCGTCCGTCTGGGGATGATATGCCGAACTAAATCGTAAATCCGTGCCCATAGCTTTTTGCAAACTAACCCAAAATTGTGAAGTGAATCTTGTGTCTCGATCAGAAACTATGGACACTGGCATACCATACAGTCTTACAATCTCATTTATGTATATACGAGCAAGACGTTCAAGTGTATAAGTTTCTCGTATTGGTAAGAAATGAGCAGACTTGGTCAATCTATCAATAATGACCCAAATTGCATTAATGCCTTGAGAAACCTTGGGAAGACCAGTAACAAAATCCATAGTAATGTGCTCCCATTACCATTCTGGAATTTTAAGTGGTTGCAATGGACCTTTTGGTACTTGATGCTCCGCTTTGACTCGTTGACAAGTTAGACACCTTGAGATAAACAGCGCTATCCCTCTCTTTATATTGCTCCACCAAAATGTATGACGAAGATCACGACACATTTTAGTACTCCCAAGATGGATTGCAAACGGTGTGTTGTGCGCCTCCATCATTATTTTATACATTAAATCAGGGTCGTTAGGAACAAAAAGTCTGGAGTTGACTCGAAGTATTCTTTCTTCATCGATTCTTGCTTCCGGCATAGCACCTTCTTGTACCTTCTTCCTCATACGCATCAGCTCCAGGTCTGTAGCTTGAGCAGCTTTAACTTTATCAATTAAAGTCGGTTCTACTCATATATTCGCCATCATCACATGGGTCCCTAGAGTCTTTAACTCTATCTCCATCCTTTGCAAGTCACACAAAATAGGCTTTTGCGTTGACAATATCTCACTTGTACTTGCATATGATCTTCTACTCAATGCATCAGCTACCACGTTCGCTTTTCCAGGATGGTATTGGATGGTATGATCATAATCTTTCAACAGTTCCAGCCAACATCGTTGTCGCATGTTGAGTTACTTTTGAGTGAAGAAATATTTGAGGCTTTTATGATCCGTAAAGATCTCCACTTTCTCCCCATACAAGTAATGCCTCCAAATTTTAAGTGCGAAGACAACAGCTGCCAACTCTAGATTATGAGTAGGATAATTCCTCTCATATTCCTTGAGTTGTCTTAAGGCATAGGCTATGACTTTCCCATGTTGCATGAGAACACATCCCAACCCTTTTTCCGAAGCATCACTGTAGATGACAAATCCCTTCGAGCCAGATGGTATTGTCAGAACAGGTGCTGAAATGAGTCTCCTCTTGAGTTCTTGAAAACTCTTATCACATTCTTCGGTCCAACCGAACTTTGTATCTTTCTGAGTCAGCTGAGTTAATAGAGTAGCGATTCGAGAAAATCCTTCCACAAATCTCCGATAATAACCAGCTAAACCGAGAAAGCTAAGTACTTCGGTCACTGATTTAGGTTGCTCCCAGCTTTGAATCGCTTTAATCTTTGCCGGATCAACTGATATTCTATAACTTGATACTACGTTCCCAAGGAATGCTACTTCCTCAAGCCAGAACTCGCATTTCTTCAACTTGGCATAAAGCTTGTATTCACGAAGCTTTTGGAGTGTCAGCCTTAAATGTTGCTCATGATCTTCACGGTTTTTGGAATAAATAAGGATGTCATCAATAAATACGACCACAAAGTGATCCAAATATTCCTTGAATACTCGGTTCATCATATCCATGAAGGTAGCGGGAGCATTAGTCAATCCAAAAGACATGACTAAGAATTCATAATGCTCGTACCGAGTTCTGAAGGCAGTCTTTGGAATATCCTCAGTTCTAACCTTTAGCTGATGATATCCAGAACGAAGATCGATTTTTGAAAAGAATTGTGCTCCTTGTAACTGGTCAAACAGGTCATCAATACGTGGCAATGGGTACCTATTTTTTATAGTGACATGATTCAACTCCCGATAATCAATACAAAGTCGCATACTCCCATCTTTCTTCTTCACGAATAGAACAGGAGCACCCCAAGGAGAAGTACTAGGACGAATAAAGCCAATGTCTAACAATTCCTGCAGTTGGGTCTTTAACTCCTGAAGTTCAATAGGAGCCATTTGATATAGGGCTTTGGAAATGGGTTTTGTGTCGGGTTCAAGGTCGATACAAAATTCAATTTCACGCTCTGGGGGTAGGCCAAGAAGTTCTTCGGGGAATACGTTAGAAAATTCATTAACAATAGAAATATCATTCAAAACTGAAGTATTTTTGTTAGATCCGTGACATGAGCTAAGAAAGCTTGACATCCATTTTTCAATAAACGAATAGCTTTATGGCTTGAGATGACAGTAATTGATATTAATGGTTTGGTTGTTTGAATTCGCATAATAGGTTGATTAGGAATATGAAAGCTAACAACCTTATGAAAATAATCAATTTTTGCATGATGAGTAGTTAATCAATCAATCCCTAGAATTACATCAAATGCAAGTATTTTCAATGAAATCAGATCGATAGGTAATGTGAGGGTACCAATTTGAACCAAACAAGACTTATAAACAGTGGATGTAATGAAGGTTTCTCCCAACGGAGTTTCCACAGATAAGTCAAAGTCTAATTTCTCCAGAGTCAAATTTAATCGTTGAGCGCAAATAGGAGAAATAAAAGAATGGGTAGAACCGGTATCAAATAAGGTATAGACTTCGCTAGAGTTTATGATAAGCTTACCCGTGATGACCTCGTTCGGGTTTTTTACTTTCTGGGAGGTCACAACAAACGCTCTCCCTTGCACTACCGGTTTTGACTTTTCTAGGACGTCCTTTGGTGCCTCCATCCTAGCTGAACTTGTCTTCGGTGAACGATAAAATCGGGCTAGGTAACCTTCTCTTCCATAATTATAACATGCTTTGGACGGGATCGCACAGTTTGGACTGATGTGTCCCTCCCCTCCGCATTTGAAGCATATGATTGGTGGTCGTTCTCCTTCCTTAACCACGGGTGCTGGTGCTGCCGTTTTTTCATCATTGTTGAATCTCCTCTTCTTCAAATATCCATTTTTATTATTTTGGCCATGATTACCACCGAAGTGGTTACCATTTCTGGCCTGCTAATTCCTTCCACGCTTGTTGTCACCGCTTTGATGACTGCTTTCACAGGTATTATCATTTTGCCTATTGCTCTCTTTTGGTTGCGTTGACTCGTTATCGCGCTCCACTAACGGAGCCCTATTTACAACATCTGAATACAAACATAGTTTAAGAGAAATAAGATGTTGACGTATCTCCAACTTCAAACCTCTTAAAAACATCCGCGTCATTCTCTCTTCATTATCCACCAAGTGGGACGTAAACCGGGACAGCTCGGCAAACTTAGCTTCGTACTGCGACAAGGTCATATTATTCTGCTCCAACTTGATGAACTCTACCTCCTTCATGTGAAGAATACTTTCGGAAAAGTACTTGTCATTGAACAGTTCTTGGAATTTCTCCCAAGACAACTTCAGTGCAGCAGGTTGAATACGCTTTACCGATTCCCACCAGTAATCTGCCTCTCCTCGCAACATAAAGGTAGCAAAGGGAACCTTTTGCTCCTCGGCGCATCCCAAGACATCAAATATCTTGGTGATCTGCTTTATCTACGTTTCCGCCTTAAATGGTTTTGGTTCTCCAATAAACTCCGGTGGTCCTAGCTCCTTGAACTGTTTAGCGGTGACCGTCCGAGAGTTTTCAGTGTTTCACCCTATATTTTGGACAGGAGCCGCTCTCGCCTACTGTTGCATGAATTGCATAAAGCCTCTGAACATTCCATCATTCATCATTTGGTCAGTGTTGTTGTTTGCATGAGGATTATCGCCTTCCTGATGCACATTATCCTAATTATTGATATGTGATGAATCAACGGTCGCCTGTGCTCCATTGCTATTCTCAACATTCTCGGATGTCATTTTTAAATACTGCCACAAAATAAGGGTTAAATAATATATCATATATTATCTCTATACTCTGACCGACCAATTAAATACCAAATAAACTTAGGTATGTCATACTGGCGAAGGAATTTCCCGTCACTCCCCTCCTAGTTCTAGTATCACATCTTAGCCAGGGATCATATCCCTAAGCTCTGATACCAACTGTGACACCCCCAAAATAGGTATACATCACCTATTCTGGGTCGCCACATACATGGTACAGAATACAAATACAATCGTTAATATACAACAATAGAGCCGTGAGTTTTAATATAAATACTATCTTCTAAACAATATCCACACTCAGAATAAGTCCTCGTTACATTTATTGCCACACTATTTAACAGAATAGTGAGGACTACTAATACTATCATCTGGTCCATCACTCCGTTTCCCGACTCGTCCCAGCTATATTCTCATTTCCTTAAGAGAACAATGAAAGAAAGGGTGAGCTCAACTAGCCCAGTAAGAAATATTATGACTAAGATAATGCAGAATAAATTATCATTAGCCTTAAACAGTGTTAAACTGATACAATATAACAAACATCAAGTTTAGCTGCAGCGGAACAAGCAACCCAATAGAAGAGTCAAGTAGAGAATAAAATCTACTATCTTCTATGATTTAAAAGATTTTTTGCATGACTTTTATCGCTGGGACTCAGCTTAAAAAGTAATCCACATCATCGAATCACCCCTGCACTACGGCCAAGGATATTCTTTAATATCACGACCACAATTATCCATGCACTACGGGCCAAGAATATTTGTGTATTCATTAACGGTCATAATCATGCCAACCACTGTCCATCAATGCACTACGGGCCAAAGAGGACTTTTACCACATCATTTGTAACATTACGGTCATGATTATACTGAATAATTCCTGGTCATAATCATACCAAGTCCATCTATGCACTACAGGCCACAGATGACTTTCAACAGAATATAAACATGAGGATGATGACAATGATATAAGAATTCAATAAAACAAGTTCAAGAATTAATTTATCCAGGAACCAATAACGTCCAAATTGTCAACATGATACTGCTTTGTGGAGTAAAATTCAAGAATGCTCGGAAGAATATTTTCATGAAAAGATACTGGATGAAGCGCAAATATCAAGGATATTCCACTAATTTCATGGAGTATAAAAGTCAAAACTTTAACCAACTGAATATAATAAAGAATGGAATAACAAAAGAAATCACCATGCATGCGATAGACCGCACAAACAGGTTATTCCAACAGAAAAATAAATAATGGAACCAAGTCATGCGTAAACGGACCGACAGGATATTCCGACAGAATAATAAATAATGGAACCAGGTCCGGCGTAAACGCACAGACAGAATATTCCGACAGAATAATGAATAATGGAACCAGGTCCGGCGTAAAACGCACAGACAGGATATTCCAACAGAATAATAATAAAGACGGAACCAGGTCCAGCGTAAAACGCACAGACAGGATATTCCAATAGAATAATAATAAAGACGGAATAATAGAAGAATGTTACCAAGTATAGGGTAGTCCGCGTATACTGGTTATTCCAGCAGAATAATAAAGAATAGAATAATAGAAGTTCTCTTCATGAATACAAAAGAAAATAATACTCCTTACGAGTATAACAAATAATATCTCTTACCGTAAAAAAAACTTGATATCGGAGTAGTGAAGTAGCAGAATATTTTTCTTCTTTCTCTCTATAGTTTCTCTCTCTAGAGTTTTAGTGAATTGGCAAGAAAATAATGAATGAACGAGCTTCTATTTATAAAAAAATGGACTGCATAGTAACTATACATAATAAAATATAATATATTCTAATTATTGTCTAATAAAACAGATAACTTTATAAAAGTATTCTGTTTTATATAAAAAAAATTTCTATTTTATTACATTAATAATACCAATAAAACAAAACTGAGTGACTTATCACGTAAACATCAATAATCAATACCGTGTGCTACTATGCAACCATGCGTATTATTGTACTTTTACTACCGAGTAGTTCAATAGTATTAATGGTAAAACTTCCGCCGTTATTTTCATAAAGTATTTTTGTCGTTTTCTCAATTCGACAATAATTTCGTTGTAGGGTCCACCAATGATTGCGTCGTCGTACGAATATTCCCTGTTAAAACGAAAATTCCCCGACCAATCGAATATTATATAGCAACTTGTGTACTTTGTAAAATTTATAAATATTACCCACAACTATAACATTATATCAATTTCACTCCATAATATTAAAAAATAATATTTATAGAAAATTCATCTTTATTTATAAAAGTTGGGGTCTTACACTTGACCCTTGAGAAATTAGACTTTGACTTATCCGTTGAAACTCTGTTAGGAGAAACTTTTATTACATCCACTATTTATAAATCTTGTTTGATTCAAATCGGCACCCTCACATTACCTGTTGATCTCATCTCTTTGAAGATACTTGCATTTGATGTGATTTTAGGGATTGATTGGTTAACTACTCATCATGCTAAAATTGATTATTTTTGTAAGGTCGTTAGTTTTCATATTCCTAACATACCTGTTATGCGAATTCAAGTAACCAAACCACTAAAGTTAATCACTGTCATATCAAACCATAAATCCATTCGTTTTTTTGAAAAACGGATGTGACGCCCCCAAAATAGGTATACAACACCCATTCTGAGTCGCCAAATACATGGTACAGAAAGCAAACTACAACTTCAATAATACAATTGTGTTGCAAAATACGATAACACATACTGTGAGTTTAAATACAAATATTGTCTTCTGGATAATATTCACACTCAAATAAATCCTCATTATAATTATTCAAACACTATTTTACAAAAATAGTGAGGACTGCTAAAACATCTTTCTAGAACCATCACTCCATACCCCGACTAGATCCTGCTATGTTCTCACCTCCTGAGAAGAAAAATAGAACAAAAAGAAAAAGGGTGAACTCAACTAGCCCAGTAAAGAATATTATGACTAAGATAATATACAACAAATTATCGTTAGTCTTCAACAGGAAAAAATCTGATAGAATATAATCGACAACAAGTTTTAGATTAACAACTGCAGCGGAAACAGCAAACCATTAGAAGAGTCAAGTAGAGAAAGACTTCTACTATCTTCTAAGATTTAAAAGTCCATCATCAATATTTTATCCCTGTAACATTAATTAATAATAATCTTTATCCAAATATTCATCTTTGCACTACAGGCCAAAGATATTTATTTGTATCACCTGTCAGTCATGTTCATCTCAACACCTGTTCATCTTTGCACTACAGGCCAAAGATATTTATTTGTATCACCTGTCAGTCATGTTCATCTCAACACCTGTTCATCTTTGCACTACAGGCCAAAGATATTCATCAAGTAATCATACATCTTTGCACTACAGGCCAAAGATATTCAGTAATATCATCATTTAGGACTGAGAATGATGAAAAATATCTTAAAGAGAACGAATCCAGTGAGACAGAAGGACAAATAGTAGGGATTCGTATAACAGTTTATCCAAGATCAATAATACTTCATAATAATCAATTGTGAAGCAGAATTCAAAAATAAAGATCAAAACATGGATACAATCAAAGATAGTAACCATAATAGACATCTTGGACAAAAAGAAAAAATTTTATTTTTCGGTGAATAGTGCCGTATTCGTGAATAGTGCCGTATACGTGAATAGTAACGTATACGTGAATAGTAACCCTGACACAAAAAGTTCCAAATTTGATAAAAAGTTCATATCAATATTTCAGCATAATGATATTGAAGAAAATAATATCATTTAAGAAGAAAATAATATCCCTTACCTCAAAATATCAGTACTTCTGGTCGTAATACCGGTATAAGGCTGAAAGAAACTTACTCTGATGAATAGAAACTCTCAAAGTATCTAAATACTCACAAAATAAACTCAATAATCTAGAGAGAGAAAGAGAGAAAACTTGTTTCTGGTGTGATTTTCAATTCTAACTTAGCCCTCTATTTATAGGAAAATGTTAGCACGCCGAAGCAGACTTAACTTGCAACCTGATGGCTTTACCTGCTACTATTCCCACCCACCACATTTGAATAAAAATCTCAGTACATTTCTTGACCAACCAAGAGTGGGACCCACAAATTCTAGAATTTTCCATCAAAATGATAAACTCCGAAAATTCAACAATTTCTGAACCAGTCATCTCGTAAAATTCATAATAAATCATACGTTCATTTTTAACGGTTCAAAATTTGTGGACATATACTCAACTTATATATGTATAACATATCCAAAAATTACCACGATCCAACGGTCGGATTAAAAATTATAACACCCGCAATATTTCTCAAAAAGCCTAATTTGATTTTTAATACCTCCATTCCGATAAAAATACTGATAAAATACCTCAACATTAACTCCTTCATTTTTAACCACAATAAATATATCCAAAATTTATATTCACATAAATAAATATTTCCTTATCATATGAATCAATAATTAATTATTCACAAATAATATTACAGAATCACATTTAAGACAACCAAGCCGTTCCCAGGAAAGAGGGGGCTTTCCAATAAGAATTTCTCCTTACTGGCGCGCAATTGGATGACCAAACCTCTCCTTAGACAGAACTTTCTAGACATTACCAATAATGTTATCTAATAATATTATTCAAATAATATGAATTATTGATCTGATAAAGGAAAATACTGTGCAGTGACAATTATTGAAATAAGAATAATATAAAATATCAATGCAGCAATTATTGAATCAATAAAATATTGAACAGTAACTACTGTAACAATTATTGAGTAGTGCCTTCCTTCGTAAGAATCAATAATTGGTGTAATACCGTGTGCTACTGTATTTTAACCACCGGGTATTCCAACAGTATTAACGGTAACAACTACGCCGTTATTTATAAATAACTTATACTTGTCATTTTTTTCATCCAATCGCTTTACGTTATGGGGCCCACACAAGGCTGCGCCGTCGTACGAATATTCCCCGACAGCAAGAATATTCCACGACCAAACGAATATTCCCCGACAAAATGAATATTTTATAACCACTTGCTTATTTAGCAAAATTTGCACATTTCACCCATAACCAAAGTATTATATCAAATTAACCCCTTATTATTCACAATAATATTTAGAGAAAATTTGATTTTATTCATTAATAAGTTGGGGTCTTACAACCTCCACTCCTTATGAAATTTCGTCCTCGAAATTGACTTACGTACATGATATTTCGAAAAGGTGAGGATACCTCGCTTTCATTTCTAATTCCAACTCCCATGTCATTTCTTCAATAGCATGGTTTCTCCACAAAACCTTAACTTGTGGTATAACCTTCGTGCGTAGGACATGCTCTTTCCTATCCAAGATCTTAACAGGTACCTCCTCGTACGTTAAATCTTCAGCTATCTCGTCTGGTTCTAATTCAATAATGTGGTTCGGGTCTTTAACATATTTACGAAGCATAGATATGTGAAAAATATTATGAACACGAGACATGCTTGGAGGTAATGCGAGTCTATATGTCGCATTTCCTATTCGCTCAAGAATCTCAAATGGATCAATAAATCTTGAATTGAGCTTTCCTCTCTTCCCAAATCTTGTAACTCCCTTCCATGGTGCAACACGTAATAATACATGATCCCCAATATTAAATTTCACGTCCTTCCGATGAAGATACGCATAACTCTTTTGTCGATCCTGTGCCGTTTGTATATGTTGTCGAATCGTTTGGATCTTCTCTGTAGTAATGCGTACTAACTCTGGTCCCAACAATGTTGTTTCACCCACCTCGTCCCAGCATACTAGAGAATGACATTTTCTTCCATTCAACACCTCGAATGGAGCCACAACTATGCTCGCCTGATAACTGTTGTTGTAGGAGAATTCTACCAATGGTAGGTACTTATCCCAACTCCCTTTGAGATCTAGGACACAGAGTCTTAATAGATCTTCAAGAGTTTGAATAGTCCTCTCTGATTGTCTGTCCGTTTGAGGATGGTATGCCGAACTGAATCGTAAATCCGTGCCCATAGCTTTCTGCAAGCTAACCCAAAATCGTGAAGTGAATCTTGGGTCACGATCCGAAACTATGGATACTGGCATGCCATGCAATCTCACAATCTCATTCATATACATACTAGCAAGACGTTCAAGGGAATAAGTCTCACGTATCGGTGAGAAATGAGCAGACTTGGTTAATCTATCAACAATAACCCAAATCACATCTATGCCTTGAGAAACATTGGGAAGACCTGTAACAAAATCCATGGTAATGTGTTCCCACTTCCATTTCGGGATCTCAAGTGGTTGCAATGGACCCTTTGGCACTTGATGCTCCGCCTTTACACGTTGACAAGTTAAACACCTCGAGATAAACTCTGCGATCTCTCCTTTCATATTGCTCCACCAAAATGTATGTCGAAGATCGTGATACATTTTGGTACTCCCAAGATGGATTGCAAACGGTGTATTGTGTGCTTCCATCATGATTCTATGCTTCAAGTCAAAATCGTTAGGAACACAAAGTCTGGAGTTGACTCGAAGTATTCCTTCTTCATCGATTCTTGCTTCTGGAATAGCACCTTCTTGCACTTTCTTCTTCATACGCATCAGCTCTATGTCCGTAGCTTGAGCAGCTTTAACTTTATCGATTAAAGTCGGTTCTACTCGTATATTTGATATCATCATGTGGGTACTTGGAGCCTTCATCTCTATCTCCATCCTTTGCAAATCATACAAAATGGGCCTTTGTGTTAACAACATTGCACTCGTACCCGCATATGATCTTCTACTCAATGCGTCTGCTACTACGTTTACTTTTCCAGGATGATATTAGATGGTATGATCGTAATCTTTCAACAGCTCAAGCCAACGTCGTTGCCGCATGTTGAGTTCCTTTTGGGTGAAGAAATATTTGAGGCTTTTATGATCTGTATAGATCTCCACTTTCTCCCCATACAGGTAGTGTCTCCAGATCTTCAACGCGAAAACGACTGCTGCCAACTCCAAATCATGAGTAGGATAATTTCTCTCATATTCTTTGAGTTGTCGCGAGGCATAGGCTATGACTTTCCCATGTTGCATGAGAACACATCCTAACCTTTTGCCTAAAGCATCGCTGTAGATAACAAATCCATCCGAACCAGATGGTATTGTCAGAACAGGTGCCGAAATGAGTCTCCTCTTGAGTTCTTGAAAACTCTTCTCACAATCCTCGCTCCAACTGAATTTTGTATCTTTACGAGTCAGCTGAGTTAACGGAGTAGCGATTCGAGAAAATCCTTCCACGAATCTCCGATAATAAC
This sequence comes from Panax notoginseng, assembly GCA_016801055.1. Taxonomy (NCBI): domain Eukaryota; kingdom Viridiplantae; phylum Streptophyta; class Magnoliopsida; order Apiales; family Araliaceae; genus Panax; species Panax notoginseng. The sequence continues at coordinate 116,675,778 of CM029023.1, forward strand.
CAGCTAAGCCCAGAGAGCTACGTACTTCGGTTACCGACTTCGGTTGATCCCAACTTTGTATGGCTTCAATCTTCGCCGGGTCGACAAATACTCTATGTTTTGACACCACGTGCCCAAGGAATGCTACTTCCTCAAGCCAGAACTCACATTTCTTCAGTTTGACATATAGCTTATTTTCACGAAGCTTTTGTAATACCAGCTTCAAATGGCGCTCATGATCTTCACTGCTTTTGGAATAGATGAGGATGTCATCAAAAAAGACGACAACGAACTGATCTAAATATTCTTTGAATACACGATTCATCATATCCATGAAAGCAGCAGGAGCATTAGTCAATCCAAAAGACATGACTAAGGATTCATAATGCCCGTACCGAGTTCTGAAGGCAGTCTTTGGAATATCCTCAGTTTTAATCTTCAGCTGATGATATCCAGAATGAATATCGATCTTTGAAAAGAATTATGCTCCTTTCAACTGGTCAAACAGGTCATCAATACGAGGTAGCGGATACCTATTCTTGATAGTGACATGATTCAATTCTCGATAGTCGATACAAAGTCGCATACTCCCGTCTTTCTTCTTTATGAATAAAACAGGTGCACCCCAAGGAGATGTACTAGGACGAATAAAACCGATGTCCAACAACTCCTGTAGTTGGACTTTTAACTCCTGAAGTTCAATAGGAGCCATTCGATATGGAGTTTTAGAAATGGGCTTTGTGCCGGGTTCAAGGTCAATAAAGAATTCAACTTCACGTTCTGGGGGTAGACTAGGAAGTTCTTCAGGAAATACATCGGGAAATTCTCTAACAATAGAAATATTATTCAAATCTGACTTGTCTTTGTTCAAATCCATAACATGGGCTAAGAAAGCTTGACATCCGTTTTTCAATAAACGAATAGCTTTGTGGCTTGATATGACAATGACTGATTTTAGTGGTTTAGTAGTTTGAATTCGTATGACAGGTTGGTTAGGAATATGAAAACTAACAACCTTACGAAAATAATCAATTTTAGCATAATGAGTGGTTAACCAATCAATTCCTAAAATCACATCAAAAGCAAGTATCTTTAAAGAGATAAGATCAACAGGTAATGTGATAGTGCCAACTTGGATTAAGCAAGATTTATAAACTGTAGATGTAACGAAGGTTTCACCAAACGGAGTTCCAACAGATAAGTCAAAGTCCAATTTCTCCGGAGTCAAGTTTAAACGTTGAGCACAAGCAGGAGAGATAAAAGAACGGGTAGAACCGGTATCTAGTAAAGTATAAACTTCGCAAGAATTCAAGATTAGCTTACCCGTGATCACCTCGTTCGGGTTTCTCGCGTTTTGACCAGTCACAACAAACGCTCTTCCAGGAACCGCTGATTTTGACTTATCCGGGATAGCTTTTGGAGTCACCATCCCTGCTGAACTTGGTTTTGCTACAGAACACTCTCGAGCTATATGACCCTCCTTTCCACAGTTATAACATACCTTAGATTGTTGTGGGCAGTTTGGGCTGATATGTCCCTCTTTCCCACATTTGTAACATACGACCGGTGGTCGTTCTCCTCCCCTAGAAACAGTTCATGTTTGTGCTGACGTCTTCACGTTATCATTATTGTACCTTTTCTTCTTGAAATCTCCTCCTGACTCGCTCCTTTTATTATCACGACCACGATTACCACCAGAGTGGTTACCGCTTTTGTCCGAATGTTTTCCTCCTTGCTGGTTTTCATTGCTTCGATGACTGCCGCCACCGATATGACCCTGGTTGTGGTCCCTCGGTTGCACATACTCATTATCTCGCTCTAATAATTGAGCCCTATTTACAACATCTGAATATAAAGAAAATTTATGAGAGATAAGATATTGCCGAATCTCGGGTTTTAGACCTCTCAGAAACATCCTTGTCATTCGTTCCTCATTTTCGACCAAATGAGGTGCAAACCTGGATAACTCTGCAAACTTCCCCTCGTACTGGGACACCGTCATGTTGTTTTGTTCCAGTCTGATAAACTCCACCTCCTTCATATGACGAATACTTTCAGGAAAGTACTTGTCATTGAACAGTTTTTGAAATGTTTCCCAGGACATGTTGAGTGCGTCAGGCTGGGTACGCTTCACAGACTCCCACCAGTAGTCTGCCTCACCGCAGAACATAAAAGTGGCGAATAGAACCTTTTGTTCCTCCGTGCATCCCAAGACATCGAATATCTTGGTAATTTGCTTGACCCACGTTTCCGCCATGATCGGATCCGGCTTTCCCTTAAATTCTGGTGGTCCCAATTCTTTGAACTGCTTGGCTTTGACAAACCGCGCGTTGTTATCATTTTCACCTGTATTCTGCACACGAGTCTCCCTCGTCTGATTTTGCATGAACTGCAAAAAGCTCCTAAACATTCCATCATTCATCGTTTGCTCGGTAACGTTGTTTACAGGAGGAATATTGCCTTCCTGTTGCACGTTCCCCTGGGTGGTGATCAAAGGTGTCTCGACGGTCTGATTTACTCCATTATTAACGTTCTCAGCTGCCATTCTTAAATACTGCCATAAAACAAGGGGTAATAGTCATGTCATATATTATCCCTATACTCTGACCGACCAAATAAACACCAAATAAACTTAGTCAGGTCATACTAGCGAAGGAATTTCCCGTCTCTCCCCTCCTAGTTCTTGTCTCACATCTCAACCAGGGATCATATCCCTAAGCTCTGATACCAACTGTGACGCCCCCAAAATAGGTATACAACACCCATTCTGAGTCGCGAAATACATGGTACAGAAAGTAAACTACAACTTCAATAATACAATTATCGTGCAAAATACGACAACACATACTGTGAGTTTAAATACAAATATTGTCTTCTAGACAATATCCACACTCAAATAAATCCTCATTACAATTATTCAAACACTATTTTACAGAAATAGTGAGGACTGCTAAAACATCTTTCTAGAACCATCACTCCATACCCCGACTAGATCCTGCTATGTTCTCACCTCCTGAGAAGAAAAATAGAACAAAAAGGAAAAGGGTGAGCTCAACTAGCCCAGTAAAGAATATTATGACTAAGATAATATACAACAAATTATCGTTAGTCTTCAACAGGGAAAAATCTGATAGAATATAATCGACAACAAGTTTTAGATTAACAACTGCAGCGAAAACAGCAAACCATTAGAAGAGTCAAGTAGAGAAAGAATTCTACTATCTTCTAAGATTTAAAAGTCCATCATCAATATTTTATCCCTGTAACATCAATTAATAATCATCTTTATCCAAATATTCATCTTTGTACTACAGGCCAAAGATATTTATTTGTATCACCTGTCAGTCATGTTCATCTCAACACCTGTTCATCTTTGCACTACAGGCCAAAGATATTCATCAAGTAATCATACATCTTTGCACTACAGGCCAAAGATATTCAGTAATATCATCATTTAGGACTGAGAATGATGAAAAATATCTTAAAGAGAACGAATCCAGTGAGACAGAAGGACAAATAGTAGGGATTCGTATAACAGTTTATCCAAGATCAATAATACTTCATAATAATCAATTGTGAAGCAGAATTCAAAAATAAAGATCAAAACATGGATACAAACAAAGATAGTAACCATAATAGACATCTTGGACAAAAAGAAAAAATTTTATTTTTCGGTGAATAGTGCCGTATACGTGAATAGTAACGTATACGTGAATAGTAACCCTGACACAAAAAGTTCTAAATTTGATAAAAAGTTCATATTAATATTTCAGCATAATGATATTGAAGAAAATAATATCATTTAAGAAGAAAATAATATCCCTTACCTCAAAATATCAGTACTTCTGGTCGGAATACCGGTATAAGGCTGAAAGAAACTTACTCTGATGAATAGAAACTCTCAAAGTATCTAAATACTCACAAAATACACTCAATAATCTAGAGAGAGAAAGAGAGAAAACTTATTTCTAGTGTGATTTTCAATTCTAACTTAGCCCTCTATTTATAAAAAAATGTTAGCACGCCGAAGCAGACTTAACCTGCAACCTGATGGCTTTACCTGCTACTATTCCCACCCACCACATTTGAATAAAAATCTCAGCACATTTCTTCACCAACCAAGAGTGGGGCCCACCAATTCTAGAATTTTCCATCAAAATGATAAACTCCGAAAATTCAACAATTTCTAAACCAGTCATCTCGTAAAATTCATAATAAATCATACGTTCATTTTTAACGGTTCAAAATTTGTGGACATATACTCAACTTATATATGTATAACATATCCAAAAATTACCACGATCCAACGGTCAAATTAAAAATTATAACACCCACAATATTTCTCAAAAACCCTAATTTGATTTTTAATACCTCCATTCCGATAAAAATACTGATAAAACACCTCAACATTAACTCCTTCATTTTTAACCATAATAAATATATCCAACATTTATATCCACATAAAATAAATATTTCCTTATCATATGAATCAATAATTAATTATTCACAAATAATATTACAGAATCACATTTATGACAACCAGGCCGTTCCCAGGAAAGAGGGGGCTTTCCAATAAGAATTTCTACTTACTGGCGCGCAATTAGATGACCAAACCTCTCCTTAGACAGAACTTTTTAGACATTGCCAATAATGTTATCTAATAATATTATTCAAATAATATGAATTATTGATCTGATAAAGGAAAATACTGTGCAGTGACAATTATTGAAATAACAATAATATAAAATATCAATGCAGCAATTATTGAATCAATAAAATATTGAACAGTAACTACTGTAACAATTATTGAGTAGTGCCTTCCTTCGTAAGAATTAATAATTGGTGTAATACCGTGTGCTACTGTATTTTAACCACCGGGTATTCCAACAGTATTAACGGTAACAACTACGCCGTTATTTATAAATAACTTATACTTGTCGTTTTCTTCATCCAATCGCTTTCCGTTATGGGCCCCACACAAGGTTGCGCCGTCGTACGAATATTCCCCGACAGCAAGAATATTCCACGACCAAACGAATATTCCCCGACAAAATGAATATTTTATAACCACTTGCTTATTTTGCAAAATTTGCACATTTCACCCATAACCAAAGTATTATATCAAATTAACCCCTTATTATTCACAATAATATTTAGAGAAAATTTGATTTTATTCATTAATAAGTTGGGGTCTTACAACGGATGTCAAGCTTTTTTAGCACATGTCATGGATTTAAACAAAAATACATCATATTTGAATGATATTTTTATTGTTAATAAATTTCCTGACGTATTTCTCGAAGAACTTCCTGGCTTACCCCCAGAGCGTGAAATCGAATTTTGTATTGACCTTGAACCCGGTATAAAACTCATTTTCAAAACCCCATATCGAATGACTCCTATTGAACTTCAGGAGTTAAAAATCCAACTACATGAGTTGTTAGACATTGGATTCATTTGTCCTAGTACATCTCCTTGGGGTGCTCCTATTTTGTTCGTAAAGAAGAAATATGGGAGTATGCGACTTTGCATTGACTATCGGGAGTTGAACCATGTCACCATCAAAAATAAGTACTCGTTACCTCGCATTGATGACCTATTTGACCAGTTACAAGGTGCTAAATTCTTCTCAAAGATCGATCTTTGTTCCGGATATCATCAGTTAAAGATTAAAATTGATGACATTCCAAAGACTGCTTTCAGAACTCGGTACGGGTATTACGAATATTATATATTAGTTTTAACTGTTAATTCAATGCAAAGCTATAATATTTAAAATTTATGGACTGAATTTATCTAAATCTAGCCATATCTAACTTTTACCCGGTTCAAAAGTTGTAAAGCTGGAACCATTGAGCTAGAACGACTAAGATTTATTTAAATCTAGTTTTCTTTCTATGTTTTATAAATATTAAGCTACTACGTGACCCTAGATATGTATCTAGAGGAAAGGGGAAGCTTAGCTATGCGCATGCAAGAATTTAACTAATGAATCCTTTGTTTTGCGACGTCTAGATTCTTTTATGCAGTTTATTTCAATATTTGTTGTGCAAGCTTCTCAATGATATACTGTGAGCCTAGGAATCATGTGATCTATGATTAAATCCATGGATCTAGATCCGATTCTCATGATGGACATATTTGGGCTGTATAGATAGCTTGCAATCCTTTGTAAATGTAGTGGGCGACCTTAAAACGGTGATCTAGATTTAAGGCATCCTAATAATAAAATCATTGCTTGTGGTTCTCGGGTCACTTTAATGGCCCATAAGGGGCCCGATACTTATATACATATATATTATATTATTAAAGATGCTTTGCATCTCAATAAAATTAAATCAAGCCGAATATGGAATAAAATAAAAATATCAAAGGCCTCAATTACTATGCGAGTATAAGGTTTGAATTTTTTTTCAAAACCTCATTAAAATTAATCGACCATATCATTAAAATTAAATCTTTTCAAATCGTCGACATTTTATGTCGAACTCTTTTGTTAATTTCACCCTTTCAACAAGATTCGAACCACGTAGAAAACATAAAGGGTAAGAAGTATTTAAAAAAGGAATTCAAGAGAAATTTTTCTTGACATCGACAGTTAGTTTATTTGTTAAGGCAGAGAGAAGGAGAGAAATAGAGGGAGTTCAAAGAGAATGGAGAAAGAAAGAGAAGAAATTCTCAAAGAAATTGTGAAGGACTTTGTGAGAATCAAAGAAGGAAGAAATAAGTTGTATGGCTAATTAAAGGTAATAATCTGAATCATAAACTCTAGTTATACTCTCTTGAGTTCTTCATTTAAAAAGAGATTTCTATGTGGATTTTTTAAAGAATTGGTTATATTTGTTATTGGGTTGGTATAATCTATTTTATATCATTAATATATGGTTTTAGGTTAATCAAATTCATGAAAATATGTTCTAAAATGAAGAATTAAGTTTTTGTTTTAATATATATGATATGACTTATTTTGAAGTCAAAATTGAGGGTTAGTTCATGAGTAGAATCTGAAATTGATGATATATGTTGTTAGTATGTTGAAATACGAAAACAACGAAGGTTAAACAAATTGATTTGGTTGAGAATCGAATCCGTGGTGTGTGATTATGCTAAATTATAAAAATAAACATGTTGGGTTATGATTCTATATTATTTTTAGTGTATGGGTATGTTTAATTTGATTTTAAAGTGAAGAAATTTGGAGTTTTGGCTTTGCAATTGTGTTATTCGCGAACCGTAGAAGTCACATTTGGGCAACCCCGCCCGACGGGCTTTTCTAGTTCAAAATACCCGCTCTAGTGAGTACCTGCCTCGGCTGGCTTTCTTAGTTCAAAAACCCCGTCTCGGCGGGGGTGGGCAGAGTGACCTAATGTTGAACTGAAACAAGGCAGTTCTGACCTTTCTTACTAAAATTGCCATAACTTTTGCATATAAACTCCAAATTAGATGATTTAAGATGCTTTGGAAAGCTAAAAGATAGACCTATCACTTCCCTTAATAAAAATTAAAATTGGAAGTCTTTAGGAGAGGTCAAAAGTGGTATCTTTGGGCATGTTGTGCAAGCAGAAGCGAACGAAGGGGCGTCGTGCTTATGTTATTGCAACGTAATATGTTGTGATCCTAACCATTGACATTCTAAGTTATAAAAGATGAAGTTTTTAAAATGAGGGTGATGGTTAACTTAATTAACTTTAATGAACGTTAAACATTCCATATGATGTAACGTTAAGCTATAGAGACTTAACTGAACGTTAAGTAGTAATTAAAAGAAAGGCAAGTGATAGAAGTTAACTTAATTAATGTTAACAAAGGCAATACATCTAATATGATGGCAGGTTATCTATGACGATTTAACCAAATGTTAAGTGTCGATTAAAAGAGAAGTATAAGAGAAGTGAGATGAAGTTTAATTTAATGACTTAACTAAATTATAGTGTCAAATGAAGAAGAGTTAAAACCTGAAGATAAGTTATAAGTTGTTAAAGAAATGCAAGTTGTGAGAGGATTAGGGCTAAGAGTCAATGTGGTTTCATTATATATGTAATTGATGCATGTGTATATGAACTTTTGAACTGCTGTAGGATATACGCAAAATAATTAAACGGTAGTTGATAATCAACAAACCAGGCAAGTCTTTTAGTTCTTATTTGCTAAGTGAAATTGATGATGAATTTTTTTAAACCTGTATTGTAATGAGCATGATGTATTGCTTATGTTGTAGGTATTGAATGCTAAAGTCAATCTATGACTACTTTGGCTGAGTAAGGAATGTTGATTGAATTATAGAACTTAATCTTTATTTGATATGTGATGTACAGAATGTATGATGTGTTTAGACAGATATTTATGATGTATAAGTGATGAGTGGGATTTATACTCGCGAATCGGATACTTTACGACTTAAATAGTTGCCTGTTCTTGTAGATTTTATATAGTTTTATATGATTATAGTGTTATTGTGCTTAATCGATGAATTACAGAGCGTTACAGGTGTTTTCCATGCTTTCAGGGACAAAATGGCAAAATTACATATGCCCGCGCTGCGGTGCCAAAGCCAAAGCTTATGCTCACGTTGCAGCACCACCTTCATGTTCTTGCTGCGCCACCCTCGTGGCCCGGCACCACTGAGGCTTCTATGACTCGCGTTGTAGCATGAGCTCCTTGTCCTTCATTATTAAAGTGGCGCTGCAGCGCCAACTGCAGCTTAGTGACCCGCGTCGTAGTGCCACCTCCGGTGCCCAGGCAGAAAGGGCTTGTGTTTAACCTAGCAAAGAAGATAGAGGCGTATATAACACAGAAAAGGTTCTGTATTTTAGAGAAGGGGGTGGGGGAGAGACCTCATCATCTCAGATAGAGGAGACACCATATATCATAGAGATTAGCTTAACTTAGGTTTTTCTATATTTCTCTTTTCCTTAGATTATCTTTGTAAATATAGATTAGGTAGATTTAGGGAGAAGTCTGTGATTTCTTTGGAGCACAAGAGCAGCAACGAGCGACACGGATTGGAAAGCTTGATTTGAGCGGAATGCGTGGAGATTGAAGGGGCTTTGATAGAGTTTCTTCTATCCATTTATTTCCTCTAATTTTGTATTCTATAAATGTTGTCTTATTTGCTACTTGTATTTGGTTTATTAACTATGAACTGATTATTGGCTCTAAGGTTATAATGGATCCCTATGTTATTTGAATTAACTGTCTTTATCTTTTTGGTTGGCACCATATGATTTGGATTAATATATTTGTGCTTTATGATTCTCGCTAAAACATTAGTGATGATTTTGGTAATCTGTATGTTATCGACAGAAAAATTATAGATTTACACCTAAATATAATAGCATGTGATTGTGGGTTTCAACTGCATAAGTTATGCATAGAATAGACATATATCTGTGCGCCACGTGTGACCTAATAGATAACTTAGGCTTAAATCCTTGTAATGATTGATTCATATAGACATATGTAGGATTGTAGCTAGCTTGGACGTTCATTTTTGTTCTATTCCCTTTTGGGTGGATCTGGAGATGATATGTTTGTGCATACCTCGACAGAGGTGCATAGGTACCTGTGTGTTTTTGGTCGACAAATTGTCGTGACCATTTAGACCAAAGAGAGAAGGGTAGCTAGTTTGATAAAACATAACACGCCAGGTGTTCGACAGAATGCCTGTGTAGGGTGAAGTTGTGACCTTAGCTTGTATTCCTTAGAATTCCTTTCGTTATCCATTTACTTGATTTGTTAATTAGTTAATTAGATTAATCACACTGTCATTTACTGCTGTTCGAATAAGACTTTAGCGAAACATAGTCTGTATTTGGTAAATATTAGTCATAGTTCCTCGTGGGTACGACACTCTTCTTATCACTATATTACTTGTTAGACCGCGTATACTTGCGCGTGTTTAGTGATCGGTAATCCGAGCAACAAGTTTTTGACGCCGTTACCGGGGAACTATTATTCTAATATTGTCCAATATTGATTTAAATCAATTTAGTCTTACTTTGAACTTGTATATAATTATTTCTTTTATTTGTTTGATCTTCCTTTCTTTTTGATTTTGAGTTTATAGATTATGGACAATCAATGTTATCAATTGCCTTATGAGGGAACGACGCAACCAAGCTCGAAAGAAGGACTCGAGAAATTACAACTTCAAATTGCTAATGCCTTTAAATTTTTTGATAACCTTAAGTGTCAGTCCACTCAGAGTGCCTACTGTCAGGATCAAGCTGACTTTGAACCGATTCCCTAGCATCCAAACTGCCAGGGTTATCCAAACTCATGGGACTACAGTCAAGAGTAATATTATGATCTGAATCATGCCTTTCAGTTTGACTATCAGTCTCCGCCGCATTATGAGTTGACGTCTTCACCCAATGAAAGCTTTTATGAGACCTCAACATGAGAAGAAGAGAACAGGCTTGAAGAGCTTCTCGCCAACTTTATTGAGAGAAATGAGGTTCGGATGGCAACCAGGAAGCCGCATTGCACATCCTTGAGAATCAATTGGGGTAACTCGTCAATGCCATCACAAATCCACCGCAAGGCATTCTCCCAGTCTTTATTGATCTCGACGATGAAACAGAAGAGCATTGCATGGTGGATACGTAAGGAAAATGCAATGAGTTCTACACAGTTGTTGAGGAAGACGTTATAGTGGAAACTAGCCAACCGGTGGAGTCTGAAGTTGGTGACAAAAGGATAAACAGTGGTTGTATCATCAATACGGATCTACAATCAGAAACCATGCTCCAGACTGTGGAAATCCGTGAGGACCCAATAGCGCACAAAGAACATTTTTAACTTAATGAAATAGGCGAATTAGTGGATAATTCCATTGGCGAAAGCTTCTTTGTGCCGATTGATGACTGGATGGATAAGGAATACGAGGATGACCAATCATCCATGTCTACCAAGAATCCAAATGAATTGACGAATAGGCGGCATGAAAAGGTCATCTTCGCTTATGAGCCGGATTGAACGGCGTCGGTATAGTCAAGCCGAAGACTTTAAAATAAGCGCTTGGTGGGGAGGCACCCCCATCTCGATATAAATTTTATCTGTTTTCCTGTAGATATATCTTGTTTACTTTGTAGTTAGTTATTATATTGTTTGGAATAACACATATTTGCTCTATATAGTTTTTGTTCTTGTCTTGGCATGTGCAGATTATAGTGGAAAATTTTTAGAAAATGGTATCTCGCACCGCGGTGCCACTAATTGTACTACATCTCGCGTCGCGACGCCGTCTTCATGCCCCAGCGTTAAGTTTTGCGTTGCAGCGCCAGTGACTTCACGCCCCAGCGCCAAGTTTCGCGCTGTAGCGTCAGTGCTGTAATGTCAAAATTCTCTCTTTCGCGCTGCAGCGCCAACCAACACTGGGCAGTTCACGCCGCGGCGCCATGAGCGAGCCCAACCTACTATTAACTCGCACCGCAGCGCCGTGTAACAAAGGACAATTCGCACCGCGGTGCCGGTAGCTAATTTTTGACGTTTAAGAGCAGTTTTTAGCCAGTAGTTGTGCCATTCATCTCCATTTTCTCGACAGCACACCCCAACCACTAACCATTACCCATCCCAACATCTTTAGAAATTGATCGAGTGCCCCATCTCACACCTCCATTACAACCGATTTCTGCTCCAAGTTTACCAACACACGCAGTGGGCTTCAATCAATCGCACTCCTAGGGTTGTTCACCAAGGTATTTTGGGGGTCTTCAGTCTATCATTTACAGTAATTGGTAATAGTTGTTATTGTTTTGGTTGGTTTTGCTCTGTTGATTTGGGGGATTTCTACTAACGAAAATCGGGCTAGAACACTGTCAAGAAAAGGGTTGTCCATACTTGGTTTTCAGAGTGTATTCAAGGTGTTCGATAAAGTGCCTGAGCCAAAAAGTTGACTGATTTGGACTCTTTTGGCACTGCTATTGTTTTGGGTTTATCTAGAAAAGGTTTAGGGGAGGTTGAATTGGATTTTCTGCCAGTGTTCGTACTAATTGCTTCAAGTTCAAAAATGGCACCCAAAAGGCAACAACTTAGCATCGGCGGGTCATCATCCGCGGCACCACCAACGGCTTGGGACAACACCAAGTTTATCAATGAGGAGGCATGGAAAAGATACAAATCCTCATTCGCTGCTCGAAACTTAATTCCTGAGCTGGGGTTGAGGCCGAACAAAAAGGATGGTGAGCTAACCACCATGTTTCTCGAACGCCAATGGATCCATTTCACAAAACCACCCGGGTCGGCCGCTGTATCTGTGGTTCGGGAGTTTTACGCGAACACCAATACCGAAGGTGATGTAGTTGTTCAAGTTAGGGGGCAGTTAGTGGCTTTCGGAAGCCAAGCCATCAATGATTTATTCGCGGCACCCAACTACAAGGGCAAGGATTATATGGAGTTGGGGCTCCAGCTATGACCTTGAGGATACCATTTAAAGACTCTGTAGGCCCGGGACCACCTGGAAAAAGAATGATTATACAAGTGAGAAGACCAGTTTCCCAACTTCAGACCTCAGTCGCTATGGGAAGGCGTGGTTCAGCTTCATTTGCGCTAACATGATCCCTACCCGGCACCTGAGCAATGTAACTAAGGATCGGGCGATCCTCCTTTTTGCCATTGTCACGGACCTGAACATGGACATCGATGTTCTCATACACGAGTCCATCATGAAGGCAATCAAGAGTACAGTCACTTCGAGGCTTCCACATCCATCATTGATCACTCAGCTTTGCAAGAGGGTAGGTATTCAGTGGGGCCCAGAGGAGATAGCTTTACCTCCCATGGCAGTCATAGATCATCAGACGATCTCACACTTCACTGTGTGGGATGGGGCAGAATCTCATGTCCGAGGCGAAGGCTACGGGCCGCCTACAGCGCCGCCCCCTACTACAGAACCAGAGCAGGCACAGACCTCAGACGCCAGCCCAGCTGTACAGGGGCTACTTACTGACATCATGGCATCCCTCACCCTGCTGCACCAGAAACAGGATGTTGAAGCACAAAGGCAGCGGAGGCATATAGCTGCAGTGGCTCAGAGGCAGGAGATAGCGATGCAGTACCAGGCTGAGTTGGTGAACACCATGCAGAGCATCTACACCGATTACTATAGTGAGAATGCTGAGTTCACGCCATACCAGTTTTCAGAGCTGCCTATTTTCCCAACCTACCCTCCCCCATCACCACCCGCCAAGGCTGACAAGGACGAGATTGCTGCTCAGTAGCGAACTTCAGAGAAGCCCTCTTGTATACCATTACTTTATGTTTAGTAATGAGGGCATTGCTCACCTCAAGTTTGGGGGTGTTTTGGTTATATCTGTTATTTCTCTACTGCCATGTTAGGATTGCATACTTTAGACTTTATTATGTTTTATTTTTAGTATTATGGTGCAGTCGTTTTGAACTGCGGGATTATCAGGATTATGCTTTAATTGTTTATGCCATGAACTATTTTTGGTTTTCATTATTTAATGCTTTGATTATTATCAGCATGATTGTGGTTTATAGCCATCTTTTTCGGGCTTTTACAGATTTGATGCTTGTTCCATACGAATGGCCTTTTTACCCTATTTTGAGCTGTTATTTAGCAAGGGTATTATAGTTATTATTATTTTTTGATTGTGGTTGATGACAAGCATCAAGTATCTATGCCTATCTCTTAGAGTCATGTCAAGCATGTATGAGCTAGGGGTTATTCAATTGATAAGTTTAGACTGTTATTGATCCGTCCTTCTTAGCACGCACCGACCAACTGTATTTAACTAGTTATTTTTCGAATTTAGTTCGCGTGTTTATTGATTTGAAAATTTGTTCCCTCTTATAAACTTTCATTTGTACAAGGTAATAAAAGACTTAGACGTTTATACAGTTTTGGATCTTGGATTCTAGCATGTTGACATATAAAAAAAAAGAAAAATGAATGAAAAGTGAAAACAAATAGAAAAGAAGAGTTTATATCGAAAGTTTTGCGGTGGGTCGAGATGGAGCGTAAAACGCACTCGCCCATAAACGTAGGACCGATATCGAGATGGAGCATAAAATGCACTCGCTAAATAATCTTCGTTCTTGTTGTAAAATCTTGGTGGCTTATGTTGATTACGTGGCCTTTACTGCTCGAGTTATTAGATTCATAGGGGTGTTCTACACCTAGTGCCCTAAAGTCGTCTGGCTTGGGAGTCACTAATCAAAAGCTCATTTATGGGTAGTTCTGAATAGCCTAAGGCAATTAAGAACTGTCCGAGTTAGATTTTATTGTCGTCATGCTAAAGTCTTTTGATCTTTTCCTGCATTTGCGTCTTATTCTTAATGCTTATTGAATGTTTAAGTTGCGGAGTATGCATATTAGTATTAGCATTCGAATACACACATAAAGAATGGATCGAATACAGTCTTATGCTTACGACTGAATGAACCCTTATTCATATATGTGTTTGCCCTATTCTCTGGGAGTGGCTATGATCTAGTTTTGAAGCCATGCTACTACTTTACTATTTTATTTTTCTTTCGCGTGTGTTTCATTATTAGTGTTGTGTTAGTTAGTTTGCTCGAGGACAAGCAAAGACTTAAGTTTGGGGGTATTTGATGAGTGGGATTTATACCCGCGAATCGGATACTTTATGACTTAAATAGTTACCTGTTCTCGTAGATTTTATATAATTTTATATGATTATAGTGTTATTGTGCTTAATCGATGAATTACAGAGTGTTACAGGTGTTTTCCATGCTTTTCAGGACAAAATGGCCAAATTACATATGCCCGCGCCGCTGCACCAAAGCCAAGGCTTATGCTCGCGCCGCAGCGCCATCTTCCTGTTCTTGCTGACACCACCCTCGTGCCCCAGCGCCACTGAGGCTTTTATGACTCGCGCCAACTGCAGCTTAGTGACCCGCGCCGCGGCGCCACCTCCGGTGCCTAGGCAGAAAGGGCTTGTGTTTGACCTAGCAAAGAAGAGAGAGGCGTATATAACACAGAAAAGGCTCTGCATTTCAGAGAAGGGGTGGGGGGAGAGACCTCATCATCTCAGATAGAGGAGATACCATATATCATAGAGATTAGCTTAACTTAGGTTTTTCTGTATTTCTCTTTTCCTTAGATTATCTTTGTAAATATAGATTAGGTAGATTTAGGGAGAAGTCTGTGATTTCTTTGGAGCACAAGAGCAGCAACGAGCGACACGGATTGGAAAGCTTGATTTGAGCGGAATGCGTGGAGATTGAAGGGGCTTTGATAGAGTTTCTTCTATCCATTTATTTCCTCTAATTTTTTATTCTATAAATGTTGTCTTATTTGCTACTTGTATTTGGTTTATTAACTATGAACTGATTATTGGCTCTAAGGTTATAATGGATCCCTATGTTATTTGAATTAACTGTCTTTATCTTTTTGGTTGGCACCATATGATTTGGATTAATATATTTGTGCTTTATGATTCTCGCTAAAACATTAGTGATGATTTTGGTAATCTGTATGTTATCGACAGAAAAATTATAGATTTACACCTAAATATAATAGCATGTGATTGTGGGTTTCAACTGCATAAGTTATGCATAGAATAGACATATATCTGTGCGCCACGTGTGACCTAATAGATAACTTAGGCTTAAATCCTTGTAATGATTGATTCATATAGACATATGTAGGATTGTAGCTAGCTTGGACGTTCATTTTTGTTCTATTCCCTTTTGGGTGGATCTGGAGATGATATGTTTGTGCATACCTCGACAGAGGTGCATAGGTACCTGTGTGTTTTTGGTCGACAAATTGTCGTGACCATTTAGACCAAAGAGAGAAGGGTAGCTAGTTTGATAAAACATAACACGCCAGGTGTTCGACAGAATGCCTGTGTAGGGTGAAGTTGTGACCTTAGCTTGTATTCCTTAGAATTCCTTTCGTTATCCATTTACTTGATTTGTTAATTAGTTAATTAGATTAATCACACTGTCATTTACTGCTGTTCGAATAAGACTTTAGCGAAACATAGTCTGTATTTGGTAAATATTAGTCATAGTTCCTCGTGGGTACGACACTCTTCTTATCACTATATTACTTGTTAGACCGCGTATACTTGCGCGTGTTTAGTGATCGGTAATCCGACCAACAATAAGATGAGCATGTTATTATCTGCTGCGTGATGCATGAAAATTGTTAAATTTGATGGGCTATAGAGCTCAACCTTGCAAATAACCATTTTTGCGGGTTAAGGATTCAAGGTAACGCTATGTACTACTTCAATGACATGGATCAGATGTAATGCATGAAGATGTAAATACTTTAACTGAGTCAATATTATTATGAACCATGTTTAAGGTTCCGGATGATGTACTTGATAAATCACAATGATTATGTAATAATAAACTGTAAAGTTTGAGTTATCTAATATGTAAAGGTTATCGGATTGAAATGTAAGATTTTATAAAATTACTCTGATGAAGTGAATCATAAAATAAATTTGATTCAGAGATGTGTAGATGATAAATGTTTTGATTCAGGAAATTAAAGTAAGAAGAAAGAAAAGTTTAAATTATTCCGTAATTTTATTAAGTTCAACATCGATTAATGATGTAAAGTTAGAATAAAGATGTATTGATAACGTCCGAGGTTAAGAGTTGAATTGTATGAATTTTGGGGTCGTTACAGTTGGTATCAGAGATGTAAGTTATAAACATTAGGTAAGAGTACCTTGCCTAATGTTACCTATAATATATATATATATATATATATATATATATATATATATATATATATATATATATATATACACACACACACTTGAAAAGAGGTATCTAAAAGATAAGAATCAGGAGTTACATGACTCCAGTAATAAAGATATTAAGTGTTATTAAATTGACGATGTCTATAAGGTGAAGATGATAAAATAATAAGAATAAACTCAAATAGAGTTTAATTAATGATAAATTCAGAGAATTCATATGAAATTAGTTAAGATGATATGATTTAGTTCAAAGAAGAACCTGAAGAACTAAAATTGAGTTGAATAATTATAAGATAACATGATTAAAGAGGAAAGAATGAGGATCGTAAAATCAAAATGTTCGTAAAATAAGAAAATAATTGTAAAGGGGGATGATTGTAGAATAAGATTATTATGACACCCTCAAATCTGGGTTACCTAACCCCAGGTTTGGTGCTCACGATCCATTAAACAAATAATATCTAACTACGTAATCATTCATTTATGAATATCATCATACATACCATTAATTAATATAATTAATACAATATCACAGGTTGTCTAACCTTAACATAACATACATACCTTCAGATATACAAAAAGGTTTATATAAAAAAAAATATAATAAGTAAAGTTATAATAACTACTACTGCATTTTGTCCTTGCTCTTGTCTTTATCTGCCCCTCCTACTACCTCGTCATTAGTTGAAATGTTATTTTTAAGCAAGGGTGAGCAACGAGTTTGCTCCGCAAGTTAAAGCATACAATAAGAAATATGAATCAAGAATATTAGAGTCTATATTCGATAGGAATTCAATAATATTCAACGGATTTCGAAGTAGCTGAATAAATCATTTATCAATACAAGACTTTATCGAATTTCATGCTAAACAACAATTCAATGATGAAAGAGTAAAACTCTTTTGAAGTTTCAATAATGTTCAATTGATTAACAAGAGATACTAATACTGCAATAATAAAGTGGGATATTCCCAGATTTCATGCTGAGTGATCACAATTTGATCATGAACTGAGACACCCCCAAATCCGGGTACTTCGATTCCACGGGATTTGGTGTTCACTGTACAAGCATCATCTATCTATCTACCCATAAATAATATCAAACCATACAATAGATAGAAATCATAATAAAATCTCTTCCCTTAAGGGTTACATCAACTGAATCATAAATAAATCCCAGGTTAACTAACCTTAAAACATTTTTGCGGAATTCTAAACAAATAAGTCTTAAACAACAACATAAGTCTTAAACATATTACATCATCAATTAAAATAACAAGTCTTCATCACTTGCTAACTTTGCCCTTGCCCTTACTAGTGGAGGGTTCATCACTTCTTTCGTTCTTAACTGCAATGTTATTATTAAGCAAGAGTGAGCACAAATGCCCACAAGTATAATAATGAAATAACAGTATAATAACATGCGAATAAATCAAAGACGTCTGAATAAGAGCTCAACCTTTGAATCAAGAATGAATAACAAGAATCAACAGAATTCTGAGGGTCATAAGACCTTGAACTATGTCCTAGGTTATCAAGGATTATACTTGAAACCTTTAACAGTCATAAGACTATGGACCTTCTTCTCGTACTTAGGGGGATCAGCCCTTAGTACCATACTGTGCACAATATCTTAACGCTTACGCATAAGTAAATCCCTTTACAGGGTTGTTCATCTTAGTTTGACATTCGAGTCCGCACTAAAGGAAGTTTGGTTTGGATAATTCAATAAGGGTTCTGAAATTTAGAACATTCATCAACTAAGGACTAGCTGAATCAGTAATGTTCACTAGTCTAAAAAGTTTGACAATAATGATATTCAATATGATTAATAATCTCAAGAAGTATACAATAGAACAATTATTGTATAACTGAATCATGCTTTGAAAGATAATCAATCTTTAATATAATACTCGAACTTGAATAATAGTTTAAGTTTAGGAAATTTGCTCAATGTAAAAGATAGAGTTAAGAAACTTGCCTCGTGCGTAGATTACACTTTAACTAAGCACGTTCTTTGAATTAAATCCTACATACCATTCATATACACAATACTTGTTAATTAATAATTAATCAACATGAGCTCATTCTCGTTGTCTACTTTAATTATCGACTATACTTAGTCAAATTATCACTTTGTCACATAATTTGTATTTCATGAATTATCAAGCTAATAATTTACTCCACATGCAATTATGTTATTTACATTTTAAACAACTATTTTATCATCACATTATTCTTCTAACATGTTTACATGTTCATTACATCAATCCACTAACACATTGTTAAACTTAAACATTTTTAAAATAACTCATTCTGAATTTTCTGGAGAGTGGCGCTGCGGCGCCACGTTTGTACTAAGGCTTCGCGCTGCGGCGCGATGGTGCTGCGGCCGGACACTTGGAACTGCGGCGCCGTGGCACTGTGGCTCGAGTCATGGCGCTACGGCACGGTGGCGCTGCGGCGTGGGAAATGAACTGGTAGCTGGCGCTGCGGCGCGGCATACCAGACACAGAAATGGTTGTTCGCGAAAAATCGCAGAACATGCCAATTCCTCCCAATTTCTTATTTTCTACTCAAAATTAGACATACCCACAAGTTATAGTTCATGTATATTCATAATACAACATCTATAAAGTAATTTTAACCCATTAAAACATATAATCACAGATTTAAATCATGTAAAATTGGACTGTTCTTGATGTTCTTGAAGTTTTTGAACAAAACACATAATTTAGCCGTACGGATTCGTTATAACACCGAATCCATTCGTTTAAAGCTTGATCTCTTTGCATTAACATGCTCAATAATATAAGGGTGTAAAATTTAGGGATAATATATAATCAATACATCAATTATCACATATATGGCCATATGGCCATATCACGTACTCTGTTTATTTTGAAATAATATATGTACGACATGTTTTCACAATACTGATGTTATGGTTTGCAACAATATATAATTAAAATATGATTTGATATGCCATAACGTAAACAAAACCCATAATCATTATTCCTATCCCAATTACAGACGTTAAACCAAACTTTGAAAGCCATTTTATAAAAACTAAATGACGTAAAATAGAAATTAGGTTTGAGAAGATTACCCAAGTGTAGAATGTAAAGATAATAACTTCCTCCATGTCTCAACCACAGAGTTTCTCCTACACTTTACTCTAATTTTCTCAACTCTCTCTGCTTAATATTAGACTTAGAAGAAAAAAAATTGAAAGAAAAGGAAAGGGAGGCGTATAATATAGAAATC
Organism: Panax notoginseng; assembly: GCA_016801055.1. Taxonomy (NCBI): domain Eukaryota; kingdom Viridiplantae; phylum Streptophyta; class Magnoliopsida; order Apiales; family Araliaceae; genus Panax; species Panax notoginseng. Next base: position 116,695,733 of record CM029023.1, read on the forward strand.
AACTGACGCATTGGTGGTCAGTTACCCAGTCATGGGTAACTGCCATCAACTTCCCATAGTGCCATGTTTGGCTAGTTAGAAAAGGTTTTAAAAAATCGTTTAATTTAATAAAACTTTATTATATAGTTTAACTAATGTCACATCCATATAAAATAAATCAAAATTTTATTTAATTTTCTAAAATATAATAATTTCTCAATAATGCACATAGTCACATAATTAAATTTCTCATTAATAAATAATGTCAATTTATTAAATCTCTAATTAATAATTATATTAATTAAATAACATCATGCTTAATTAAATATTTTATTTAATTCAATAAGCTCACATAATCATATATTTTGAATAATAAAATTCTCCACATTAATTTAATAAATGTGACACATACAATTAAATTAATCTACCATAACTGCATCAATTAATTATTAAATATAATAATTAAATCATCGAAAATATTTATTTAATTCAATAAATATTAAAATAAATTTACAAAATTCTCGTTCGTCACATCTTTCCCCCCTTAAAAGGATTCTGTCCCCAGAATCACGACTCAATGATTTTGACTCGTTACATTCTCCCCCACTTACAAAGATTCTGTCCCCAGAATCGCATACACATAATTAAGTAAATAAAAGAGGGTAATTCTTCATCATATTCTCTTCGAGTTTCCACGTAGCTTCTTCAGCGTTGTGGTTCCTCCAAATTACCTTAACAGAAGGTATAACTTTATTTCTGAGAACTTGTTCTTTTCGGTCGACAATCTGGACAGGAATTTCTTCGTAAGATAAGTCTTTCTCAAAATGCAGGGGTTCATATTCAATTACATGCTTGTAATCAGGTTTGTAAGGTCATAACACAGAAACATGGAAGACGTTGTGGATATTCTCGAGTGCTGGAGGTAAGGCTACCTCGTACGCAACTTCTCTAATTCTTCGCAGTACCTCAAAGGGTCCAATAAATCTTGGGCTCAATTTTCCTTTCTTTCCGAACCTGATCTTTTCCTTCTAGGGAGAGACCTTCAAGAAAACATAACTACCTGGTTCAAACTCGATATTTTTACGATGTGGATCAGCGTATTTCTTCTGTCGATCTTGAGCTGCTACCAGTCGTGCTCGGATCACTTTGACTATTTCTGCCGTCTGCTGTACCAATTCTGGCCCTAGCAATTGTCTTTCACCAACTTCATCCCAATAAAGCGGAGTTCTGCACTTTCTGCCGTATAACGCTTCGTAAGGCGGCATACCAATACTAGCGTGGTAACTGTTGTTGTAGCAGAACTCTACTAACGGTAGGTAATCATCCCAATTTCCTTTGAAGTCCATTACACAGGCTCGTAACATATCTTCCAGTGTTTGAATCGTTCGTTCGCTCTGTCTGTCTGTTTGAGGGTGGTAAGCTGTACTCATTCGCAGTTGTGTACCCATGCATTCCTGAAGACGTTTCTAGAAATTTGATGTGAAGCGCGGATCCCTATCGGAAACAATAGACACCGGCACTCCGTGCCTCGAAACAATCTCTTTCACATATAATCTTGCCAACTGATCTAAGTTAAATCTGATTTTGATAGGAAGGAAGTGCGCGGATTTCGTCAGTCGGTCAACGATAACCCATACTGCGTCGTAGCCTTTCTGAGTCGTCGGAAGGCCAACCACGAAGTCCATCGTAATATGTTCCCATATCCATTCTGGGATCTCCAACGATTGTAGCAATCCACTCGGTCTCTGATGTTCCGCTTTAACTTTCTGACATGTCAGGCATTTGGCAACACATTCTGCAACATCATATTTCAAATTCGGCCACCAGAAATGATGTCGAAGATCTTGATACATTTTTGTACTTCCAGGGTGAATAGAATATCTTGAATTATGAGCCTCGCTCAGAATTTCTTCCTTAATTTCTTGTACTGGCGGAACCCAAATTCTGCTTTCAAATCTCAATATTCCTTCCTTATCCATCTTAAATCTTAGTTCGGTTCCTTCAGATATCTTCGATGTTACCTTTTTGCATTCATCATCCTGAAGCTGAGCCTCCTTCACTCTATCTAGTAGATTTGTACCAGATTGCATCTGAAATAGCTTCTCATCAATCTCCATTGGATACTTCACTTCTAACTCCAGTTTCTCCATATCTGCAATTAGCTCCTGCTGAGCAGTCAACATCATCAATTTCTCACGACCCTTTCTACTTAAGGCGTCGGTAACCACATTAGCCTTACCCGGATGGTATAAAATCTCACAGTCATAATCCTTGATTAATTCCAACCATCTTCTTTGACGCATATTCAAATCTTTCTGTGTAAAAATATATTTCAGACTCTTGTGGTCCGTATATATTTTACACTTCTCCCCGTATAAATAGTGCTTCCAAATTTTCAAAGCAAAAACAACTGCAGCTAACTCCAAATCATAGGTTGGGTAACCCTTCTCGTAATCCTTCAACTGCCGTGATGCATACGCAATGACTTTGCCGTTTTGTATCAGCACACAGCCAAGTCCTTTATGCGACGCATCGCTAAAAATAACAAAATTTCCTATATCATCCGGAAGAGATAACACAGGCGCTGTACTCAACCTCTTCTTTAATTCTTGAAAACTCTCCTCACACTTCTCCGTCCAAACAAATTTCACAGCTTTTCGAGTTAAATTCGTTAACGGAGTTGCGATCTTAGAAAAATCTTGTATGAATCTTCTATAATATCATGCTAATCCAAGAAAACTTCTTACTTCTGACGGCGTTCTCGGCTGATCCCAGTTAATCACAGCTTCTACTTTGGATGGATCTACCGAAATTCCATCTTTATCGATTAAGTGACCAAGAAATTATACTCTCTCGATCCAGAATTCACATTTCGAAAATTTAGCATACAACTTCTCCCTTCTCAATACTTCTAACGTTAACCTCAAATGTTCTTCGTGTTCCTCTTTGGTTTTGAAATATACCAAAATGTCGTCTATAAATACCACCACGAATTTGTCCAAAAACGGCTTGAATACACCATTCATTAGTCCCATAAATGCTGCAGGAGCATTCGTAAGACCAAACGACATTACTAAAAACTCATAATGACCATATCGCGTTCGGAACGCTGTCTTCGGTACATCCTCTGGCCTCACCTTCAGTTGGTGATAACCACTCCTCAAGTCAATCTTGGAAAAGTATTTTGCTCCCTTCAATTGATCAAACAGATCATCGATCCTTGGTAATGGATATCTGTTCTTAATCGTGACCTTATTTAATTCTCTGTAGTCAATGCAGAGCCTCATCGATCCGTCCTTCTTTTTCACAAACAACACCGGCGCTCCCCACGGCGATACGCTCGGTTGAATGTACTTTTTGTCCAATAATTCTTGTAGTTGTACCATTAATTCCTTCATCTCTACTGGCGCCATTCGGTATGGTGCCTTCGATATTGGAGCAGTTCCGGGTGCCAAATCAATCACAAAGTCTACTTCTCTATCTGGTGGAAGTCCTGGCAAATCGTCTGGAAATACATCGACTAAGTCCCTCACAATCGGTATCTCCTCTACCTTCGGGTTCTCTTTTCGACTGTCGACTATGTAAGCTAAATGTAACATTCTATAATTTTAAATTATTATAATAAATATTTAATGATTTATATAAATATTTAATGGATAGGTTTATTGATTGAATAATTAATTGTTTAATTTGAGTGATGTAGTTTATTTAATTATTTGTTGAATAAATAATTAAATAGTAGATATTAAATATTTATTGGCAATATTAAATATTTATCGAATTATGGTAATTGGAACTGATGTGATTTAATTAATTATTTGTTGTGTAATTAATTAAGGAGCTAAATAAATTAGTTGTTATGAGATTTATAATAATTAATTTAATTAATAAGCTAGAGAGCTTATAGTGGTTTTAAATAAATAATAATATTTTAAATGAGAAATTGTAGTTTAAAATATTAGTTGGTTAAATGAAATTATAATTATAAAAGAAATTATAATTATTTATGTGTTAAAGTAATTTAATAGATTAATGTTTTAATTGATTTATTTAATTAAATGAATGTGTGATTAATAACCTTATTATAAAGGAGTTATTAAAATGAATTAAAAGAGTTTAATTTAGTTTTGCCAAACATACCTTATTGTATTATAAGTCTTTAATCTATTAAGATTTTAGCAAACAAGGTATAAGGATTAATCTATTATGTTTTAATTCAATTTACCAAACAAGGAGTAAGGATTAATAGATTATTTTTATTTAGACTAGCCAAACAAGCCTTTTGGCTTTTAAATTTTAAAACTCCTATAACTGATATATTTATATCAGTACTTATATTGTATCATTAATATATGTTATTATTATTATTACGTTATAATATTATACGTAAGATAGAAGAGAGAGAAAGGAGAAAAAGAGAAAACTCAGAGGAAGAAGAAGAAGAAAAGAAGAAAAAGTAAGAAGAAACTAGAGAGAATTGAGAGTTTTTATAGGTTTTGGAGAAAAGCTTGATAATCAAAGAGTTAGAGTCATCATCTTCTTCATAATCCAAGGTAGGCCATCTTTTCTTTTGTAAAACTCTAAAATTTTTCTTCTTTCCAAAAAGTCTCTGTGAAAAATTTTATAAACAAAACTTTGTTGTTATGATTATAATTTTTTTTATGATTATCAATTGTATATGTGTTTCATGAGTTACGCATGATCATAGAGAAATTAATTCATGTAAGTATGTAAGTTATGAAGAAAATATTTTATAGAGAGTTTTTATGTATGAATATGGCTTTAGTTAAAATAGAAATTAAGGTCTAATTGGTTGTGGTATTAATAAATTGACTGTTAGAATTGCTAGAGTATGTAGAATCATAATCATGATGTGTAGAAATTTCTATTTTGATTTAATAACAAAGTCACAATGTTAATTTTCATGGAAAATATCAAAATATGGAGTTTTGCCAAAAACAATGAAATTGGATGTTGTATAATTGATGTTTATGCTAATTAATGGATAGAAACATGTTAGGAGTACTCACAATATGTTTATATGATGTTTATATGCAATTTTCATGATAATCAGTCTATTAGATTCGAGCTTTTTGGCCAATTTGGCTTTTTCTTTCATGGTTGCCGAAGCTGTCAGTCGACGTTGATAGTTCGCGCCGCGGCGCGGCCCAGCAGTTCATTGCTGGCGCCGCAGCGCCATCACCATGACGTAAGCGACCTGTTTCACAATCACTGCGCCGCAGCGCCGGCTCGTAGTATAATCGCTGAGCCGCAGCGCCGACTCAGCGCCGCAGCGCGAGCCACAGTACAAACTGTGGCGCCGCGGCGCGGCTTGGCAGAACTGTCTGACAGTTTTGTTTAAATGTACAAAACTTGAAAATAAATGTTATGTGTTTATTATAACAATGTAAAATGATAATTTCAGTATTATTAGTCTATGAAATATCATGTTATTAAGTATTATCTACTTGAAAAAGAATTGATTATATGAATGGGTAATTCAACCCATATGACGAATGTAATTGTTTATATAAATGTACAATGTTGGTTAGGACTAATTATGTCAATATGACATATGTTTAGGATATCAATTCAAGTGATAAAAGTGTAGCTTGTGCTAAAGGCAAGTTTCCTAAACCTACATTTTACATTGAGCAAGTTTCTAAGTCTTAACTTTTGATATTTAGCAAGTTCCTTATTGTATAAGTTTTCTAATCATTGGTGTTATCGAACTAATTATTGTTTCAATTTCGATTATCATATAATGGTGTAAATTTATTTGGAGCAAGTTATTCTTGTACTTAATTTGTGGTTTAGCATGTACAATTATATACATGTTGTGGATGTTTATTATTCAATTAACCTTGTCTTATTATTGTTCAAGCAAGGTAGGTTATAATTATTCAAATTGTATGCTATTAGATTATCCCTAAAGCATGATGTCAATCTATAAACATCAATTAAACTATGATTATTCCATAGTATACAGTTATGTCGTTTGTAATCAACTAAACCCTAGTTGATTACCGTTGAATTCTAAATTACCCCATGATGTATCCAAACCAAACTCACTTTGGTACGAACTTGTATTCTAAATACTGAGAAGAACAACTCTTTTATAAGAGGTTACGCTTAGCGTTGAAATGATTGTGCACAATACATTGTACGAAGGGTTGATCCCCCTAAGTACGTGAAGTCCTTATAGTCTTATGATTGTTAAAGTTTAAGTTGAAAGATTACTTATAACTGTGGACATGATTCATGGTCATTAGACCCTCAGTAAATGTTAAAGTTTTCAGAAAGTAATAGAATTTATTGTTCAGTTCTATTAAACCTAATATTGGCAAATGATGTAAAGTTAAATGATTTATCTATTATTATTTCAAGTGGGCTTTGTTTGCTCACTCTTGCCTGTAAACTTTCTTACAGTTAAGGTTGAAACTGGAGATGTACCTAGCACCAGTAAAGGGAAAGGAAAGATGAAACAATGCTGAAGACCTGTAATAGATTGAATAGTTTATTTTCAGACTTGTTTAAAGATTGTAATGAATGTTATTTTAATTATTCCGCATGAATGAATGAATGTTTGTAAAGGTTAGATAACCTGGGAGATTTATTTAAATTTAGTCCTGTATGGGCAGGTTTTATTTATTCAATTTTATTATAATTGGGTAGTTAGAAATGAATGTTTTGATTGCGTGAACACCAAATCTTGAGGAAATGGAGTACCAGGATTTGGGGGTGTCACAGGTTGGTATCAAAGCTTTAGGTTATGAACCTTAGGTGGGGGAAAAGCCTTAGGAAGTAACCTTTGAAAAGATAGTGGAGTTAACTCTTATCGAGTTTTAAGAAAGAAGTAATAAAATACTTATGTGCTTATGTGTTTATAACTTATGTGCTCGCGAGCGTTGAGTAGAATGATTAATAACTAAAACTTTAAAATTTTGTTGTCAGGATGACTAATGTCGGAGAATCCAGTCAGGTTAGGGAGGAGGGACCTCAAATGCCTATAGAGGAGGAGCCTCGCGACATTCAGGTAGTTTGGGAACAACTACTGCCACGGGAGTTACCGTTGGTCACAGTAGTTGAAGATGAGGAGAATGATGAGGAGGCAGATGAGGCGGATGAGGAAGAAAGGATTCCACTTAACTCGATAGCAGGCCGTATTTATGATGAGGTGCATGACCGCAACGTGGAACTTCAGGATACAGTTGAGGAGTTGCAGGAGATAGTAACTGAACAACAGACTACAATTACACAAAAAGACGGCGAGATCCAGGATCGTGAAGAACGACTGACTAACGCCGAGGAGAAATTAATACAGACTGAAGGAGAGAAAGAACAATTGATTGAGATGGTTGCTGAACTGGAGAGCAAGCTGAGAGAAGAAGCTGCTAAGAGGGCAAGAGCTGAAGATGTATACGAGAAAGCTTATCAACGAACTGGAAGAGCAGCGAGAGACGCGCAGGCAAAAAGGATGAAGATGGAAGAGATGGATAAAGTATTTAACACCGTAATTAATCGAGCTCAAGATTGGGTCATAGGATATCCGATTCAGTTCGAGACACTGCCATCATTCGTGTTAGATCGCAGAACAATGTTTCGAGTCATGCAGGAAGAACGTGATAGGGCTACGAAGTACCTTAATAGATCATCGTAGAAAATGGGTCGGTAATGCATGTAATATGTTTTAAATAATGTGTAAATCCCTAGTGTTAAGTAACCATGGGATATGATAATAATGGTGTTGTCCTGAAACTTTTGTAGTTCAGGAAAGGAATGTAGATAGCAGAGATGCTATTGTGTTATGTTTTCAGAAAGTTTATGAATAAATAAATGTTATTATTTTGTTCAAAGTGTTATGTGCTATGTGGGTATTTCTTTTATAGAAGCAAGTTAATTAGAAATACTTAAAGAAGTTGAGTAATGGTCTAATAGGTGTTTTATTTTAACAGAAAATGCCTCCCAGACGTCAGCCAACACGACAGAGAACCACTGAAGGAACTAACAATAACGACAATGTTGATGCGAATCCCGTTCAACAACTAGTGACACTATTGACAGGAGCGTTACAGAATCAACCTCAAAACCATGGTACAACGTTTAAGGAGTTTAAGGCGGTTGGACCACCTGAATTCCGTGGGTCCATGAATCCAGTTGAAGCTCAAACCTGGATTATGGAGATAGAGAAGGTGTTCGATGTCGCTAGGGTAGGGGATGACCAGAAGACGGCTTTCGCAACTTTCATGTTGAAAGCAGAAGCTAGTTATTGGTGGCAGGCCAATAAAACTCGTGAAGGGCCGGGAGTGATGACCTGCGATAGGTTTAAGGAGTTGTTCTTTGAGACCTATTTCCCGGAGAGTTCGAAGAGTCAGCTGGAGGTACAGTTTCTGGAGCTGAAGCAAGGGACGATGTCGGTATCCGAGTATGCCGCAAAATTCAATGAATTGGCGAGGTTTGCGCCATATCAGGTTAGCACAGACGAACGTAAGGCGAAGAGGTTTGAACAGGGACTGAAGCCCTGGCTGTACAGTAGGGTTTCCCTGTTCCAGTTGAAGACATTTGCAGCAGTAATGGAGAAAGCAGTACTCGCCGAAGGTGGAGGCGAGGCGGTAACAAAATTTAACAAGGAACAAAAGAAGAAGAAGAATGAAAATGAGATGAAGAGTGGAGGTGGTAGCGGTGGAAACAACAACAACAACAACAATAACAACAACAACAACAACAACAACTTGAAGAGAAAGTAGAATGGAAGTATGGGTACTAGAAACCAGCAGGGTAACCAGCAGAATAAGAAGTTTGAAGCGTGTGCGACATGTGGGAAGTTTCACAAGGGAGCGTGTTTGATGGGGAAACGAGTTTGCTACAAATGTGGCCAAGAAGGTCACATCGCCCCAAATTGCACTCAATCAAAGAAGAATGTGTGCTTCACGTGCGGATCTAAGGATCACTTTGCTCGTGAATGTCCAAAGAAGAAGGAGGGAGTGACAACCAGAAACAATGGAGGAGGTAACAATGGAGGTACGTGGGCTATTACAGGACCTGCAGCATCAAACAAACCCACAGCCAGAACCTTCAACATGACTGTACAAGATGCTGTGCAATCAAAGGATGTGGTGTCAGGTATTATCCCAATCAATGATATTGATGCATATGTATTATTTGATTCGGGTGCTACTTGCTCGTTTATATCTGATGAATTTGCTAAGAGGTTAGAATTGCCTAGAGAAGAACTGAATTTTCCTTTGAACATAGAAATTGCGAATAAGGAAATAATCCCTATTAGGTTCGTTTACAAGAACTGTAGGGTGAACATTAAGGGGAATATCTTGTTAGTAGATTTGATTCCGATTAGACTCGGGGAATTTGATGTAATTTTGGGAATGGATTGGTTGTTCAATTATGGAAGAATAATTGACTGCCAAAAGAAGTGCGTAAACCTTATGACTCCGTCAAAGGTAGTATTTTATGGTAGCAAGTCACCAAGACAAATGAAATGTCTGACGACTATGCAGGCCAAGAAGTTATTGAGTCAAGGTTGTGTGGGCTATTTAGCTTACATAGTCGATACTCAGAAGAAAGGTGTGAAATTAGAAGAAATACCGGTAGTGAGAGAATTCGAAGACGTGTTTCCAGAAGATTTGCCAGGACTTCCGCCTGACAGAGAAATTGAATTTGTGATCGACTTAGTGCCGGGAACAGCACCGATATCGAAGGCCCCGTACAGAATGGCTCCGATAGAAATGAAGGAACTAATGGTTCAGTTGCAAGAGCTGCTGGACAAGAAATATATTCAACCAAGCGTATCGCCGTGGGGAGCGCCAATTTTATTTGTGAAGAAGAAGGACGGGTCAATGCGTCTTTGCATTGATTATAGGGAGTTAAACAAAGTCACTATTAAAAACAAATACCCGTTGCCAAGAATAGATGACTTGTTTGATCAACTGAAGGGTGCTAAGTACTTTTCGAAAATAGATTTGAGAAGTGGTTATCACCAATTGAAGGTAAGAAAGGAGGATATACCACGAACGGCATTCAAAACTCGGTATGGACATTACGAGTTTCTGGTGATGTCTTTTGGTTTAACCAATGCACCTGCTGCGTTCATGGATTTGATGAACAGGGTGTTTAAACCATTCCTAGACAAGTTTGTAGTGGTATTCATTGATGACATTCTAGTGTATTCCAAAACTCAAGAAGAACACGTGGAACACTTACGTCTGACATTGGAGACACTAAGAAAGGAAAAACTGTACGCGAAGTTCTCTAAGTGCGAATTTTGGCTCGATCGTGTACAATTTTTGGGGCATGTGATTGACAAAGATGGGATCTCAGTGGATCCGTCGAAAGTGGAAGCAGTAATCAATTGGGAACAACCAAAAACACCGTCGGAAGTGAGGAGTTTCTTGGGACTGGCTGGTTATTATAGAAGATTTATTCAAGATTTTTCTAAGATAGCCACTCCGTTAACAAATTTGACAAGGAAAGCTGTAAAATTCGTGTGGACGGAGAAATGTGAAGAAAGTTTTCAAGATTTGAAGAAGAAGCTAAGTGTAGCACCTGTGTTGACGTTACCAGACAATACAGGAAATTTTGTGGTGTATAGTGATGCCTCACACAAAGGGTTGGGTTGTGTTCTTATGCAGAATGGCAAAGTTATTGCGTATGCATCAAGACAATTGAAAGATTATGAGAAAGGGTATCCGACTCATGATTTGGAATTGGCTGCAGTTGTGTTTGCTCTGAAGATATGGAGACACTATCTTTATGGAGAGAAATGTGAGATCTACACAGACCACAAAAGTCTGAAGTATATTTTCACTCAGAAAGATTTGAACATGCGTCAGAGAAGGTGGATGGAACTGATAAAAGATTACGATTGTGAGATCTTTTATCATCCGGGCAAAGCGAATGTGGTAGCTGATGCTTTAAGCAGGAAAGGTAGGGAGAAGTTGATGCTGATTACAACTCAGCAGGAGCTCATTTCAGCAATGACAAAACTGGAGTTGGAGATCAAATTTCCAAAGGAATCTGACGAACAATTATTTCAGATAGAAGCTGGTCCAACTTTAATGGACAAAGTGAAGAGTGCCCAACTACAAGACGAAGAGTGTGCGAAAATCAAAGAGAATTTGATTGAAGGCGGTGATGTAAAATACAAGATCGACACCGAAGGGTTACTACGGTTTGAGGGAAGGATCTGGGTTCCAGCAACACCAGAACTGAAAGAAGAAATTTTGATCGAAGCTCATAGCTCAAAATATTCAATTCATCCAGGGAGCACGAATATGTATCAAGATTTGCGCCGACATTTTTGGTGGCCAAATATGAAAAGGGACGTCGTAGAATGTGTAGCGAAGTGCTTAACATGTCAGAGAGTAAAGGCCGAACATCAAAGACCCAGCGGGTTACTTCAACCGTTGGAAATACCAGAATAGAAGTGGGAACACATCACGATGGATTTTGTGGTGGGTCTTCCAACTACTCAGAGAGGATGCGATACGATTTGGGTGATAGTGGACAGACTGACGAAGTCAGCGCACTTTTTACCAATAAAGATTAGGTTCAGTCTTGATCAGTTGGCAAGATTGTACATTAAGGAAATCGTTTCGAGACATGGGGTGCCAGTATCAATAGTGTCTGATAGAGATCCGCGGTTTACATCGAATTTCTGGAAGAGACTACAAGAATGCATGGGGACTCAATTGCGAATGAGTACGGCTTATCATCCACAAACAGATGGCCAAAGCGAAAGAATGATTCAGACATTGGAGGATATGCTGAGAGCATGCGTCATGGATTTTAAAGGAAGCTGGGAAGATCAACTACCATTGGTGGAATTTGCTTACAACAACAGTTATCACGCGAGCATCGGCATGCCACCTTACGAAGCATTGTACGGCAGAAAGTGCAGAACTCTACTGTGCTGGGATGAAGTCGGTGAACGCCAACTGTTAGGACCAGAACTGGTACAACAAACTGCTGAAGTTATCAAACTCATCAGAACAAGGTTGGTAGCAGCTCAAGACAGACAGAAAAAGTATGCTGATCAACACAGACAAGATTGTGCATTTGACGTAGGAACTTTTGTATTCCTAAAAGTTTCTCCCTGGAAGGGAAAAATTCGTTTCGGTAAGAAGGGAAAACTAAACCCGAGGTTTATTGGACCATTTGAAGTGCTGCGAAGAGTGGGAGAAGTGGCTTACGAGGTAGCTCTACCTCCAGGGTTGGAAAACATTCATAATATTTTTCACATTTCTGTGTTACGACCATATAAACCCGACTACAAGCATGTGATCGAGTATGAACCGTTGCAATTCGAGAAAGATTTATCTTATGAAGAGGTTCCTATCGAGATAGTAGACAGGAAAGAACAAGTGCTCAGGAATAAGGTGATACCTTCTGTGAAGGTGATTTGGAGGAACCACAACGCTGAAGAGGCTACGTGGGAACTCGAAGAGAAAATGATGAAAGATTACCCTGAGTTATTTGTTTAATCCGTGTCTTCGATTATGGGGACAGAATCTTTGTAAGTAGGGAAAAATGTAACGAATGATTTGTTTGAATTGTGATTCTGAGGACAGAATCCTTGTAAGGAGGGAATGATGTAACATTCTATAATTTTAAATTATTATAATAAATATTTATTGATTTATATAAATATTTAATGGATAGGTTTATTGATTGAATAATTAATTGTTTAATTTGAGTGATGTAGTTTATTTAATTATTTGTTGAATAAATAATTAAATAGTATATATTAAATATTTATTGGCAATATTAAATATTTATCGAATTATGGCAATTGGAATTGATGTGATTTAATTAATTATTTATTGTGTAATTAATTAAGGAGCTAAATAAATTAGTTGTTATGAGATTTATAATAATTAATTTGATTAATAAGGTAGAGAGCTTATAGTGGTTTTAAATAAATAATAATATTTTAAATGAGAAATTGTAGTTTAAAATATTAGTTGGTTAAATAAAATTATAATTATAAAAGAAATTATAATTATTTATGTGTTAAAGTAATTTAATAGATTAATGTTTTAATTGATTTATATAATTAAATGAATGTGTGATTAATAACCTTATTATAAAGGAGTTATTAAAATGAATTAAAAGAGTTTAATTTAGTTTTGACAAACATACCTTATTGTATAATAAGTCTTTAATCTATTAGAATTTTAGCAAACAAGGTATAATGATTAATCTATTATGTTTTAATTCAATTTACCAAACAAGGAGTAAGGATTAATAGATTATTTTTATTTAGACTAGCCAAACAAGCCTTTTGGCTTTTAAATTTTAAAACTCCTATAACTGATATATTTATATCAGTACTTATATTATATCATTAATATATGTTATTATTATTATTAGGTTATAATATTATACGTAAGATAGAAGAGAGAGAAAGGAGAAAAAGATAAAACTCAGAGGAAGAAGAAGAAGAAAAAAAGAAAAAGTAAGAAGAAATTAGAGAGAATTGAGAGTTTTTATAGGTTTTGGAGAAAAGCTTGATAATCAAAGAGTTAGAGTCATCATCTTCTTCATAATCCAAGGTAGGCCATCTTTTCTTTTGTAAAACTCTAAAATTTTTCTTCTTCCCAAAAAGTCTCTGTGAAAAATTTTATAAACGAAACTTTGTTGTTATGATTATAATTTTTTTTATGATTATCAATTGTATATGTGTTTCATGAGTTATACATGATCATAGAGAAATTAATTCATGTTAGTATGTAATTTATGAAGAAAATATTTTATAGAGAGTTTTTATGTATGAATATGGCTTTAGTTAAAATAGAAATTAAGGTCTAATTGGTTGTGGTACTGATAAATTGACTGTTAGAATTGCTAGAGTATGTAGAATCATAATCATGATGTGTAGAAATTTCTATTTTGATTTAATAACAAAGTCATAGTGTTAATTTTCATGGAACATATCAAAATATGGAGTTTTGCCAAAAACAATGAAATTGGATGTTGTATAATTGATGTTTATGCTAATTGATGGATAGAAACATGTTAGGAGTACTCACAATATGTTTATATGATGTCTATATGCAATTTTCATGATAGTCAGTCTATTAGATTCGAGCTTTTTGGCCAATTTGGCTTTTTCTTTCATGGTTGCCGAAGCTGTCAGTCGACGCTGACAGTTCGCGCCGCGGCGCGGCCCAGCAGTTCATTGCTGGCGCCGCAGCGCCATCACCATGACGTAAGCAACCTGTTGCACAATCACTGCGCCGCAGCGCCGGCTCGTAGTATAATCGCTGAGCCGCAGCGCCGACTCAGCGCCGCAGCGCGAGCCACAGTACAAACTGTGGCGCCGCGGCGCGGCTTGGCAGAACTGTCTGACAGTTTTGTTTAAATGTACAAAACTTGAAAATAAATGTTATGTGTTTATTATAACAATGTAAAATGATAATTTCAGTATTATTAGTCTATGAAATATCATGTTATTAAGTATTATCTACTTGAAAAAGAATTGATTATATGAATGGGTAATTCAACCCATATGATGAATGTAATTGTTTATATAAATGTACAATGTTGGTTAGGACTAATTATGTCAATATGACATATGTTTAGGATATCAATTCAAGTGGTAAAAGTGTAGCTTGTGCTAAAGGCAAGTTTCCTAAACCTACATTTTACATTGAGCAAGTTTCTAAGTCTTAACTTTTGATATTTAGCAAGTTCCTTATTGTATAAGTTTTCTAATCATTGGTGTTATCGAACTAATTATTTTTTCAATTTCGATTATCATATAATGGTGTAAATTTATTTGGAGCAAGTTATTCTTGTACTTAATTTTTGGTTTAGCATGTACAATTATATACATGTTGTGGATGTTTATTATTCAATTAACCTTGTCTTATTATTGTTCAAGCAAGGTAGGTTATAATTATTCAAATTGTATGCTATTAGATTATCCCTAAAGCATGATGTCAATCTATAAACATCAATTAAACTATGATTATTCCATAGTATACAGTTATGTCGTTTGTAATCAACTAAACCCTAGTTGATTACCGTTGAATTCTAAATTACCCCATGATGTATCCAAACCAAACTCACTTTGGTACGGACTTGTATTCTAAATACTGAGAAGAACAACTCTTTTATAAGAGGTTACGCTTAGCGTTGAAATGATTGTGCACAATACATTGTACGAAGGGTTGATCCCCCTAAGTACGTGAAGTCCTTATAGTCTTATGACTGTTAAAGTTTAAGTTGAAAGATTACTTATAACTGTGGACATGATTCGTGGTCATTAGACTTAAACTTGATGTTTATTATATTTTATCAGTTTAACACTGTTGAAGGCTAACGATAAATTATTCTGTATTATCTTAGTCATAATATTTCTTACTGGGCTAGTTGAGTTTACCCTTTTATTTCATTGTTCTCTTCAGGAAATGAGAATATAGCTGGGACTAGTCGGGGAACAGAGTGACGGTCCAGATGGTTGCATTAGTAGTCCTCATTATTCTATGAAATAGTGTGATAATAAATGTATTGAGGACTTATTTTGAGTTTGAATACTGTCTAAAAGACAATATTTGTATTAAAACTCACAGCTCATGTTGTATATTTAAGTTTGTATTTGTATTCTGTACCATGTATTTGGCGACCCAAGATGGGTGATGTATATCTATTTTGGGGGCGTCACACACTACGCTCAATCATAATAAATAATCCGATGATATATATACAATCAAACAATCAGGCATATAAGTATAGACTACATATCAAAATCCATTAGAATCTCATAATGGAGTTTAGTTCATTTCTGAACCAAAAGCCATTATGGAATTGAAGTAAGACATAGGATTAAATAATACAAATGAGAGATGAAAGAGAAAAGATTAAACCCAATTGCAGAATTTGTTCCAATTTGTTGTTCACCAATAATCTCCAGAGGATAATACTACACTTTATTTAACAATCTAGAATAAAAGAAGAGCAATTGTACTAATCAGTGCTCCAAACTCCCTTTCTCGAATAGCTCGTATGTTTCGAACCCTACTGAATAATATGAATAATTCATAAAAACCAGCCAGTATTGTTCAGATAAGATCAAGCGCTCAAAATTCAAATTAAAAAATAAGTCAACAAACAGGCTGCAAAGGACTCGCGCGGCTGCGCGTGATCCAAGTGTAAAACGGGCACGGGCGCGTGATAAGCATGTCTGCCGAAGCATTGGCACTGGCGCGTGAGTTTCCTTCTTATTTTAGGCGCTGGCGTTGGCATCCGATAAGTAGGTATAAAACCTACTAATCAAATACCCCCAAACTTGAACTATTGGTTGCCCTCAAGCAATGCATAAGACAATAAACAATGCAATGCAACTACATGTTATGCAACTAAACTATGATACAAATGAGTCTCAAATTTTTCCAGCTAAAATAGAATTCCAATCCAATATGCCTCAGCGAATTATCCAGATTCAAGAATAATATTTCAAACTAAGCTATAGACATAATATCATACAATCAAATAACCCATACTTGTTATAAAGATGGCGTGCGTGTGTGTTGTGTTCACTAAAAACTTGACAGAGGCTAAGAATACATATGTTAAGCTGCTTAAAACAGAAAATTGCAGTTTAAATCAAGACCCATGTATACTAATGCAACACAAACTAATCTAACCATATCAATACAAACTAAGGTTCAACAATAGGTTTAATCTACTTTATTTTTACTCACGAGGGCGATTTTCACTCTTTCCCGCGGTGTTTATTGCTATTATATATATATATATATATATATATATATATATATATATATATATATATATATATATATATATATATATATATTCACATGACTGTGCAATGCCTCATTCCTTTAGGCTAATAGTGCTACCCCTTAGCGAGCTTTCAACCAACGACTCCCAGACCATAAAAGACCTTAGGGCGCTAGGTGTTGAGACACCCCTACGAGCGTACTTACTCAAGTAACAAAGGCCCCGAAACAAGACTAGCCACGG
This sequence comes from Panax notoginseng, assembly GCA_016801055.1. Classification (NCBI taxonomy): domain Eukaryota; kingdom Viridiplantae; phylum Streptophyta; class Magnoliopsida; order Apiales; family Araliaceae; genus Panax; species Panax notoginseng. Next base: position 116,712,716 of record CM029023.1, read on the forward strand.
TAATTTTTCATATTTTTCTCTCTTTTTTTCTTTTTCGTTTTTTATTATTATAGCAAGCATACCCATGTGTTCCCAAAGTTTGATTATCCATGTTTTCATAGCCTAAGTCCACTTTCCACACAATTCTATTTTTAAAAACCATATTTCCTATTAAGCAATAAAAACACATTACTCTTATACCAACCAGCATTTGTGAACACGTATGTGCGAACCGAAAGCACCTAAACAATATCCATAGATTACATCATGTAAAACATTATAGCTAAACTCATGTTATCCAGTAAATTCAATAATCCTTCAAAATTCAATTTCATCATTGGCTAGACTTAAACTCCACAAAGCTAGAAATTCGGGACATGTAACTAAACACATACTAAAAATAATAATAACTACTAAAAACAGAAAAAATTTATACAATTATTAACTAACACATTAACATGAAAAAGCTAAATTAAACATGCAAACATATGCAAATTAACTACATGCAACTACCCTACAAACCAATACCCCCAAACTTAATATATTCAGTGTCCCAATGAATGAAGGTATAGGGTTAGAAGAACTCCCCTACTGATCAGCTGCACCACCCTCTTTGGGTGGTGAATCTGGCGGTGAATATAGCATGGTTGTCCCAAATTATGGCCACTCGAGCATGGTACCCTGCTGCACAAACGCCTCCGCTAGCCACCTCGTTAAACCCGTAGTTAACGCTACAAAGTTATCATATATAGCATCGACCTTCTGCTCCAACCTTCAGAGACATCAATCATCAGTAGCAGCAGTAGCTTGAGTTGACGTGCCTGCTTCATTTGCATGTGTGGGCTGTGGTGGAGGTACCGAGGATGTGGGTTGAAGGATAAAGCCTTTTCCCCTCGGGTGTGGTGCACCTCCTGTCCAATCCTCGAATTTGGCAATAGTCGCATAAGTGATATCTTGGCTAGGGTACTGCAATTGTTCATTACACCAAGTAACTCCTTAATGTGCACACAAACTAGTAACAACAGACGCATGTGGGATACTTCCTGTAGTGCTCCCCCTCATATAATGTAACATATTCTGGTGAATAAGGTGGCCCACATCGATGTATTTGCCTGTGACTATTCCCCACAAAATGATCTCCCTCTCAGTTGTGATCTCGTGTTGATGCGATGAGGGTATGAGCTTCGCACAGATAAACAAGTTCCAAGCTTTAGCATAGCGATTGAGGGCTAAGGCTTGGAAGGTTCTAGGCTGATTCGTTCTTGGCCTACAAGCCCACTGCATCCCTGGAATGCACAAGTCAGTGATGACTTCGTCCAAGTCAGTCTCAAAACGTGCAGCCTCTACCCAATTATCATACCCAGTTGGTGGTGTGTCGAGTATCCTGAAAATTGCTCTGATTGATTGTGGTCGGTAATCTACTTGAACTCCTCGCACCATAAATAACCCACTCATAATGTCTTTCGCATTAGCATAAAATTATCGAACAATACCCATGGGTACAGGCATAGGCGTCGCAGTCAGTCCTCCCCATCCTCTTTCTCGAATCATATTCCATAGCTGGACATCATGCTTCTCAGGCTTTAAACTTCATTCCTTCACGAATGTCTTTCCTACAATTCTGTAGTACTCTATCTGTGCATCAAGGCTGAGAAATTTTGTGTGATCCACGACATCCTCGCCCTGACTACTGGAAGAGGATGATGATGATGAAGTGATGGAATGAGCACGCTTAGGACCCATTGCACTAAATGAAGAAAAAGAAGAAATATACTGATGGACAAAAGCTGTATTCTCACAAATGAACAACCCCCAAACTTGTGGTTTTCACACTCCCCTGAAGAAACCCTAATTTGATCAGTGGAAGACTTGGACGTGGTTATGTAACAGATGTGAAGAATGCGTAATGGGTTGAGATAATCGAATGAGGAGTTACGAATTTGAATTTGAAATGGGTTGGAGAGAAAAAAGTCGTGCGTTTCTAGATAGGAAAGGATACGCACGTTGTGAATGTAACTGATATAAGAAATGGGAAAAAACACGTCTTTAAAACACTTCAAAAAATTTTGGCTCCGGTGTCGCGCGTGGTCGCGCGTGTTTTGAATGGGAATATGACGCGGGCGCGCGATTGGCCTTGGTGCATAGACATATGGCGCGGGCGCGCTATTTTACACTGCTTTCATTGCGCGGCCGCGCTGCCCTTCATCCTGCAATACCATTCTGTATCTCAAATATACCAAAACAGCTACAAATCATCACCAATACACCTGTTCACTCAACAAATATCATTATTAGATAACAAGCCTCCAAAATCAAAATATGAACTAATGATTATGCATACATGACTATCTTAACACAATACTTTCTCTGTTACTCCTACGTCTCATCATACGCTCATTCAGCTCCCATAATACTAATTTCACACTAGTTATGCTATAACAACTAATCATTAAAATAAAATATTAAATAGAATCTAAAGTAGAATTAAACAAGAGGTAAAGATAGAAGTAGTGGGGTGCCTCCCAACAAGCGCTAAGTTATAGTTAATTAGCTTGACTATCTCTGATTCAATAATGTTGACAGAAGAATGGAGATAATTTTCTGCCTGTCCACCTCTCCACCAAAATAATGCTTTAGCCGCTGTCCATTCACTTTAAACGACTTATCTGGGAATTTGTCGAATACCTCTACTGCACCATGTGGAAAAATTGTCTTCACTATAAATGGCCCGGACCACCTTGATTTGAGCTTCCCAGGAAAAAGTTTAAGTCTTGAATTGAACAACAAAACTCTTTTTCCTAGCTCAAATACTCTCTCTATAATCTTGCGAACATGCCATTTCTTCACCTTTTCTTTATATAGCTTGGAGTTTTCATACGCCTACAGTCTGAATTCATCCAACTCATTGAGTTGGAGTAGGCATTTTTCACCAGCAACCTTCAAATCAAAATTGAGCTTCCTAATTGCCCAATATGCCTTATGCTTAAGCTCCATAAGAAGGTGACATGCCCAGCGGAGTCTTATAAGCAGTCCTATATGCCCATAAAGCATCATCATAACCAATCCTTTCTTGTGGGGTTCATAACTTTCTCCAAAATTCTCTTTACTTCACAATTTGAAACCTCTGCTTGGCCATTAGTTTGAGGATGATAAGCTGTAGCAATGCGATGATTTAACTCATACTTAGCCAACAGAGCTGTGAACTACCTATTACAAAAATGACTGCCTTCATCACTAGTGATAGCCCTTGGAGTCCTAAACCTTGTAAAAATACTTCTTTGTAAAAATCTTAGGACCACTTTGGCATCATTAGTTGGAAGAGCTGCCACTTCCATCCACTTCAAAACATAGTCGACTGCTAACGAGATGTATAAATTTCCACATGAAGAAACGAAAGGGCCCATGAAATCTATCCCCCAAAAATCAAAAATTTCCACCTCGAGGATCGTGTTCAATGGTATTTCATTCCTTTTCAAAATATTCCCAACTCTTTGACATCTATCACATCTCTGGACAAAACTGTAAGCATCTTTAAAAATTGTCGGCCAACAGAATCCTGTTTATAACACTCAGGTCGTTGTTCTCTCTCCACCATAGTGACCGCCATATAATGAAGCGTGGCAATCCTGCAAAATCCCCTCTGCCTCACTGTATGGGATACATCTCCTTATCATCTGATCAGCACATTGTTTGAACAAATACGGTTCATCCCATATAAACCACTTCACGTCATGCAAAAATTTCTTCTTTTGATGACCAACTAAGTCAGAAGGGACCATCCTGCTCACCAAGTAGTTCGCATAGTCTGCAAACCATGGCACTTCCCCTTTTACCATAAATAATTGTTCATCTGGAAAGGACTCATTAATCATAGTCTTGTCATATACCTCCCTTCCCGGATTTTCCAGTCGAGATAAGTGGTCCGCCACTTGGTTCTCATTTCCCTTTCTGTCCTTAATCTCCAAATCAAATTCCTACAACAGAAGTATCCACCTAATCAGATAAGCTCAAAACTTGTCAAAAGCATACACAATAGCCAGTAATTCCTTCTTTGTGGTGGTATAGTTCAATTGAGCATCAGTAAGGGTCTTGCTCGCATAATAAATCACATGAAAAATATTTTCCCCTCTCTGGCCCAAAACAGTCCCCACAGCATAATCACTGGCATCACACATCAACTCGAATGGTAGGTCCCAATCCGGTGCTGTAATTACTGGTGCTGAAGTTAACCTTCTTCAAATGCTCAAATGCAGACACGCAATCCTCATCAAACTTGAACTGTGCATCCTTCTCCAATAAGCTGCAAAGTGGCTTTGTTATCTTGGAGAAATCTTTAATGAATCTGTGGTAAAAGCATGCATGTCCTAGAAAACTTCGAACACTTTTTACTGAAGTTGGTGGCGGCAAATTCTCAATAATCTCGAATTTGGCTCTGTCCACCTCAAGTCCCTTCTTTGACACCTTATGTCCCAGAATTATTCCTTCTTGTACTATAAAATGGCACTTTTCCCAATTCAATACCAAGTTCGTCTCAACACATCTTCTCAATACCATCACTAAATTTTCCAAGCACAAATCAAAAGAATCCCCGAATACTGAGAAATCATCCATAAACACCTCCACATTATGCTCCACCATATCTGAAAAGATAGCCATCATACATCTCTGAAAAGTGGCTGGGGCATTGCACAGACCAAAGGACATCATTCTGAAAGCGAAAGTACCATACGGACGTGTAAAGGTTATCTTTTTTTGGTCTTCTGGAGCTATAATAATCTGATTGTAGCCTGAATAACCGTCCAGAAGGCAATAAAACTCATGACCCGCTAGTCTATCCAACATCTGATCGATAAACGGCAGTGGAAAATGATCTTTCCTTGTAGCTTTGTTAAGTCTGTGGTAGTCCATGCAGACTCTCCACCCCGTCACTGTTCTTGTCGGAATCAACTCATTATTTTCATTAGAAACTACGGTCATACCACCCTTCTTCGATATACACTGTACCGGGCTTACCCGTGAACTATCTGAAATCGGATATATGATACTTGCATCCAGCCATTCCAACACTTCCTTCATGATTGGATTAAGTCTACTTTGCTATTCCACTGAAGGCTTGTTATCATTGTAAGACCCTAACTTATTAATGAATAAAATCAAATTTTCTCTAAATATTATTGTGAATAATAAGGGGTTAATTTGATATAATACTTTGGTTATGGGTGAAATGTGCAACTTTTGCAAAATAAGCAAGTGGTTATAAAATATTCATTTTGTCGGGGAATATTCGTTTGGTCATGGAATATTCTTGCTGTCGGGAAATATTCGTACGACGGCGCAGCCTTGTGTGGGCCCCATAACGGAAAGCGATTGGATGAAGAAAACGACAAGTATAAGTTGTTTATAAATAACGGCGTAGTTGTTACCGTTAATACTGTTGGAATAGCCGGTGGTTAAAATACAGTAGCACACGGTATTGCACCAATTATTGATTCTTACGTAAGAAGGCACTACTCAATAATTGTTACAGTAGTTATTATTCAATATTTTATTTTATTGATTCAATAATTGCTGCGTTGATATTTTATATTATTGGTGTTTCAATAATTGTTGCTGCACAGTATTTTCCATTATCAGATCAATAATTCATATTATTTGAATAATATTATTAGATAACATTATTGAAAATGTCTAGAAAGTTCTGTCTAAGGAGAGGTTTGGTCATCTAATTGCGCGCCAGTAAGGAGAAATCCTTATTGGAAAGCCCCCTCTTTCCTGGGAACGGCCTGGTTGTCATAAATGTGATTCTGTAATATTATTTGTGAATAATTAATTATTGATTCATATGCTAAGGAAATATTTATTTTATGTGGATATAAATGAGGGATATATTTTTGTGGTTAAGAATGAAGGAGTTAATGTTGAGATTTTTATCCGTATTTTTATCAGAATGGAGGTATTAAAAATCAGAGTTTTTGAGATATTTGCGGGGGTTATAATTTTTAATCCGACCGTTGGATCGTGGTAATTTTTAGATATGTTATACATATATAAGTTGAGTATATGCCCATAAATTTTGAACCGTTAAAAATGAACGTATGATTTATTATGAATTTTACAAGATGATTGGTTTAGAAATTGTTGAATTTTTGGAGTTTATCATTTTGATGGAAAATTCTAGAATTGGTGGGCCCCACTTGTAGTTGGTGAAGAAATGTGCTGAATTATATTTCAAATATGGTGGGTAGGAATAGTAGCAGGTAAAGCCATCAGGTTGCAGGTCAAGCCTACTAAAATTTTCCTATAAATAGAGGGCTAAGTTAGAATTAAAAATCACACCAGAAACAAGTTTTCTCTCTTTCTCTCTCTAGATTATTGAGTGTATTTTGTGAGTATTTAGATACTTTGAGAGTTTCTATTCATCAGAGAAAGTTTCTTTCAGCCTTATACCGGTATTCCGACCAGAAGTACTGATATTTTGAGGTAAGGGATATTATTTTCTTCTTAAATGATATTATTTACTTCAATATCATTATGCTGAAATATTGATATGAGCTTTTTATTAAATTTGAAACTTTTTGTGTCGGAGTTACTATACACGTATACGTTACTATTCACGTATACGGCACTATTCACGAATACGGCACTATTCACCGAAAAATAAAATTTTCCCTTTTTGTCCAAGATGTCTATTATGGTTACTATCTTTGATTGTATCCATGTTTTGATCTTTATTTTTGAATTCTGCTTCACAATTGATTATTATAAAGTATTATTGATCTTGGATAAACTGTTATACGAATCCCTACTATTTGTCCTTCTATCTCACTGGATTCGTTCTCTTTAAGATATTTTTCATCATCCTCAGTCCTAAATGATGATATTACTGAATATCTTTGGCCTGTAGTGCAAAGATGTATGATTACTTGATGAATATCTTTGGCCTGTAGTGCAAAGATGAACAGGTGTTGAGATGAACATGACTGACAGGTGATACAAATGAATATCTTTGGCCTGTAGTGCAAAGATGAATATTTGGATAAAGATGATTATTAATTGATGTTACAGAGATAAAATATTGATGATGGACTTTTAAATCTTAGAAGATAATAGAATTCATTCTCTACTTGACTCTTTTAATGGTTTGTTGTTTCCGCTACAGTTGTTGATCTAAAACTTGTTGTCAATTATATTCTATCAGATTTTTCCCTGTTGAAGACTAACGATAATTTGTTGTATATTATCTTAGTCATAAAATTCTTTACTGGGCTAGTTGAGCTCACCATTTTCTTTTTTGTTCCATTTTTCTTCTCAGGAGGTGAGAACATAGCAGGATCTAGTCGGGGTATGGAGTGATGGTTCTAGAAAGATGTTTTAGCAGTCCTCACTATTTCTGTAAAATAGTGTTTGAATAATTGTAATGAGGATTTATTTGAGTGTGGATATTGTCCAGAAGACAATATTTATATTTAAACTCATAGTATGTGTTGTCGTATTTTGCACGACAATTGTATTATTGAAGTTGTAGTTTGCTTTCTGTACCATGTATTTGGCGACTCAGAATGGGTGTTGTATACCTATTTTGGGGGCGTCACAGTTGGTATCAGAGCTTAGGGATATGATCCCTGGCTGAGATGTGAGACAAGAACTAGGAAGGGAGAGACGGGGAATTCCTTCGCTAGTATGACCTGACTAAGTTTATTTGGTGTTTATTTGGTCGGTCAGAGTATAGGGATAATATATGACATGACTATTACCCCTTGTTTTATGGCAGTATTTAAGAATGGCAGGTGAGAACGTTAATAATGGAGTAAATCAGACCGTGGAGACACCTTTGATCACCACCCAGGGGAACGTGCAACAGGAAGGCAATATTCCTCCTGTAAACAACGTTATCAAGCAAACGATGAATGATGGAATGTTTAGGAGCTTTTTACAGTTCATGCAAAATCAGACGAGGGAGACTCGTGTGCAGAATACGGGTGGAAATGATAACAACGCGTAGTTTGTCACAGCTAAGCAGTTCAAAGAATTGGGACCACCAGAATTTAAGGGAAAGTCGGATCCGATCATGGCGGAAACGTGGGTCAAGCAAATTACCAAGATATTCGATGTCTTGGGATGCACGGAAGAACAGAAGGTTCCATTCGCCACTTTTATGTTCCGCGATGAGGCAGACTACTGGTGGGAGTCTGTGAAGCGTACCCAGCCTGACGCACTCAACATGTCCTGGGAAACATTTCAAAAACTATTCAATGACAAGTACTTTCCTGAAAGTATTCGTCATATGAAGGAGGTGGAGTTTATCAGACTGGAACAAAACAATGTGACGGTGTCCCAGTACGAGGCGAATTTTGCAGAGTTATCCAGGTTTGCACCTCATTTGGTCGAGAATGAGGAACGAATGACAAGGATGTTTCTGGAAGGTTTAAAACCCGAGAATCGGCAATATCTTATCTCTCATAAATTTTCTTTATATTCAGATGTTGTAAACAGGGCTCAATTATTAGAGCGAGATAATGAGTATGTGAAACCGAGGGACCACAACCAGGGTCATACCGGTGGCGGCAGTCATCGAAGTAATGAAAACCAGCAGGGAGGAAAACATTCGGATAAAAGCGGTAACCACTCTGGTGGTAATCGTGGTCGTGATAATAGAAGGAGCGAGTCGGGAGGAGATTTCAAGAAGAGAAGGTACAACAATGATAACGTGAAGACGTCAGCACAAACATCAACTGTTTTTATGGGAGGAGAACGACCACCGGTCGTATGTTACAAATGTGGGAAAGAGGGACATATCAGCCCAAACTGCCCACAACATTCCAAGGTATGTTATAACTATGGAAATGAGGGTCATATAGATCGAGAGTGTTCTGTAGCAAAACCAAGTTCAGCGGGGATGGTGACTCCAAAAGTTGTCCCGGATAAGTCGAAATCAGCGGTTCCTGGAAGGGTGTTTGTCGTGACTGGCCAAAACGCGAGAAACCCGAACGAGGTGATCACGGGTAAGATAATCTTGAATTCTTGCGAAGTTTATACTTTACTAGATACCGGTTCTACCCATTCTTTTATCTCTCCTGCTTGTGCTCAACGTTTAAACTTGACTCCGAAGAAATTGGACTTCAACTTATCTGTTGAAACTCCGTTGGATGAAACCTTCGTTACATCTATAGTTTGTAAATCTTGCATGATCCAAGTTGGCACTATCACATTACCTGTTGATCTTATCTCTTTAAAGATACTTGCTTTTGATGTGATTTTAGGAATTGATTGGTTAACCACTCATCATGCTAAAATTGATTATTTTCATAAGGTTGTTAGTTTTCATATTCCTAACCAACCTGTCATACGAATTCAAACTACTAAACCACTAAAATCAGTCATTGTCATATCAAGCCACAAAGCTATTCGTTTATTGAAAAACGGATGTCAAGCTTTCTTAGCCCATGTTATGGATTTGAACAAAGACAAATCAGATTTGAATAATATTTCTATTGTTAGAGAATTTCCCGATGTATTTCCTGAAGAACTTCCTGGTCTACCCCCAGAACGTGAAGTTGAATTCTTTATTGACCTTGAACCCGGTACAAAGCCCATTTCTAAAACTCCATATCGAATGGCTCCTATTGAACTTCAGGAGTTAAAAGTCCAACTACAGGAGTTGTTGGACATCGGTTTTATTCGTCCTAGTACGTCTCCTTGGGGTGCTCCTGTTTTATTCGTAAAGAAGAAAGACGGGAGTATGCGACTTTGTATCGACTATCGAGAAATAAAGCATGTCACTATCAAGAATAGGTATCCGCTACCTCGCATTGATGACCTATTCGACCAGTTACAAGGAACACAATTCTTTTCAAAGATCGACCTTCGTTCTGGATATCATCCGCTGAAGATTAAAACTGAGGATATTCCAAAGACTGCCTTCAGAACTCGGTACGGGCATTATGAATTCTTAGTAATGTCTTTTGGATTGACTAATGCTCCTGCTGCCTTCATGGATATGATGAACCGTGTATTCAAAGAATTTTTAGATCAGTTCGTTGTTGTCTTTATTGATGACATCCTCATCTATTCCAAAAGCCGTGAAGATCATGAGCGCCATTTGAAGCTGGTACTGCAAAGGCTTCGTGAAAATAAGCTTTATGCCAAACTGAAGAAATGCGAGTTCTGGCTTGAGGAAGTAGCATTCCTTGGGCACGTGGTGTCAAAACATGGAGTATCTGTCGACCCGGCGAAGATTGAAGCCATACAAAGTTGGGAGCAACCGAAGTCGGTAACCGAAGTACGTAGCTTTCTGGGCTTAGCTGGTTATTATCGGAGATTTGTGGAAGGATTTTCTCGAATCGCTACTCCGTTAACTCAGCTGACTCGGAAAGATACAAAATTCGTATGGAGTGAGGAATGCGAGAAGAGTTTCCAAGAACTCAAGAGGAGACTCATTTTGGCACCTGTTCTGATAATACCATCTGGTTCGGATGGATTTGTTATCTACAGCGATGCTTCAGGCAAAGGGTTAGGATGTGTTCTCATGCAACATGGGAAAGTCATAGCCTATGCCTCGCGACAACTCAAAGAATATGAAAGAAATTATCCTACTCATGATTTGGAGTTGGCAGCAGTCGTTTTCGCGTTGAAGATTTGGAGACACTACCTGTATGGGGAGAAAGTGGAGATCTATACGGATCATAAAAGCCTCAAATATTTCTTCACCCAAAAGGAACTCAACATGCGGCAACGACGTTGGCCTGAGCTGTTCAAAGATTACGATCATACCATCCAATATCATCCTGGAAAAGCAAACGTAGTAGCTGACGTATTGAGTAAAAGACCATACGCGGGTACGAGTGCAATGTTGTTAACACAAAGGCCCATTTTGTATGACTTGCAAAGGATGGAGATAGAGATGAAGGCTCCAAGTACCCACATGATGATATCAAATATACGAGTAGAACCGACTTTAATCGATAAAGTTAAAACTGCTCAAGCTACGAACATAGAGCTGATGCGTATGAAGAAGAAAGTGCAAGAAGGTGTTATTCCAGAAGCAAGAATCGATGAAGAAGGAATACTTCGAGTCAACTCCAGACTTTGTGTTCCTAACGATTTTGACTTGAAGCATAGAATAATGATGGAGGCACACAACACACCGTTTGCAATCCATCTTGGGAGTACCAAAATGTATCACGATCTTCGACATACATTTTGGTGGAGCAATATGAAAAGAGAGATCGCGGAGTTTATCTCGAGATGTTTAACTTGTCAACATGTAAAAGCGGAGCATCAAGTACCAAAGGGTCCATTGCAACCACTTGAGATTCCAAAATGGAAGTGGGAACACATTACTATGGATTTTGTTACGGGTCTTCCCAAGGTTTCTCAAGGTATAGATGCGATTTGGGTTATTGTTGATAGATTAACCAAGTCCGCCCATTTCGTGCCGATACGTGAGACTTATTCCCTTGAACGTCTTGCTAGTATGTACGTGAACGAGATTGTGAGACTGCTTGGCATGCCAGTATCCATAGTTTCGGATCGTGACCCAAGATTCACTTCACGATTTTGGGTTAGCTTGTAGAAAGCTATGGGCACGGATTTACGATTCAGTTCAGCGTACCATCCTCAAACGGACGGACAATCAGAGAGGACTATTCAAACTCTTGAAGATCTATTAAGACTTTGTGTCCTAGATCTCAAAGGGAGTTGGGATAAGTACCTACCATTGGTGGAATTCTCCTACAACAACAGTTATCAGCCGAGCATAGGTGTGGCTCCATTCGAGGCATTGTATGGAAGAAAATATCGTTCTCCAGTATGCTAGGACGAGGTGGGTGAAGCAACATTGTTGGGACCAGAGTTGGTACGCATTACTACAGAGAAGATCCAAACGATTCGACAACGTATACAAACGGCACAGGATCGACAAAAGAGTTATGCGGATCTTCATCGGAAGGACGTGAAATTTAATATTGGGGATCATGTATTGTTACGTGTTGCACCATGGAAGGGAGTTACAAGATTTGGGAAGAGAGAAAAGCTCAATCCAAGATTTGTTGGTCCATTTGAGATTCTTGAGCGAATAGAAAATGTGGCATATAGACTCGCATTACCTCCAAGCATGTCTCGTGTTCATAATGTTTTTCACATATCTATGCTTCGTAAATATGTTAAAGACCCGAACCACATTATTGAGTTAGAACCAGACGAGATAGCTGAAGATTTAATGCACGAGGAGGTACCTGTTAAGATCTTGGATAGGAAAGAGCATGTCCTACGCACGAAGGTTATACCACAAGTTAAGGTTTTGTGGAGAAACCATGCTATTGAAGAAATGACCTGGGAGTTGGAATCAGAAATGAAAGCGAGGTATCCTCACCTTTTTGAAACATCAGGTACGTACGTCAATTTCGAGGACAAAATTTCATAAGGAGGGGAGGTTGTAAGACCCCAACTTATTAATGAATAAAATCAAATTTTCTCTAAATATTATTGTGAATAATAAGGGGTTAATTTGATATAATACTTTGGTTATGGGTGAAATGTGCAAATTTTGCAAAATAAGCAAGTGGTTATAAAATATTTATTTTGTCGGGGAATATTCGTTTGGTCATGGAATATTCTTGCTGTCGGGAAATATTCGTACGACGGCGCAGCCTTGTGTGGGCCCCATAACGGAAAGCGATTGGATGAAGAAAACGACAAGTATAAGTTGTTTATAAATAACGGCGTAGTTGTTACCGTTAATACTGTTGGAATAGCCGGTGGTTAAAATACAGTAGCACACGGTATTGCACCAATTATTGATTCTTACGTAAGAAAGCACTACTCAATAATTGTTACAGTAGTTATTATTCAATATTTTATTTTATTGATTCAATAATTGCTGCGTTGATATTTTATATTATTGTTGTTTCAATAATTGTTGCTGCACAGTATTTTCCATTATCAGATCAATAATTCATATTATTTGAATAATATTATTAGATAACATTATTGACAATGTCTAGAAAGTTCTGTCTAAGGAGAGGTTTGGTCATCTAATTGCGCGCCAGTAAGGAGAAATCCTTATTGGAAAGCCCCCTCTTTCCTGGGAACGGCCTGGTTGTCATAAATGTGATTCTGTAATATTATTTGTGAATAATTAATTATTGATTCATATGATAAGGAAATATTTATTTTATGTGGATATAAATGAGGGATATATTTTTGTGGTTAAGAATGAAGGAGTTAATGTTGAGGTTTTTATCCGTATTTTTATCGGAATGGAGGTATTAAAAATCAGGGTTTTTGAGATATTTTGCGGGGGTTATAATTTTTAATCCGACCGTTGGATTGTGGTAATTTTTGGATATGTTATACATATATAAGTTGAGTATATGCCCACAAATTTTGAACCGTTAAAAATGAACGTATGATTTATTATGAATTTTACAAGATGACTGGTTTAGAAATTGTTGAATTTTTGGAGTTTATCATTTTGATGGAAAATTCTAGAATTGGTGGGCCCCACTTGTGGTTGGTGAAGAATTGTGCTGAATTATATTTTAAATGCGGTGGGTGGGAATAGTAGCAGGTAAAGCCATCAGGTTGCAAGTCAAGCCTACTAAAATTTTCCTATAAATAGAGGGCTAAGTTAGAATTGAAAATCACACCAGAAACAAGTTTTCTCTCTGTCTCTCTCTAGATTATTGAGTGTATTTTGTGAGTATTTAGATACTTTGAGAGTTTCTATTCATCAGAGCAAGTTTCTTTCAGCCTTATACCGGTATTCCGACCAGAAGTACTGATATTTTGAGGTAAGGGATATTATTTTCTTCTTAAATGATATTATTTACTTCAATATCATTATGCTGAAATATTGATATGAGCTTTTTATTAAATTTGAAACTTTTTGTGTCGGAGTTACTATACACGTATACGTTACTATTCACGTATACGGCACTATTCACGAATATGGCACTATTCACCGAAAAATAAAATTTTCCCTTTTTGTCCAAGATGTCTATTATGGTTACTATCTTTGATTGTATCCATGTTTTGATCTTTATTTTTGAATTCTGCTTCACAATTAATTATTATGAAGTATTATTGATCTTGGATAAACTGTTATACGAATCCCTACTATTTGTCCTTCTATCTCACTGGATTCGTTCTCTTTAAGATAATTTTCATCATCCTCAGTCCTAAATAATGATATTACTGAATATCTTTGGCCTGTAGTGCAAAGATGTATGATTACTTGATGAATATCTTTATCCTGTAGTGCAAAGATGAACAGGTGTTGAGATGAACATGACTGACAGGTGATACAAATGAATATCTTTGGCCTGTAGTGCAAAGATGAATATTTGGATAAAGATGATTATTAATTGATGTTACAGAGATAAAATATTGATGATGGACTTTTAAATCTTAGAAGATAATAGAATTCATTCTCTACTTGACTCTTCTAATGGTTTGCTGTTTCCGCTGCAGTTGTTGATCTAAAACTTGTTGTCGATTATATTCTATCAGATTTTTCCCTGTTGAAGACTAACGATAATTTGTTGTATATTATCTTAGTCATAATATTCTTTACTGGGCTAGTTGAGCTCACCCTTTTCCTTTTTATTCCATTTTTCTTCTCAGGAGGTGAGTACATAGCAGGATCTAGTCGGGGTATGGAGTGATGGTTCTAGAAAGATGTTTTAGCAGTCCTCACTATTTCTGTAAAATTGTGTTTGAATAATTGTAATGAGGATTTATTTGAGTGTGGATATTATCCAGAAGACAATATTTATATTTAAACTCATAGTATGTGTTGTCGTATTTTGCACGACAATTGTATTATTGAAGTTGTAGTTTGCTTTCTGTACCATGTATTTGGCGACTCAGAATGGGTGTTGTATACCTATTTTGTGGGTATCACAATCATCCAGTAGGATCTTGTGCATACAGAAAGATGGGCTTATCCCTTTTATATTTGTTATAGTCCACCTAATTGGTGACTTGAATTCGCTGAGGACTCTTAATAGTTTTTGTTCCTGAAAAGATGTAAGTGCAGAAGAAATAATCACAGGTAATTTTGATTTTTCATTTAAAAATGCACACCTCAAATGATCTGGAAGTGGTTTCAACTCAATTTCTGGAGGTGTCTCAAGAGATGGCTTCAATTTCACTGATGACTCTCCAGCTTTCTTTAATGGCTCAACAAGAGCCTTGAATTTTCTGAACTGTGGAGTTGTGTCAAGTATATGAATAATTTCTTCAATCTCTTCATCATCTATTTCTGAATTTCCCATAATAGCATTTCTCAAAGGTTCTTGATTCACCAAATTCTCTACTTCATCATTTAATACCTTTTCCATCAAATCAACCCTGAAACATTCCTCATCATTTGTCAGAAATTTCATTGCCTTGAATACGTTAAAAGTAACTTCCTAATCATGCACTCGCATTGTTAGTTCCCCTTTCTGAACGTCTATCAAAGTTCTTCTTGTAGCTAGGAATGGTCTTCCAAGGATGATTGGTATACTTCTATCCTCTTCATAGTCTAATATGATGAAATCAATCGGAAAGATGAATTTATCCACTTTAACCAATACATCTTCCATAATACCTCGTGGACAAGTGATAGACCTATCAGCTAGCTGTAAAGAAATATTTGTCGGCCTTGGAGCCGGCAATCCCAACTGATTAAATACTAACAACGGCATCAAATTGATACTTGCCCCAAGATCGCACAAGCATTTACTAAAGCTCATTTTTTGAATTGTACATGGTATCGTGAAGCTGCCCGAGTCCTTCAGCTTTGGAGGTAATTTGCGTTGCAAGACTGCACTACATTCTTCCGTTAAGGCTACTGTTTCAAAGTCTTCTAATCTCTTCTTCCTTGACAATATGCCCTTCATAAACTTTACATAACTAAGCATCCGTTCCAATGCCTCAGCGAAGGGTATGTTGATCTGCAGCTTTTTAAATATCTCTAAAATCTTACTAAACTGCTTGTCTTCCCTCTGCTTATGTAATCTCTATGGATACGGAATAGGAGGGTGAACTACTGGTATCTTATTCACGGGCTTCTCAAAGAAACCTTCTTTATTCTTCTCTTCTTGCTACTGTTCTGAACCTTCATTATTCAAACCTTCCTCAGAAATATTTTCATGACAGCGCGGCCGCGCGGTTTCCCCTTGTAAAAGTGGAGCAGACGCGCCATGCTGATTTCCTACAATTTGTTTCCCAGACCTAAGTGTAATTACTTGACATTATTCCTTCCCTTCCCTTCTTGGATTGGCCTCTGTGGTACTTGGCAATGAACCCTGAGGCCTGTTGTTAAGCATGCTAGCCATCTGACCCATTTGAGTTTCCAAGTTTTTGATAGCCACTGCTTGGCTTTTAATCATCACCTCGGTATTTGCCATGTACTTCATCATTATCTCCTCCATCTCTAACTTCTTCTCTTGTTGAGGTGCAGGTGGTGGATGATGTTGTTGTTGTTGAGAAAATCCAGGTGGGTAGGGTGGCCTTGGTGCAAACTGTTGCTAAGATGGTTGTGCCTGAAATTGTTGTTATGGTTGAAACTGACTTTGTTGATTGCTTTGATTATTTGACCAACTAAAATTTGGATGGTTGCGGTTGTTGGAGTTGTATGTATTCTGAAATTGACCTTGATTCTTCTGGTAGTTGCTCACATACTGTACAGACTCTGAACTGATAGCACATTGGTCAGTTGCATGTGAACCTGCACATATCTCACACACGAAAGCAACTATTTTCACCTTACTATCCGCCAAAGAGTCAATCTTCTTTGCCATGGATGTCATCTGTGCTGACAACTGAGTGATAGCATCCACTTCTAACAAACCTGCAACTTTGGGCTGTGGCATTCTAGCTGTAGGATTTTGGAAATCATTCGCTGCCATTGTCTCAATAAGATTATAGGCCTCTTCATAGATCTTTGACCATAAAGCTCCTCCTGCAGCTGCATCTACAATTGGCCTCGACTGCCATCCCAATCCATTATAGAACATATTAATTACCATCCAATCTGGCATACCATGGTGTGGACACTTCCTTAGCATCTCCTTGTACCTTTCCCAAGCTTCATATAGAGATTCACCCTGTTGCTGCTCAAACTAGGAAATAGTTGTCCTCATCTTAGCAGTTTTAGCCATTGGAAAGAATTTAGCTAAGAATTTTTGTGCTTGGTCCTCCCATGTTGTAGTAGATCCAGAAGGTAAAGAGTGAAGCCAACTTCTTGCTTTATCCCGTAACGAAAATGGAAATAGCCTAAGTCTGATTGCATCCTCTGTCATCCCGTTGTACCTGAAGGTGTCACATATTTCAATGAAAGTCAATAGATGCTCATTCGGATCATCTGTAGCAGCACCCCCAAACTGTACCGAATTCTGCACCATTTGAATAGTGCCCGGCTTTATCTCGAAAGTGTTGGCTGCTATAGCTGGCTTGACTATACTTGACTGTAATCCATTGATGTTCAGCATCGAATAATCTCTCAATGCTCTGTGCTCCTCTCTTCGCTCTTCTATTTGTTCTGCTGTTGCCATATTAGATGTTGTGGTCTCTAACTCTACTTATATATTTCTACGCGCTCTCGATTTCCAACCTCTGCCATTGATGTTGTCCTGTGCAGGTGTCAACTCGGAATTGGATGACCGCGTGTGCATAAAATATATACAAGTACCTGAAACAAAAACAAAAACAAAGATAGAAATAAGATAAGATTAGAATTGTCTAAGTCATACAAATTTAGCTTAAAATTGATGATAATAATAAAATTAAACGCCTTTCCCCGTCAACGCCGCCAAAAACTTGTTGCCTGCTTTTTTAGTTTTAACAAAAGGTCTCTAACACATGCAAGCATATATGGGTCAACAAGTAGTACAGAGTATGAAAAGTATCGATCCACGGAGAAAGGTTTTAAATCTTAATTATCATACATCAACTATTTCACTATTTCTTTATGCTTAAACAAATAATTCACAATTGTAAGTAATTCTAAACTCAATTAATAATTAAAAAACACAACACTAATTTAATGTAATAAAATTTGGAAAGAATGGAATTCTAACTTCATTTAATACTTCATCTAACTATTTTCATCATGGAAAATTAGCCAAGAGCACAAAAGTAGACATAACCATTTTTCAATGACTTATGACCTATTTACATAACCTCCACATATGATAGAAATCATGTAATCAACACTATTATCAAAATCACTATATTTTTATGTGAAATTACAGCAATAATGAATTAAAGCACAGACTCTTACATTACTACACACGGTGAAATAGTATATTTCTATCCGGTTCACGAATTACCAAGCTAAATAACTCAGCCTCATAAACGTATGCTATTATGATTATATCCATACTTATATTTCATTTTTCAAATCCATCCAAGTATATAAGATAAATGATGATCAATCATTCATTCACTATGCTCAATCATAATAGATAATCCGATGATAAATATACAATCAAACAATCAGGCATGTAAGTATAGACTACATATCAAAATCCATTAGAATCTCATAATGGAGTTTAGTTCATTTCTGAACCAAAAGTCATTATGGGATTGAAGTAACACATAGGATTAAATAATACAAATGAGAGATGAAAGAGAAATGATTAAACTCAATTGCAGAATCTGTTACAATCTGTTGTTCACCAATAATCTCCAGGGGATAATACTACACTTTATTTAATAATCTAGAATAGAAGAAGAACAATTGTACTGATCAGTGCTCCAAACTCCCTTTCTCGAATAGCTCATATGTTTCAAACCCTACTGAATAATATGAATAACTCAAAAAAGCTGACTTCAACACATCCCTGACACCAGCCAGTATTGTTCAGATAAGATCAAGCGCTCAAAATTCAAATTAAAAAATAAGTCAACAAACAGACTGCAGAGGACTTGTGCGGCCGCACGTGATCCTAGTGTAAAACGGGCGCGGGTGCGCGATAAGCATGTCTGTAGAAGCTTTGGCGTGGGCATGCGAGTTTCCTTCTTGTTTTAGGCTCGGCCGCGCGTAAGTGCTATATTGTCTGACTTCAAGGGGTGCAGGCGCGCGTTGTAAAGCTTAATTAGCCGCGTGGCTGCTGTTTGCTATCTTCTGCAGTTGCTTCTTGATTTGTTGTTTATTCTTCATCTTTCCTTTTCTGCATAACACTCATCACTGCTTCAGTTCCTTATCTACACATATTCCTCTTGACATGCCTTTTGCTAGTCTCATACCACCTTGCCAATGGCAAACTATGCCATTTCCTGCATTTCCATACCATAGGATTTCTAATTACAAGTATTGCAAAATACACATAAAATGCAACTAAAACAAAGTAAAAACCACTTGAGATAAGCATAATTCTAGTGAGTTGGCATCCGATAAGTAGGTATAAAACCTACTTATCAGTAACGCTATATACTACTTCAATGACATGGATCAGATGTAATGCATGAAGATTTAAATACTTTAGCTGAGTCAATATTATTATGAACCATGTTTAAGGTTCCGGATGATGTACTTGATAAATCACAATGATTATGTAATAATAAACTGTAAAGTTTGAGTTATCTAATATGTAAAGGTTATCGGATTGAAATGTAAGATTTTATAAAATTACTCTGATGAAGTGAATCATAAAATAAATTTGATTCAGAGATGTGTAGATGATAAAGGTTTTGATTCAGGAAATTAAAGTAAGAAGAAAGAAAATTTAAATTATTCCGTAATTTTATTAAGTTCAACATCGATTAATGATGTAAAGTTAGAATAAAGATGTATTGATAACGTCCGAGGTTAAGAGTTGAATTGTATGAATTTTGGGGTCGTTACAATTGGTATCAGAGATGTAAGTTATAAACATTAGGTAAGAGTACCTTACCTAATGTTACCTAATATATATGTATATACACACACACACATGAGAATAGGTATCTAAAAGATAAGAATCATGAGTTACATGACTCCAGTAATAAAGATATTAAGTGTTATTAAATTGACGATGTCTGTAAGGTGAAGATGATAAAATAATAAGAATAAACTCAAATAGAGTTTAATTAATGATAAATTTAGAGAATTCATATGAAATTAGCTAAGATGATATGATTTAGTTCAACAAAGAACCTGAAGAGCTAAAATTGAGTTGAATAATTATAAGATAACATGATTAAAGAGGAAAGAATGAGGATCATAAAATCAAAACGATCGTAAAATAAGAAAAGAATTGTAAAGGGGGATGATTGCAGAATAAGATCATTATGACGCCCCCAAATCTGGGTTACCTAACCCCGGGTTTGGTGCTCACGATTCATTAAACAAACAATATCTAACTACCCATTCATTTATGAATATCATCATACATACCATTAATTAATATAATTAATACAATATCCTAGGTTGTCTAACCTTAACATAACATACATACCTTCAGATATACAAAAAGGTTTATATATAAAAAAATATAATAAGTAAAGTTATAATAACTACTACTGCATTTTGTCCTTGTCCTTGTCTTTATCTGCCCCTCCTGCTACCTCGTCATTAGCTGAAATGTTATTTTTAAGCAAGGGTGAGCAACGAGTTTTCTCCGCAAGTTAAAGCATACAATAAGAAATATGAATCAAGAATATTAGAGTCTATATTCAATAGGAATTCAATAATATTCAACGGATTTCGAAGTAGCTGAATAAATCATTTATCAATACAAGACTTTATTGAATTTCATGCTAAACAACAATTCAATGATGAAAGAGTAAAACTCTTTTGAAGTTTCAATAATGTTCAATTGATTAACAAGAGATACTAATACTGCTATAATAAAGTGGGATATTCCCAGATTTCATGCTAAGCGATCGCAATTTAATCATGAACTAATAGAGGAATTATCAGGCGTTCAATATTGAATTACCTCAGAATTATAAGTTAGTTATAAAAACTAAACTATAACTCTCTGCAAGTACCAGGAGCGGCCAACTCCTTGCACCCGATATTATGCATAATACTCAAAAATAGTGCAACAGCCGGATGTCCGACCCTAAATGTGACGCTCCCAAAATAAGTATACATCACCCATTCTGAGTCGCCAAATACATGGTACAGAAATCAACTACAAACTTCTTTTATACAATACGACAAAAGCATAGCTGAGAGTTTTTACACGGATATTGTCTCATAGAGAGTGTCCAAACTCAAATAAAGTCCTCATTACAATTATTATCACACTATTTCACATAATAGTGAGGACTATTATAGCCACCTATGTGGACCGTCATTCCATTCCTCGACTTGTCCCAGCTATATTCTCATTTCCTGAAGAAAACAATGAAAGCAAAAGGGTGAGCTCAACTAGCTCAGTAAGAAATATTATGACTAAGGTAATGCAGAATAAATTGTCGTTAGCCTTCAACAGTGTTAAACTGATAAAATATAATAAACATCAAGTTTAACTGCAGCGGAACAAACAATCCATTAGAAGAGTTAAATAGAGCATGATATCTACTATCTTCTATGATTTAAAAATTTATCATCAACTTTATCGATGAGACTCAGCTCAATAAATAGTATCACAACCACGAATTATTCATGCACTACGGGCCAAGGATATTTGTATTTTCACCAATGGTCATAATCATACCAGTAACTGTCCATCAATGTACTACGGGCCAATGAGGACTTTTACCACATCATTTATAACATTACGGGTCATGATTATACCGAATGATCCTTAGTCATAATCATACCAATTAACAGTCCATCTATGCACGTAAGCCAAAGATGACTTTCATCACAATATAAGTATGAGGATGATGATAATGATATAAGAATTCAAATAAAAGAAAGCCAAATATAAATTTTTAAAAATTTATAATTTAATTTATCTAGAATTTAATAATGTCCAAATTGTTAACATGATACTGCTTTGTGGAGTAAAATTCAAGAATAATATTGTATCAAAAATGATTTGGACTAAAAAGAAATCAATTTTTATCATGAATAGTACTTCAGGTGAATAGTATTCTATGAATAGTACCCCGTGAATAGTACTCAAAAATAGTATTTTATAAATAGTACCCATGAATAGTACTTTATGAATAATATCTGTGAATAGTACTTTATGAATAGTATCCCGTGAATAGTATTCTGGCGTGAAAAGATCAATAATTATCAAGAATGCTCAGAATAATATTTTCATAAAAATATAATGAATGAAGTGCAAATATCAAGGATATTCTACTAATTTCATGGAGTATAGAAGCAATACTTTAACAAAATGAGTGTAGAATTAGGAATACGAAACGAAATAATATTACTCGTATACTACAGACTATGGAAAAAAATATTATTTCTTACGAATACTGAACAAAAATAATATCCCTTACCTTATAAGAAGACTAGATATTGGAATAGTAAAGTAGTGGAATACTCTTCTTCTTTCTCTCTATAGCTTCTCTCTTTATAATTGCTCTTATGAGTCTTAGTGAATTGGTGAGAATGAAAGAAGAATGAGCTTCTATTTACAGAAAAATATAGTTTCGATAATTGCACGTTTTGGGGCTCGAATTATTACAGTATAGTACCTTCATCTATACCTCCATTTTTAATTTAGTCCTGCAAGTATTATCAATCTTGCACCATCTCCCCTAATAGTACACACATGTGAATCAATAGTTCCATACATGTGAATCAACAGTAAATTTGCTTGTGAACTAATAGCAATTAATTGCTCATTTATCCGATTAATTACCCGATTGGTCAATATAATCTCCAGAAATCAATTATTATCGAAATAAATGTCGATTTTCACTAACACAAATAATCCCAACATAATGGATATATTAATTTCATCTTTAATCAACACGAACGTAATCATCATTAACATTATAACTCACAATATTTAACAAATAGATCATTTCCAGGAAAGAGGGGGCTTTCCGATAAGGATTTCTCCCTATTGGCGCTCAATTAGGTGACCAAACCCCTTCCCTCGACAGAACTTTCTAGACATCGTCAATATTATAAATTATAATATGAATAACTTTATCGTCTCAATTATTGATTTAATAATATAAAATATTATGCAGATGATACTATGACAATAATTGAATCAATAATATGAGAGATATTATGCAGCAATTACTGTAGCAATAATTGAGTATAACTAAGTGACTTCTCACGTAATCATCAATAATCAATATCGTGTGCTACTATACAACCACGCGTATTATTGTACTTTTACTTCCAAGTAGTTCAACAGTTTAACGGTAAAACTTTCGCCGTTATTTTTATAAAAAGATATTTCTGTCATTTTCTAACTATGACAATACTTCCGTTGTGGGGTCCACCCATAATTGTGCCGTCGTACGAATATTTCCTGTTAAAACGAATATTCCCCGACCAATCGAATATTTTATAACCACTTGCTTACTTTGTAAAATTTATAAATATTACCCACAACTATAATATTATATTCAATCCACACCATAATATTCAAAAATATATTTCGAGAAAAATAATCTTTATTCATAAAAGTTGGGGTCTTACAACCTCCCCTTCTTATGAAATTTTGCCCTCGAAATTAGGGTACGTACCTGGTATGTCGAAGAGGTGAGGATACCTTGACTTCATTTCAGATTCTAACTCCCAGGTCATTTCCTCAACATCGTGGTTTCTCCACAAAACTTTGACTTGAGGTATAACCTTGGAGCGTAGAATATGATCCTTCTTATCCAAGATTTTAATAGGTACCTCTTCATACGATAAATCTTCTGTTATCTCGTCCAATTCTAAGTCAATAATGTGGTTTGGGTCTTTCATATATTTATGTAACATAGATATGTGAAAAACGTTATAAACATGAGACATACTTGGCGGTAAGGCAAGTCTATAGGCCACAGTTCCTACTCGATCGAGGATTTCGAATAGCCCAATGAATCGAGGTTTGAGCTTTCCTCTCTTTCCAAATCTTGTAACTCCTTTCCATGGAGCAACACGTAACAACACATGCTATCCAACATTGAATTCCACGTCTCTTCGATGAAGATCAGCATAACTCTTTTGTCGATCTTGTGAGGTCTTTATACGTTGCCGGATCATTTGAATCTTTTTCGTAATCATGCGTACCAATTTTGGTCCCAACAACGTTGCTTCACCCACCTCATCCCAACATACTGGAGAACGACACTTGCGTCTATAAAATGCCTCGAATGGAGTCATGTCAATACTTGCTTGATAACTATTGTTGTAGGAAAATTTCACCAATGGCAAGAACTTGTCCCAACTTCCTTTGAAGTCAAGGACACAGAGTCTTAATAGATCTTCAAGAGTTTGAATAGTCCTCTCTGACTACCCTTCCGTTTGAGGATCATATGCCGAACTAAATTATAAATCTGTGTCCATAGCTTTTTGCAAACTAACCCAAAATTGTGAAGTGAATCTTGGATCTCGATCAGAAACTATGGATATTGGCATACCATGCAGTCTTACAATCTCATTTATGTAAATACGAGCAAGACGTTCAAGTGAATAAGTTTCTCGTATAGGTAAAAAATGAGCAGACTTGGTTAATCTATCAACAATAACCCAAATTGCATCAATTCCTTGAGAAACCTTAGGAAGACCAGTAACAAAATCTATGGTAATGTGCTCCCACTTTCATTCTAAAATTTCAAGTGGTTGTAATGGACCTTTTGGCATTTGATGCTCCGCCTTGACACGTTAATAAGTTAAACACTTTGAGATAAACTTCGCGATCTCTCTTTTCATATTGCTCCACCAAAATGTATGTCGAAGATCACGATACATCTTGGTACTCCTAGCATGGATTACAAATGGTGTGTTATGCGCCTCCATCATAATTTTATACTTTAAATCAGGGTCGTTAGGAAAACAAAGTCTAGAGTTGACTCGAAGTATTTCTTGTTCATCGATTCTTGCTTCTAGGATAGCACCTTCTTGTACTTTCTTCTTCATACGTATCAGCTTCGGGTCTACAAGTTGAGTAGCTTTAACTTTATCGATTAAAGTCGATTCTACTCGTATATTTACCATCATCATGTGCGTCCCTAAAGTCTTTAACTCTATCTCCATCCTTTGCAAGTCATACAAAATGGGTCTTTGCGTTGACAATACCGCACTCGTACCTGCATATGATCTTCTGCTCAACGTGTCAGCTACCATATTCACTTGTTCAAGATGGTATTGGATGGTATGATCATAATCTTTCAACAATTCAAGCCAACGTCGTTGCCGCATGTTGAGTTCCTTTTGGGTGAAAAAATATTTGAGGCTTTTATGATCTTTATAGATCTTCACTTTCTCCCCATATAGGTAATGTCTCCAGATCTTCAGTGCGAAAAAGACTACTGCCAACTCTAGATCATGAGTAGGATAATTCTCCTCATATTTCTTGAGTTGTCGTGAGGCATAGGCTATGACTTTTCCATATTTCTTGAGAACACATCCTAACCCTCTGCCTGAAGCATCACTATAGATGACAAATCCCTCCGAACTAGATGGTATTGTCAGAACAGGTGCTGAAATGAGTCTCCTCTTGAGTTCTTAAAAACTCTTCTCAGATTCCTCGCTCCAACTGAATTTTGTATCTTTTCGAGTCAACTGAGTTAATGGAGTAGTGATTCGAGAAAATCCTTCCACGAATCTCCGATAATAACCAGCTAAGCCCAAAAAACTATGTACTTCGGTCACTGACTTAGGTTGCTCCCAGCTTTGAATTGCTTCAATATTTATCGAGTCAACAGATATTCTGTGATTTGATATCACGTACCCAAGAAATGCTACTTCCTTAAGCCAGAACTCGCATTTTTTCAACTTGGCATACAACTTGTTTTCGCGAAGATTTTAGAGTATCAGCCTCAAGTGTTATTCATGATCTTCACAGCTTTTGGAGTAAATGAGGATGTCATCAATAAAGACGACCACAAAGTGATCCAAATATTCCTTGAATGCTCGGTTCATCGTATCCATGAAGGCAGTAGGAGCATTAGTTAATCCAAAAGACATGACTAGGAATTCATAATGCCCGTACCAAGTTTTGAAAGTAGTATTTGGAATTTTATCAGTTTTAATCTTCAACTGATGATATCTGAAACGAAGATCGATCTTTGAAAAGAATTTGGCGCCTTGTAACTGGTCAAAAAGGTCATCAATGCTAGGAAACGGGTGCCTATTTTTGATGGTGACATGATTCAACTCCCGATAGTCAATACAAAGTTTCATACTTCCATCTTTCTTCTTCACAAATAGAATAGGAGCACCCCAAGTAGACGTACTAGGTCGAATGAAACTGATGTCTAACAATTACTGCAGTTGGGTTTTTAATTCCTGAAGTTCAATATGAGCCATTTGATATGGGGCTTTGGAAATGGGTTTTATACCGGGTTCAAGGTCGATACAAAATTCAATTTCACGCTTTGGGGATAGGCCAGGAAGTTCTTCAGGGAATACGTTAGGAAATTTATTAACAATAGAAATATCATTCAAATCTGACGTATTTTTATTTAAATCCATGACATGGGCTAAGAAAGCTTGACATCCATTTTTTAATAAACGAATAGCTTTATAGCTTGATATGACAATGATTGACTTTAGTGATTTGGTTGCTTAAATTCGCATAATAGGTTCGTTAGGAATATGAAAGCTAACAACCTTACGAAAACAATCAATTTTAGCATGATGAGTAGTTAACCAATCAATCCTTAAAATCACATCAAATGCAAGTATTTTCAAAGAGATGAGATCGATAGGTAACGTGTGGTTACCGATTTGAATCAAACAAGACTTATAAACAGTGGATGCAATAAAGGTTTCTCCCAACGGAGTTTCAACAGATAAGTCAAAGTCTAATTTCTCCAGTGTTAAATTTAAACGTTGAGCGCAAGTAGGAGAAATAAAAGAATGGGTAGAACGGATATCAAATAAGGTATAGACTTCGCTAAAGTTTATGATTAGCTTACCCGTGATAACTTCGTTCGGGTTCTTCACTTTTTGGAAGGTTACGACAAACACTCTCCCTTGAACTACCGGCTTTGACTTCTTTGGGACAGCCTTTGGTTCCTCCGTCCCAGCTGGACTTAACTTTACTGTACGACAAAATCGGGCTAGATGACCTTTTTTGCAATTGTAACACGCTTTAGACTGCATCGTGCAGTTTGGACTGATATGTCCCTCCCTTCCGCATTTGAAGCATACGATCGGTGGTCGTTCTCCTTCTTTATCAATGGGTGCTGGTGTTGATTTCTTTCCATCATTGTTGAATTTTCTCTTCTTGAAATTTCCACTCCTATTATATTGGCCATGATTACCACCGAAGTGGTTATCATTTCTGGCATGTTGATTACCTCCACGTTTGTTGTCACCGCTTCGATGACTGCTACCACTGGTATTATCATTTTACCGGTTGCTCTCTCTTGGTTGGGTTGACTCGTTATCGCGCTCCAATAACTGAGCCCTATTTACAAACATAGTTTATGAGAAATTAGGTATTGACGTATCTCAGGTTTTAAACCTCTTAGAAATATCTGCGTCATTCTCTCCTCATTATCAACCAAGTGGGATGCAAACCGGGACAACTCGGCAAACTTAGCTTCGTACTGCGACACGGTCATATTGTTCTGTTCCAGCTTGATGAACTCTACCTCCTTCATGTGACGAATACTTTCGGGAAAGTACTTGTCGTTGAACAGTTCTTAGAACTTCTCCCAAGACATCTTCAGTACGGTAGGTTGAGTACGCTTTACAAATTCTCACCAGTAATCTGCTTCTGCCTGCAACATGAAGGTGGCAAAGGAAACCTTTTGCTCCTCGGAGCATCCCAAGATATCAAATATCTTATTGATCTACTTTATCCACGTCTCCGTCTTAAGTGGTTTTGGCACTCCAAAAAACTCCGATGGTCCCAGCTCCTTGAACTGTTTAGCAGTGACCATCTGAGAGTTGCCAGTGTTTCTACCTGCATTTCGGACAGGAGTCTCTCTTGTCTGATGTTGCATGAATTGCAAAAAGCCTCTGAACATTCCATCGTTCATCATTTAGTCAGTGTTGTTTGCATGAGGATTGTTGTCTTCCTGATGTACATTATCCTGATTAATGATCTGTGGAGACTCAACGGTCTCCTGTGCTCCATTGCTATTCTCAACATTCTCAGATGTCATTTTCAATTACTGCCACAAAATAAGAGTTAATTGACATGTCACATATTATCCATATACTCTGACCGACCAATTAAATACCAAATAAACTTAGGTAGGTTATACTAGCGAAGAAATTTCCCATCTCTCCCCTCCTAGTTCTTGTCTCACATCTCAGCCAGGGATCATATCCCTAAGCTTTGATACCAACTGTGACGCCCCCAAAACAGGTATACATCACCCATCTTGAGTCGCCAAAATACATGGTACAGAATACAATTACAAACTTAATTTATACAACTGTCGTGTAAAATACGACACAACATAAGATGAGAGTTTTAAAACGAATATTGTCTTCTAGACAGTATTCAACTCAAATGGAGTCCTCAATACAATTATTATCACACTATTTCATAGAATAGTGAGGACTACTAATGCTATCATCTGGACCGTCAACCCATTCCCCGACTAGTCCTGACTACATTCTCATTTCTTGAAGAGGACAATGAAAGTAAAAGGGTGAGCTCAACTAGCCCAGTAAGAAATATTATGTCTAAGATAATGCAGAATAATTTATCGTTAGCCTTTAACAGTGTTAAACTGATAAAATATAACAAATATCAAGTTTAACTGCAGCGGAACAAACAATCCATTAGAAGAGTCAAGTAGAGCATGATATCTACTATCTTCAATGATTTAAAATGTTTATCATCAACTTTATCGTTGAGACTCAGCTCAATAAATAGTATCACAACCATGAATTATCCATGCACTACGGGTCAAGGATATTCATATTTTCATCAATGGTCATAATCATACCAACAACTGTCCATCAATGCACTACGGGCCAATGAGGACTTTTACCACATCATTTATAACATTATGGGTCATGATTATACCGAATGATCCTTGGTAATAATCATACTAATTAACAGTCCATCTATGCACGTAAGCCAAAGATGACTTTCATCACAATATAAGCATGAGGATGATAACAATAATATAAGAATTCAAATATAATGATATAAGAATTCAAATAAAAGAAAGCAAAGGATAAATTTTTAAAAATTTATAATTTAATTTATCTAGAATTCAATAATGTCCAAATTGTTAACATGATAATGCTTTGTGGAGTAAAATTCAAGAATAATATTGTATCAAAACTGATTT
This sequence comes from Panax notoginseng, assembly GCA_016801055.1. NCBI lineage: Eukaryota > Viridiplantae > Streptophyta > Magnoliopsida > Apiales > Araliaceae > Panax > Panax notoginseng. Next base: position 116,742,011 of record CM029023.1, read on the forward strand.
GGACCGAAAAGTAATCAATTTTTGTCATGAATAGTACTCTGGGTGAATAGTATCCCATGAATAGTATCCCGTGAATAGTACTCAAAAATAGTACTTTGTGAATAGTACCTATAAATAGTACTTTATGAATAGTACCCATGAATAGTACTTTATGAATAGTATCCTGTAAATAGTATTTCGGCATAAAAACATCAATAATTATCAAGAATATTCTGAATAATATTTTCATGAAAAGATACTGGATGAAGCGCAAATATCAAGAATATTCTACTAATTTTACGGAGTATAGAAGCAATACTTTAACAGAATAAGTGTAAAATTAGGAATACGAAACGAAATAATATTACTCGCATACTACATACTATGGAAGAAAATATTATTTCTTACGAATACTGAACAAAAATAATATCTCTTACCTTAGAAAAAAATTGGATACTGGAATAGTGAAGTAGTGGAATACTCTTCTTCTTTCTCTCTATAGCTTCTCTCTCTATAATTGCTCTTGTGAGTATTAGTGAATTGGTGAGAATAAAAGAAGAATGAGCTTCTATTTATAGAAAAATATAGTTTTGATAATTGCACATTTTGGGGCTCGAATTATTACAGTATAGTACCTTCATCTATACCTCTATTTTTAATTTAGTGCTACAAGTATTATCAATCTTGCACCACCTCCCCTAATAGTACACACATGTGAATCAATAGTTCTATACATGTGAATCAACAATAAATTTGCATGTGAACTAATAGCAATTAATTGCTTATTTTTCCGATTAATTACCCGATTGGTCAATATAACCTCCAAAAATCAATTATTATCAAAATAAATGTCGATTTTCACTAACACAAATAATCTCAACACAATGGATATATTAATTTCATCTTTAATCAACACGAACTTAATCATCATTAATATTATAACTCACAATATTTAACAACCAGATCATTCCCAAGAAAGAGGGGGCTTTCTGATAAGGATTTCTCCCTATTGACGCGCAATTAGGTGACCAAACCCATTTTCTCGACTGAACTTTCTAGACATCGTCAATATTACAAATAATAATATGAATAACTTTGTCGTCTCAATTATTGATTATATAATATAAAATATTATGTAGATGATACTATGACAATAATTGAATCAATAATATGAGAGATATTATGCAGCAATTATTATAGTAATAATTGAGTATAACTGAGTGACTTCTTACGTAAGCATCAATAATCAATATCGTGTGCTACTATACAATCACGCGTATTACTGTACTTTTACTACCGGGTAGTTCAACAGTTTAACGGTAAAACTTTTGCCGTTATTTTTATAAAAAGATATTTCTGTCATTTTCTAACTACGACAATACTTCCGTTGTAGGGTCCACCCATGATTGTGCCGTCGTACGAATATTTTCTGTTAAAACGAATATTTCCCAACCAATCAAATATTTTATAATCACTTGCTTACTTTGCAAAATTTATAAATATTACCCATAACTATAATATTATATCCAATCCACACCATAATATTCAAAAATATATTTCGAGAAAAATAATCTTTATTCATAAAAGTGGGGGTCTTACACTAAAGTCCCATTTATATAAGGGTTGTTCATCTCAGTCTTACATCAAGAGTTCGTACCACAATAATATGGTTTGGATTTAAAGAAATGCTAAAGATTTCAACATATAATATCTATATTGATCTTGCCGAAATAATTGGCATTGATCTTTCAATAACAACTTAGTTCAAATACTAGAATGTGACGCCCCCAAAATTAGGTATGCGTCACCCATCTTTGGTCGTTAGATACATAGTACAGAATACAAATACAACTTACTAATACAACTATCGTGTACAATACGACAAAACATAAACTGTGAGTTTGAATATAAATATTATCTTCTAGAGAGTATTCATACTCAAAAGGAGTCCTCATTACATTTATTAACACACCATTACATAGAATAGTGAGGACTACTAACTAATACTATCATTCGAACCATCACTCCGTTCCCCGACTTGCCCCAGCTACGTTCTCATTTCCTGAAGAGAACAGTGAAAGAAAGGGTGAGCTCAACTAGCCCAATAAGAAATATTATGACTAAGATAATGCAGAATAAATTATCATTAGCCTTCAACAATGTTAAACTGATAAAATATAATAGACATCAAGTTTAACTGTAGCGGAACAAGCAATCCATTAAAAGAGTCAAGTAAAAAATAAACTCTACTATCTTTTATGATTTAAAAGGTTTTTCAACACTGCTATCGCTGAGACTCAGCTTAATAAAATAATCCACATCATCGAATCACCCCTGCACTACGGCCAAGGATATTCGTGTATTCATTAATGGTCATGATCATGCCAACAACTGTCCATCAATGCACTACGGGCCAATGATGACTTTTACCACATCATTTGTAACATTACGGTCATGATTATACCGAATAATCCCTGGTCATAATCATACCAAGTCCATCTATGCACTACAGGCCACAGATGACTTTCAACAGAATATAAACATGAGGATGATGACAATGATATAAGAATTCAATAAAACAAGTTCAAGAATTAATTTATCCAGAAATTAATAACGTCCAAATTGTCAACATGATACTGCTTTGTGGAGTAAACTTCAAGACTGATCAGGAGAATATTTTCATGAATAGATACTAGATGAAGCGTAAATGTCAAGGATATTCCACTAATTTCATGGAGTATAGAAGTCAAAGTTTTAATCAACTAAGTATAATAAAGAATGGAATAACAAAAGAAATCACCATGCATGTGATAGACCGCACAGACAGGTTATTCCAACAGAATAATAAATAATAGAACCAGGTCAGGCGTAACCGCACAGACAGGATATTCCGACAGAATAATAAATAATGGAACCAGGTCCGGCGTAAACGCACAGACAGGATATTCCGACAGAATAATAAAGAATAGTATAATAAATAATAGAACCAGGTCCGGTGTAAAACACACAGACAGGATATTTCGACAGAATAATAATAAAGACGGAACCAGGTCCGGTGTAAAACACACAGACAGGATATTCCAACAAAATAATAGAAGAATATCACCAAGTATAGGGTAGACCGCGTATACAGGTTATTTCAACAGAATAATAAGAAATGGAATAACAACAGTTCTCTTCATGAATAAGAAAGAATAACACCCCTTACCGTAAAAGAAACTGAATATAAGAGTAGTTAAGTAGCAGAAAACTTTTCTTCTTTCTCTCTATAATTTTCTCTCTCTATAGTTTCAGTGAATTTGTAAGAAATAATGAAGGAATGAACTTCTATTTATAGGAGAATAGAAAGGCACTATTCATGGATGAAATAATTTTACAAAATTATTTTTCAATCAACTAACAATTAAGTCAATCATCTAACCAATAAAATCACAACAAAAATTAAAATATAATACATATATATAAACACATGTTTTCATATTATATAAATCAATATTATATATACACCACTTAATTTTTCTCCCCCATAACCAACATCAATCCCCCACCCACCCAATAATCAAATTCACTACACATCTTACGCCCATCACTTTCATATAATTACTTTTCTACTATTTTCCACTCACACACATCACTTTCACTCTTTCTTTTCTTCCACCACTCTCCACTCACACATATAATATTATATATATACACACACATCACAATCTTATATATATAAACTCCTTCCCCTACGTAACTCTCTCCTACCCCCATTTCCAAAATTAGTTTTTCAAGACATATGGGCCTCACATGTGGGCCCCACCTTTAAATAAATTCTACCGATTATTTTGAAAAATAGGTAAATGTGAGTCTATAAAATAAGCAAAATTGAGTAACTTCTCACATAAGCATCAATAATCAATACCGTGTACTACTATGCAACCACGCGTATTACTGTACTTTTACTACCGAGTAGTTCAACAGTATTAACGGTAAAACTTCCGCCGTTATTTTCATAAAAATATTTTTGTCGTTTTCTCAATCCGACAATAATTCTGTTGTGGAATCCACCAATGATTGTGTCATCGTACGAATATTTCCCGACGCAAAGAATATTCCCTGACCAATCGAATATAATATGACAACCTGCATACTTTGCAAAATTTATAAATACTACCCACAACTATAACATTATCTCAAATCCACACTATAATATTAAAAAAAAATACTTCGAAAAAATTAAATATTTATTCATAAAATCTGGGGTCTCACATAAAACGTATCAAATTTCAACAAATATTAGTCTCACCAAAACAATTAACTGAGACATAAGTCATAAACTGTTCAATAATAGACAAATATCGATTGCACTATTTGCAATCAACAATAATATTTATAGATGTGAATAACCAACAATAGTTATCCATCAGTCATGCGTTTGAAATTTAAAATTTAATTTGAGTTAATGAACTTGCACTAATTGCGAATAATCAATAATAATCTTAGATGTCGTATAATCAACAATGATTACCCACTTAACATGATGGTAAAATAATAATTCGAAATTGAGTTAAAGAAATTGCAATACATACGAATATTCAATAACAGTCTTAGATGTGGAATAATCATCAATAATTATCCACTAACATGCTTGAAAAAATAATAACTCAAGTTTGAGTTAGGAAACTTGCCTTGGTCGCTGACTACTACTACACAATCTAATTTAGCTATGTTAAAAGACCTATCATCAATAATATTATTCTCGCAATTAGCGTCACTCATGACATCACATAATACTGCTAGTTAAAGTCAATATATAACTTAGACACATAATCATGTAGTCACAACAATGTTTAGAACCTATAAAAACACTTATCAGGTCAAACTAGTTCAGTCTGGTTGGACTTCGGTATCAATACGATGTCCCGATTACCTTATCAGATAGTTATCGAGTTTATTTTTAATAAATCTCTACTCAACAGCTTCAATATTATTTTAGATAATTTAATTATTCTTAATAATATTTTTCGAAAGCTTATAATAATTTTCAAATAATTATTATATTTTATAATAATTTTTTAAACACTGATATCATTTTTAAATGATTTAAATACTGAATAATTCTATTACCATTAATATTTAAATAATTTTAAATATTAATGAAATCTCTGTCAAAATATTAGAAGTTATTTATAATAACTCAAAATATTTTTAAAACACTAATATTACCCTTAAATAATTTTTAAAATATTTAAAATTATTTTTAAATAATTACCATTAATTTTCAAATACTATGTATTTCTCATCAAAATATTAAAAGTCATTTATTATAACTTAAAATATTTTTATATCATTTATATTATTTTTAAATGATTTTTAAATCATAAGAATTATTTTTAAACCATTTATTTAATACAATTATTAAATAAATTTATTATCATTAATATTAAGTTATTAATAAAATTTATCTCAAAATATTAAAAGTCATCTTTTATAACTTAAAATATTTTTTAACACTTTATTATCATTTAAAATAATTTTTAAAATATTAAAATCATTTTTAACTAATATATTTAATATAATTATTAAATAAATTTAATATCATTAATATTTAAATAAATTAAAATATTAATAAAAATTATGTCAAATTATCAAAAGTTAGTTTTTATAACTTAAAATAATTTTTAAAACTCATTTTTGAATTTTTATTATTTATTTTCTATTTTTATTGATTTATTGGAAATTAATTAATTAATTTTATTAAAACTATCGTTATAGGCTTTAGCGACGAAAATTATCGCGGTTGTCGGTTGGTGTTCTTCATCACTGAAGAACAGCCATGGTCAATGCTCTGGGGGCTACTTTGACCATGGTTAATTCCTAACTGGTTATGTTTCTAGGCTTGAAAGTGTATTCATGGCGTTATACTAGTGTAAGACTATAAGTACAAACTAACTACTACATAACATGAAGATATAAGCATCCAAAGTAGCTATTAGGACTGATCTGGGCTTTCTGGGTTACCCAGAAACCCAGACAGTCTTAGATAGCTACTTTAGAGCTTCAATAACTTGGTTTATGTGTAATGGTTGGGTGTTAAACTGTCACACTGTTATAAATAACATGTCAAAGAACAAAAGTTCTACACTTAGTTAGCTTAACTACATCACAATCTAAAGATCTGGCTTGGTCAAACCTTGTCAGAAAACTTGTTCATCAGTTTTCTGGAAATTCTAGAAAACTCATTATGTGCTTGGTCAACCTACTTTGACTGCTAATAACTTGGATCCTGTTGTTTGTTCAGGTGTTTTGATGTCATGTTTCTATAGTCCATATACCAGGGTATAATAATGATACACTAACACAAGCTAAACACATAACACATGCAATATCTGAGCCCAACAAAAAGCTGTCAGACACTGCTGGGGATTTTCTGTGTTACCCAGAAACTCAAATTCAAGACTGGTCAACCATGTTTGACCATTAATAACTTGGAATCTGTTCATGATATTAACATGATTCCACTTCCAGTTTACTCTCCATATAGTATACTTCAACCCTGATACACCTATCATGGCTAACAATTAACAGATTAATTTGGATCTATAGCCTCTGACATTTGACTGTCATGCCATATTTTAGGGTTCTTGACAGTTTTTAAAAACTTCATTTTTATGAACTTAAATGTTATGGATTTATGATATATCATCATAGTTCACTATATAACATCCTATAACACATAAATAAATATAAAAACACACAATTTGTCTAAGTATACAAGATCTAGCTTGGTTAGGGTTTATACCTCTCTTTGAATATCCTTTGATCTTCACTTCCTAATCTGATCTTGGGGTGTTCTTGACTTATCTAGGGACTGAATATATATCTAAGTTTAGTGGCTTTGAGAGAGAGAAAGAGAGACTTGGCTAGGTTATGAACACAAATAAGCTTTGTTTGATATTTCTCTTTCTTTAATCTATCACTCTTTGATCTTGTGGTTGTTAATGAAGCTAGGTGGCATGAATTTGCTGATTCAAGTTTGATTTTAACACATGGTAATATCTTAGATATGGTGAGTCACAAGATTTGGCAAATTTTTTAACTTACAAATTAAGTAAAGGGTATTTTAGTAATTTCACATCAAAAAGGGTATTTTGGTAATTTCCCACATAATTTTAAGGGTAGTTTAGTCATTTGACATGATTCCCTTTAATTTTAACCCTTAGGGTTTGATAATCACCATTAGAGTTTTCTAATTAGGGTTTAGGGTTCCCGAATCAGAAATTAGGGTTTCTAGAAATATAATTAGGGTTCCTAACTGATCGTTAGGGTTTCGTAACTACATATTAGGGTTTCTAATCTAACATTAGGGTTTACTAAGGTTATACCTTATCTGATCAACATTTGATCACTAATCCTATACACCACAAACACATAATCATAAATACAATTATAATAAATGTATTAATACTCAAATCCCTATATGTAATTAGGGTTAGGATTTTCATCAACTGCTCAACATAACTTCATACATATTACCTAGTCAATAAATAGTTTGACTATCTTGCTACACTCATATCACAGATACTCCACATAATACTGATAATCAATACTGATATCAAAAAAAAATTATCCGTAAAAATAGAATTGTTTAAAAATTCAGGGTCCTCACAATCATGACGTGGTTTGTTTAAATCGTAAAATGACAAGTGGTTTGTAATGATTGAATAGTTATAGCTTGACGCTATAAAGAAAATGTACTATAAAATAGTATGAGGTAAACTCACGAGGAGTTATAAATGATGAGATACGAAAAATTCGTATCGAGCAAAGAGCAAGTTATAAGCAAGATAGAGTTAGGTGGGATTTCAATTAAGGACTCATGTGCTAGCATGAGTTGTACAAACCTTTGTATGGATGAAGGTTTTATGCTTGTACGTAGTTATCATATTGATAATCATTGGAATGTCGGTGTCGCGCTATCGGTATACATATGGTGAGAAGGTGATTCTTGTCCCATGTTTATATTTGATAGTTAGAGGCTATTAAGGTTAGATGATATTAGGATTAGGTGCGAGTTCTTAAAACTCCTACTTACGGTAAGTTGATGACTAATAATTATATGTATGATTTTGAACCCCCTAAGCGTATGGACAGTCCCTGATTGGTTCTTTGAATACATATTGCTAGGACAAGTTCCTAAACTCATATTATTGTGGCAGTTCCTGAACTTCCAAAGTGTGGTAAGTTTGATGAATTGTACCGCGTATAGAAAAATTATGAAGGAAGAACTAACAACTTTTGGTATAATAAGCATTGATAGTGCTAAAGAATGGTAGAATGATTAAGTAATGAAGCAATGGAGTAAAGATTTAAATTGATGGAGGAAAATTGGATATTCTAAATCTTCTAACTATGCTAGATTTTTGAAATTTATGGACTTCGTGTTGATGTTGTATTCCCGTGTTTTTGAAAAATGTTGGAACATATGATTGAATCAATGAGTTTTTAAAAATAGTGCTATTGTTCTTGTGTCTATGCTAATTGTTTCGGCTAGATAAAAATGATTTGAAATTATCAAAACGTATTGTATGTGATCATATTCATCGTTTGATATGGTGTGGAAATAATAATCGAGAGAGTCATCAATGCAATTGAACCTAATGTTGGATGTCATCATAAGATCGTCAACCCACTATGGTATAATGTAGCATAACTGAATCCTCAACATGCCATTAAGACGGTAAGGTATCGTGATATTTTAAAAAAAATGGTTTTCTTTAACTTTTAAAAGACATGTTATTGGAGATGATATAAAAAAATTATTTTGGTTTTCTTTAAACTAAGAAAGGTATGCCAATTGAGTTGGTTAAGAATGTATGTATATATATCTCGATTGATGTCTAAGTTGTTGCTAGAAGTCTATGCTATTTGACACAGCTAGACGAATATTGAAAGATGTGAAATTCGAGCGTTCTTTGTCAAACTATGCCAAACTAAATTGTTTTGGTGCGGATTCAGATATTAAGAAGCTGAGGTGAACAACCCTATAAAAGGGGACATGTTATCGAAGACAATGGTTCCGGAAGTAAAGCATATAGTTGTTACGATGTTATGAAGTAATACGTTGTGCACAACGTAGGGGTACGATAGGCTGATCACCTAGAGTACTTACAGAGAGTGTTTTCAGTCTGTGTGATTGCTAAAAATTCTCTTAAAGCTTGTTTATAGTGGTGATGCACTATTAAACCTAGAGAAGAGTTCAAGGTCTTATGACTCCTCAGCATAATTTAGAATCTTTTTAATTCCTGAGTTATTCATATTGCTTCCTAATTATTGAGCAATTGTGAAAGATTCTTATTATTCTGAAAGGTAACAGTGGAAAGGAGGATATTCCTTAGAAAAGAGTAAGTCATAAGATACGACATGTGATGATAAAAAAATTTAGCAAAACATAATAATTCTAGGAAGGAAAAGAAATTCTAATGAGAGAATGGATGAAATTATCTAAGGAAAATGTGAAGACTTTAAAAGAGAAAGATGTGAAGAAGGTAATGATGCTAGAAAGATCCGTAGAGGAGAAAATATAACTCAATGAATGAATAAAGATTAACGTAAAATTTATTTTGATAGATCAATAAACAAAGATTAGTAAGTTGAAATTCGGGGACGAAATTCTTAGAAAAATGGGTGAATGTAATATCCCAAGTGTTTATGAATTTAGTATATGTCAATGATCCTTGGAAAAGGTAATCAATGAGATAAATGAATATATAATACTCTAAATATTCTGAGTTCAAATAAAGGTTATGAGAATAAAACCTATAAAAATTTATTGAGAAAAGGAATGAAATAGGAAATATAAATTTTATATTAAAGTGATGTGTTGAAGTTATTCAACGATAAAAATTGTCAAGGGAGATTTGATGAAACCGAGTAAGGGAGGTTTCGGTGATTCCGATGACAGAATCTTTATAAGAACGGAAGGATCTGCCAACCCAAATTTTAAAAAATTATTAAATAAGAATTTAATAAATAAAATTCGTATTATGAGATGTATCTATGTATCTATTTTAGATTATGTGATTTGGTGGGTAGAAATTTAATATGTATGAGGTTTAATAGTTAATTTAACTATTGAAGAAATTAAACGAAATTGTTATGAAAAGGAAATTAACTATATTATATTAGTTAATTTGAGTAAATTGTAAATTATGGTGTGACATAATGTAATTGGATTATTATGCCTTGTTGGCAAGGGAAATGTTATGAATTAATTTCATAAATAATGTGACTAATATATTTGTTTTGATAAAATGAGAGAGTAATTTATTACGTATAATGGTAATATGTTAATGTAATACGATTGTGAGTTTCATAAATAGTTAAAATATTTATCGAATAAAATAAATATTTTAGTTGAAATATTTATGGAATAAATATTCGACGGATTTTATTAAGGAATAACTTGTTTAAGTATGATAATATTGATTTAATTTATATTAAATAATTTTATAATCGGTGCGTATTTTATTACGCTAATGGAATGGTAATATTCTAATTTAATTAAATAATTAAACTAAAGATATTATGATTTGATAAATGAAATTAAATTTATATTTTTTAGGTAATTTATTCAAATAAAGTGTGTTATTTGTGAACCATGTGATAAGAGGATTATTTAAATAAATTAGTAAGAGGTTAATTGGGTTTTAGCCAAACATGGCTTAGAGACCCAACTTGTAACTGCCGAGTTTATTATTTTGATAACTGGTTAAACCACGTTAAATTGGTCGTCAGTTTATTTGCTAAGGCAAAGAGAAGGAGAGAAATAGAGGGAGTTAAGAGAGAAATGAGAAAGAAAGAGAAGAAATTCTCTGAGAAATTGTGAAGGACTTTGTGAGAATCAAATAAGGAAGAAACAAGTTTTATGGCTAATCAAAGGTAATAATCTGAATTATAAACTCTAGTTATACTCTCTTGAGTTCTTCATTTAAAAAGGGATTTCTATGTGGATTTGTTAAAGAATTGGTTGTATTTGTTATTGGGTTGGTATAATCTGTTTTATATCATTTATATATAGTTTTAGGTTAATCAAATTCATGAAAACATTTCTAAAATGAAGAATTGAGTTTTTGGTTTAATATATATGATATGATTTATTTTGAAGTCAAAATTGAGGGTTAGTTCATGAGTACAATCTGAAATTGACGATATAAATTCTTAATATGTTGAAATACGAAAACAACGAAGGTTAAACGGATTGATTTGGTTGAGAATTGAATCTGTGGTGTGTGATTACGCTAAATTGTCAAAATATACATGTTGGGTTATGATTCTATATGATTTTTAGTGTATGGGTATGTTTAATTTGGTGTTAAAGTGAAGAAATTTGGAGTTTTTGGCTTTGGAATTGTATTGTTCGCGAACTACAGAAGTCGCGTCTGGGAAACCCCGCCTCGACGGGATTTTCTAGTTCAAAATCTCTGCCCAAGCAGGTACCTGCTCTGACGGGCTTTGTTAGTTCAAAAACCCCGCCTCGGCGGGGGTGGGCAGAGTGACCTAATGTTGAGCTGAAACAAGGCAGTCTGTCCCTTCTTACTAAGACCACCATAACTTTTGCATATGAACTCCAAATTAGATGATTCAAGATGTTTTGGAAAACTAAAAGATAGAACTATCACTTCCCTTAATAAAAACTAAAATTAGAAGTTTTTAGTAGAGGTCAAAATTGGTATCTTTGGGCATGTTGTGCAAGAAGAAGCGAACAAAGGGGCGTCGGGATTATGCTATTGCAACGTAAGATGTTCTGATCCTAACCATTAACATTCTAAGTTATAAAAGATGAAGTTTGTAAAATGAGGGTGATGGTTAACTTAGTTAACTTTAATGAACATTAAACATTTCATACGATGTAACGTTAAGCTCTAGAGACTTAACTGAGCGTTAAGCAGTAATTAAAAGAAAGGCAAGTGATAGAAGTTAACTTAATTAATGTTAACAAATGCAATACATCTAATATGATGTAAGGTTCTCTATGACGATTTAACCAAACGTTAAGTGTCGATTAAAAGAGAAGAATAAGAGAAGTGAGGTGAAGATTAATTTAGTGACATAACTAAATTGTAGTGTCAAATGAAGAAGAGTTAAAACCTGAAGATAGGTTATAAGTTTTTAAAGAAATGCAAGTTTTGAGAGTTTTAGGACTAAGAGTCAATGTGGTTTCATTATATGTGTAACTGATGCATGTGTATATGAACTTTTGAACTATTATAGAATATACACAAAGTAGTTAAGTGGTAGTTGATAATCAACGAACCAAGCAAGTCTTTCAATTCCTATTTATTAAGTGAACTTGATGATGAATTATTTTAAACCTGTATTACAAAGAGCATGATGTATTACTTATGTTGTAGGTATTGAATGTTAATGTCAATCTATGACTACTTTTGCTGAGTAAGGAATGTTGATTGAGTTATGGAACTCAATCTTTATTTGATATATAATGTACAACATGTATGATCTGTTTAGACAGATGTTTGCGATGAATAAGATGAGCATGTTATTATCTGCTACATGATGCATTAAAACTGTTAGATTTGTTGGGCTGTCGAACTCAATCTTTCAAATAAGTATTTTTGCAGGTTAAGAATTCAAGGTAACGTTATGTGCTACTTGAATAACATAGATAAGATGTAATGCATTAAGATTTAAATAATTTAGCTGAGTCGATATTATTATGAACCATGTTTAAGGTTCCGGATGATGTACTTGATAAATCACAATGATTATGTAATAATAAACTATAAAGTTTGAGTTATCAGATATGTAAAGTGTAAGACCCCGAATTTTATGAAATAAAAGTATTCAATTTTTCTTATAATTACAATTCAGTAAATGGTTAAATTGATAAAAAGTTAAAGTTATGGATGAAATGTGAAAATTTTTCAAAATACACAAGTGGTTATAAAATAATCATTGTTGTCGGGGAATATTCGTTTGGTCGTGGAATATTCTTTCTGTCGGGGAATATTCGTACGACGGCGCAGCCATTTATGGGCCCCATAACAGAATAACTGTCGGGTGAAAAAAATGACAAATTTGAGTTTTTACAAATAACGGTGTAGTTGTTACCGTTAACACTGTTGGAATACCCGGTGATTAAAATACAGTAATACGCGTTATTGCACAGTAGCACACGGTATTGCACAGTATTTTTGAAATTATTGATTCTTACGTAAGAAGGCACTACTCAATAATTGTTACAGTAATTACTGTTCAATATTTTATTTTATTGATTCAATAATTGCTACGTTGAATTTTGTATTATTGTTGTTCAATAATTGTTGCTGCACAGTATTTCCTATTATCAGATCAATAATTCATATTATTTGAATAGTATTATTAGATAGCATTATTGGCAATGTCTAGAAAGTTCTGTCTAAGGAGAGGTTTGGTCATCTAATTGCGCGCCAGTAAGGAGAAATCCTTATTGGAAAGCCCCCTCTTTCCTGGGAATGGCCTGGTTGTCATAAATGTGATTCTGTAATATTATTTGTGAATAATTAATTATTGATTCATATGATAAGAAAATATTTATTTTATGTGGATATAAACGAGGGATATATTTTTATGGTTAAAAATAAAGGAGTTAATGTTGAGATTTTTATCAGTATTTTTGTCAGAATGGAGGTATTAAAAATTAGGATTTTTGAGATATTTTACGGGGGTTATAATTTTTAATCCGACCGTTGGATCGTGGTAATTTTTGGATATGTTATACATATATAAGTTGAGTATATGTCCACAAATTTTGAACCGTTAAAAATGAACGTATGATTTATTACGAATTTTACAAGATGACTGGTTCAGAAATTGTTGAATTTTCGGAGTTTATCATTTTGATGGAAAATTCTAGAATTGGTGGGCCCCACTTGTGGTTGGTGAAGAAATGTGCTGAATTATATTTCAAATGTGGTGGGTGGGAATAGTAGCAGGTAAAGCCATCAGGTTGCAGGTCAAACCTACCAAAATTTTCCTATAAATAGAGGGCTAAGTTAGAATTGAAAATCACACCAGAAACATAAGTTTTCTCTCTTTCTCTCTCTATATTATGAAGCATATTTTGTGAGTTTTTAGATACTTGGTGAGTTGCTATTCATTAGTGCAAGTTTTCTTCAGCATCATATCCGATATCCAGTCAGAAGTACTGCTCTTTTGAGGTAAGGGATTGTAAGGGATAGTAAGGGATATTAAGGGATTTTAAGGGTTGTTATGATTTTCAGTTTCGTAATTTTTCTGAACTTCAAAAATTCTGGAAAAATTTGAAATGATATTTTGATGAGTTTTATTGATTGTGTCCAAAAATGGTGATTTTTGAATGTATAGATTGAGAGTTATGAATTTTATGAGAAAAGACTATTTTAAAAGTAACTGCTTATAATTTCTTGTGGTTAACTCCAAAATTGATGAAATTTTTATTGGGAGTACATGTATATGATGGAAGTATACTCTGTTAATTTCAGAATTTTTGGACAAAAGTATATTTTTTTATAAATGTCTAAATATTCGGCTGTTTTGACCATATGAAAAATAGTAAATGACTTTTAAAAATTCTGAGAAAAATATATGTTCACTATGGGACTATATTATGCTAAATCTCAGAAAAGAAATATTTTTGGAACTGATTTGGTATTTTTTATGAAAATGGTCTAGTTATGAGTAAATGAATTAAATATGTTTTGTGAGGAAAGAAAATTGGAAAATAGGATTTTATGGCTTGAGAATCCTATATGAGGTATATGCAGATTTTTGATGAGGGTTTTTGGTTATTGGTAATGAAATATTATGAGTTTGGCATTTTAAGATGATTAAATGCATTATTTAGTAAAGTGTAAACAATTAAAATAAATTGTTTATAAGCTTGAGAAATGTTATTCTTTCAATATCATTATACCAAAATATTGGTATGAATTTTATTGTAGAATTTCTATCTTTTTGTGTCGGGGTTACTATTCATGAGTTACTATTCACGAGTTACTATTCACGACAAAATTGGTTTCTTTTTCTAACCAAATTATAGTTGATTTATGAATATTACTCTTGAGATTAAATCTATATATTGATCATATTGTTTTTATTATCATATATAACATTTTTATAACCTTGATGTTGAAATTCTCTTTCGCTTGAGTGTAAAGATGGGTAAATTATTGGTATGATCATGACTATGGGTTCTTTTTGGCCAGTAGTGTAAAGTTGAATTGTTGACTGGTATGATCATGACCATTGAATTTATAAGTGAATATCTTTAGCTTAAGTGCAAAGGTGAATTGATTAACATGGTTATAATTATTGTTTATATAAATTCTGAAATGATTATATATTTCTTTGAGATATTAATATATTTGGCCTGTAGTGCAAATATGAAATGTTGATGAATATATTTGACCTGTAGTGCAAATATGAACTGTTGATGAATATCTTTGGCCGTAGTGCAAAGATGAATTATTGATGAATATCTTTGGCCTGTAGTGCAAAGATGAACTGTTGTTGAATATCTTTGGCCTGTAGTGCAAAGATGGTCTGTTGATGAATATCTTTGGCCTGTAGTGCAAAGATGAACTGTTGTTAAATATCTTTGGTCGTAGTGCAAAGATGGATTTATTAGTATGATTATGAACAGGAACTGTGATTTGGTATAACCATGATCTTTGATGTTTCAGGTAAAGACATGTGATGAAAATATTCTTCGTCCTGGGTGCGAAGAAAAATTTAGAATCACAATTATGATTATGAGTTATTCATATGATTGTGGAAAGGAACTGTTGATTGATGTTACAGGGATAAAACATTGTTGATGGATTTTTAACATGGAGAAGATAATAGACTTTATAGTCTATTTGACTCTTCTAATGGATTGCTCGTTCCGCTGCAGCTATGGTTGAAATTTTTATCGTTTACCATATGTTCTAAATCTCTGATTTATTATTGATGAAGGCTATTGATAATTTAATTATCTTTAGTCATGATATTCTTTACTGAGCTAGTTGTGCTCACCCTTTTGCTTCACAATTCCTTTCAGGTAATAAGAGTGTAGCTGGGTCTAGCGAGGGTAACGGGGAAATAGAATGGTGGTCTCTAGCTGTGGATGTTCTCCCGAAGCAGTATAGAAAAGTTCATTTAGTAGTTATATTTGGTGAATCCAATAGGG
Organism: Panax notoginseng; assembly: GCA_016801055.1. Taxonomy (NCBI): domain Eukaryota; kingdom Viridiplantae; phylum Streptophyta; class Magnoliopsida; order Apiales; family Araliaceae; genus Panax; species Panax notoginseng. The sequence goes on from CM029023.1 coordinate 116,758,185, forward strand.
TAAGGTGTACCCAACGTTGGAAGGGTGGTTTGCCACTATCATACAAGATGTCTAACGACATACAACCTCGTGTCATCATAAGACAGGGTTGTGCTCATCCACTTGTTGAGCATATATACGAGCATTACCTATATAATCTTGGTGTTTGTTTGAAGTATAATTCTCAATTAGAGACAGTGGAGATAATGATAAGTCAAGAGAAGACTCACCATTGGGAAGAATATGATAGTAATCTTCTTGTTTTTCTTTGGGGTCTATTGGGTCAACCAAGAATAATTCTGTGGCCATATGATATCTATCATAACCTAGACGCATGGCCTCCCATGTACGAAGGTTTCCTTGAGCACTTCCCAAAGATTCTAATTTCTAAAACAGTTTTTGACTATACCTTTATGTAAGGTGTCATTGTGAGGTGATGTCCACGATTGGAACATGAGTCACATTTGGTATATATTTGTATCCAAACTCACAGCATATGTGTTGTTGTATTTTGCACGACAATTGTTGTAATAAAGTTGTAGTTATTTTCTGTACCATGTATTTGGCGACTCAGAATAGGTTGGATGGAATGGACCTATTTTGGGGTTGTTACATTTGGTATCAGAGCTTAGGGATATGATCTCTGGCGGAGATCGGGGAATATAACTAGGAGGGGAGAGATGAGTAAATCCTTCGCTAGTGTGTCCTACCTAAGCTTATTTGTTGGTCAGTCATAATATCGGGATATTATATGATATGTTAATTTGTTAAATTAACCCTTGTTTTGAAGCTGTATTCTAGAATGATATATGAAATACAGGAGATGAGCAATGGAGAAATTATGATGACAAGGAAGATGGAATCTGAAATGAAAGGAATGTATTCTCAATTCTTTGAAATACCAGGCACGTAAATTTCGAGGACGAAATTTCATAAGGAGGGGAGATTGTAAGACCCCGAATTTTATGAAATAAAAGTATTCAATTTTTCTTATAATTACAATTCAGTAAATGGTTAAATTGATAAAAAGTTAAAGTTATGGATGAAATGTGAAAATTTTTCAAAATACACAAGTGGTTATAAAATAATCATTGTTGTCGGGGAATATTCGTTTGGTCGTGGAATATTCTTTCTGTCGGGGAATATTCGTACGACGGCGCAGCCATTTGTGGGCCCCATAACAGAATAACTGTCGGGTGAAGAAAATGACAAATTTGAGTTTTTACAAATAACGGTATAGTTGTTACCGTTAACACTATTGAAATACCCGGTGATTAAAATACAGTAATACGCGTTATTGCACAGTAGCACACGGTATTGCACAGTATTTCTGAAATTATTGATTCTTACGTAAAAAGGCACTACTCAATAATTGTTACAGTAATTACTGTTCAATATTTTATTTTATTGATTCAATAATTGCTACGTTGAAATTTTATATAATTGTTGTTCAATAATTGTTGCTGTACAGTATTTCCTATTATCAGATCAATAATTCATATTATTTGAATAGTATTATTAGATAGCATTATTGGCAATGTCTAGAAAGTTCTGTCTAAGGAGAGGTTTGGTCATCTAATTGCGCGCCAGTAAGGAGAAATCCTTATTGGAAAGCCCCCTCTTTCCTGGGAATGGCCTGGTTGTCATAAATGTGATTCTGTAATATTATTTGTGAATAATTAATTATTGATTCATATGATAAGAAAATATTTATTTTATGTGGATATAAACGAGGGATATATTTTTATGGTTAAAAATAAGGAGTTAATGTTGAGATTTTTATCAGTATTTTTGTCAGAATGGAGGTATTAAAAATTAGGATTTTTGAGATATTTTACGGGGGTTATAATTTTTAATCCGACCGTTGGATCGTGGTAATTTTTGAATATGTTATACATATATAAGTTGAGTATATGTCCACAAATTTTGAACCGTTAAAAATGAACGTATGATTTATTACGAATTTTACAAGATGACTGGTTCAGAAATTGTTGAATTTTCGGAGTTTATCATTTTGATGGAAAATTCTAGAATTGGTGGGCCCCACTTGTGGTTGGTGAAGAAATGTGCTGAATTATATTTCAAATGTGGTGGGTGGGAATAGTAGCAGGTAAAGCCATCAGGTTGCAGGTCAAACCTACCAAAATTTTCCTATAAATAGAGGGCTAAGTTAGAATTGAAAATCACACCAGAAACATAAGTTTTCTCTCTTTCTCTCTCTATATTATGAAGCATATTTTGTGAGTTTTTAGATACTTGGTGAGTTGCTATTCATTAGTGCAAGTTTTCTTCAGCATCATATCCGATATCCAGTCAGAAGTACTGCTCTTTTGAGGTAAGGGATTGTAAGGGATAGTAAGGGATATTAAGGGATTTTAAGGGTTGTTATGATTTTCAGTTTCGTAATTTTTCTGAACTTCAAAAATTCTGGAAAAATTTGAAATGATATTTTGATGAGTTTTATTGATTGTGTCCAAAAATGGTGATTTTTGAATGTATAGATTGAGAGTTATGAATTTTATGAGAAAAGACTATTTTAAAAGTAACTGCTTATAATTTCTTGTGGTTAACTCCAAAATTGATGAAATTTTTATTGGGAGTACATGTATATGATGGAAGTATACTCTGTTAATTTCAGAATTTTTGGACAAAAGTATATTTTTTTATAAATGTCTAAATATTCGGCTGTTTTGACCATATGAAAAATAGTAAATGACTTTTAAAAATTCTGAGAAAAATATATGTTCACTATGGGACTATATTATGCTAAATCTCAGAAAAGAAATATTTTTGGAACTGATTTGGTATTTTTTATGAAAATGGTCTAGTTATGAGTAAATGAATTAAATATGTTTTGTGAGGAAAGAAAATTGGAAAATAGGATTTTATGGCTTGAGAATCCTATATGAGGTATATGCAGATTTTTGATGAGGGTTTTTGGTTATTGGTAATGAAATATTATGAGTTTGGCATTTTAAGATGATTAAATGCATTATTTAATAAAGTGTAAACAATTAAAATAAATTGTTTATAAGCTTGAGAAATGTTATTCTTTCAATATCATTATACCAAAATATTGGTATGAATTTTATTGTAGAATTTCTATCTTTTTGTGTCGGGGTTACTATTCATGAGTTACTATTCACGAGTTACTATTCACGACAAAATTGGTTTCTTTTTCTAACCAAATTATAGTTGATTTATGAATATTACTCTTGAGATTAAATCTATATGTTGATCATATTGTTTTTATTATCATATATAACATTTTTATAACCTTGATGTTGAAATTCTCTTTCGCTTGAGTGTAAAGATGGGTAAATTATTGGTATGATCATGACTATGGGTTCTCTTTGGCCAGTAGTGCAAAGTTGAATTGTTGACTGGTATGATCATGACCATTGAATTTATAAGTGAATATCTTTAGCTTAAGTGCAAAGGTGAATTGATTAACATGGTTATAATTATTGTTTATATAAATTCTGAAATGATTATATATTTCTTTGAGATATTAATATATTTGGCCTGTAGTGCAAATATGAAATGTTGATGAATATATTTGACCTGTAGTGCAAATATGAACTGTTGATGAATATCTTTGGCCGTAGTGCAAAGATGAATTATTGATGAATATCTTTGGCCTGTAGTGCAAAGATGAACTGTTGTTGAATATCTTTGGCCTGTAGTGCAAAGATGGTCTGTTGATGAATATCTTTGGCCTGTAGTGCAAAGATGAACTGTTGTTGAATATCTTTGGTCGTAGTGCAAAGATGGATTTATTAGTATGATTATGAACAGGAACTGTGATTTGGTATAACCATGATCTTTGATGTTTCAGGTAAAGACATGTGATGAAAATATTCTTCGTCCTGGGTGCGAAGAAAAATTTAGAATCACAATTATGATTATGAGTTATTCATATGATTGTGGAAAGGAACTGTTGATTGATGTTACAGGGATAAAACATTGTTGATGGATTTTTAACATGGAGAAGATAATAGACTTTATAGTCTATTTGACTCTTCTAATGGATTGCTCGTTCCGCTGCAGCTATGGTTGAAATTTTTATCGTTTACCATATGTTCTAAATCTCTGATTTATTATTGATGAAGGCTATTGATAATTTAATTATCTTTAGTCATGATATTCTTTACTGAGCTAGTTGTGCTCACCCTTTTGCTTCACAATTCCTTTCAGGTAATAAGAGTGTAGCTGGGTCGAGCGAGGGTAACGGGGAAATAGAATGGTGGTCTCTAGCTGTGGATGTTCTCCCGAAGCAGTATAGAAAAGTTCATTTAGTAGTTATATTTGGTGAATCCAATAGGGTAAGGTGTACCCAACGTTGGAAGGGTGGTTTGCCACTATCATACAAGATGTCTAACGACATACAACCTCGTGTCATCATAAGACAGGGTTGTGCTCATCCACTTGTTGAGTATATATACGAGCATTACCTATATAATCTTGGTGTTTGTTTGAAGTATAATTCTCAATTAGAGACAGTGGAGATAATGATAAGTCAAGAGAAGACTCACCATTGGGAAGAATATGATAGTAATCTTCTTGTTTTTCTTTGGGGTCTATTGGGTCAACCAAGAATAATTCTGTGGCCATATGATATCTATCATAACCTAGACGCATGGCCTCCCATGTACGAAGGTTTCCTTGAGCACTTCCCAAAGATTCTAATTTCTAAAACAGTTTTTGACTATACCTTTATGTAAGGTGTCATTGTGAGGTGATGTCCACGATTGGAACATGAGTCACATTTGGTATATATTTGTATCCAAACTCACAGCATATGTGTTGTTGTATTTTGCACGACAATTGTTGTAATAAAGTTGTAGTTATTTTCTGTACCATGTATTTGGCGACTCAGAATAGGTTGGATGGAATGGACCTATTTTGGGGTTGTTACATTTGGTATCAGAGCTTAGGGATATGATCTCTGGCGGAGATCGGGGAATATAACTAGGAGGGGAGAGATGAGTAAATCCTTCGCTAGTGTGTCCTACCTAAGCTTATTTGTTGGTCAGTCATAATATCGGGATATTATGTGATATGTTAATTTGTTAAATTAACCCTTGTTTTGAAGCTGTATTCTAGAATGATATATGAAATACAGGAGATGAGCAATGGAGAAATTATGATGACAAGGAAGATGGAATCTGAAATGAAAGGAATGTATTCTCAATTCTTTGAAATACCAGGCACGTAAATTTCGAGGACGAAATTTCATAAGGAGGGGAGATTGTAAGACCCCGAATTTTATGAAATAAAAGTATTCAATTTTTCTTATAATTACAATTCAGTAAATGGTTAAATTGATAAAAAGTTAAAGTTATGGATGAAATGTGAAAATTTTTCAAAATACACAAGTGGTTATAAAATAATCATTGTTGTCGGGGAATATTCGTTTGGTCGTGAAATATTCTTTCTGTCGGGGAATATTCGTACGACGGCGCAGCCATTTGTGGGCCCCATAACAGAATAACTGTCGGGTGAAGAAAATGACAAATTTGAGTTTTTACAAATAACGGTATAGTTGTTACCGTTAACACTATTGGAATACCCGGTGATTAAAATACAGTAATACGCGTTATTGCACAGTAGCACACGGTATTGCACAGTATTTTTGAAATTATTGATTCTTACGTAAGAAGGCACTACTCAATAATTGTTACAGTAATTACTGTTCAATATTTTATTTTATTGATTCAATAATTGCTACGTTGAAATTTTATATAATTGTTGTTCAATAATTGTTGCTGCACAGTATTTCCTATTATCAGATCAATAATTCATATTATTTGAATAGTATTATTAGATAGCATTATTGGCAATGTCTAGAAAGTTCTGTCTAAGGAGAGGTTTGGTCATCTAATTACGCGCCAGTAAGGAGAAATCCTTATTGGAAAGCCCCCTCTTTCCTGGGAATGGCCTGGTTGTCATAAATGTGATTCTGTAATATTATTTGTGAATAATTAATTATTGATTCATATGATAAGAAAATATTTATTTTATGTGGATATAAACGAGGGATATATTTTTATGGTTAAAAATAAAGGAGTTAATGTTGAGATTTTTATCAGTATTTTTGTCAGAATGGAGGTATTAAAAATTAGGATTTTTGAGATATTTTACGGGGGTTATAATTTTTAATCCGACCGTTGGATCGTGGTAATTTTTGGATATGTTATACATATATAAGTTGAGTATATGTCCACAAATTTTGAACCGTTAAAAATGAACGTATGATTTATTACGAATTTTACAAGATGACTGGTTCAGAAATTGTTGAATTTTCGGAGTTTATCATTTTGATGGAAAATTCTAGAATTGGTGGGCCCCACTTGTGGTTGGTGAAGAAATGTGCTGAATTATATTTCAAATGTGGTGGGTGGGAATAGTAGCAGGTAAAGCCATCAGGTTGCAGGTCAAACCTACCAAAATTTTCCTATAAATAGAGGGCTAAGTTAGAATTGAAAATCACACCAGAAACATAAGTTTTCTCTCTTTCTCTCTCTATATTATGAAGCATATTTTGTGAGTTTTTAGATACTTGGTGAGTTGCTATTCATTAGTGCAAGTTTTCTTCAGCATCATATCCGATATCCAGTCAGAAGTACTGCTCTTTTGAGGTAAGGGATTGTAAGGGATAGTAAGGGATATTAAGGGATTTTAAGGGTTGTTATGATTTTCAGTTTCGTAATTTTTCTGAACTTCAAAAATTCTGGAAAAATTTGAAATGATATTTTGATGAGTTTTATTGATTGTGTCCAAAAATGGTGATTTTTGAATGTATAGATTGAGAGTTATGAATTTTATGAGAAAAGACTATTTTAAAAGTAACTGCTTATAATTTCTTGTGGTTAACTCCAAAATTGATGAAATTTTTATTGGGAGTACATGTATATGATGGAAGTATACTCTGTTAATTTCAGAATTTTTGGACAAAAGTATATTTTTTTATAAATGTCTAAATATTCGGCTGTTTTGACCATATGAAAAATAGTAAATGACTTTTAAAAATTCTGAAAAAAATATATGTTCACTATGGGACTATATTATGCTAAATCTCAGAAAAGAAATATTTTTGGAACTGATTTGGTATTTTTTATGAAAATGGTCTAGTTATGAGTAAATGAATTAAATATGTTTTGTGAGGAAAGAAAATTGGAAAATAGGATTTTATGGCTTGAGAATCCTATATGAGGTATATGCAGATTTTTGATGAGGGTTTTTGGTTATTGGTAATGAAATATTATGAGTTTGGCATTTTAAGATGATTAAATGCATTATTTAGTAAAGTGTAAACAATTAAAATAAATTGTTTATAAGCTTGAGAAATGTTATTCTTTCAATATCATTATACCAAAATATTGGTATGAATTTTATTGTAGAATTTCTATCTTTTTGTGTCGGGGTTATTATTCATGAGTTACTATTCACGAGTTACTATTCACGACAAAATTGGTTTCTTTTTCTAACCAAATTATAGTTGATTTATGAATATTACTCTTGAGATTAAATCTATATGTTGATCATATTGTTTTTATTATCATATATAACATTTTTATAACCTTGATGTTGAAATTCTCTTTCGCTTGAGTGTAAAGATGGGTAAATTATTGGTATGATCATGACTATGGGTTCTCTTTGGCCAGTAGTACAAAGTTGAATTGTTGACTGGTATGATCATGACCATTGAATTTATAAGTGAATATCTTTAGCTTAAGTGCAAAGGTGAATTGATTAACATGGTTATAATTATTGTTTATATAAATTCTGAAATGATTATATATTTCTTTGAGATATTAATATATTTGGCCTGTAGTGCAAATATGAAATGTTGATGAATATATTTGACCTGTAGTGCAAATATGAACTGTTGATGAATATCTTTGGCCGTAGTGCAAAGATGAATTATTGATGAATATCTTTGGCCTGTAGTGCAAAGATGAACTGTTGTTGAATATCTTTGGCCTGTAGTGCAAAGATGGTCTGTTGATGAATATCTTTGGCCTGTAGTGCAAAGATGAACTGTTGTTGAATATCTTTGGTCGTAGTGCAAAGATGGATTTATTAGTATGATTATGAACAGGAACTGTGATTTGGTATAACCATGATCTTTGATGTTTCAGGTAAAGACATGTGATGAAAATATTCTTCGTCCTGGGTGCGAAGAAAAATTTAGAATCACAATTATGATTATGAGTTATTCATATGATTGTGGAAAGGAACTGTTGATTGATGTTACAGGGATAAAACATTGTTGATGGATTTTTAACATGGAGAAGATAATAGACTTTATAGTCTATTTGACTCTTCTAATGGATTGCTCGTTCCGCTGCAGCTATGGTTGAAATTTTTATCGTTTACCATATGTTCTAAATCTCTGATTTATTATTGATGAAGGCTATTGATAATTTAATTATCTTTAGTCATGATATTCTTTACTGAGCTAGTTGTGCTCACCCTTTTGCTTCACAATTCCTTTCAGGTAATAAGAGTGTAGCTGGGTCGAGCGAGGGTAACGGGGAAATAGAATGGTGGTCTCTAGCTGTGGATGTTCTCCCGAAGCAGTATAGAAAAGTTCATTTAGTAGTTATATTTGGTGAATCCAATAGGGTAAGGTGTACCCAACGTTGGAAGGGTGGTTTGCCACTATCATACAAGATGTCTAACGACATACAACCTCGTGTCATCATAAGACAGGGTTGTGCTCATCCACTTGTTGAGCATATATACGAGCATTACCTATATAATCTTGGTGTTTGTTTGAAGTATAATTCTCAATTAGAGACAGTGGAGATAATGATAAGTCAAGAGAAGACTCACCATTGGGAAGAATATGATAGTAATCTTCTTGTTTTTCTTTGGGGTCTATTGGGTCAACCAAGAATAATTCTGTGGCCATATGATATCTATCATAACCTAGACGCATGGCCTCCCATGTACGAAGGTTTCCTTGAGCACTTCCCAAAGATTCTAATTTCTAAAATAGTTTTTGACTATACCTTTATGTAAGGTGTCATTGTGAGGTGATGTCCACGATTGGAACATGAGTCACATTTGGTATATATTTGTATCCAAACTCACAGCATATGTGTTGTTGTATTTTGCACGACAATTGTTGTAATAAAGTTGTAGTTATTTTCTGTACCATGTATTTGGCGACTCAGAATAGGTTGGATGGAATGGACCTATTTTGGGGTTGTTACATAAAGGTTATCGGATTGAAATGTAAAATTTTATAAAATTACTCTAATGAAGCAAATCATAAAATAAATTTGATTCAGAGATGTGTAGATGATAAAGGTTTTGATTCAGGAAATTAAAGTAAGAAGACAGAAAAGTTTAAATTATTCTGCAATTTTATTAAGTTCAACATTGATTAATGATGTAAAGTTAGAATAAAGATGTATTGATAACGATCGAGGTTGAGAGTTGAATTGTATGAAATTCGTTACAGTCCATAGTTGATGAAGCGATCTAAAATTCTAGAACTGTTATAGAAGTTAATTCAAACTAAACTTTCTTTGGTGCGGACTCGAATGTCAAAACTGAGACGAATAACCCTATTATAGGGGATTATTTACACGTTAGCGTTAAGATGTTTGTGCACAATATATGGTACAAATGGTTGATCCTCCTAAGTACGAGAAGTAAGGTCCATATAGTCTTATGACTGTTAAAGGTTTAAAGTAGAGATACTCGACAACCTAGGACATAGTTCATGGTCTTGTGACCCTCAGATGCACTTTTGATCTTGTTCTCTATTCTTGATTCAAAAGTTGAGCTTTCTATTATTCAATATCCATTGATTATTCTCATGTTATTATTGTTGCTACTGTTAAACTTGTGAGCAATTATTTGCTCACTCTTGCATATAAAACATTGTAGCTAAAGTTGAGAAAGTTGATGAGCCATCTATTAGTAAAGGCAAGGGCAAGATGAACAAGTGTTGAAGACTTATTTATGTTATTTGATTCAATCTATGTAATGAGGCTATTTTATTTACTGTTCCGATTTTGGATGATGATTTTAAGGTTAGATCACCTGAGATTATTTGAGAAGTTATAACCCTTTAATAGGGAAGATTACCATTTATGTTCATTAAGGTTTATGTTTAAATGTTATCCTTTATTGTGGATAGTTAGATATGTTATTTTGGACAGTGAACACCAAATCATGTAGAAATAAAGTACCCAAATTTAGGGGTGCCACATCAAGTTTTCTGCATTTATTATCAAGTCAGCCTCTCTATGTCTACACATTAATTAGAACATATCATTATCATTCTTCAATATATATATATATAGCCTCTCTATGTCTACACATTAATTAGAACATATCATTATCATTCTTCAATATATATATATATATATATATATATATATATATATATATATATACACAACGGATCCGGTCCGGGAGTCCGGATTTTCTTAAAATCCGGACCTTTTTTTTTTTTTGCTTTTTTTTTCAAAACAACTAAAAAAAATATTTAATATTTTATAGAACTGAAATTTTTTCATAATATAATGTTTTGGGTGTGTTTTGAATACCTATACCAAAAAGTGGTGGTACAGTCTGCACAGACTGTACCACCATATTTTGTTATACGTACCCAAATCACGCCCAAAACACTTTATTATGAAAAAATTTCAATTCCATAAATTTTTTTTTTTTAGTTGTTTCAAAAAAAAAAGCAAAAAAAAAATAAAAATAAAGGTCCGAATTTTATAGAGTCCGGGATCCCGGACTGGATCCGGACTATATATATATATATATATATATATATATATATATATATATATATATATATATATATATATATATATATATATATAGTTTTCTCTTATAAGGACTCAAAGTAAGGACCGCATTTTTTTTGCTTTTTTTTGCTTTTTTTTTAAAAACAACTAAAAAAATATTTAATATTTTATGGAACTGAAAGTTTTTTAAAAAAAAAGTGTTTTGGGTGTGATTTGGGTACATATAACAAAAATATGTATGTACAGTCTGTGCAGACTGAACCACCATTTTTTGGTATAGGTATCCAAAACACGCCCAAAACATTGTATTATGAAAAAATTTCAGTTCCATAAAATATTAAATATTTTTTTTAGTTGTTTTAAAAAAAAGCAAAAAAAAATTAAAAAAATGCAGTCCTTACTTTGAGTCCTTATTTTGAATCCTTATAAGAGAAAATCTGTATATATATATATATATATATATATATATATATATATATATATATATATATATATATATATATCAATCTATTTTATAATATGTCACATTCATGTCTTGGTTTGTTGCATGGTTTCATTACATCCTCTTTGTTTCATGTTTCTCTCTTCATCATGACTACTGTTTACTCATCCAAACGAAAAAAACTTCATTTACACTCTGAAATCCATCCTTCATTTGTTGTTCCTCATCTCATTACTATTTCTGCTCAAGCTAAGTATAGAATCATGAGACATAATCTTTCTTTAGGATTTGGAATCACTTTTAATAGTTTTCCTAATTTACTTGAAATACTCAAAATTATTGAGTGGGATTGTTTAGTTACATTCTCTGACAAGCATATCTATCTTAGTCTCATGTCTGAATTTTATGTTCATATGGAATTTAATAAGGACTCATCTGGCATGCTCACCAGTATCACCACATGCATTCAAGGTCAAGCATATATCATTGATGAACAGTTTCTTGTCAATGCACCACAATTTCATCCCTCCACATTAGATTTACCAAAAGTTAGTTCTTATCTCTATCCTCTTGGAATTTCTGTTGATGAATGTATGCTTTTCAAACACAATCTGTTTGTTGTAACTGACCAAATGGTGCATGTTTTGTTGTTTGATTTTTCTTGTAAAGTTGGCTTAGAATTTCTAACCGCTGAATGTCAATTTTTGGGAAAAATCCTTGGACACAACTTCATGCCAGTAAGGGAAGATAAAAAAATTACTTCATTTTGATTTGGAACTCATCAAATGTGTTTTGAATGAATGCATGCCTTACAACTTAGCTTACTTTCTATTGACTTCCTTTGAGTTTTGTTTTCACAATAACTATCTGGGCTATGGTCTTTTACTCACTCATATTTTCAACTATTTGGAAATCAATGTCTCACAACATCAGTCTCAACTGGTCCCCACTAGTAACATTGTTTCTCACCTAAATCTTCCACCTCAATCATTGATTATTTTTAAGCCCTTTGATCATGAAGTCATTGAGTCCAACATCAATATGGCAACTAAAATAGATTCTCTTAATAGCATGAACCAACTCCTTTTGCATAACCAAGGTCATATGATAGAAAAAATAGAAGATATGCAACTGTCTTTGCATTCTATTAAGAATATGGTCTATTTTATGATGGAGAACAATAGATTGTCTATGCCTATATATCAGTTCACTGCAAGTAGCAGTTCTAAACCAATTGATCCTTTGGCACAACCTTCTCCAGATGCTCATGTTCCAATCACTACTCAACACTTCTCTCCTCTTAACCTTGATGAATTCTAACTATTTGAAGTGACTGTAATATTACTAACTATTTTGATGATTGTATCTAACTAACACTAACAACTACTATAATAGTTTTATATATGATATGATTGTTACTAACTCTTGTGCATGCACAATAAGTCTAAAATTTTTCTGCAGGTACAAAAATGTTCTCCCCATTATTTTTTATGATGACAAAGGGGGAGAAGAAAAATATTAATGTTATAAATTGTCATATAAACTGCTATGGAATGTTATATAAATTGTTAAATTATATAATTGCTATGATAAAAATAAATTTTTTTCATAATGTGAGGGGGAGCTTCATAGTTTTAGGGGGAGTCCTTTAATAGAAAATATTTTTATAATTGTGATCATCAAAAAGGGAGAGATTGATAGGTTTCCAAGTTTTTTTAGTTTATTTTGATAATAACAACTATTCGTAATTAAATTAAATTAAAAAGGGTAGAATCCTCTCCATAGGTTTTATAATTTAATTATTTTATTATTTTATTTACTTTAACCTAAACTATTTTCTAAATCTTATTAAATTGATTTTTATTGACCTTGATTCATAAAATAAAATTTCTTAAGGTAAGGAGATCATATTTTCTTTCAAAAATTCACTTACACAAAAGTGGGCAAAATATTTCCAAAAATATTTTATTCATGTATATATATATATATATATATATATATATATATATATATATATATATATATATATATAGCACTCTTCTTAAATAGCAATCTCTCTTAAATAGCACTCCTTTATTAAAACTATGTCGTTTTGTATATTCTTTTAAAATACAAAATAATATTAAAATAAAGTGGTCCTACTTACTTTCCTTTTATTTATAAAAATACCACTCGCGGCCCCACTTATTTTTTAAAATAATCTCAAAAACGACGTAGTTTTAATAAAAGAGAGTTATTTAAAATAGAGTGCTATTTAAGAGGAGTGTTTTAGATCCGTCCTCATATATGTGTGTGTGTGTGTGTGTGTGTGTGTGTGTGTTTAAATGGCAAAAAGAAAGCTTTTAGCCTTAAAAACCTTAGCTGTGTGTATATACCGGAGGTTTTATTGAAGTTGAGTCACTCATTTTGGGACAAAAATCGTGTGCATGCTGAAGAGGTTTTGATTTGAATTTAAGCATGTGGTCAAAGCATTTAATAAATTAAGATTGACAAAAATTTTGATAGGCTAAAACTTTAAAAAAACATAAGCATTCACATTTGGCTATCCGCGTGCTTTTAAGTGCAAAAATTTCATCCGGGTCATTGATTTAAAAATAAGCAATCCTAGCCATTTATTTCAAAACAGATTTCCAAAATTACCATTTTGCCATCAACCTCAAAATTCTATAAATAGGGGTCTTTCATTTATTTTGGGTTACCAATTCACTTGAAAAGAAAACATTACTCTCCTTGCCTACATACTCTCTCTAAAGCTTTCTATCTCTTCTTACCAAAATTCTGATTTTTGTAACGTTAAGTGCACTTTTGGAAAAAAAAAAAAATTTTGGGTGTAAGTGGGACATCGGGATAAACATCAGGTGCATTCTTGGACCTTTGCCCTTTCTCAAAGTACTAAGTGACTTTATTTATAACCAGTCACATAATAGATAAAATATTATTATATATTCTCTGATTTAGGCAAATATATTTATTATATCAAGTATTGTTTAACTGAATAAATTATTATACTTGAAAATTATTGTTTAAAATTGATTTATTCATTTAATCACAAGTATTTAACAATACTTGTTAGAGAATATCTGAAATTAAATTTGTTTAAATCCATTAAAACACATTCTTTAGTGCAAATGTAACGATAGAGAAATTTGTAATTTAATTTAAATATTTATTGAATTAAATAAATATTTTAAATAATTTATTTATGAAGGAAAAATAAATAATTGATGAATTGTGGTGAATTAATTTGGTAACTAAATTAATTAATGTTAATTTGAATAATGATAATTTTATCTAATGGATTTAATTTAAGGAAGTAATTAAATTAAATCAATTGATTAATATTTAAGAAGATAATTAAATTAAATGAATTGTTTGATTTAAAGGAAAATAAATTAAATAAAGTGATGTGTCTTATTTATTAATTAAATTAGATATATAATTATTTATTAATTATAAGTATAATGATAATAAGAATTTTATTATTATTATATAAGTTATTTAAATTAACTAAACTAAGTTATTTAAATTATCTAAAGTGTGACAATTGGAAACTATATAGTATAAATAATATAAAAATAATTTAGTTTATAAAGTTTGGTAGCCAAACAAGGCCTTATGGCCTTTGGCATTATTCAACTGACGTCTTTCTATTTTTCTAACTGAAAGAGAACGTGCCATATCAGTTTATTATACGCGTATTATTTTTCCTTCTAAGGCTATAGTCAGTGAAGAGAGAAACATAGTGAAGAGCAGAGAGTTGGTGAGAAAAAGGGAAAAACCACAGAGATTTAAGAAGGAGGAATCATAGTGATTTTGAGAGAGAGTCATCATCTTTTGCTAGCATTCAACTAGGATTTTAAAAGTATAATTTATCTTAATTTTCTTTGCAATACCTATTCTCTGTTAATTGGAAATTTCGTTGGATAGGGTTAAGATGTTGAATTATATGTATGTATGTTATTGCTAAACTTGTTAGTTATCGTCTATGATCCTTGGTTGATGTTCAAATTCGTGAAAATTGAATAGTAAAAAGGAGATATAAATAACAGTGTTATGTTCATATAATATGGCTTTAGAAAGTACGAAAATTGATGTTTTATATGTGTTGTAATTTGAAATTTGTTGTTGGATTGTGTTTCTAGGGTAAGAAACGAAAACAACGAAGTTTAAATCATGACAATTGATTAAGAAACGAGTTCGTGGCGATCAAATTCGTTAAAAGGGTAAAAATGAAGAAAATTTGGAAAATTATAGTTTTGATTCTTAAAATTCATGTATATGTGATGTTTTTATATATAGAATGATGAATAGCATGTGTAGCTACGTTATTCAAAAGTTTTAGATGTTGAATTTGGGAGAAATTCTGTAGAATTGGGATTTTTGGCCTATAACAGAGTGTTAGTTCGTGTCTGTAAAAACTGGAACTGAGCCGTCGCGCGGGCGCTCTGCCTGGCGCCTGGTTGACGCGCGGGCGCACAACATTTGGGCGCGGGAGTGCGATAGCCCAGTGTATTTCTCGCGCGAGCGCGCGAGTAGCCAGTCACAGACAGTGAAGTCTGCTTAATTACAGGTCATGTGTGACGGACTTGTGTTAGTTTAGCATGCATGTTAATAATGTTAAAACATGATATAAACTATAATAACATATGTCAATGTGTTATAATGCGAAGTGTAAAGATTTGAAATAATTATTTAAATAAGTTATAAAATGAAACTAAAAGTGATGTTTTCAAAAGTTGTAGATAAACGATAAGGTTTATGTTGATTAATGTGTGACTTCAGAGGCGTTAAATATGTTAACCTAAATGATTAGGTTTTGGGTTAGGGTTATGACCTAAATGATGGTTTAATACCCCTAGTGTTGATATTCATACAACTAATTGTTGTTGCGATTGTAATGATGTATGTAGGGTAATTGAAGATTATATTACATTTATGTAGCTTACATACAAGGCAAGTTCTTTAACCCTACTCTTATAATAATTGTGCAAGTTTCTAAACCTTATCTACTTACATTTGAGAAAGTTTTTCTAACTTTATTCTTTTATTAATGAATGCAAGTTCCTAAATTCTATTGAACAATATTATTGATTCCATTCTTATATACGATTGATTAAACTCTTGTAACCTAATTCGTTACATCGAGCAAGTTTCACTTTTCCAATTATTATACAAAACATATATTGTTCTAATACGTCGATTCAATTGAGATTGTTCTAACTCTTCTGAACATAGTACCTTGCATGTGTATCATGTTTATTCAGTTATATATTGTTAATATTCGATCTTTGACTTTGATAGCCTTGTTCAGTTATACATTCTTGTACTAAATCTTTATTGATGGAAATTGAATAAGTGTTCTAAAATTCTAGAAACACTGATAAGCTAGTTCCAAACTAAACTTTCTTTAGTGCAGAAATTCTAAATTCAAACTGAGACGAACAACCCTAACATAGGGAATTTTGTACATGTAACGTTTAGATGTTTGTGCACAATACATGGTACAAAGGGCTGATCCCCCTGAGTACGTTAAGAAGAGTCTGTACAGTCTAATGACTGTTAAGGTTAAGGTAGTAATACCTAAACACAGTGGACATAGTTCATGGTCATAAGACCCTCAGATAATTAAAGTTTGAACTTGTTTTCTATTTTGATTTGTAGAACAAGTTCTTTATTATTCAGTATTCGTTGTTCACTCTCATGTTGTTATTATACTATCTTTATGTCAGTGGGCAATTGTTTGCTCACTCTTGCAATTAAACAATGCAGCTAAAGTCGAAAGAGGTGATGAGCCATCTTCTAGCAAAGAAAAGTGCAAGATGTTTAAGTGATGAAGAATTAGTTAATGTTTATTTAAATGCTTGAACTTATAAGACTTGTTTTATTTTATAATGCATTCCGTAAAACTGACGTAATAATTTTAAGGTTAGATTACCTGGGATTATTTTTGAGATGATGATGTAACCCTTTAATGGGAAAGATTATTGTTTAAAGTTATTTAATGTTTTATCCTTTATTATGGGTAGTTAGATGTAATTATTTTAATAGTGAGCACCAAATTCGGTAGAAATGAAGTACCCGGATTTGGGGGTGTCTCAGGTTGGTATCAAAGCTTTAGGTTATGAGCCTTAGGTGGGGAAAACCTTAGGAAGTAACCTTTAAGGAGACAGAAAACATAGAGGTGTCTAACTCTTATCAAGTTTAAGAAATGGATTAAGGTATCCATTGAAGTTAAATAATAAAAGACATTATGTGCTATGTGTTAATAACTTATGTGCTCGATAGTATCAATAACGTTAAGTAAAACTTAAAATATTTTGTTGACAGGATGTCTAACGAAGGAGGATCCAGTCCAGCTAGGGAGGTGATACCTCAGTTACCTAAAGATGTTGAACCCCGGGATATTCACGTAGTGCGGGAACAGTTAATTCAGGAGGATGAGCCTGTGACTGATCCCGAGGAGGATAGTCCTGAGGAGTTTCCACCAAACTCCGTACCGGCTAAGATGTATGATGCTTTGTACGACCGTAACATAGAGTTACAGGATGAAGTAGAGGAACTGAAGGAGATAGTTGAGATGCAGCAGAAGGATGCAGAGATTCAGGAACTCGACTCAAAACTTGGAAACAATGAGTGGGACCTAGTTCATACCAAGGGTCAGCATGAAGACCTGTTGGTGGTAAATAAAAAGATGAAGATTGACATGGAGAAATTGAAAGATGATTTCAAGGAGGAATCAACTAAGCATGCAAGAGCAGAGGATGCACGGATGAAGGCGACTCAACGTGCAGACCATGTTGAAGCTAAGGTCCAAGTGAAGAAAGCCAAGATGAAGGAGATGGATTATGCTTTTAATTCGGTGATTGATAGGGCCCAGGATCGAGTCCATTATTACCCACCTCAGTTTGAAGACTCGCCGTGGTTCGTGATGGATCGTAGAACGGCATATCGCATCATGGAGGAGGAACGTCGAGAAGCCTTGCGACGTCTTAATATGCATAGATAGGACATCAGAGTGATAATAATATGTGTTTAATTATGTGAATAAATAAGTTGTGAATCCCTTATTTTGAGATAAATAAAGGGATAGTATGAGTATGTAATCTTGAAACTGGTTTAGTTCAGGAAAGTGAATGTTTATAAACGGTTATGCTATTTTGAGGATGTTCTAAAACTTTATGAATGAATAAAATATTAGAGTTTATTTGAAATATTATGTGTTAAAGCTTCAATCTTGGAATGTTTAAGTTAAAATTTTAAATACCCAAGAAGTTGAGTAATGAACTAATAAGCGTATATCTTAATAGAAAATGCCTCCTAGAAGAAGACAACCACGTCAGCAAGAACCTTCTGAGGGGTCTACTAATAATAACAACGAGACTAATGCTAATCCGGTTCAGCAGTTGGTAGCTCTGTTGATGGGTGCACTTGCGAATTAATCGCAAGCTCAAGCTACGACTTTCAAGGAATTCAAAGCGGTTGGACTGCCGAAATTTCAAGGGTCTATGAATCCAGTGGAAGCCCAAACCTGGATCATAGAAATGGAGAAGGTGTTCGACATTGCTAGAGTTAATGAAGATCAGAAGACTGCGTTCGCAACGTTCATGCTGAAGTCTAAAGTTAGCTACTAGTGGCAAGCAAACAAGGTTCGTGGAGGACAAGGAGTGATAGCGTGGGATAGATTCAAGGAAATATTTTTCGAAATGTACTTTCCAACGAGTTCTCGGAATCAGCTGGAAGTGCAATTTCTGGAGTTGAAGCAAGGAACTATGACGGGGCCAAAATATGCTGCGAAGTTTAACCAGTTGGCAAGGTTTGCCACTTATCAAGTCAATACGGATGAGCGTAAGGCAAGAAGGTTCGAACAAGGATTGAAACCCTGGCTTTATAGCAAGGTTTTAATGTTCCAGTTAAATACATTTACGGCTGTACTGTAAAAAGCAATTATCGCGGAAGGTGGAAGCGATGCCTTGACTAAGTACAACCAAGAACAGAAGATGAGGAAGAATGATAATGAAAATAAGGATGGTGGAAGTAACGTTGGAGGTAACAATCAGAAGAGGAAGTGGAGCGAGAATTCGACTACGGGAGGACAGCAGAGAGGTCAGCAGAAGAAAAAGTTTGAGGCTTGTGCGACATGTGGAAAGAACCATACTGGGGTATGTTTGAAGGGAAAGCGAGTGTGTTTCAACTGTGGTCAGGAGGGACACATTGCACCGAACTGTTTTAGCCCAAAGAAAGGAGCATGTTTTACCTGCGATTCGAAGGATCACATGGCTCGTGATTGTCCTAAAAAGCCAGCGGGGAGTGCAAGTGGAGGAAAGGGAAACAACAACGATGGTGGTGCATTGACTATCACTGGACCAGCTCAGTCAAGCCGACCTACTGCAAGAACTTTTAATATGACCGTGCAGGATGCTGTTCAGTCTAAGGATGTGGTGTCAGGTATCATTCCGATTAATGGTATTAATGCCTATGTACTATTTGATTCGGGTGCTACTTGTCCATTTATATCCGATGAGTTTGCTCAGAACTTAGAATTTTCTCAGGAAGAATTAGATTATCCCTTGAGCATAGAGATTGCAAATAAGGAAGTGATTCCTGTTAGATTCATATATAAGAATTGTAGAGTGGATATAAAGGGTCAAGAGATACGGGTAGACTTGATACCAATTAGACTTGGTGAGTTTGATGTTATACTGAGAATGGATTGATTATTCAATTACGGAGCAATAATTGATTGCCAAAGAAAATGTGTTAACCTTATGACTCCGTCAAATGTTGTGTTCTTTGGCAGCAAATCACCTCGACAAGCAAGTTATCTGATAGTGATGCAAGCCAAGAAGTTGTTAAGACAAGGATGTGTAGGATACTTAGCCTACATAGTTGATACTTAAAAGAAAAGTGCGAAGTTAGAAGAGATACCGATCATAAGAGATTTTGTAGACGTATTTCCAGACGATTTGTCGGGTCTTCCGCCAGATCGACAAATTGAGTTCGTAATTGATTTAGTACCAGGAACAGGCCCGATATCTAAAGCACCATACAGAATGGCCCCGGTGGAGATGAAAGAGTAGATGGTGCAACTGCAGGAATTGCTCGACAAGAAGTATATCCAGCCGAGTGTATCGTCGTGGGGAGCGCCAGTGTTATTTGTTAAGAAGAAAGATGGATCGATGCGGCTCTGCATTGATTATAGAGAATTAAATAAGGTCACGGTTAAAAATAAGTATCCGTTACCAAGAATCGACGACCTGTTTGATCAACTGAAGGGTGCGAGGTATTTTTCAAAGATAGACTTGAGGAGTGGTTATCATCAATTGAAGGTGAGGCCAGAAGACGTACCAAAGACTGCATTCAGAACTCGGTATGGTCATTACGAGTTTCTGGTTATGTCATTTAGTTTAACCAATGCACCTGCAGCGTTCATGGATTTGATGAACATGGTATTTAAACCATTCTTAGATAAATTTGTGGTGGTATTTATTGATGATATATTGGTATATTCCAAAACCAAGGAGGAACATGTTGAACACTTGAGATTGACGTTGGAGACGTTGAGAAAAGAGAAGTTGTACGCTAAGTTTTCAAAATGTGAATTTTGGATGGAACGTGTATAGTTTCTAGGGCACGTTATTGATAAGGACGGAATTTCAGTAGATCCATCAAAAGTGGAAGCTGTAGTAAACTGGGATCAACTGAAGATACCGTCAGAAATAAGGAGCTTCTTAGGATTGGCAGGATACTACATGCATTTTATTCAAGACTTTTCCAAGATCGCGACTCCGTTGACGAATTTAACTAGAAAAGCGATTAAGTTTGTTTGGACAGAGAAGTGTGAGGAGAGTTTTCGAGAGTTGAAGAAGAGGTTGAGTTCAGCACCTGTGTTGTCTCTGCCGGATGATACAGGAAATTTTGTGGTATATAGTGACGCATCGCATAAAGGGCTAGGCTGTGTGCTTATGCAAAACGGCAGAGTTATTGCGTATGCATCACGTCAGTTGAAAGATTACGAGAAGGGGTATCCGACTCATGACTTAGAGTTGGTGGCAGTGGTGTTTGCCCTGAAGATTTGGAGACATTATCTTTATGGAGAGAGGTGTGAGATATATACTGACCATAAAAGTCTGAAGTATATCTTTACACAAAAAGACTTGAACATGCGACAAAGAAGATGGTTGGAGCTGATCAAAGACTTTGACTGCGAGATTTTCTATCATCCCAGAAAGGCAAATGTTGTTGCTGATACTTTAAGCAGGAAGGGACGAGAGAAGTTAATGATGTTGACAGCTCAGGAGAATTTAGTATCGAAAATGGCTAAGATGGAGTTGGAAATTAAATATCCTACATAATCCGATGAAAAATTATTCTAGATAGGAAACGATTCAACGTTGGTAGATAAAGTGAAGAATGCACAACTTCAGGATGAAGACTGTGAAAAGATAAAACATAAAGTATCTGAAGGGGAGGAAAGCAAATTCAAAATCGACTCGGAAGGGTTACTTCGATTCGAAGGGAGAATTTGGGTTCCGCCAGTACTGGAAATTAAAGAGGAGATTCTGAGTGAAGCTCACAACTCAAGATATTCGATTCACCCTAGGAGTAAGAAAATGTACCAGGATCTTAGACATCATTTTTGGTGACCGAATATGAAAAAGGATGTGGCCGAGTGCGTGGCGAAATGTTTAACGTGTCAGAAAGTTAAAGCTGAACATCAAAGGCCAAGCGGATTATTGCAACCGTTGGAGATACCGGAGTGGAAGTGGGAGCATATCACAATAGATTTTGTGGTAGGTCTTCCAACGACCCAACAAGATTACGATGCTATCTGGGTGATTGTCGATCAATTGACGAAGTCGGCACACTTTTTGCCAATAAAGATTTGATTTACCCTAGATCGGTTGGCAAAACTATATGTGAAGGAAATTATGTCAAGACACGGTGTACCTGTGTCCATTGTATCAGACAGAGATCCGTGTTTCACATCTAATTTCTGGAAACGATTACAAGAATGTTTAGGAATTCAGCTGAGAATGAGTACAGCGTATCATCCTCAAACCGACGGACAAAGTAAGAGAACCATCCAAACACTAGAAGATATGCTCAGAGCATGTATCATGGATTTCAAAGGGAATTGGGATGATCATTTACCGTTGGTGGAATTTGCCTATAATAATAGTTATCACGCGAGTATTGGCATGCCGCCTTACGAAGCGTTATACGGCAGAAAATGCAGAACTCCGTTATGCTGGGATGAGGTAGGGGAACGTCAGCTATTGGGTCCAGAATTGGTACAACAGACTGTCGAAATCATCAAGGTGATTCGAGCGAGATTGTTAGCTGCACAGGATAGACAGAAGAAATATGCCAATCAACACCGACAAAATCGTGTATTCGATGTTGGTAGTTATGTATTCTGGAAAGTATCTCCTTAGAAGGGGAAAATTCGATTTGGAAAGAAAGGGAAACTGAGCCCTAGGTTTATAGAACCTTTTGAAGTGCTTCTACGGGTTGGTGAAGTAGCATATGAGGTAGCTTTACCTCTGGAATTAGAACATAATTATAATATTTTCCATATATCGGTATTAAGGCCATATAAACCTGATTATAAACATGTTATAGAATATGAGCCCTTACAGTTTGAGAAAGATTTGTCATATGAAGAAGTCCCTGTTCAAATTGTTGATAGAAAAGAGCAAGTACTGATGAATAAAGTAATACATTCTGTTAAGGTAATCTGGAGGAACCACAATGCTGAGGAAGCTACGTGGGAACTTGAAAGCGTTATGATGAAGAATTATCCTCAGTTGTTTGCTTGATTTTAATAGCAATTCTGAGGGACAGAATCTTGTTAAGGAGAGAATGTGACGAATGAATTTGTCGAGTTGTGATCCTGGGGACAGAATCCTTTTAAGGAGGGAAGGATGTAATGATCGAGAAATTTGTAATTTAATTTAAATATTTACTGAATTAAATAAATATTTTAAATAATTTATTTATGGAGGAAAATAAATAATTGATGAATTATGGTGAATTAATTTGGTAACTAAATTAATTAATGTTAATTTGAATAATGATAATTTTAACTAATGGATTTAATTTAAGGAAGTAATTAAATTAAATCAATTGCTTAATATTTAAGAAGATAATTAAATTAAATGAATTGTTTGATTTAAAGGAAAATAAATTAAATAAAGTGATGTGTCTTATTTATTAATTAAATTAGATATATAATTATTTATTAATTATAAGTATAATGATAATAAGAATTTTATTATTATTATATAAGTTATTTAAATTAACTAAACTAAGTTATTTAAATTATCTAAAGTGTGACAACTGAAAACTATATAGTATAAATAATATAAAAATAATTTATATAAAGTTTGGTAGCCAAACAAGGCCATATGGCCTTTGGCATTATTCAACTGACGTCTTTCTATTTTTCTAACTGAAAGAGAACGTGCCATATCAGTTTATTATACGCGTATTATTTTTCCTTCTAAGGCTATAGTCAGTGAAGAGAGAAACATAGTGAAGAGCAGAGAGTTGGTGAGAAAAAGGGAAAAACCACAGAGATTTGAGGAGGAATCACAGTGATTTTGAGAGAGGGTCATCATCTTTTGCTAGCATTCAACTAGGGTTTTAAAAGTATAATTTATCTTAATTTTCTTTGCAATACCTATTCTCTATTAATTGGAAATTTCGTTGGATAGCGTTAAGATGTTGAATTATATGTATGTATGTTATTGCTAAACTTGTTAGTTATCATCTATGATCCTTGGTTGATGTTCAAATTCGTGAAAATTGAATAGTAAGAAGGAGATATAAATAACAGTGTTATGTTCATATAATATGGCTTTAGAAAGTACGAAAATTGATGTTTTATATGTGTTGTAATTTGAAATTTATTGTTGGATTGTGTTGCTAGGGTAAGAAACGAAAACAACGAAGTTTAAATCATGACAATTGTGCTAGTCGAGAGCACATAAATGAAACACAACCATTTTTCAATGAAATATGCCCAATTTACACAAAATCCACAATTGATAGAAATCATGTAAGCATCACAATTACTAAACTCACTATATGTCTATGTGAATTTACAGCAAATATGATTTATGATCAAACTCTCTTAATGACTACACATGGTGAAATAGTATATGCATATCTGTGTCACGAATCACAAAGCCTAACATAAATAAGCCAAATGAATATATGCCATTACGGTTTAATCTCTACTTATATTTCATTTTCCAAATCCATACAAGCAATTAGTGTGAATGGTGATCAAGCATTCAAACATTTAGCATAACCATAATGGGCAATCCAATATTAAATATGTAACATCACAATCAGTCATACAAGTTTAAACTATGCATTAAAATCCATTAGAATCCCATAATGGAAATTAGTTCATTTATGAACCAAAAGCCATTATAGGATTGAAGCAAAACATGGAATTAAGAAATGCAATCAATAGATATATGAGAAATGATCGAGCAAATCTGATAATCTCTGTTGCAAAGTCTGTTTCCAGGCTTGTTCAAATCCACATGAAATCTCCAGAATTGAAAACTATAATTATTATGCAATCTAGATAAAGAGAGGAGCTAAAAGTAGTAATGGAATACTCTTGCTCTCTCCAATAGTCTAAACCCTAAGAACAGTAATGAATATCATAAAAACACGTCTAGTACCAACCATATCGTCTCAGTTGAGCAAAACACGCTCAAATTTAAATTACAAAAAGTCAGCATTTTTAAACTGATTAAGACTCGCGCGGCCGCGCGATAGTATAAAGCCAATCAAGAGCAGGCGCGCTGTAGAGTTGTTTGGCGAGTGTATGGCACAGGAGCACTGTATTCCTCTTTTGCTGAGGCGCGGCCGTGTGGCTACCTGATCTGCCTGTCTTTTATGTGGCGCGGGCACGCCATGCGTAACTGTAAAGGCAGCGCGGTCGTGCTGCTGTTGTGCTGTGTCTTCTGCTGTCTTTTTACTGTTGCTACTTTCTGCTTCTTCCTTCTCCTTCATTTCTTCTTTTCTTCACTACCCATTTCATTGATCCTCTTTACCTGCTCAGGTCCAGTTATGCAATCTTCGCTCTAGCTTAATTCCACCATACCATGTTAATGCCAGTCCATGCCATCACTTGCCTTTCTTTGCCTTTTTATGCCTTTGGTTGTTATAGGAGTTCCAGCTATGCACACTACAAAATAGACATAAAAAGCAAATAAAATATACTAAAAATACTTGAGTTGTGCATAATTCCAGTGAATTGGTAACCAATTAGTAGGTATAAAACCTACTTATCAAATACCCCTATACTTGAACTATTGCTTGCCCTCAAGCAATGCATACAAAAATAATATGAATAATGCAACTACATGCTATGCAAACTATCCTATGATGCAAGTGAGTCCCAAGATTTCCAGCTAAATTGGAATTCCAATCAATTGTGCCTCAAAGAATTATCCAGATTCAAGAATAAAGTACCAAACTAAGCTACATACATAACATCATACAATCAAACAATCCAACTCACTATAAAGATGATGTGTGTGTATGATGTGTTCATAAATAAGCTTGACCAAGGCAAATATTACACATGTTATACTGCTAAAAATAGAAAATTGAAGTGTAAATCAAGAATTACATATACTAACGAAACAAAAACTATTCCAACACTTCAATACAAACTGAAGTTCAACAATGGGTTTAATCTGCTTTATTTTTACTCACGAGGGCGATTTTGGCACTTTTTCGCGGTGTTTATTGATTTCTTTTTCTTTTTCTCATGACTGTGCAATGCCTTATTCCATTAGGCGAACAACAATGTTACCCGTTAGCGAGCTTTCAACCAACGACTCCAAGACCATAAAAGACCTTAGGGCGCTAGATGTTGAGACACCCCTACGGGCGTACTTGCTCAAGTAACAAAGGCCCCGAAACAATACTAGCCATGGTAATTTTTTCTTTTTTTTCTTTTTCTTTTCTTTTTTTTAGCAAGCATACCCATGTGTTCCCAAAGTTTGAGTATCAGTGTATTCATAGTCTAAGTCCACTTTCTACACAATTCTATCTTTAGAAACAAAATTTTCTACACAGCAAGCAAAACATGTTATTCTTATACCAACAAGCATATATGAACACCTACGTGCTAACCTAATGCATCTAAACAACAAGCATGAACAAAATCATGTAGAACTTTATAACTGAGCTCATGTTATCCACCAAATTCAAGAATCTATCAAATTCCAAATTCATCATTGGCTAGATTAAAATTCCATAACACTAGATACTTGGGATATGCAATTAAACACACAACTAAAACATATAAAAATCACTAAAATGCAAAAAAATTATTGCATAAATAACTAAACACATACTAAGCATATAAACATTTAAAAATTATACTAAACATGCAAAAATGATGCAAATTAAACTACATGCAATTAACTAAATGTTCTACACTACTAAACACCCAATACCCCGAAACTTATAATAGTCATTGTCCCCAATGAATGAAGGTAAAGGGTTATAAAGAACTCCCCTAATTATCAGCTGTACCACCTTCTTCGGGTGGTGAATCCAGCGGTGGAAATGGCACTGTTGTCTCGAACTGTGGCCACTCAAGCATGGTTCCTTGCTGCGCAAAAGCTTCGGCTAAAGACCTAGTTAATCCATTGGCAAACGCTATAAAATTATCATACATTGCATCTACTTTTCTCTTTAACCTTCGGAGACGATGATCATCATTTGCAGCAGTGGCTTGGGCTGAAGTTCCTGCGTCAGTTTTGTGTGTGGGCTGCGGATATGGCACCGATGATGCGGCTGGAAGAATGAAGCCTTTTCCCCTCGGGTACGGTGTACCCCCTGCCCAATCCTCGAACTTGGCTATGGTAGCGTGAGTGATGTTTTGGCTTGGATACTGCATTTGTTCATTATCCCAAGTGACCCCTTGTAATGCACAAAGACTAGCTACTACGGACGTATGTGGGATGCTTCCTGTGGTGCTCCCCCTCATGTAGTGTAACATATTCTGATGAATAAGGTGGCCCACATCGATGTATTTTCCTGTGACTATTCCCCACAAAATAATTGCCCGCTCAGTTGTGATCTCATGCTGATGTGATGATGGCATAAGCTTTACACAGATAAATAAATTCCAAGCCTTGGCATAGCGATTGAGGGTTAAGGCTTGAAAAGTTCTAACTTGATTCGTGCCTGGCTTGTAAGTCCACTGTGTACCCGGTATGCACAGGTCAGTGAGAACTCTGTCCAAATCAGTCTCAAAGCGTGCAGCCTCGACCTAGTTATCACTTCCAGTTGGTGGTGCATCGAGTTTCCTGAAAACTTCTCTAATTGCTTGTGGGTGATAGTCCACTTGAATTCCTCTGACAATAGATAGCCTACTCATGGTGTCTTTGGCATTGGCATAAAACTCCCGAACAATCCCCATGGGTATAGGCATAGGAGTAGTAGTCACTCCAACCCATCCTCTTTCTCGGATCATATCCCAAAGCTGGCCATCCTGCTTCTCAGGCTTGAAACCTCGTTGCCTCACAAAAGTCTTGGCTATTATCCGGTAATACTCTGTATGGGCATCAAAACTGATAAACTTTGTATGGTCGACCATTTCTTCACTCTGACTGCTTTAAGATGATGAAGATGGAGTGAGGGAACGTGCTCTTTTTGGTCTCATTGCAATTGATGAAGAAAACCCTAACTGAATAGAAGAAATTGATTGAGAAAATATATGCTCTATATTCTATCACCCCCGAACTTGTTGTACTGAAAACTCTCACAACCCCTAGTTTATCTCTGTGACTGAATGGAAGATAAGGAGAAGAGTTTGAAAGTGGGTAGGAGAATGGAATGCGTAGAATTTGTAAGAGGTTGAGGAGTTAAGATTTGAAAAGGAACCGTTTGTGAGATATGAAGAGATAGGCGTCGATTTTGAAAAGAGATTGGGAGATGCACGCATGAAAATGGTAACTGAAATAAGAGATGTGGTGGGACACGACTTTAAAAACTTAAAATTTTTTCTGACTTCGGTCTCGGGCGCAGCCGCGTGGGTTTTATACCTGCTAATGGCGCGGGCGCGCTACTGCCATGGCGCGGGCGCGCGATATTTAAGCCTGAAAGGAGCGTTGGCGTGCTATTGACCATATTGCACAGAAGTAAGGCGCAGACGTGCTATTTTTTAACTACTAGGTCGCGCGGCCCTGTATCCTGACAGCAACTTAGCTGAATCTTTGAAGTAGAAATCAGTAGCTACTGATATTCTGCAAATCACCTGCACATAGAACAATTACCATTATGAGATATATCAATTTTTCAAGATCAAAACATAAACTAATTAATATGCATGAATGAATATCCCAAAAGAATGCTCTATATGCTACTCCTAATCAACATAATATGCACATTCAGCTCCAACAAAACTATAATCAACAATTATTATGCTATCAAAAACTAACATGAAAATGAGAAATAAATATGATCCCAACAGAATTAAACATGAGGTAAGGATAGAACTAATGGGGTGCCCCCCATCGAGCGCTAAGTTATAGCCAATTAGCTTGACTATCTCTGATCCAATCATGTAGTAGAAAGAATTGAGGTGACCTTTTGCCTGTCAACCTCACCACCATAATAATGCTTAAGCCTCTATCCATTGACCTTGAAAAGGCTTGTCCGGGAACTTATCAAATATCTCGACTGCACCATGTGGAAAAACCATTTTCATAGTAAGTGAACCTGACCACCTTGACTTGAGCTTCCCGGGAAAAAGTTTAAGTCTTGAATTAAACAATAGAACTCTTTGCCCCGATTCAAACACTTTTTCCATAATCTTTCGGTCATGCCATCTCTTCACTCTTTCCTTGTATAACTTGGAGTTCTCGTAGGCTTACAATCTGAATTCATCAAACTCATTGAGTTGGAGTAGATGTTTTTCTCCTGCAGCCTTCAAGCCAAAGTTGAGCTTCCTAATTGCCCAATACGCTTTGTGCTCGAGCTCCATGGGAAGGTGACACGCCTTTCCATATACAAGCTGAAACGTTGACATTCCTAACGGTGTCTTATAGGTGGTCCTGTAAGCCCATACTGCGTCGTCTAGCTTCAATGACCAATCCTTCCTTGTGGGATTCACTATCTTCTCCAAAATTCGCTTAACCTCACGATTCGAAACCTTTGCTTGGCCATTAGTCTGGGGATGGTAAGTTGTAGCAATGTGATGATTCACCCCATACTTAGCTAACAGAGCTGTGAACTGTCGATTCCAGAAATGGTTGCCCTCGTCACTAATGATGGCTCTTGTCGTCCCAAACCTTGTGAAAATACTTCTTTGTAAAAATCTTAGGACAAACTTAGCATCATTTGTTGGAAGAGTTGCCACTTCCACCCACTTAGAAACATAGTCGACTACCAATAAGATATATAGATTCCCACATGACGAAATGAAAGGCCCCATGAAATCTATCCCCCACATATCAAAAATTTTAACCTCGAGGATTGTGTTTAAGGGCATCTCATTTCTCTTGGAAATATTCCCAACTCTTTGACATCTATCACACCTTTGGACAAAACTGTAAGCATCTTTAAAAATTGTCAGCCAATAAAATCCTGCTTGTAACACTCGATCCGCTGTCCTTTCTCCACCATAGTGACCTCTATACAATGACGCGTGACAATCCTGCAGAATACCCTATGTCTCGCTGTATGGAATGCACCGTCTTATCATCTGATCCGAACATTGCTTGAACAGGTATGGTTCATCCCATATAAACTACTTCACATCATACAGAAACTTCTTCTTGTGATACCCAGTCAAGTCAGAAGGGATGATCTTGCTTACTAGGAAGTTAGCAAAATTTGCGAACCATGGCAATTCACCTTGCACCACGAATAATTGCTCATCTAGGAAGGACTCATTGATCAAAACTCTATCATTTACATCCCTTCCCGGATTTTCCAATCTAGATAAGTGGTCCGCCACTTGATTATTAGTCCCTTTCCTATCCTTAATTTCCAAATCGAATTCTTGCAAAATAAGTATCCACCTGATTAGACAAGGTTTGGTATCTTTCTTTTCCACCAAATACCGAATTGCTGCATGATATATGTACACTATCACCCTAGTCCCAATCAAATAGGTATGAAACTTGTCAAAAGCATACACAACTACCAAAAGTTCCTTCTTTATGGTTGTATAATTCAACTAAGCATCAGTAAGGGTCTTGCTCGCATAGTATATCACATGAAACATCTTGTCCCTTCACTGGCCCAAAACAGCTCCCACAGCAAAGTCACTTGCGTCACACATCAATTCAAATGGTAAGTCCCAGTCTGGTGCTGTGATCACTGGTGTTATAGTTAACTTCTTCTTCAAATGATCAAAGAAAGACAGGCATTCTTCATCAATTTGAATTACACATCTTTCTCCAATAAACTGTAAAGTGGCTTTGTGATCTTGGAGAAGTCTTTAATAAACCTGCATTACAAGCCTGCATGCCTTAAAAAACTGTGAACACCTTTAACAGAAGTAGGTGGAGGTAGATTCTCAATGGTCTCATATTTGGCCCTGTCCACCTCTAATCCTTTCTTCAAAACCTTGTGTCCCAAGATGATACCCTCTTGTACCATAAAATGGCACTTTTCCTAATTTAAAACCAAATTCATTTCAACACATCTCCTCAACACCATCACTAGATTTTCCAAACACAAATCAAATGAATCACCGAATACTGAGAAGTCATCCATAAACACTTCCATATTGTGCTCCACCATATCCGAAAAGATTGACATCATACACCTCTGAAATGTGGCTGGGGTATTGTATAACCCAAAAGACATCATTCTGAAAGAGAATGTTCCATATGGACATATGAAAGATGTCTTTTCTTGGTCTTCTGGAGCTATCACAATCTGATTATAGCCTGAATACCCATCCAGAAGGCAATAGTACTCATGACCTGCTAGCCTATCCAACATCTGATCAATAAATGGCAGTGGAAAGTGATCTTTCCTTGTAGCTTTATTAAGTCTGCGGTAGTCCATGCAGACTCTCCACCCCGTCATTGTCCTGGTCGGTATCAATTTATTGTTCTCGTTAGAGACTACGGTCATTCTCCCTTTCTTTGGCACACACTACACCGGGCTCACCCACGAGCTGTCTGAGATCGGATATATTATTCCTGCATCTAGCCACTTCAACACTTCCTTCTTGACCACTTCCTTCATAATTGGATTAAGTCTCCGATGTTGCTCCACCGAGGGTTTACTATCATCTTCCAACAGGATCTTGTGCATACAGAATGATGGGTTGATCCCTTTTATGTCTGTTATGGTCCATCCAATGGATGATTTGAACTCTCTTAGAACTCTTAGCAGCTTTTCTTCCTGACAAGATGTTAGTGCAGAAGAAATAATAACAGGTAATTTTGAATTATCATTTAAAAATGCATACCTCAAGTGGTCTGGAAGAGGTTTCAATTCAAGTTTTAGAGGCATCTCAAGAGATGGCTTGAGTTTCATTGATGTCTCCCCAGCATTTTTGAGTGGCTCGATCAGAGTCTTGAATCTTCTAAATTGTGGTGTTGTGTCAAGTATTTGAACAAACTCTGTAATATCCTCATCTTCCATCTCTGAGTTTCCCAAAATAGCACTTTTCAAAGCATCATTTTCCATAAAATTCTCCACTTCATTATTCAACATCTTATCCACCATATCAATCCTGAAACATTCTTCTTCGTTTATTGGAAACTTCATAGCCTTGAACACGTTGAAGGTAACTTCTTGATCATGAACCCTCATTGTCAATTCACATTTCTGAACATCGATCAAAGTTCATCCCGTGGCTAAGAAAGGTCTCCCCAAAATGATTGGTATATTCCTGTCTTCTTCATAATCCAAGATGATGAAATCAGCCGGGAAGATGAATTTGTCCACTTTAACCAGCACATCTTCTATAATACCCCGTGGATAAGTAATGGACCTGTCAGCAAGCTATAAAGAAATATTTGTCGACCTTGGAGCTGGCAATCCCAACTGATTGAACACTGAAAGTGGCATTAAATTGATGTTCGCCCCTAGATCAAACAAACATTTGTTAAAACACATTTCCCCAATTAAGCAAGGTATCGTGAAGTTGCCCGGATCCTTTAGCTTCGGAGGTAACTTGCGTTAGAGCACTGCACTACACTCTTCAGTTAAAGCTACTGTCTTGAAATCTTCTAATCTCTTCTTCCTTAACAAGATACCTTTCATGAACTTCACATAACTTGGCATCTATTCCAATGCCTCAGCGAAAGGTATGTTTATCTGTAGCTTCTTGAACACCTCTAAAAACTTATTCAACTGCTTATCTTCCCTTTGCTTCTGTAGTCTCTGTGGATATGGAACATGAGGGTGTACATGTAGTTGTCTGGTCACTGGTTTCTCAGGTGACTCTTCATTATTTTTCTCTTCTTCCCTCTGTTTTGAACCTTCTTTAAACAAAGCATCATCAAAACAATTTGTATCACTGCACGGCCACGCGGTTTCCTTGTGTTAAAATGGCGCTGGCGCGGGTGCGCCATGCTGCAATCCTGCAGTCTGCTTCCCTGATCTTAAAGTTATGGCCTGACAATGTTCTTTATCCTCTCTTCTTGGATTTCCTTATGTATTACTTGGCAAAGACCCCTATGGTCTATTGTTCAAAGTATTTGCCATCTAGCCCATCTGAGTCTCCAAATTCTTTATAGTCACTGCCTGGCTCTTGATCATAACCTCAGTATTAGCCATATACTTGAGCATCATCTCCTCTATTTTTGACTTTTTTTCTCTGTCTGAGGTGCAGGTGGTTGATGATGTTGTTGTTGTTGAAATCTTAAAGGGTAGGGTGGTTTCGGTGCATACTGTTGGTGAGACTGTGGTTGAGACTGAAATTGTTGTTGTGGCTGATGTTGTTGATTTTTTTGATTGTTGTTCCAACGGAAATTTGGATGGTTGCGGTTGTTGGGGTGGTAAGAATTCTGGAACTCATTTTGAGGCTTCTGGTAATTGCTCACATACTGTACCGATTCTGAACTGATTGCACATTGATCTGTTGGATACGATCCTGCACTAATCTCACATACAAAAGCAACTGTCTTCACTTTACTTTCTGCCAACGAATCAATCTTCTTAGTTATAGATGCCATCTGAGTTGACAACTGTGTAATAGCATACACCTCTAACACTCTCGCAACTTTAGGCTGTGGCATTCTGGCCGTAGGATTTTGGAAGTCATTTGCTGTCATTGTTTCGATGAGACTATAAGCCTCTTCATAACTCTTGGCCCATAAAGCTCCTCCCGCTGTAGCATCTACAATCGGCCTTGACTGCCAACCCAATCCATTATAGAATGTATTTATCACCATCCAATCTGACATTCCATGATGGGGACATTTCCTTAGCATCTCTTTATATCGTTCCCATGCTACATACAATGTTTTACCCTGCTATTGTTCAAACTGGGAAAATATTATCCTCATTTTAACAGTCTTAGCCATTGGGAAAAATTTGGCTAAGAACTTTTGTGCTAAGTCTTCCCATGTAGTAATAGAACCTGGCGGTAAAGAGTGGAGCCAACTTCTAGCCTTGTCCTGTAGAGAAAATGGAAACAGCCTGAGCCTGATTGCATCTTCTGACACCCCATTGTACTTGAAGGTATCACATATATCTATGAAGCTCAATAAGTGCCTGTTTGGGTCATCTGTAGCAGCACCCCCAAACTGGACTGAGTTCTGCACCATTTGTATGGTGCCTTACTTTATCTCAAAAGTATTGGCTGCTATAGTTGGCCTGACGATGCTCAACTGTAACTCATTTATGTTGGGCATTGAATAATCTCTTAAGGTCCGATGTTCCTCTCTTTGCTCTTCTGCTGCCATGCTGGATGTTGAATTCTCAAAATCTACTTGTATATTCCTTCGTGCTCTCGATCTCCAAGCACTACCGTTGATATTTTCCTGTGCAGGAATCAACTCAGGATGTGACGATCGAGTGCGTATAAACTATGCACAAGTACCTGAAATTCAAATAAAAATAAAATAGAAATGAGATAAGAATAGAATTATCTAAGTCACACAAATCTAGCTATAATTGATGATGACACTATTAAAAATAAATGCCTTTCCCCGGCAACAGCGCCAAAAACTTGTTGCCTCTATTTTTGAATTAACAAAATGGACTCTAACTCATGCAAGTATACATGGGTCAACAAGTAGTACAGAGTAAGAAAAGTATTGATCCACGGAGAAAGGTGTTATATCTAATTTATCATGCAACAACTTAATCACTATTTATATATGCTCAAACTATCAATCAATAGCTGAATTTATATCTAAATTAATTATCAACACAATAAATAAATATTCTTAAAAAGATGTAATCAAATTGAAAAGATATGGGATTTTAATATCATCTAATGCTTCATCTAAAAAGTATACCTCATGTAATGTCTACTAATTAAATACGAAAAGCTAGTCGAGAGCACATAAATGAAACACAACCATTTTTCAATGAACTATGCCCAATTTACACAAAATCCACAATTGATAGAAATCATGTAAGCATCACAATTACTAAACTCACTATATGTCTATGTGAATTTACAGCAAATATGATTTATGATCAAACTCTCTTAATGACTACACATGGTGAAACAGTATATGCCTATCTGTGTCACGAATCACAAAGCCTAACATAAATAAGCCTGATGAACATATGCCATTACGGTCTAATCTCTACTTATATTTCATTTTCCAAATTCATACAAGTAATTAGTGTGAATGGTGATCAAGCATTCAAACATTTAGCATAACCATAATGGGCAATCCAATATTAAATATGTAACATCACAATCAGTCATACAAGTTTAAACTACTCATTAAAATCCATTAGAATCCCATAATGGAAATTAGTTCATTTCTGAACCAAAAGCCATTATGGGATTGAAGCAAAACTTGGAATTAGGAAATGCAATCAATAGATATAAGAGAAATGATAGAGCAAATCTGATAATCTTTGTTGCAAAGTCTGTTTCCAGGCTTGTTCAAATCCACATGAAATCTCCAGAATTGAAAACTATAATAATTATGCAATCTAGATAAAGAGAGGAGCTAAAAGTAGTAATGGAATACTCTTGCTCTCTCCAATAGTCTAAACCCTAAGAACAGTAATGAATATCATAAAAACACGTCTGGTACCAACCATATCGTCTCAGTTGAGCAAAACACGCTCAAATTACAATTACAAAAAGTCAGCATTTTTAAACTGATTAAGACTCGCGCGGCCGCTCGATAGTATAAAGCCAATCGAGCGCGGGTGCGCTGTAGAGTTATCTGGCGAGTGCATGGTGCAGGCGCGCTGTATTCCTCTTTTGCTAAGGCGCCTGATCTGTCTCTGTCTTTTCTATGGCACGGGCGCGTCATGTGTAGCTGTAAAGGCAGCGCGGCCACGCTGCTGCTCTGCTGTGTCTTCTGCTGTCTTTTTACTGTTGTTGCTTTCTGCTTCTTCCTTCTCCTTCATTTCTTCTTTTCTTCACTTCCCATTTCATTGATCCTCCTTACCTGCTCAGGTCCAGTTATGCAATCTTCGCTCTAGCTTAATTCCACCATGCCATGTTAATGCCAGTCCATGCCATCACTTGCCTTTCCATGCCTTTCCTTGCCTTTTTATGCCTTTGGTTGTTATAGGAGTTCTAGCTATGCACACTACAAAATAGACATAAAAAGCAAATAAAATATACTAAAAATACTTGAGTTGAGCATAATTCCAGTGAATTGGTAACCAATAAGTAGGTATAAAATCTACTTATCATATAACTGTGCATAATTTACATATTTTCTTATATAGAAGCTTTATTTGATCAAAGCATAAATTACTATTTACTTACAAAGAAGTATATTTTATTAAATATTAAAGTCTTTGAACTTTAATAATTATATTTAACTGATATCTGTTTATTTGAGAAGCCTTAAATATAAAAGTTTTTTTAAAAAAAACTTTTATATATTTGTACTAAATTTCTATCTACTTATTTTAGAATCATATTTGTATCAAAATCTTTTGTAAAAAGGAAAATATAGAGTTAGTTTATTTTATGTACTTGTGAAAAAGACGAGTAATTCTTCGACCAAGATCAGAGTCTTAGAGAGGTCATGTGGGAGTTGGGTCTCTAGTGAAATTATGAGGTGAGGGAGATCTTGTTGTTTAAGATCAGATCATAGAATAGAACTAAACTCAAAAGATGTACAACTAAACTTGAGGATGGAGCTGCAAGCTTGCTGTTCAAGATAAGATTAGTTGGGAATAGTTGGAAGTTCGCCTATAAAATTATGTAAAGGTTTCTCCGTCTGTTGAAGGAGTTTTTATTACAGAAGGTAATAGGATCTCATGTCTTGGAGAGGAGCTTGAGACTGGACGTAACAACATACCCCGGAAGTATATTGTGAACCAGACAAATATCTGTACATTGTGTAATTAAATTTTTACTGTCTTGCATATTAATTTCTAACGCTGCAAATTAATTATCTAAGAATTCAAAAAGGCCAAATATAAAATTTTAATTTGTAATAATCTATTCAACACTCCTTCTAGATTATTATTGGACTTTCAATTAACATCTGAATGGTTAGTATATCTTAATAAATTAGATCATCTGAGTGAAATAATATCTGAACTTAAAAAATTATTTTGTAGCTAAAAAGTATAAAACATCTGAATGACTTTTAAATTTAAAAATATCTCAACTGTCTTTTTAAAAATCAATAATGATCTTAAAATTTAGAATTAAAGGAATACAATATTTATAGAGGCCCGCCCTATATATTTAAATTTCTCATTAAGAGGCAATTCTTAATTATTTAGATTTATATCTCCATTTTACCGATTAAGAGACTAACAAAATTTTACCAAACAACATTACTCTTTTAACGAATCAAATATGGAGTAGTTGTTAAGAGGTAAACAAATACTACCTAATTTTAAGTGTAATTTTATATTCTTTAGTTGATTTTTGCAATTCAATTACTTGTGAACTTGTGTAAGTTATAAATTATGTCATTATATTATACACAACAATAGTCGGACATGTGTTTCTTATACTCCCTCCGTTCCTTAATATAGGTCGTTTTAGACATGTGCACAAGAATTAAGGAAATGATTGAAAATCATTAACTATACTATCAATTGTCTATAATACCCTTCACCTCACTTATTGGAAAAAGGAGAGAAATGCTTAAGAGCATAGTAGTATAGGATAATGATAAATATGGATCAAAAAATTTGGTAGAGTAATAAGGGGCAATTTGAGAAAAATAGTGATCAATTCTCCTAGATAACCACAAACGACAAATAATTAGGAATAATAAAAAAAGTCTAAAACCACCTACATATAAAAATGGATGGAGTAATATATAGAAAGAATTCGTAACCTATAGAATGATTCTTCTATTTAAAATTCAATTATATTTTACCTTTCACAATCTTATTCTAAAACCGTTGAGCTTTAGTCCTTTTTTTTGTTGAGAACTTATTATATTAGGATTCAATTATAACAATGTACTATATCTGGTCATGCACATTAAAAAACAAGAGACATTTATCACTAAGTTATTACTCTTGGTCTAAGTTTTTGTCCTCAATTTTAATGAAAGTATAACTAATTTTTTGACACAATTATTCTATAAAAACTTATTTTTCTTTATGTTTTGATATTTACTTGTGAGGTGAAAGACAACTTTGACCTTGTGAAAAGGTTCATACGCAGCAAACCTACAAGGGTATATTGGGATCATAAATTCATAACGATTTAAATAGAAGCAGTACTTTGAAAACTCACAAACAGTGTGAGATTGCTGGCCCAAACAATCCAGAAGGCAGACTGGGGAAACTTGTGGAGTAATTTGGCGCCCTTGAAAATTTTGAATCTGTAAGTTTTATGTGAAACCCTTTTCTTGTCATTAGTTTCTTTCCATTCTCGAGATGATGATGCTTCAGTATCTCTGCAAATGTAAGTTGCAAACCCAAATCTTGAAGAATTGGCTTAAACAACCCATAATACGTAGTTATAGAACCAACAGCATCAAAAAAGCAGTAGATTCATCATTCACAATGTCATATCTGAAGAACACTTGTGGATTATCAGGAAAATTCCTAACCCGTGCATCTAATTTGGTTTCTTTTGAATCATCTGATGAAAGACCCAATTCAGTTCTCAAACTCTTTCAAACATTTGGATTCTCCAAAACCCATGTCACCAAAATAATTTCTAGATACCCAGTTCTTCTTCTAACTGATGCTCAAAGAATCCTAAAGCCAAAGCTTGATTTCATGCTCTCGGTCATAAAATCTGATACGGAGCTGATAAAACTTATTATCAGGAACCCTTTTTCCCTGACTAGAAGTTTGGACAACCAACTGATACCGTTATTTAATTCTGTGAGTAGTTTGATGGGTAGCGAACAAAAAGCAGCTGAAGTCATCAAATGTAGAGTGGAAATTCTTCGATGGGATATCCCAAATTGTTTTTTACCCAATGTGGAATTTTTACAAACACTTGGTGTGCCCCCTTCTCAAATTTCAAGATTTGTTAATGCATATGGTCAAGCTATTGGCAGACGACCTGATAGATTCAGTAATGTTGTGTTGAAGGTCAAAGAAATGGGTTTCGATCCTTCATCTATGTCATTTGTCAATGCTGCAAATGCTATGCTTCTTGTCAGTGATTCGACTTGGGTATCAAAATTTGAGGTTTATAAAAGCTTCGGTTTCTCTAATGATGAGATCCTTTCCATGTTCAAGAAACAACCTATAACCATGCATTTTTCTAAGAAGAAAATTAGGGAAATAGTGGATTTCTTTGTGAATAAATTGCGTTGGAGCCCAATTAAGGTGTCGATTAGGCCAGTTGTTATGCTATATAGCTTGGAGAAGAGGATTATTCCGAGGTGTTCAGTTCTGCAAGCTTTGGTGTCAAGAAACAGGATTAGTAAGACTGTCATGCTTACAACAATAATGGTGATGACAGAAATGAATTTCGTAGAGAACTATGTGATTAAACATAAGGATGAAGTTCCTGAGGTATTGGATGCAAATCAAGGTAAGTTGAGATTTGATGAATACAACTTTGATTCATGAGAAACAGAATAGGCCGAGGCATATTAGAGATTTTTTTTTGAAACAGCCTATTAGTGATTTCAAGCCACTTATTATGGTTTAAGTTACTGTTACTATTTTCCATGAATCTCATGACATTATGTGCAGTTTCAGGTGTCTTTGTATCTAATGATTATCTGTTTTTGCTGATCTTTGTAAGGTGACATATAGTCGTTTTGTTCATTTGTCTGTCAGTTAGGTCAATAGGTCGATTTTTCTTGCTTTCTATCAGCCATTCTTACCCTGTGGTAATCAACATGATGACTACTTTTCAATTATGACTATCGTTAGGTTTCTTTTCCGTCCACATTTCCTAGTATCCTAGTATCAAAAACTGATGGGACAGAGTCTATGATTACTCGGTTTATTTTTTTGGTATTCTACCATTTGCCACATTTTGTTTTTTTTTAAAATCTCAATCTAGTGCTTCGCTGTGGAAGCAACCAAACTGGTTTGACATCACAATTCATTTTTGAATTCCGTTGACGTTCTCATACAACATTTGGAAGCCTCTCTGATAAACCTTACTGGTAATTTGATGCATTAAGCTCTGTTCAACGAAGCTTACTCAAGTACTTGCGACGAACTTTTTTTTATTTTCTTTGAGGTGAAATGTTTACACACACATATGAGATCATCAATTATGCCAAGTGGAAGGCACAAATCATAACAATACGAGATTAACACTTGTGTTTACTAGGTAAATGTTTATAACTAGGTAAACAGAAGTGTGGTGCTAGTCGTTGTTATGTGTTAGCAAAAGAGTCTCAAGACGGTAGAAGTATATCTTCTGCAACAAACTGGGGATTCTTGTAAGTCAGAGAAAGGGTGAAGGAGAAAGGATTTTACTTGGCATTATAAAATAAGCTTCAGGAACTAAAAAAACGTTGGTTTCTTTCTTGTTTTGTTTGTTTTCTGTCATTTCTGGGGATTAAATTGTACATGCCTTAACAAGTGCAGCCTTGCTTATTTTGTGAGGTTTAGTAGTTGCAAATAGGGCTGAGCAAAAAACGAATAAAACCGAATAACCGATCACAACCAAGTTTTTTTAACCGAATTATTTCGGTTATTCGGTTATTTTCGTTAATTCGGTTATAACCGTTTTAATAACCTGGAATTCAGGTATGGTTACGGATATTAAAATATTGTTATTCGGTTAACCGAATAACCGAATAAATTTATTTCCGAATTCTCCTATTTTAGCAAAGTCTGTTGGCGTATAGCAAAGTCTAATACAATTCAAGGAGCGACTAGCGAGTATCTTGTATGTGTATATTTTCTCACCAAATAGATCTCTCGGATCTCAGATGTCCTCTCGATCTCGGATCCCCCACGATTTCTCTCCTGCTCTCCTGCGCTGTAGCTTGAAGCAAAGTTGGGGTGATTAAGGAGAAGTACTTTTGTAGAAATTGAATCGTGCAATACTCTGCTCCCACATTCTCTCACTATGGCTGAAGCTTTGAAGCAAAATTGGGGGTGCTGATTAGGGATAAACTTTGAAGAAAAATTGGTATTTCATTGTTAATTTAAGTTTTGATTCGGGGATCAAAGTTACATATTGCTAATTTATGTTGAAGTTTCAATCTCTGAATCTTTATCCCTCTTTCTATTTATATTTGTATTGATTAATATATTAATTGTATGACAAGATGATATAATATCCCAATAATCAAAACCCAGAACCTATATATATTCAAAGATTTAGTCCATGAAATCTGATACTTGCCCTAAACAATCAAATTGAGAGATGGGTTTCATGTTTTCAACATGTTTGTAAGCAAATCCAACTTGGAAGTTATCAACGGCTGTAAGTAAGTTCTCAACTATTAAATCCGGTTATTAACCGAATAGCCGAATAATTAATTCGGTTATTCGGTATTCGGTATTCGGTTATTCGGTTATTGTATATTTCGGTTAGTAATTCGGATACTTAAAATAGTTGAAATTCGGTTTTCGGATACTTAAAATAGTTGAAATTCGGTTTTCGATTATACCCGAAATGCTTATTCGGTTCGGTTAATTACCGAATGATCACTCCTAGTTGCACACAGGCTTTATCCCCCCCCCCACCCCACCACCACCCCAATCCATCCACCCACCCACCCACCCACAAACAATAACAATGATGTACTTTTCCTGTTCACAATGTCTAAATACTTGTAAGGAAAAGTAAAAACTTTAGTGGCTAGAAGAGAAGGAAATATCATGGTTCTGTATGTAAGTACATATCTTTTAGTTGTATTATTTATAGCAAATGTTGCATTAGCCCTAATATACAAAAAGGGATGCTGTTAGATGACAAAAATAATTGGTGCAATTTTTACCATGACAAATGCAACAAGAAGGTATAAACTTATTTATGATTAATGGCATAATATTTTTATGGAATTCAAATCCATAGGATCATGCATTAAGGCTATCAAGGTTCAAATACATAGCAATGACTGTTTTCACCAAATTGCAATAATAACTTTTTAGCCCGCCTATTTCTTTACATTGACTTCAGGTAATTATCCTGGCAAGCAGAAAACTATCAAAGAAACATTTTAACAACATGAGTAGATGTCTTGTACTAATTATTTTTTTCAGAAGAAAATTTCAAATTTAGTAGTTCACCTTTGTTTTGTTTTGAAGTTGAGATTTTGTTTACGCGCGCGCGCACACAATATATATATATATATATATATATATATATATATATATATATATATATATATATATATATATATATATATATATATATATGTGTGTGTGTGTGTGTGTGTGTGTGTGTGTGTGTGGAAAAGGGTGTATGTTTTAGGCATAAAAGCTTACTAGTGTACTGAACCTAATATATATATATTGAAAGTTGGAAATCAAAATATGAATATGTTTATTACTAGGTAAAACAGAAGTACAGTGTCTTGGTCATTATTATGTGTTGGCAAAAGATTTGGATTATGAAATAGAAAAGCAAATAGAACGGGGAGGAATGATTTATTTCATTGCTGACTAGAATGACTGATGTTATGTTTGAATAGTAAGAATTAAGGTGGGAATGGAATGATTTATTTTCATAAAATGAATAAAATTGTGTTTGGTTGTTCCATTAAAATGAAATGAACTATTTTTATTTCTACCAAATCTGTGAATTTTATTTCTTGCGGGAGAGCATAGAATGACTTATTTTAGTCATTCAACTCGCCATTCAATTCCGTTCTCTATTTCATTCTTTCACCAATTTCATTTCGTCAATCCAAACGTAGCTTGAATGAGTAATTTCATACTTTCTTCTAGAAACCCTCAAAAAAAATAAAAAATTCTACTCCTTACTCAAGTTCTAAGCGAAAAACAAGCAAGATTTCCTAGATTTCGCATTCCTTTTTATTTGTATATTTTCTAAATTCTTCACTTTTAAGATAAATCAATTGTGAAATTCTTGAGTAGTCTATTTCCTCCGAATGGTAAATCCTGTAATTCTTAATTTAATTAAAGTGAGTGTCTTGGAATTCATAAGTGATTTACTTGTCTATGTACTATTTTATTCAATTTTTTTGGTCCGACTTCAACTCGACGGTTATGTCACGATACCCCTTATAGTCTATATGTGATGGATAGACTTCTGTAGACTGTAAGCATGCCATATTTGTTATTTGCTCAATTTCTTTCTAAAAGAAAGGAACGGGTTAATTACACAAAAGAAAAAAAAAACCTTTTTTTACGAGGTATAAATAAAATGACTATTTTTTTGTTACGAAATCGACCATAAATCAATTCCCCTTGGCATCCCGATTTGATTGAATGGGATGACAGGATTTCATTCCGAATCATCTGTAAAATTAGAATTTTGATTAAATCACACATCACAATATACTAGGCATTCTAATTCCTTGAGAAATTTATCTAAAAAGATTCGCAAAATAACTAGGAAGACGTTTCAAATACCTCACATGGGTTACTGGGCATGCGAGTTTGATGTAGCTCAGTTGATATCTTCGTATCCTAGAATCAACAAATTCGACTCCGCATTGTTCACAAAATTTCGGGTCTTCTTTTTCATTCCCAATTACTCGATAATTTTCACAAGCACAAATTCCGTTTTTAGTAGGCCCAAAAATTCTTTCACAAAATAATCCATCCTTTTCCACACTCTCTCCATTGGACATGATTTTAATAAAGGATCAATTATATATTCTATTATATTTTTTAAAATAATTACAACAATAGTGTACTCATAAAATATTTACACAATTAATACAATTTCCATATTTATTTACAATATTAGTGCAATTAGAATTCCTTAATTTAGGGAATTAGTATGCAATTAGGATTCCTTAATTCAAGGGATTAGTATTAATTTACTTATTAAATTAAGTATTTAATAAGTAAACCATATAGCACCTCCACCTACACCTCATCCAGCACCTCCACCAAATCCTCCACCTTTTCCACCTCCAAGTCCACCGCCACCCCATAAGCCTCTACCTCCCTTATCTACGCTCCGGCAAGGGCGAGAAGGGTTCCACCAAATGGAAGGAGGGCGACAATAGCTAGGACATGGGTTTCTAGGGCGAGATTTCTACAGAAAAGGAAAATAGATTGGGATTTGAGGAGAGAGAAACGGTCATGGGAGGATGGAGAGAGAAAGAGTTAATGAATAAGGGTTAGAGAAATGGATTTTAGGGAGACACGTGGGCTACATGTGACGTGTTGGTCATAGTAACGGTCGTTTTCGAAACAGTATGTTAGAAATATGATCCTTCCGAGAGCAAGTACCAACACCGAAATATGATCTGTCGCCGCTCTGTTTCTACAGTTTTTTCATAGTGCAGTTGGTAGCCAAATGTAAGACCCCAACTTTTTAATAAATAAAATTGAATTTTCTCTATTCTTTATGTTGAAATAATAAGGTGTTAAGTGATATGATGCTTTGGTTATGGGTGAAATGTGTAAATTTTACAAACTAAGCAAGTAGTTATAAAATATTCATTGTTGTCGGGGAATATTCATTTGGTCGTGGAATATTTTTGCTGTCGGGGAATATTCGTACGACGGCGCAGCCATTTGTGGGCCCCATAACAGAAAACGGTCGGATGAAGAAAACGACAAGTTTGAGTTTTTATAAATAACGTCGTAGTTGTTACCATTAACACTGTTGAAATACTCGATGGTTAAAATACAGTAATACGATTGGTTGCACAGTAGCACAAGGTATTGCACAATATTGTTAGATTATCGATTCTTACGTAAGAAGGCACTACTCAATAATTGTTACAGTAATTACTGTTCAATATTTTATTTTATTGGTTCAATAATTGCTACGTGGATATTTTATATTATTGTTGTTTCAATAA
Organism: Panax notoginseng; assembly: GCA_016801055.1. NCBI lineage: Eukaryota > Viridiplantae > Streptophyta > Magnoliopsida > Apiales > Araliaceae > Panax > Panax notoginseng. The sequence goes on from CM029023.1 coordinate 116,802,908, forward strand.
TTATCACTGCACTATATTTTTCATTATCAGATCAATAATTCATATTATTTGAATAATATTATTAGATAGCATTATTGACAATGTTTAAGAAAGTTCTGTCTAAGAAAAGGGATTTGGTCATCTAATTGCGCGCCAGTAAAGAGAAATCCTTATTGAAAAGCCCCCTCTTTTTTTTTAGAACGACCTGGTTGTCATAATTATGATTCTGTAATATTATTTGTGAATAATTAATTATTGATTTATATGATAAGAAAATATTTATTTTTTGTGGATGGATAGGGAAATATTTATCTTGTGTGGATATAAATGAAGGAATTAATGCTTAGGTATTTTATCAGTATTTTGTCGGAATGGAGGTATTAAAAATCATCCGTATGTGGATTTCGAATATTTTCTATTTGAAATTTGGAAAAACATTCTTCTACAAAGTTGTAGAGAATTTAATTTTCCTATGGAATGGACATAAAATTCGTATTTTTTTGATAAAAGAGCTATTTATTATGAATTATTGAAGATTCAAAAATAAATATTTTTTTAAAACATGGGTGGGCCCTACTTTTGGTTGGTGTGAAAATTCTGATTTTTGGTGGGCCCCACTTGTGGTGGCTGATATTTTGGTCAAGAATATATGCGTAGAATTTTTTTTGATAAATTAATATTTTATTAATTTAGTCTGCTTTGGCTTTCTAGTATTTTCCTATAAATAGGGTGCTTAGTTAGAATTGAAAATCACACCAGAAATAAGTTTTTTTTTCTCTCTCTATATATTATCGAGCGTATTTTGTGAGTATTTAGATACTTTGAGAGTTGCTATTCAGTGCAAGTTTACTTCAGCATTACATCCGATGTTCCAGTCAAAAGTACTGTTCTTTTGAAGTAAGGAATGTTATTTTATTCGTAAATGATATTATTTCCTTTAATATCATTATGCCGAAATATTGATATAAATTTTATTGTGAAATTTCTACCTTTTTGTGTCGGGGTTACTATTCACGTATACGGCACAATTCACGTATACGACACTATTCACGAATACGACACTATTTACAGAAAAATAAAATTTTCTCTTCTTTGTCCAAGATGTCTAGTATGGTTACTATCTTTGATTGTATCTATGTTTTGATCTTTATTTTTGAATTATGCTCCACAATTGATTTTTATGAAGTATTTTTGAACTTGGATAAACTGTAGTACAAATCCCTAATATTTATCCTTTTGTCTCACTGAATTCGTTTTCTTTAAGATATTTTTCATCATCCTCAGTCCTAAATGATGATATTACTGAATATATTTGGCCTGTAGTGCAAAGATGAATGATTAACTAATGAATATCTTTGGCCCGTAGTGCAAAGATGACTACGTGTTGAGATGAACATGACCAACTGGTGATACAAATGAATATCTTTGACTTGTTGTGCAAAGATGAATATTTGATTCAAGATGTATATTGATTGATGTTACAGGGATAAAATATTGATGATGGACTTTTAAATCTTAGAAGATAGTAGAATTCACTCTCTACTTGACTCTTCTAATGGATTGATATTTCCGCTGTAGTTGTTGATCTCTATTATATCCTATCAGATTTTTTTCCTGTTGAAGACTAATGATAATTTGTTGTATATTATCTTAGTTATAATATTCTTTACTGGGCTAGTTGAGCTCACTATTTTCCTTTTTGTTCAATTTTTCTTCTCAGGAGGCGAGAATATAGCGGGAACTAGTCGGGGTGTTGAGTTATGTTTCCAGTCAGTTGTGTTAGCAGTCCTCACTATTTTATAAAATATTGTGATAATAATTGTAATGAGGACTCCTTTTGAGTTTGAATACTGTCTATTAGACAATATTTGTATTTAAACTCACAGTATATGTGTTATCGTATTTTGCACGACAATTGTATTAATGAAGTTGTATTCATTTTTGTACCATGTATTTGGCGACTCAGAATGGGTGATGTATACCTATTTTGGGGGCGTCATAGTTGGTATCAGAGCTTAGGGATATGATCTCTGACGGAGATCGGGGAATAGAACTAGGAGGGGAGAGACGAGTAAATCCTTCTCTAGTGTGTTCTATCTAAGCTTATTTGTTGGTCGGTCATAATATAGGAGTATTATGTGATATGTAAATTTCTTTAATTAACCCTTGTTTTATGGCAGTATTTAAGAATGACAGCTGAGAATGTTAACAATGGAGTGAATGAGACCGTGGAAACACCTTTAATCACCAACCAGGGGAACATGTAACAGGAAGGCAATATTCCTCCTATAAACAACACTACCGAACAAACGATGAATGATGGAATGTTTAAAAACTTTTTGCAGTTCGTGCAAAATCAGACGAGGGAGACTCGTGTAAAAAATACGGGTGGAAATGATAGCAACACGCGGCTTGTCATAGCCAAGCAGTTCAAAGAGTTGGGACCACCAGAATTTATGGGAAAGTCGGATCCGATCAAGGCGGAAACATGGGTTAAACAAATTACCAAGATATTTGATATCTTGGGATGTACGGAGGAAGAGAAGGTTCCATTCGCCACCTTTATGTTTCGTGGTGAGGCAGACTACTGGTGGGAGTCTGTGAAGCATACCCAGCCAGCCGCACTCAATATGTCTTGAGAAATATTTCAGAAACTGTTCAATGACAAGTACTTTCCTAAAAGTATTCGTCATATGAAGGAGGTAGAGTTTATTAGACTGGAACATAACAAAATGACTATGTCCCAGTACGAGGCTAAGTTCGCAGAGTTATCCAGATTTGCACCTCATTTGGTAGAGAATGAGGAACGTATGACGCAGATGTTTCTGAGAGGTCTAAAACCTGAAATTCAACAATATCTTATCTCTCATAAATTTTCTCTCTATTCAGATGTTGTAAATAGGTCTCAATTATTAGAGCGAGATAATGAGTATGTTCAACCGAGGGACCACAACCAGGGTCATACCGGTGGCAGCAGTCATCGGAGCAATGACAACCCGCGAGGAGGAAAACATTAGGACAAAAGCGGTAACCACTTTGGTGGTAATCGTGGCTATGATAGTAGAAGAAACGAGTCGGGGGGAGATTTCAAAAAGAGAAGGTACAACAATGATAACGTGAAGACGTCAGTACCAGCATCAACTGTTTCTAGGGGAGGAGAACGATCACCGATCGTTTGTTATAAATTCGGGAAAGAGGGACACATCAGCCCAAACTACCCACAACAATCCAAGGTGTGTTATAACTGTGGAAAGGAAGGTTATATAGCTAGAGATTGTCTTGTAGCGAAACCAAGTCCAGCGGGAATGGTGACTCCGAAGGCTGTTCCGGACAAGTCAAAGTCAGCGGTTCCTGGAAGAACGTTTGTCGTGACTAGCCAAAACGCAAGAAACCCGAACGAGGTGATCACGGGTAAGCTAATCTTAAACTCTTGTGAAGTTTATACCTTACTAGATACTGATTCTACCCATTCTTTTATCTCTCATGCTTGTGCTCAACGTTTGAACATGACTCCGGAGAAATTAGACTTTGACTTATCTGTTGAGACTCCGTTAGGAGAAACTTTCATTACATCTACTGTTTATAAATCTTGCTTGATCCAAGTTGGCACCATCACATTGCCTGTTGATCATATCTCTTTAAAGATACTTGCATTTGATGTGATTTTAGGAATTGGTTGGTGAACTACTCATCATGCCAAAATTGATTATTTTTGTAAGGTTGTTAGTTTTCATATTCCTAACCAACCTGTCATGCAAATTTAAGCAACCAAACCACTAAAATCAATCACTGTTATATCAAGCCATAAAGCCATTCGTTTATTAAAAAATGGATGTCAAGCTTTTTCTTAGCTCATGTTATGGACTTGAACAAAAACATGTCAGATTTTAATAATATTTCTATTGTTAGTGAATTTCCTGATGTATTTCCTGAAGAACTTCCTGGTCTACCCCAATAACGTGAAGTTGAATTCTTTATTGACCTTGAACCTGGTACAAAGCCCATTTCTAAAACCCCATATCAAATGGCTCCTATTAAACTTCAGTAGTTAAAGGTCCAACTACAGGAGTTGTTGGACATCAGTTTCATTCGTCCTAGTACATCTCCTTGGGGTGCTCCTATTTTATTCATAAAAAAGAAAGATGGGAATATGTGAGTTTGTATTGACTACCGGGAATTGAACCATGTCACCATCAAGAATATGTATTCACTACCTCGAATTGATGACCTGTTCGACCAGTTACAAGGAGCACAATTCTTTTCAAAGATTGATCTTCGTTCTGGATATCATCAGCTGAAGATTAAAACTGATGACATTCCAAAGACTGCCTTCAGAACTCGGTACGGGCATTATGAATTCTTAGTCATGTCTTTTAGATTGACTAATGCTCCTGCTTCTTTCATGGATATGATGAACCGTGTGTTCAAGGAATATTTGGATCAGTTCATTATTGTCTTTATTGATGACATCCTCATCTATTCCAAAAGCCGTGAAGATCATGAGCACCATTTGAAGCTAGTACTTCAAAGGCTTCGCGATAACAAGCTATATGCCAAGCAGAAGAAATGTGAGTTCTGGCTTAAGGAAGTAGCATTCCTTGGGCACGCGGTGTCAAAACATGGAGTATCTGTTGACCCGACAAAGATTGAAGCCATACAAAGTTGGGAGCAATCGAAGTCGGTGACCGAAGTACGTAGTTTTCTAGGCTTAGCTGGTTATTATCAGAGATTCGTGGAAGAATTTTCTCGAATCTCTACTCTGTTAACTCAGCTGACTCAAAAAAATACAAAATTTGGTTAGAGCGAGGAATGTGAGAAGAGTTTCCAAGAGCTCAAAAGGAGACTCATTTCGGCACCTGTTATGACAATACCATCTAGTTCAGATGAATTTATTATCTATAACGATGCTTCAGGCAAAGGATTAGGATATTTTCTCATGCAACATAGAAAAGTCATAGCCTATACCTCATGACAAAGTGGGGAGAAAGTGGAGATTTATACGGATCTGGAGAAAGTGGAGATTTATACGGATCATAAGAGCCTTAAATATTTCTTCACCTAAATGGAACTCAACATGCGGCAATGACGTTGGCTCAAGCTGTTGAAAGATTACGATCATACTATCCAATATCATCTTGGAAAATCAAACGTGGTAGCTGACACATTGAGTAGAAGATCGTATGCGGGTACGAGTGCCATGTTGTTAATGCAAAGACCCATTTTGTACGACTTACAAAGGATGGAGATAGAGTTAAAGGCTCCAAGTACCCACGTGATAATATCAAACATACAAGTAGAACTGACTTTAATCGATAAAGTTAAAGCTGCTCAAGCCACAGACCCAGAGCTGATACGTATGAAGAAGAAAATACAAGAATGTGTTATTCCAGAAGCAAGAATCGATGAAGAAGGAATACTTCGAGTCAACTTCAGACTTTGCATTCCTAACGATTCTGACTTGAAGCATAAAATCATGATGGAGGCACACAACACACCATTTGCAATCCATCCTGGGAGTACCAAAATATATCATGATCTTCGACATACATTTTGGTGGAGCAATATGAAGAGAGATATCGCAGAGTTTATCTCGAGGTGTTTAACTTGTCAACGTGTAAAGCCGGAGCATCAAGTGCCAAAGGGTCCATTGCATCCACTTGAGATTCCAAAATGGAAGTAGGAACACATTACTATGGATTTCGTTACGGGTCTTTCCAAGGTTTCTCAAGGCATAGATGCTATTTGGGTTATTGTTGATAGATTAACCAAGTCTGCTCATTTCTTGCCTATACGGGAGACTTATTCCCTTGAACGTCTTGCTCGTATGTACGTGAATGAGATTGTGAGATTACACGGCATGCCAATATCCATAGTTTCGGATCATGACCCAAGATTCACTTCACGATTTTGGGTTAGCTTGCAGAAAGCTATGAGCACGGATTTATGATTCAATTTGGCATATCATCCTCAAACGGAAGGGCAATCAGAAAGGACTATTCAAACTCTTGAAGATCTATTAAGACTCTGTGTCCTAGATTTCAAAGGAAGTTGGGATAAGTACTTGCCATTGGTAAAATTTTCCTACAACAACAGTTATCAAGCAAGTATAGGCATGGCTCCATTCGAGGCGTTGTATAGAAGAAATTATCGTTCTCTAGTATGCTGGGACGAGGTGGGTGAAGCACATTATTGGGACCAGAATTGGTAAGCATAACTACAGAAAAGATCCAAACGATTCGATAACGTATACAAACGACACATGATCGACAAAAGAGTTATGTGGATCTTCATCGAAAGGACGTGAAATTTAACATTGGGGATCATGTATTGTTATGTATTGCTCCATGGAAGAGAGTTACAGGATTTGAGAAGAGAGAAAAGCTCAATCCAAGATTTATTGGTCCATTTGAGATTCTTGACCGAATAGGAAATGTTGCCTATAGACTCGCATTACCTCCAAGCATGTCTTGTGTTTATAATATTTTTCACATATCTATGCTTCGTAAATATGTGAAAGACCCGAACCACATTATTGAGTTAGAACCAGACGAGGTAGCCGAAGATTTAACGTACGAGGAGGTACCTGTTAAGATCTTGGATAGGAAAGAGCATGTCCTACGCACCAATGTTATACCACAAGTTAAGGTTTTGTGGAGGAACCATGCTATTGAAGAAATGACCTGGGAGTTAGAATCAGAAATGAAAGCGAAGTATCCTCACCTTTTTTGAAACACCAGGTACGTACGTCAATTTCGAGGATGAAATTTCGTAAGGAGGGGAGGTTGTAAGACCCTAACTTTTTAATAAATAAAATTGAATTTTCTATATTCTTTATTTTGAAATAATAAGGTGTTAAGTGATATGATGCTTTGGTTATGGGTGAAATGTGTAAATTTTGCAAACTAAGCAAGTGGTTATAAAATATTCATTGTTGTTGAGAAATATTCGTTTAGTTGTGGAATATTCTTGCTGTCGGAGAATATTCGTACGACGACGTAGCCATTTGTGGGCCCCATAACAGAAAACGGTAGGATGAAGAAAATGACAAGTTTGAGTTTTTATAAATAACGTCGTAGTTATTACCATCAACACTGTTGGAATTCCCGGTGATTATAGAATACAGTTATACGCGTGGTTGCACAGTAGCACAAGGTATTACACAATATTGTTAGATTATTGATTCTTACGTAAGAAGACACTACTCAATAATTGATACAGTAATTACTGTTCAATATTTTATTTTATTGGTTCAATAATTGCTACGTTGATAATTTATATTATTATTGTTTCAATAATTGTCACTACACTGTATTTTCCATTATCAGATCAATAATTCATATTATTTGAATAATATTATTAGATAACATTATTGACAATGTCTAAGGAAGTTTTATTTAAGGAAAGGGGTTTGGTTATCTAATTGCGCGCTAGTAAGGAGAAATCCTTATTGAAAAACCCCTTCTTTTTCTTGGGAACGACCTGGTTGTCATAATTGTGATTCAGTAATATTATTTCTGAATAATTAATTATTGATTTATATGATAAGAAAATATTTATTTTATGTGGATGGATAGGAAAATATTTATTTTGTGCGGATATAAATGAAGGAATTAATGTTGAGGTGTTTTATCAGTATTCTGTCGGAATGGAGGTATTAAAAATCATCCGTATGTGAATTTCGGACATTTTCTGTTTAGAATTTGGAAAAACTTTCTTCTACAAAGTTGTAGAGAATTTAATTTTCCTATGGAATGGACATAAATTTGTATTTTTTTGATAAAAGAGCTATTTATTATGAATTATTGAAGTTTCAGAAATAAATATTTTTTTAAAACATGGGTGGGCCCCACTTTTGGTTGGTGTTAAAATTTTGATTTTGGTGGGCCCCACTTGTGGTGGCTGTTATTTTGGTCAAGAATGTGTGCATAAATTTTTTTTTGATAAATTAATATTTTATTAATTTAGTCTGCTTTGGCGTTATAACATTTTTCTATAAATAGGGTGCTTAGTTAGAATTGAAAATCACACCAAAAATAATTTTTTTTTCTCTCTCTCTATATTATAGAGCGTATTTTGTGAGTATTTAGATATTTTGAGAGTTGTTATTCCGTGTAAGTTTCCTTCAGCATTACATCCGATATTCCAGTCAGAAGTACTGTTCTTTTGAAGTAAGAGATGTTATTTTCTTCGTAAATGATATTATTTCCATCAATATCATTATGCCGAAATATTGATATGAATTTTATTATGGAATTTCTACCTTTTAGTGTCGGGTTTACTATTCACGTATACGGCACTATTTACGTATACGACACTATTCACGAATACATCACTATTCACAGGAAAAAAAAAATTTCTCTTCTTTGTCTATGATGTCTAGTATGATTACTATCTTTGATTGTATCCATGTTTTGATCTTTATTTTTGAATTCTGCTCCACAATTGATTATTATGGAGTATTTTTGAACTTGGATAAACTGTAGTACGAATCCCTAATATTTATCCTTTTTTCTCACTGAATTCGTTTTCTTTAAGATATTTTTCATCATCTTTAGTCCTAAATGATGATATTACTGAATATCTTTGGGCTGTAGTGCGAAGATGAATGATTAACTGATGAATATCTTTGGCCCGTAGTGCAAAGATGAACAGGTATTGAGATGAACATGACCAACTGGTGATACAAATGAATATCTTTGGCTTGTAGTGCAAAGATGAATATTTGATTGAAGATGTATATTGATTGATGTTACAGGGATAAAATATTGATGATAGACTTTTAAATCTTAGAAGATAGTAGAATTCATTCTCTACTTGACTCTTCTAATGGATTGATGTTCCCGCTGCAGTTGTTGATCTAAAACTTGTTGTCTATTATATTCTATCAAATTTTTTCTCTGTTGAAGACTAATGATAATTTGTTGTATATTATCTTAGTCATAATATTCTTTACTAGGCTAGCTGAGCTTACCCTTTTCCTTTTTGTTTCATATTTATTCTCAGGAGGAGAGAATATAGTGGGAACTAGTCGAGGTGTGGAGTGATGTTTTCAGTCAGTTGTGTTAGCAGTCCTCACTATTTTATAAAATAGTGTGATAATAATTGTAATGAGGACTCCTTTTGAGTTTGAATACTGTCTATTAGATAATATTGTATTTAAACTCACAATATATGTGTTGTCGTATTTTACACGATAATTGTATTATTGAAGTTATATTTGTTTCTGTACCATGTATTTGGCGACTCAGAATGAGTGATGTATACCTATTTTGGGGACATCACACCAAACCTTCATGCCAAGGTAACCAATTCTGTTTTATTAAGTTACCAATTGATTTTGAATGTAATGCAGTTGGTAGCCAAACTTTCATGCACTTGGTTGCCAAACTTTCATACCAAGGTAACAAATTCATACTGCAGGTGTGGAGGTAGATCGGTTACCTTGATATAAAAGTTTGGTTACTTTGATATAAAAGTTTGGTTACCTTGGTACGAATGTTTGGTTATTAACATTACATTACACATCATTCTCTTATCTCTCTCTTTCCTATGCAGTGTTCTTATTTTTTTTTCGACATGAAATTGGGTCTCACCGGCGAAGGAGAGGAGGAAGACGACCGGCGAAGGGGAAGAGGAAGATGACGTTGTCAAACTTTGAATATTTGAATTTGAATTATTATTTTTGAATTTGAATTTGTTTTTGTTATTAGATCCAATATATTTGAATTATTAATTATGACAGTTATTTCTCCTTGATTTTAAGTTTCCTTATTATTATGAATTGAATCCGCTACTAATTCCCTAAATTAAGGAATCCTAATTGTACTAATATTGTAAATAAATATGAAAAGCGTATTAATTGTATAAATATTTTATGAGTACACTATTGTTGTAATTACTTACTAAATATTGTATATTATTGTAAAAGACCCTTTAATAAAATCCACAAATTTGATAATAATAAGGATAGTTCATTCCATTTGTATAGAACAACCAAACTTAATTTTTTTCATTTTATAAAAGTGAATTATTCTATTTTCAACTTGATTCTTATAATCCAAATGTAACAAAAATATTATCTCCTGCAATAAACTTGAATTCTTAAAAGTCAAGAAAGGGTGTTAGTTGGGATAATAATATAAGCAATAGGAAGTTCATATACAAGTTATTTTTTTGTATTCATGCACATTAGTATAGGCCAAAGAGCCCCGTGTAAAAAAAATGAATGTATTGGCGTGTACTAATTCTGCCAAACAATTCATGAGGAAAAGAGGCTTGATGCTTGAATTTGGACAAGAAGGGTAAAAAAAAAATGTATAAAAATATTACTTTTATCAATTAAATAAGATGATCAAATCTGAATGTTATTATAAAAAATTGAAAAAAAATCCCAACATTGAGAGGGAAAAAAATAATTTCATGCTAATAGTTCCTAAATTATTAAAATGTTAGTGACTGTTCCTAAAGCAATAAAAAACTATTAGTTGATTAGTAAATAATTTCTCCATTTCAAATTATAAGATTATTATTATTATTAAATTTTGAAGGTTAATTTGATATATTTTCAGACTCAAAATTGTGATTATTCATAAAAAAAATATGAAATAATAAATCTTACAAAGAGTAATATATTTATATAGTTAACAATATTCATCATTACATATTAAAGTTTTACAAAGAATAATACATTTTAGATAATTTAAAATATTTAACATGCAAATTGAGAAACTCAATGTCAATTTTGTGTAAAATTTCTCAAGTTAATTTTTTTAAAAATCAATAATAATCTTATAATTTTATTAGATTAATCCAGAGGATTCTAGGATTGATTTGATTTGTGGTATGATTATTCTAGAAGCATGTGTCGACGTCAGAATTTTTATTTGTCCCTTTTCTATTCTTGTTCTTTTGTGTTCTCATGTTATGTGAGATTTGTTTGAAAAAATAAGTGAAAAAGGTCTGACATTTATATGTCGACGATTTGACTGTAAGAGTTGCTAGTTGGTTTTTTAACTGGTTGTACTAACACAACTGAGAAAAGGTTTACACATTGACCCAGTGATGTGACACTGCTAAACGGGTCTGTGAAACCGAGATTCGTTAGGGTCCGGGGACTTGCTTATGCGGAGGGAAGATGTTTGGCACCCCCCGACATCCGTGTTGCCACGGTGACCGTCACTTTTCAAGAAATTATTATATGAGTGTGTGTGTGTGTGTGAGTCAATGTGTAATTATTTGGAAGTAGTGCTATGCCTCATTTGCACCTATATACAAAGGGTTTGAATTTGTGTAAAAATTCAGTTTTAAACAAGATATAGCAGTGATGTTTTAAAAAAGAGGTTTTTCAAACCCTTTTGCTCAATAGTAATTGAGGCCTTTGATACTTCCATTTTATTAAATGTTCGGCTTGATTGCTTTTATTTTTGAGATGCGAAGCATCTTCGAGAACATAATGTACAAAGTAGTGCCGAATTCCTCATGGGCATGAAAACCATATGAGAAAATCCAAACACCGTGAATAAATTTATAAGCTGCTTACAGCTGAAAATATCCATCACGGGAACCGAATCTAGATTCAGTAGAATGAATCTGTGTTCACATGATTCCTAGGCTCATATGATGCCACAGTTTGTATGAAAGCTGTAAGCAGTTATATATATAAAAGCTGTAAATATATATATACAGACATGATCAACCACCACGAAGCACCTCCATGGGGGATCGAAAATGTAAATATATAAAAGCGGTAAATATATATATATATATATATATATATATATATATATATATATATATATTGACATGATCAACCACCACGAAGCACCTCCATGGGGGATCAGAAATGTAAATAAAGTTGTACAAGTGATCAACCGTCACGGAGTAAACTCCAGGCGGGACAAAACATAAAGAAAGTAGTAAAACGATCAACCGCCATGAAGTAAACTCCAGGCGGGACGTAATGTGTGTGTGTGTGTGTGTGTATATATATATATATATATATATATATATATATATATATATATATATATAAAAGCGGTAAACGCACCGAATGTAAAATCCAGGCTCATCGAACAAAGTTCGACAACAGTTCATATATATACGTATATATATAAGCAAGTAAATACTCCGGATGTAAATCCAGGCTCATCGAACAAAGTTCGACACACAGTTCATATATATAAGTATATGTATATATATATATATATATATATATATATATATATATATATATATATAATATACAACAGAAATAAAAGCCACGGACCGAAGTTCGGGCATACACACGTTACACGACTCTCAACGTGAAGAACTGTGTGTGCAAAGATGAAGAGAAAGGCTCTAAATGTGTAAAAAGGCTTACAGTGGGCTACCAAAGAAAACTTCAATAATTTGAAAGGGATGAACACTCGGCTCTCGCTGGTAAAAAGTAACTATATAGAGCTTACAAGTGTTTAAAATGAGAAAGCACTCAGTTTAGGGTGTGTACAGAGCAAATTGGATAGGGCTTTCTCGCCTTTTTCTCTTACAAAATGGCCACCCTAAGCCCTCTATTTATAGAGGGGGGAGCCGCAGGTGTACCTGCGGCTGTTTGGGGTACCCCGGGCTTCGCGGGTCCCACTGTCTCAAAGTACGTGCACGCGTGTAACGTAATATCCGCTCGAACTTTCAGAACTTCAATCCGGGCATCCGATTGAGGTGTATATGACCTATTTTGGATCACCGTTTTTGAGAGTTACGCAATGACATGTGATTAGAGGTTGTACGAAGTCAGGAAGATGGGACCATGCCCTCCGGTCTTCAAGCTTCAAATTCTATCTGTTGTCCTGCGCAATAGTCATTCGGAATTGGACTTCCTTGGTTCTTGTGGAATATTACTGTGTAGAAATATATGTATGAAATGTTGAGACGGTGCGATGTGGCGTCAAGGTGGTAAGATGATGACTTTGCCCCTCACCGGGGTTATCTCCGGTTTGGGCAGATAAAGCAGACGTTGCTTAGAGTTATCTCTGAGATTGGACTGCTGTAAGTGTTGAAGGTCCTCAGTGTCATCTTTGAGGTGTGCCTGTCTTCCCGGTGTTATCTCGGGGTCTTGTACTGAGTGCCTCGGTGTGAGTGCCGAGGTTGAAGCTGACTGTATGCATTTGAAATAAGCATTTTAGGGTTATCTCTGGAACTGCAACTGCACTCCTTAGGGTTATCTCCTAGGTTAGCACTGCTATTCCCGGTGTTGGGACTGAGACTGAATATCTCGGGGTTATCTTTGAGATAAATCTGCCTTCTCCGGTGGAATTTTTGGTATTTAAACTGCATGCCTCGAGGTTATCTCTGAGGTTGGAATTGATACGCCCGGTATGTGTCTCGGGGTTGAGACTGAACTTCCGGTAGTATCCAGACTGGATATAAGCTGTCTTCCAGGGTTATCTCTGAAAGACGAATCTGCCCTCCTGCAATGTTAGTGACAGGTATGCAGAAAATTTCGAGTGTCTACAGATGCCCCTCTTTATCATATTCATGCAATGCAATGGCATGGATAGGATAAAGAATCATAGACACTTGAAATGCAACAAAATAAACATGATGCCATGTGCAGTAACATGATGCAAATGTATGATGCAGGTGTGTTGTTGGATTGTTCTTCAACATGCTGGGATGATTGCCGGCTCCTTGTAGCTTCTGCTTGGGATTGGCAACAATAACAAGCTTGGACGTGTGATCAAAATCTTTTAGGATGTTGACGTTGGGGTTATCACCAAAGTCCTTAATCCATGATACAGACTTTATTCCGAAGATGTGTCTCTCGTGTATAAGAGATCTGTGGGGATAAAGCTTTGTCTGTTTGAGGATGTGTATAACATATTCCATCATCGATCCTCCCCGATGATGTTGATCCTTCCTGGTTTGTATCGCCAGGACATATCAATGTTCTGCTCGGTTTCCTGCCAATAGTATGTGATGTCAGGGCTGCCTGACCTTCACTGACGTGTGAACCAACGGATGAACACGCGTTGTAACCCCCGCCGGGGATCTACTTGATCTTCCCTGACGTGTGCATCAACGGAAAATGTGTGATACCCCCGCCGGGGAAACTGTCAAGGTTGCTTGACCTTTGCCGACTTGTGTATCAACGAAAAATACATGACGCCCCCGTTAGGGATATGTACTTCGACATATGAAAATGCGTGATGCCCCCGCTGGGGATATATGCTTCGACATATGAAAACGCGTGATTCCCCCATCGGGGATATGTGCTTCGACATATGAAAACTCGTGATGCCCTCACCGGGGATACTGCTTGAGAATGCGTGCTGCCCCCGCCGGGGATGTATACTGTAGAATGCGTGATGCCCCAATCGGGGAATCTGTATTTGGACAGATGACCATGCATGATACCCCCGTCGGGGATCTATACATCAACAGATGACAATGCGTGACACCTCAGCCGAGGATATGTTCAGGAACGAAGACCCGAAACTGATGGCATTGGACCCTTGTGCGGTATTGCTGAATGTGACATGCAATTGCTGAGATCATCTGTATAGTAAACCCTGTGTTTGGGCGAATACCAATGGTTGATATGAAAGCCACAGTCGGGCCCAGGAAAACTAGGATTTCAGGCTACTCTGCTCAATCGCGTATCATTTTCATCCCTGCTTTGGCCTTTTCTGCTTGTGAGAACTCCTTTGCAACTCGAGCTTGACCGAGCTGGAGGGGTAGGCCCCACGTAGGGGTGCTGTAGGTACACCTACAGTAGCTGCAGGTGGACCTGCGGCCAGCTGTGAATGGCTATTAATGCTGCAGTTTGCTTTCTCAAGTCATTTTATGTTGCACCACGAAGGAAATCTGAGAGCTCTTCTTCAGATCTGCTGAGCTCGGACGTCTTTCTGCAAATTTTGTCACCGTACAAGTGTTCTACACTGTCCTAGTAACGTATGCATGTTTTCTTTTTCAGTTTTTATCCGTCGGAAAATGACTTATCACATGAAATGCATCTAAATGCATAGTAGTGAATATGCATGCTCAAATGACTTGATAAAAAATATTCAACATAGTAAATGTTAGTATTAAACCATGCTGAACATAATGATGTGAAAAAAATTTGACTTTTGAGACAGTCAAATTGGCACCTTTTCTGCTATTTCTTATCCTATTTGAGGACAAATGAGCAAAAGGTAAAAATGTAAGGTAATCCTGGTATTTAAGCTACCCTTATAGATTGATGACTTTGACATTTAAATGCATATAATATGTATATGACTGTGGGCAGGTGTGCTACTGAATGGCCACCTAGTCATGCCTATGTGCATGTGGATAATCCTATTTGTAGAGGAAACTATGACAAAAATTTTCCAAAATGTAGGCATTGAATAGTCATGCATTTTTAACTCTACTGTAGATGTATGTTAAAGTAATGCATGCATGCATGTAGTCATAAAATGCATTTTGAAAAGCTCCAGGTTAGAAAATACCACACCCTTTCTGAGGTGATTTGGAGACTTGTTGTCCTGATATTATGGATCCGGATCAGCCGAGTAGTTCCTGCAGGACCACTTCTGGTGTACAGAGGAGGGCTTCTAAAGTGCCTCGACCCCGTTTGTTAGACAACCTCAATGATTGGTGGAGTCGGTGATACGTCCAGTCCAGGTTGATGTGCCAGACGTCAAGGACGAGGAGGAGGATGTTCCAGTTGTGGACCCTGCTCCTACTGCACATGTTCACCGTAAGGACCTCCCGAGTATTCAGGTGGCAAACCCAGAGTTTTTGGGTGATCTGAGTCGACATCCCTCGATGTACTTGCACGCCAATGAGGTATCAAGTTAGATCTTAATCTTCCTTCTTTCCTATTAATGAGGATTAAAGGATTTTGATGTTGATCTGCATTTCATGTAGGTTCCCGGGTTTACACAACCTCGAGGGAACTGGTTCAGCATCCATTCCATGTACCAGGCTTTGCATCCTGACTATAGAGCGATTGTGCATGACCGGTGCTTTGGGGCGTTCTTTTCTATTCTTCCCCGTCGATGTCCCTGAGATTACCTCAGGGCATTGTCTGAGCGCTGGTTTCACCAGACTCAATCACTTCATTTGCTGGATTGTGAGATGATGATGACGCCGATGGATTGGCGATTTATCACCGTTATGGAGTTTGGAGGGGCACCAGTGCCTTGTACGGCGGATATCACCCCGACTACTGTCAGATCCTTGCTAGGAGTTCCAGCGGAGGCGCTTAAGGGCAGGACTGTTCGTACGGGTCCTTTGAGCATAGACGTTATGAGTGGGCTGTTGAGTGGGTTCATACCAGCTGATGTCAGAGTCAGGGATCACATTCTTCGGCGATTGTTCCTAATGATTATTAGGGGCTGCTTCAAAACAGATAACTCTTCTACGGTGTCATTCGTTTTGATCAGCTCCACTCGGGAGGTGGACCGTATTAGAAAGTATGACTGGGGCTCCTACACCTTTGCCTATTTCCTCAAGGGAATGCGCATGCATTCGCAGGGCTTGACCGAGGCTTGGCTAGGATTTTACCCGTTTCTGCTAGTGAGTATTTCTCTTTTGATTTCCCACATACAGGTTAAGAGTGTTCACTGATAGCAGATGTCTTGCCTTTGTGTTAGCAGTTTTGGGCCTATGAGAGGCTTCCATATTTGTGTCTTGTGAGCATGTTAGGTTTAGATACCTATCCATGAGGACGGCGATGGCATTATTCCATACTGGCGGAGGTCCTTGTAGCTAAGGGTTTTACTCATTATCGCCTATAGCTGGAGTTGTTGATAGCTAATGTCATCATATGGATTCTCTATTCTAGGGAGCACTTGGCCATTGGATTTAAGGATGGATACCCGACTGGTGTCGAGTACGTGATTTCCACCCGTAGGGTTCCTCTCTTTACTGATGGAGGATGGGAGCTCTATTTAAGAGAGCGTGCTATTAGGAGCACCAAAACAGAGATTCGTATGCCGATCTTGCCTCCTGCCAGGCGTTATTGGCCTGTGTCGCAGTCACCCGTTATTGATATCCCATTGTTGGGTGTTGACAGTTTTGCACTGTCAGAGGGTCCCTGCACTCAGGAGATATTCCAGCATTGGTGGTTCCCTCGTACCATTGGAGCCCAGACTCGCACCACTCAGTTCATGGGGGGTATGGTTCCAAGATCTGTGATGCTGACGGATTGGCTAGCCTGTGTCCGAGATCCGACTCATTTGACACAGATTGATAGTTTGACCTAGCGATTGGACCGGGCACATTTCTTTATCCGACATTTGGGCAGAGATACAGCAGAGGCAGATTCATTTGATCCTTCTAGCACAGGAGCTGGCCCCTCCGATGACCCATTCTGTTTTGTCGGTGTATATCCTCATTTGTTAGGCTTGACATCCCTGTTGATAGAGATCCAGTGACTCAGGAGGAGTTACATCAGGTGGACAGGATTGATGATGTGGATATTAACACCATTGTCTTCTTCTGATGTGTATTCTCATTATCTCTTTTGATAGGCCTCTGTTAGATATTGGGTGGTTGTGCCCCATTCTCGCTATATCTTTTGATAGGCCTCTGTTAGTAGTAGGGCGTCTGTGCCTCATTTCCCTATATTTTTAGCTGTACAGAGATGATGTATGTAGATGATGATATACTTAGGAATGTATGTACAGTTTTTCATTCCCTACTCATATTGCCATCTATTATCTGTAATGCGTGTATCATGTTATGCATATGTATGTATGTCCAGAGATATTCAGCATTGACCCCTGGATGATCTTATGATACGGCCCACACAGATGTCTTCTTCGACAGTCAGCTGCATAGATCACACCCCACCAGTATTGGTGGCATCTCGTTTTAGATCGTGATATGATAGTATGTCACCATCAGACAGGGTGACTGTAGATCAGCTGTTACAGTATACTATGACCCTCTTGATGTTTCAGGTTCCCGCAAGTTTATGGAGGGCATACTGGAGCACTGGGTACCGGAGATGCAGGTTTTCTGGCTTGGGACCCAGGAGTTGACTCTGACTCTGGAAGAGTATGCACGTTTGACGATGCTACCACTTGACAGACCTTGTGTGCATATGGCTATTGGGGATATGAGTCGATGGTTCATGACCCTCATTGGACTGAGGCGTAGGGTTATGCAGGAAGAGATCACATCCGGCCACATGATATCCCAACGTTTTTTGTTTGACAGATTTGGCTCTGAGGACAGCTATGCTTGGTATTCTGGGGATTTAACCATACCAGAAGATCAGTGGCATTTGGCCAGAGTGGATGCATTTCTGATGTGCATAGTGGCGTATGTGTATATGCCACGATATATGGATGAGCTTGACATCAGTGTTATCATGGTGGTGAGAGTTCTCAGGGAGGGTCGTACCATCATTCTGATGATTGTGGCGGAGATGCTAAGGTCAACCACATTTTGCAGTACTTACCCTGCAAGGGTCTTTATAGGTAGTTCGGTCATGTTATATGTGTGGTTTATGTCACACTTGAGACTGATTGGGACCTTCCGCCGACACGGGTACTGCTTTACCCATGATATAGCCATGTCCTACTCCTTTCAGCCATCGGAGTGTATAGACGCTATGTCTTGGTTGGTATTTTTGGCAGAGATCATAGATCCGTTTGACATCCTGCCATGTTCAGGGCTCAGCTCACCTTATAGCTTCATTACTCATGCTTCGGGCATGGATTATCTCCCTCTGGCTAGTTTGAGGGGCATGACTACCCACCACCCACTGGCCGTGATGTCGTAGTTTGACCAGTTCTAGGACTTTCATCCTTTTGATGGGGCGCTAGGTCAGTGTTTAGCTTTTCGCTATCTTTCAGCAGAGGACTGATCCCGGGTATACGCTTGTTGGGATTAGTGTGACATAGCTGCTTTTTTTATTAGCCATCCGGGCTATTCGCCAGAGTATTCCGCGTGGATGGAGACAGAGACGGAATTGGCTATGGCAGTATCCACAGTGCTGGGGATGGATTCTGATAATGAGGAGCCTATGGAGGACATTGATATTCCCACCGAGGAGGAGCCATTCACTGGGTTGCCAGCAGCTCTTTTAGATTCTCCCAGTACTAGCACTGTTGTGATCCAGCATTCAGCACAATACTTCGAGCAGAGTCTCCATCTGATGACCTTAGAGAGAGATCAGGTTAGAGCCTTGATGTTGACAGCTCTTGATGGGAGAGACACCGCTTTATCGGTGAGAGATGAGGTTATAGCTCAGAGAGACACAACTATTGAGGAGCGGGATGAGGCCAGATCAGCCATAGATACAGTGATCATTGAGTGAGATGCTGCCCTATCTGCTAGGGATGTAGCTGTCACAGATAGTACCACAGTGAGGTCCCTTACCACTGGCATGATTATAGAGATGAACACGTACATATATGAGCATAGTGTTACCATGCAGATGGCTGTAGATCTATTAGCTCGTGTGGATATCCTTGTACAGGAGACCACAACGTTACCTCCTTCTTCTGAGAGGGATGCCATGTTGGGCTGGATAGCTCGCATATACACTGATTTGTAGATGAGCTTGTATTTTCTTGCATAGACTAGCTTAGCCATTTTGTCATGTACAATTTACATTGTGTGTATCGAACAACATTATATATAGCAGGGAAATATATTTTTGATCACTTCCCTTTCAGATATGCTTTGTTGCTTGCTTGATATTTTGCTTGCTTCTCCAGGGCTTGTGATCTTGATGTATTCTGAATTCCTCCTCGATGGATGGACATTGAGTTGTCTCTGGACAGTTTAGAATGGATCATTGATCTGTGTGTATTCCTACCATCTTTGGTGTCTTGGGACTGGTTTCTGTATAGAAATATGGAGAGGAGTGTGGCTTTCCTCTCTGATATTGATCGCACCACAGATGGTCGCCAACACTCCTATTTAAGAGGAGCCTAGTTAATTCCATCTCTTATGGATTGGTATTGCTCTTCAAGGTACAACCGTAGCTTAGATGGTCGCTGAATCTCCTATTTAGGAGGAGGTCAGGTAGTTCCATCCCTTTGGTCTGAAGCCAATGAAATGTAGTGGATTGAAAGATGATCCCAGTACCGTTGACAAGTATTTGTGTTTAGGTATGGGGTTAGACCGAACTATAAATGATTGCCTACGTACTCCTATTGAAGAGGAGATCAGGTCTGCGTAGTTTGAAGCTGGTGTAAGAGGTTCAACGCTGTATGTGGTAGAAAGGGTGTAGGAATGTTTTTGTTATTTTTGTTTTTGTAAGGAAAAGGGTGTAGAAATGTTTTTGTTGTTTTTGTTTTATTGCGACCTAGCCATATAAAATATGGTTGCCTACGTACTCCAGTGTATCAAGGAGATTAGGTCGACGTAGGTCGGCCCTCAGGACGATTTGTAGCCGATGAAAAGTTTGATCCTATGTGGAGGACAAACTGCGGGGAGGGGGGAGGGAAGAAAGTTTAATCCTAAGTTCAGGATAAACTGCAGGTGTGAAAAGTTTGATCCCATATTTGGGGACAAATTGCAAGTGTGAAAGGTTCAATCCCTAGTGGGATAACTAAAGTTGAGTAAGGGTTAAAAAACCAAGTGGAGAGAAAAGGATCTGGCGATCCGAAAACCAGGATGCTGGCTTGAAAAGGGTGTTTCCTTAATGGGCAAAGTGTGGAAAAGAGTTGTATGTAGTGAAGGGTTAAAGAACCGGAATGACCGGTGATCTGATGATCCAACACCAGGATGTTTGCTTGATGGTAACTTTAGACATAGTACCATTTCACGGTGTTCGAGTTGATAAGTTGCGAAAATTCATCGCCACCCATTTCCTGTAATCTGAGAGCGCCTCCTGTCAATACCTCCTTAACAACAAACGAGCCTTCCCAGTTAGGAGCGAATTTTCCCTTAGACTAATCTTGATTGTCGATGATCTTCTTCAAAACCAAGTCATGTTGTTTAAACTGTCGTAGCCGGACTTTTCTGTTGTAGGATCTGGCAATCCTTTGTTGATATAACTAACCATGGAAGATAGCCGCGGTTCGCTTTTCATCTATTAGAGACAATTGGTGATACCTGTCTTGTACCCATTGGTCTTCATCCAGCTGAGTGTCTATCAACACTCTGAGGGATTCCATTTCCACTTCTATGGGGAGCATTGCTTCCATCCCATAGGTTAAGGCATAGGGGGTTGCCCAGTGGAAGTGCGCATTGATGTTCTGTAGGTTAACAGAGTAAGAGGCAATAAGTCAGGCCATCATTTGTGGTTGGCGGACATCTTTTGCATGATCTTCTTTATATTTTTATTAGCCGCTTCAACAACACCATTCATCTTCGGACGGTAGATGACGGAGTTAAGATGTTTGATGTGGAATTTACTGCATAACTCCTCCATCATTTTGTTGTTGAGGTTCTTAGCATTGTCTGATATAATCACCTCTGGTTATCTATAACGACAAATGACATTGTTTCTGATGAAAGCAATGATGACTTCTTTGTTAACCCTGGGGAAGGAGGTTGCTTCTACCCACTTGGTGAAGTAGTCGATCATGGTGAAGATAAACCGATGCCCATTACTGGCTTTGGGCTCGATGGGCCCGAACACGTCCATTCCCCACATTGAGAAGGGTCAAGGCGAATTCATATTGTCAAGGCGAATTCATATTGGCACTGATAACATCTCCTGACGTGATCATTGCAGTCAGCTTTGAGAGAGAGAGCCAGTAATGTCCTGTTCTGAGAATCTTCTTAGCAAGTGAAGGGCCGCTCATGTGTGGGCCACAGACTCCACCATGGACCTCATCCATGAGCCTCTAAGCTTGGTCCTGGTCTAGACATCTAAGGATACCTAATCCTGCATCTCTTTTGTAGAGTGCATCTCCGCTCAGGTAGAATTTAATAGCAAGTCGATGGATCCGCCTTTTCTCAGTCAGGCTCGCCTTGGCGGGTGTAGATCCGTCTCGCAAGTACTCCTTGATATGCTAATACCAAGGGTGTTAGATGGGAGGTAGCTCATCTGATACTTCTCCAACGAAGTTCCCATAGGCTAGTGCCTTTTGTAGGGCAATTGGGACGCTTGGCATGTGTTTCTTATCAGGTATGTGAATCAAGGAGGCCAAAGTTGCTAGCGCATCTGCGAAATCATTCCTATTACGAGAAATGTGTAGAAAGGAGATCTCTTCGAACTCCGAAGCTATCTGTAAAACTTGCCGATGGTAAGGCAGCAAATGTAGTTCTTTGGTTTGATAGATTCTTGTGGATTATTTGACTACCAACTCCGAACAGTTAACCGCCTGATGCCCATTGAACGGGCAAGTTTTAGCCCCATGATATAACTTTCATACTCAGCTGTGTTATTGGTGCTGACAAACTGTAATTTAACGGCGACGAGATACTTCTCCCTCGTACCGGATACTAGAACTGCTCCAGCTCCAGAACCTTCCATATTAACAGCTCCATCGAAATACATGTTCCATGTATGGCATGTATCGTACTGATGGTATTGCTGAACTGCCATTACCCCTTCATCGGGGAAGTATGTTTCTAAGAGTTTGAAGTCCCCTGAAGGTGCGACGGCCAGTTGATCCGCAATTCCTTGACCTTCGATGGACTTTTGCATCACGTAGATGATGTCAAATTGTTGTAAGATCAACTGCCATCTGGACAGTCGATAATTTAACATGGGTTTATTGAACACGTACTTAAGAGCATCCACGCGGGATATGAGATGGGTTGTGTGACCATGGAGGTAATGCTGTAACCTTATGGAAGCCCATGCTAAAGCACAACAAGTCTTCTCAATCAGAGTGTACTTGTGTTCACTGCTGCTGAATCTTTTGTTGAGGTAGTAAATAGCTCGCTCTTGGCCTCTATCATCTTTCTGACCCAGCATGCAGCCCATGGCATTGTCACTTATGGACAGGTACATGACAGGGGAACATCATCCCTGGGTGGCACCAAAATGGAAGCTTTGACTAGCTGCTCTTTGATTGTAAGGAAGACGTTCTGGCACTCATCATTCCATTTCATGGAGGAGTTCTTCCTTAACAATTTAAAGATAGGCTCACAGGTTGCTGTGAGTTGAGAGATAAACATGCTAATGAAGTTGACTCTTCCCAAAAATCCCTGTATTTCCTTCTTTATTTGAGGAATGTGCATTTCTGTAATGGCCTGGATTTTGGTGGGATCCAGCTTAATTCCCTTGTCCCTGACTAGAAATCCTAGCAACTTACCTGATTTAACGCCAAAGGCGCACTTGGCTGGATTCAACTTCAAGTTGTACTTACGCAACCTGTTGAAGAGCTTTCTGTGATGGTCTAAGTGGTCTTCCTCCCTTCGGGACTTGACAATGATGTCATCCACGTTCTCTATCTCTTTATGCATTAAGTCGTGGAAAAGAGCCATCATGGCTCGCTGATAGGTAGCTCCGGCATTGATGAGGCCGAACGACAACTGTCTATAGCAAAAGGTTCCCTAAGGTGTGATGAAAGCAATTTTCCCACGATCCTCCTCAGGAACCATGATCTGATGGTACCCCGCAAAGCAATCAGCAAAGGAGTACATACCGTATTGAGCAATATTGTCAATAAGAATATGGATAAATGGCACGGGAAAGCTATCCTTAAGGTAAGCTTTATTTAGATCCTGGTAATCCACACAAACTCGCACCTTCCCTCCAGGTTTAGGCACGAGAACGATATTGGATATCCATTCAGGATATGTGGACACCATGATAATACCAGCTTAAAATTGTTTCACAATTTATTCTTCCACCTTTAAATTCCACTCAGGTTTTAGTCGCCTGAGCTTCTGCTTGACTGGTTTGAATCCCTCTTTAATGGAAAGGCGATGAAGGACAATGTTAGTGGACAAACCCACCATGTCTTCATGAGACCATGCATACACATCCTGGAATGGGGTTAGTAGCGTAACCATGTCATTCCTTTGGTTTGGAGTAAGGTCTGAACCAATCTGGATTAACTTAGGGCTTTCTAAGGTTTCGAGATTGAAGGAAGTGGTTTGATCAAGGTTGGGTTTAGGTTTGTCTTCGACCCATTCTTTAATCTCCGGAGGCACCTCAATGTCCTCTTGTATTTCCATCAAGTCTGAGTCCAACTTTTCATCAAAGTTACAATCCTTGTGGAGAAGAGACATCTTATCAGCAAGTACAGGCGCATCTAAATTCAGAGTCTTGAAACAAAATATGCTTCCACTTAATATATATGAAATTGTTTAATCAAACAAAGTGTTAGCATGTACTGACAAAATAACTGCTAAGACTGTACAGAAAAGTAAACAGTTATAATATCTACAGGGCAGAAGGAGCTCCTACCCGTTTTACCCTTGTCAACCAATGCAAAGAGTGCTGCTCCAATTGGCAAGGGCAAAGTCCTGATGGACCGCAGTGATGGAGGTCCTGTCATCGTCCTCCTTCTCCCGAATGATAACCATTATGTCTGGGTAATCATCGTCTGGGGTGTATCTATTTGTATGTTCATCATGGACAATGATGCGTATACCTGACATCATTCTGACGATGTCTTGTTTAATTATTCGTTCCTCTTCTTCCACTTTGGGGTCTGGAACAAAGACTTCTTTCTCCTTTACCGGTATCGGCTTAGGAAATAACATAGCCATTACGTTTGCTGGCACCTTTATCGGAGATTGTGCAGTCTCAGGATTTGCAGGTGGAGATAATTGTCGTGTAGCTAAAGCTGGAGGAATCTACTTACGCTTATGTGGATTCCTATGACTGGAACTGGCAGAATAGCCTAGTTCGGCTGTCTCATTTTGACTGGACACTTGAATCGGGTGCTTAATACGACTTTTACCCAGCCCTTGTCCCGACTGATGACCCAATGACATCATTTCTTGGGTAGCTGCCATCACTTCGGCAGAAATCTTGGGTACGGGAAATGGCGTCCCAATGGAATGGTATTGAGTGTTGCTCACTTCCAAAGCATGAAAACTGACTGGCTCAACATTCAAATTGACATTGATGACTGGTATGTCACCATGTTGAGGACATTTCGGTTCAACATTGACTGTGACTAGGCTATTGTTCATAATATATTTAAGTTGCTGATGAAGAGTGGAGGGGACTGCCCCTGCCATGTGAATCCATGGTCTTCCCAAAAGCAGGTTGTATCCTGTATCTATCTTGAGCACGTGAAATGATACACAACATGTATGGGGACCAATCTCAATTGGCAGCTCAATTTCTCCGACTAAATTCCGGCGGGATCCATTAAAAGCTTTAATAACCGTATGGCTGCTTCAGATCCGTTTGAGATTGACGTTCATCTTTACCAACGTAGCGTAAGGACAGATATTCAAAGATGAACCTCCATCTATCAAGACTCTGGCTAGCATATATCCGGAGGACAAAATTGTAATGTGCAACGACTTGCAATGACCGGTCCCTTCGGGCGGTATGTCATCATCAGTGAAAGATATCACATTATTGTTAAAAATGTGATCAACCAAATGTTGAAACTTTTCCACATCCATTGATTTTGGTAAGTAGGCTTCTTCCAAAACCTTCAGTAAGATCTTCCTGTGATCCTCAAAAGTTAAAACTAAGTCCAGTGAAATTTGATGTGGAGCTTCTCTTAAGCTTAAAACCACCTTGGCTTCAGTATGACCTATAGTACGGAGGAATTTTTCAATCTTCTCCATGGAAATTTTCCCCTTTGATTTGATGACAGGCTTCATCACCCGTTAGGGAAGATACAGTGGATTTTCCTTAGACACTGCAGCAGTTATATAAGAGGTGGATCCTTCAGCTTCTCCATAATTCCATGGGACCTTTTGTAAGCTGATAACATGATATTGTGGTCTGAATGGTAAGTTGATTGGCTCTGGAGCAGCCACTTTTAAAGGATTGCCAACTCCTTTAAGTTGAATTGCTTGTATTGTGAATGGTTTGACAGTCCCATCAGCCTCAGCGGATATAACTGCTACCAATCCCTTCCATTTGGTAGGACAAGTATTCTCACTCTCAAATAGCACAATATCGTCGTCTGCCAGTTGCAGGACACTACTATCAATTAAATTCTGAATAAGGTGGCGGAGTGCCCAACATTCTTCCGTGCTGTGACCGCGAGAATGAGAGTGATATTGACATACCCCATCAAAATTGAACCGTCTTGAACAGGGATTAATTGGAGGTAGAAGGAAAGTGATCCTTCCTTCATTGATCAGTATCTGAAGTATCTCCTCCAGAGGTTGGCCTAGGTATGTAAATTCCCTTCTATTGGCAAAATCCCGACGGGCTTTGGCATTTGCTCTTTTGGCAACTTTGTCCTCCAGTGTTTCATTTTCTGATGGCGACGAGGGAGTATTCATAACAAAAGGGAGGAGACTAGCATGCTCCTGGCTGACTAATTGGCGTGTGACTTGATGCTGATAGGTCACCAGTTCTGCCAATTGCTCAATCTGTTTACACAGAGCTTTAATCTTTCTTTCCATCACAAATTGAAACTTTGCATAATCCCATTTGTCAATACAGTCTTTGATGGTCTGGGATGATTCACCGTTAAACTCAAAACTCTGTCCATTGCTCCAATTAATCATGTTGACCTCTTCCTCTTTGTGTTGAGGAAGAGGGTTGTCTTGCACGTGAGGTTGATCGGGTTTGGTGACCACGATCTCACCGTTGTCTATTAAATCTTGGATCTTGTGTTTTAAGGCCCAACAATCTTGAGTATCATGTCCATGTGCCCCGACATGATAAGCACATTTCTGAGCAACATTGAAACCCTTCCCATTAGGATTGGCTGGTGGAAGAAGATGCGTAATATTCTTCTGAGTGGTCAGAAGATTGAGAATGTTCTCGAGTGAATCCCCTAGGGGTGTGAACACTCGAGGGCATTTGACTTCTCCACCCTTAGGCATTGGAGGGTTTGAAGATTGTTCTTGAAAAGGAGTGTAATTTCTCCTCTGGATAGGCAAATTCTGATTGTTCTTTTGACCTTGTAGTACCAAGGAAACATCCTCCTCTTTCTTTTTATGGACCATCCGGGGGTTGTTTCCATAAGTTCCGGACTGGATGTGTTCAGCAACTGCCTTGAGAGCGGCTAGGTCGTGAATTTTTCATGACTTCAACCCCATCTCAGCCATCTCTCCATGTTTGATCATTTCAGAAAATGGTTTACCAATGCCAACTAAAACTCTCTTATAGAAAGGAGCTTCTTGTATGTCTATGAAGGTCATGACCATTTCTGACTCGGTCATAGAAGGAATAACTTGAGCAGTAAGGCGCCTCCACCTTTGAGCATACTCTCTGAAAGACTTATTGGACTATTTCTTGACCTTGGTAATCTGGTACCGGTCAGGAGCCATCTGAGACTAGAAGTTGTATTGTGTAAGGAAGGCATGAGCTAGCTCTTCCCAGCTATGGATCTTTGAGTTGTCTAATCTGGTATACCACGAACGGGCTTCTCCAGTCAAACTCTTTTGGAACAGCTACAATCTGAGCTTCTCGTCCTCTGCATAAGATCCAAGTTCTCCAATGAACACCTTCAAATGTGTGTAAGGATCTCCTAACCCGTCGTATTTTTTGAAATCAGGAGTTTTGAACTTCTCTGGATAATGCACACTAGGGAATATACAAAGGTCAGTATATGAGACACTCCCATGTGCTCCAATTCCTTTGATAGAATGAAGAGTTTTTTCCATTTGAAGGACCTTTTTTCTGATATCACCGGTGTCTAGATCTTCTTTGAGATGGGTGGTATCATGCATTTTGTTGGTTGTATCCAACTGAAGCTCAGGTACTGTAATGGTTTTATTCGAATTTTGAGTTCCTCCTTGTGCAGAGGATTCAACATGTATGGTTATCCTTGTACTCTGAGTAGACTGGTGTAGTTCTTTAAACAGAATAGCCAAATCTGTGATTTGTTTACTTAATCCGTCAAATTCTTTGTGAGAAACTGGATTAAGGTCAGTCTGGTCTGATGACGACATGATTGACTGTAGGCTCGTGGCCTTTTTGGATTTTAACCGGGTAATGGGTCCGATTGTTTTCCCTGCGAAAGACTTGCATAGTTTAGTCTTATGGAATGTGTAAATGTTTACATGCTAAGTGATGTATCCGTTTTAGGAATTTTACTCTGCAAAACGGATGTTAGCTGTTTGTAATACAGGATAACATGTGACTCTAAATATGCATATGCACATATTTCTTCATATTTCCCATTACAATGAAATGAATATGGCATGTAAGTAATTGACTTTATGAGTAATTTGAAATGAGAAAGCATGAAGAGACTTTCCTCCGCGTTTGGTTTATCAGAGGCTGACCTATCTTAGGTTACTCTCGCGACTTTTTGGCATGAAGGTTCCTAAATCATCGCAATTTACTCGATGGGAAGTTAATCCGGTCTTTCAACTGTAGAAAATTTGGGTGGTGCCTTTCCTGAGCCTCGTTGGAATTAGTCTTCCTACGAGTCCAGTAATCAAACATCGACAGGATAGCCTCCTGGTGGAGGAACCACATAACATACATTCACATACAACGTGTCTCACCGTTTATGAAAATGATGACATGTGCGAAGCACAAATATCACATATATATATATTGCAGTGCAGTAAAAAAATGCATTCGTACACATTCATCCAACAATGTAAATGTAACATCCACACACAAGCACATAACAGTTTTAAAAAGCTTGTAATAGAGGCTTAAGTCCTCTTACTGGTGTCCCCAGCAGAGTCGCCACCTGTCGACGTTGGGATTTTTATTTGTCCCTTTTCTGTTCTTGTTCTTTTGTGTTCTCATGTTAGGTGAGATTTGTTTGAAAAAACAAGTGAAAAAGTTCCGACATTTATATGTCGACGATTTGACTGTAAGAGTCGCCAGTTGGTTTTTTAACTGGTTGTACCAACACAACCGAGAAAAGGTTTGCACATTGACCCAGTGATGTGACACTGCTAAACGGGTCTGTAAAATCGAGATTCGTTAGGGTCCGGGGACTTGCTTATGCGGAGGGAAGGTGTTAGGCACCCCCCGACATCCGTGTTGCCACGGTGACCGCAACTTTTCAAGAAATTGTTATATGAATGTGTGTGTGTGAGTCAATGTGCAGTTATTTGGAAGTAGTGCTATGCCTCGTTTGCACCTATATACAAAGGGTTTGAATTTGTGTAAAAATTTAGTTTTAAACAAGATATAGCAGTGATGTTTTAAAAAAGAGGTTTTTCAAACCCTTGTGCTCAATAGTAATTGAGGCCTTTGATACTTCCATTTTATTAAATATTCGGCTTGATTGCTTTTATTTTTGAGATGTAAAGCATCTTCGAGAATATAATGTACAAAGCAGTGCCGAATTCCTCATGGGCATGAAAACCATCTAAGGAAATTCGAACACCGTGAATAAATTTACAAGCTGCTTACAACTGAAAATGTCCATCACGGGAACATAATCTAGATTTAGTAAAATGAATCTGTGATCACATGATTCCTAGGCTCACATGATGCCGCAGTTTGTATGAAAGCTGTAAGCAGTTATATATATAAAAGCTGTAAATATATATATATACAGACATGATCAACCACCACGAAGCACCTACACGGGGGATCGGAAATGTAAATATATAAAAGCAGTAAATATATATATATATATATATATATATATATATATATATATATATATATATTAACATGATCAACCACCACTAAACACCTCCATGGGGGGATCAAAAATGTAAATAAAGCTGTACAAGCGATCAACCGTCACGGAGTAAACTCCAGGCGGGACAAAACATAAAGAAAGCAGTAAAATGGTCAACCACCATGAAGTAAACTCCAGGAGGACGTAATATATATATATATATATATATATATATATATATATACACACACACACACACACACACACGAAAGCCTAGACTTATGCCTCAATTGAGTTATCGAGTTATGCCTTAATTGAGCCTAGACTTGCGTCTGGAGCGTTTATTTGCTTTCGTGTGTGTGTGTATATATATATATATATATATATATATATATATATATATAATATACAACAGAAATAAAAGCCACTGACTGAAGTTTGGGTATACACACACTACACGACTCTCAACGTGAAGAACTGTGTGTGCAAAGATGAAGAGAATGACTCTAAAGTGTGTAAGAAGGCTTACAGTGGGGTGCCAAAGAAGACTTCAATAACTTGAAAGGGATTAACAATCAGCTCCCGTCGGTAAAAAGTAGCTATATATTAGCTTACAAGTGTTTAAAATGAGAAAGCACTCAGTTGAGGGTGTGTACAGAGCAAATTGGACAGGGCTTCCTCGCCTTTTTCTCATACAAAATGGCCACCCCAAGCCCTCTATTTATAGAGGGGGGAGTCACAGATCCTACGGCTAGCCGTAGATGTACCTGCGGCTGCCCGAGGTGCCCCGGGCTCTGCGGGTCCCGCCGTCTCGAAGTACGTGCACGCGTGCAACGTAATATCCGCTCGAACTTTTAGAACTTCAATCTGAGCATCCGATTGAGGTGTATAAGACCTATTTCGGACCGTCGTTGTCGAGAGTTATGCAATAACATGGGATTAGAGGTTGTACGAAGTCAGAAAGATGGGACCATGCCCTACGGTCTTCAAGCTTCTAATTCTATCCGTTGTCCTTCGTAATAGTCACTCGAGATTGGACTTCCTTGGTTCTTGTGGGACATTGCTATGTAGAAATGTATGTATGAAATGTTGAGACGGTGCGATGTGGCGTCAAGGTGGCAAGATGACGACTTTGCCCCTCACCGGGGTTATCTCCGGTTTGGGCTGATAAAGCAGACGTTGCTCAAGATTATCTCTGAGATTGGACTGCTGCAAGTGTTGAAGGTCCTCAGTGTCATCTCTGAGGTGTGCCTGTCTTCCCAGTGTTATCTCCGGGTCTTGTACTGAGTGCCTCGGTGTGAGTGCTGAGGTTAAAGCCGACTGCATGCATTTGAAACAAGCATTTCTGGGGTTATCTTCGGAACTGCAACTGCATTCCTCAGGGTTATCTCTGAGGTTAGCACTGCTATTCCTGGTGTTGGGACTGAGACTGAATATCTCGGGGTTATCTCCGAGATGAATCTGCCTTCTCTGGTGGAATTTCTAATATTTAAATTTCATGCCTCGGGGTTATCTCTGAGGTTGGAATTGATACTCCCGGTATGTGTCCCGAGGTTGAGACTGAACTTTAGGTAGTATCCGGAAAGGATATGAGCTGTCTTCCAGGATTATCTCTGAAAGACTGATCTGCCCTCCTACAATGTTAGTGATAGGTATGTAGAAACTTTTGAGTGTCTACAACATGATTAGTGGTAATCATTGATCCCTATGACTTACTTTCCATATTTAGCTTTAACACTTGCCTATATAAAGACTCTCTACTGTGATATAGAATAATATTGTCTTCTAACATTCACATGGTGTCAAGAGCCATGGTTTCTTAATTTTTTTCCCTATCCTTTTTTTTCTCCATTTTCAATTTTTTTTTAAAAAATCATCGTTCAACGTGGACAGTGTCCGTCACCTTTCATCTTGAAAAGTGTCTGACACGGTTCATCTCGTTTCTTGTTCATCAATGTAAGTGCAAGTTCTAATTTCTTGTGTTCTTTTGAAATATATGTTTGAGTTGTTTCTTTATTTTTAAGGAGGCGAAAAAATGATTAGTTCTTTGCTCACTTTGGGTTTGGATTTATTGGGTCTGTGAGGGGTTTTGCATGTGGTTGTCATCGTTTCATCGTTCTTTTCAGCTGTGATTGAATTTTTATTGTGAAAAAGTTTAGACAAATATAATATGAGTAAGATGTCTACCGTATCCAATACTATTACGTGCCAGACATCAAATGCATCCGATACTAAGTAGTCCATATGGGTGTTACAGAGGTTGTTTTTCTCGAATCGTCTTACTGATAAGAAATTGGAGGGAGTCCATAACTATCAGCCTTGACGAAAAATTGTGCGTTTGGCCCTACTTAGTAAAGGGCAGGGCAATCGTTTAACAAAAACAGATACTTCGAATGAGGCTTGGAAATTAGTTGATGCTAGGATTTTATAATAGATGCTTAATTCCAAGGACAATAAGATTGTTATTTAGTCACTCATTCTGATACAATAAAAGAATTACGGGAATACTTAGAGGTTTTGTACTCTGGTCAAAATCTTGCTCGTATGTTTGAGCTTTCTCAAGATATTTACAAGATTAATCGCGATGGGCGTCCACTCACTCAATTTTTTGTAGACTATAAAAAGATGTGCGAGGAGTTGAATTTATTATTCTCTATTATTGCTGATATTAAAAAAAATGCAAGAACAGATAGAGAAATTTGTTAGATGTTTTGGTTTATAAAATCATTACAAGAAAAAGCCTTAAGATCGACAGAATGAATCTCGACAGAACAAATTTCGTCGATTATAAGCTAATTTCGACGGATTATTATGTCAGTCATATGTCCCTTGTAAATAAGTCATTTTTTGACGAAATTTCATTGGAATTAGAAGTCCCAAGGTGGCGCCAAGTTTTCCACCAGCGCGAACCCTAACTTCGATGAAATATTGGTTATTTTAGAGGGAATTTTCGTAGTAATTAAGTTAATTCCGAGGGATTTACGTTCGACGAAAATTCTATCGGAAATAACTTATAAAACCTAACAGGCCATCTTCTTTTCATCCGCCTCACATGTCATTCATTTCTCTCTCTCTCTCACTCCTCATGTCTCATTCTCGCTCACTCTAATCTTTGAACTCTCTCACTCACATCTCTCACCGCCTCTTCACGTCGCAACAACAACCACCTCTCACTGCATCCTCTCTCCCCATTGGTGCACATCATCTCGTCGCCAGTTCACCGAGGATTGCCGCACCTGCTTACCTCATCTCTCTATCTCACTCTCTGTCAATACATAAGGTAACTTGAAATTTGTCATTCAATAGTTAGGGTTAAATTTAATGAAGAAGAATTTCATTATTAATTAATTGATGTTGTAGAATTTGATATTTGGAATGTATAGTGTTTTAATTTGAGAATTCTAAAATTGGGAATATTAATGGAGAAACTGAAATTGGTGCTGCTTATTTTCGAAACTGAAATTGAGACAATGAAATTGTTCTTGATTTGAAACTGAAATTGGAATTGAAACTGAATTTGTTCTTGATTTGAATCTAAAATTGGAATATGAAATTGAGAATATGAAATTCGTTATTAATTGTTCTTGATTTGAAATTGGGAATATTATTTTGTAGCATCTGAAGATTGTATATTTTTAGAATCTGAAAGCTGTTGAACTTGTTTATTAATTATTCTTGATCTAATATTGGTTTTGATATGATGCAATTTGGGTTTGATATTTACTACGATTGGGATTTGATTTGCTACAATTTGGGTTTGATATTTATACTGCAATTTGGGTTTGATATATATGCTACAATTTGGGTTCGATATTTATTGCAATTTGGGTTCGATAAAATTTGGATTATGTTTAGGTATAGCTCTGCATGTTCATTTTGATGATAATGTTTGATGTAGGTATATTTGCTATTTCTAACGGAATTCTTGACAGAATTTCTGTCAGAATTATTCAATTCCAAAATTTGGAGGCCTTCTATGCTTATATATTTCTTATGTTTCCCAATATTAAAATAAACTAAGTACCATTTACTTAGTTTATTAGTACAAAAATAATTTAGTGAAAATAAATTATATATTATAATGTAATACAGAATAAAAAAAGAAAAAGAAAATAAAACTACATGAAATAACTTAAATCATATCTAATAAATAAATAAAATAAAATAAATAAGAAATTAGAATAAATTAAATAAATTTATTTTAATTTAATAAAATAAAATAAATTTAATAAAAAATATTAATTTTGTTTAATATAATTAAATTTAATTAATTTAAATACTATAATATAATATAATACAAAATAAAATAAAATAAATACATTAAAATAAATAAATAAAATAAATTTAATATAATTTAATTTATGTAAATTAAATTAAGTAAGATATTATAATATAATACAAAATAAATAAAATAAAATAAAATTAATTAATTATCATAAATCAATCAATTAATTAAAAATAAAATAAAATAAAATAATTAACATAAATCAATTAAATAAATTAAATTTAATATTCTAATATAATATAATATAAATAAACAAAAAAAATAAAGTGAAATAAAATAAATTAAAGTAATTAGATAAATTAAATTAAATTACAATATATTAAATTAATTCGAATAATTGGAAATAATATAATATAATAAACTAAGTAGCATTTACTTAGTTCCACTGCTACATAAAATAAAGTAAAAATAAACTTAGTTTACTTATATAGTAGCATTTACTAAACTAATTAGCATTTACTAAACTAATTAGCATTTACTTACTTTTCTATTGGTTAAATAAACTAAGTAACATTTGTTTAGTTTGTCACAATCTTCAATAAACTTAATAAATACTATATGTATATATACATATATGTACTATACTTTGAAACTTAGAAACCTGTTTGACAAGTAGGAGTGAATGTTAAATAGTAGTCCTTATATATATATATATATATATATATATATATATATATATATATATATATATATATATATATATATATATATGTATATATATATATATATATGTACTATACGGTCCGTCTCTAAAGCGAACCTTAAAGAGCGAACCAAAGACGAACCGTCGTCTTTGGTGTCTATGGCGACGGTTCGATCCGTCGCCATAGCAATGTAGTCTTTGGCGACGGGTCGAACCGTCGCCATAGACACCAAAGACGACGGTTCGTCGTTGGTTCGCTCTTTAAGGTTCGCTTTAGAGTCTCTCCGTATATATATATATATATATATATATATATATATATATATATATATATATATATATATATATATATATATATATATATCAAATAACAGTTCTCATAAACTAAGTAGTATTTACTTAGTTTTGCATTGATAAAATAAACTAAATAACATTTGCTTAGTTTGCATAATCTTCAATAAACTCAGTAATACTCTCTCTCTTTAATCTTCAATACACTCAATTACTGATGAGTGAGTTTTATACCTATGAATCTGGTATTGTTAAGCTTAATTATTGTTATCTTTGAGTATTTTTTTAGTTTCTTTTTTTAGTTTTTGTGGTTATTATTTGTAGGATGGAGTTGGAGGGACAAATTGGTCATTTGGGAGAAGAAAAGAATTAAAAATCATTAAAATTGTAGATGAGTGACATTTTTATTAATACATGGTCTTAGTCTAGTGCCTAGTGCGCTTGGGCAGATTTATTCCTAGCGCCTAGTGCGCTAGTACACGACCAGAGTTGGATTTTTTGACCTTTTTTTTAGCCAATTTGATTGTAATTTGAAATATGATTTCTATTAAGAGTAGGATTTTTTTTAGGGTTAGGAAATTAGGAACCTATAAATGTGTCAACCCGAATGTTTATAAGTTATTATAATAAAAATTTAATAATTAAAATTCTTATTATGAGGTGTATATATATTTTGAATTATGTGCTTTGGTGCGAGAAAATTAAATTTATATGAGATTTAATAGTTGAACTATTAAAGAAAATGAAGAAAATTAGTTAAGAAAAAGGAATACGGTGGCAAAAGAAATTAACTGAATAATATTAGTTAATTAAGATGAAAATTATATTATGAAATAATATAATTTAATTGGTATGCCTTGTTGGTAATGAAATTATTATGAATTAAATCTCATAAATAAAGCGAGTAATTCACTTAATTTAACTAATGAATTAATGTAAATATAATTGTTTTAATAAAATGGGAAGGTAATATATTACATGTAAGAGTAATGCGTTTTTGTAATGACTTAATATATTATATTTAGCCAATTGAATGTAAATTGAGTATGAGAATGAGAAGAACCAATAGAATTATAAATAAATATTGGTGTTAGGATTAATGAATTAAATAAATATCTAAATTATGATTAAAAGTATAGATTAAATAAATTGTCTTGGGATAATTTATAAAAGGAAGGAAAATTGTATAATTATACATAATAATTGTATAATTTATTAAAATAATCAATGGATTAAATACTAATCATTTTAATGAAATGTTTATTATTTTACATAGAGGTGTTTATGAATATAATTTCATAATGTATAATTATAAAAATTATAATTGTATAATTATTCGATATAGTTAGCTAAATAATTTAGCAACATTGTTAAAGTGTGATACTTAGAGAAAGGAGGATGTATCATATAGTAAGGAAATAATAAAATAAAATGAAAATAAATGAAGGGGAGCTTAGTTGGGTTCTACCAAACATGGCTTAGACCATTTGTATTTTGTAACTGCTGAGACTCTTATGTTCTAGTAACTGATAACCAAGTAAGAGAAAACTATGTTAAACTCCTTCATCAGTTTATTTCATTTGTTGAGTTAGATAGTAAGAGGGAATAGGAGTGAGTTCTGTGAGATTCCAAATTTTATGAAATGAAAGTATTCAATTTTCTTATAATTATTATTTTATTTCGTAAATGGTTAAATTGATAAAAGGTTAAAGTTAAGGGTGATATTTTAATTTTTTTTTTTTGCAAAGTAAACAAGTTGTTATAAAATATTCGTTTGGTCGGGGAATATTTTTTTTGTCGGAGAATATCCGTACGACGGTACAATCATTGGTGGACCCCGCAACGGAATTATTGTCGGATTGAGAAAATGACAAAAATATTTTATGAAAATAACGGCGAAAGTTTTATCGTTAATACTGTTGAACTACTCGGTAGTAAAAGTACAGTAATACGCGTGGTTGCATAGTAGCACACAGTATTGATTGTTGATGCTTAAGTGATAAGTTACTCAGTTTTGTTTTATTGATATTATTAATGTAATAAAATAGAAAAACTTTTTATATAAAACAGAATACTTTTATAAAGTTATTCTATAAATAGAATATATTATATTTTATTATGCATAGTATTGCATAGTGCCTGCATAGTATTTTGCATAGTAAAATCTTTTTATATAAAACAAAATACTTTTATAAAGTTATTCGTTTTATTAGATTATAAATAGAATATATTATATTTTATTTAAAAGATTTTGTTTTAAATATGGACCGTCCGATTAAAAGTAAATCAATCTGGACCGTTCATGAATTAGTTAGTATGCAGTCCATTCTTCTATAAATAGAAGCTCATTCCTTCATTATTTCTAACGAATTCATTGAAACTCTAGAAGAGAGAAACTATAAAGAGAGTTCTTCTTCTGTAATCTCGAGCGTATTTCTTTAGAGTTTAAGAAAGATTTGAGCATAGAAGATAGTGCAAGTTTTCTTCAAGTATATTCTCGCCCTACCAGTCGGAGTACTCTTCTTCTTAAGGTAAGAGATATTATTTGTTGTACCCGTAAGGGGTATTATTTCTTTCTTATTAATGAAGAGAACTTTTGTTATTCCATTCTTTATTATTCTGTTGGAATAACCTGTCTGTGCGGTCTATCGCATGCATGGTGATTTTCGTTGTTATTCCATTCTTTATTATTCTGTTGGAATATCCTGTCGGTGCGTATTACGCCTGACCTGGTTCCATTATTTATTATTCCAATCTTTATTATTCTGTCGGAATATCCTGTTGGTGCGTACTACGCCTGACCTGGTTCCATTAATTATTATTCTGTTGGAATAACCTGTCTGTGCGGTCTATCGCATGCATGGTGATTTCTATTGTTATTCAATTCTTTAATATTTTGCTGGAAAATCCTGTCGGTGCGAATTTCGCCTGACCTGGTTCCGTTCTTTATTATTCTGTCGGAATATCCTGTCTGTTCGTTTACACATGACCTGGTTCCATTCTTAATTATTCTGTTAGTAATAACCTGTCTGTGCAGTCTATCGCACGCATGGTGAATCCTTCTATTATTCCATTCTTTATTATTCTGTTAGAATAACCTGTCTATGTGAATTACCACATACATGGTGAATGATCCTTTGTATTCATTCCTTATTAAATTGTGAACATGATCTGTCTAAGTGGATTACCGCATGGCGGGCGAAAATCCATTTGCAGTTTCATATATTTTATTATACTCAGTTGGTTTAAGTTTTGGCTTCTATACTCCATGAAATTAGTGGAATATCCTTGATATTTGCGCTTCATTCAGTATCTTTTTATAGAAATATTCTTCTGAGCATTCTTGAATTTTACTCTATAAAGCAGTATCATGTTGACAATTTGGACGTTATTGGTTCTTGGATAAATTAATTCTTGAACTTGTTTTTATTGAATTCTTATGTCATTGTCATCGTCCTCATGTTTATATTATGTTGAAAGTCATCTGTGGCCTGTAGTGCATAGATAGACTTGGTATGATTATGACCAGGGATTATTCGGTGTAATCATGACCGTAATATTACAAATGATATGGTAAAAGTCCTCATTGACCCGTAGTGTATTGATGAACAGTTTTTGGTATGATTATGGCTATGGATTCTCTTCGGCCAAGGGTGCAAAGATGAATTGTTTTATGGCATGATTAGGACCGTTGATGAAAACACGATTATCTTTGGCCCGTAGTGCATGGATAATTCGAGGTTGTGATACTAAAGAATATCCTTGGCCTGTAGTGCAGGGATGATTCGATGATGTGGATTAATTATTGAGCTGAGTCTCAGCAATGAAATATTAATTCATGGATGTGATAATAATGAATATCTTTGGCCGTAGTGCAAAGATGATTTAATTAGTATGATTATGAGCAGAAATTATGATTTGGTATGACCACGATTTTTGATGTTTCAGGTGAAGATAGGTGATAAAAATTATCTTCGTCCCGGGTGCGAAAAGGAATTCAGAATCACAATTATGATTATGAGTTATTCATATGATTGTGGACAAGAATTGTTGATTGATGTTATAGGGATAAAACATTATTGGTGGACTTTTAACATGGACAAGATAATAGACCTGATGGTCTATTTGACTCTTTTAATGGATTGCTAGTTCCGCTGTAACTATGGTTGAAAAGTTTTATCACCTACCATATGTTCTAAATCTCGGAGTTATTATTGATGAAAGCTATTGATAATGTAATTATCTTTAGTCATGATATTCTTTACTGGGCTAGTTGCGCTCACCCTTTTGCTTCACAATTCCTTTCAGGTAATAAAAGTGTAGCTGGGTCGAGCGGGGTATTAAAAGGATTAGAACGGTGGTCTCTAGCTGTGGAGGTTCTCCCTAAGCAGTATAGAAAAGTTTATTTAGTAGTTATATTTGGTGAATCCAATAGGATGAGGTAAACCCAACTTTGAAAAGGTATTTTGCCACTATCATACAAGATGTCTAATGACATACAACTTCGTTTTATCATAAGACATGGTTGTGCACATCCACTTGCTGAGTATATCTACGAGCACTACCTATATGATATTGGAGTTTATTTGAAATATAATTTTCACTTGGAGACAACAAAGATAATTATATGTCAAGAGAAGACTCACCATTGGAAAGAAGATGATAGTAATCTTCTCGTTTTTCTTTGGGATCTATTGGGTCAACCAAGGATAATTCTATGGACATATGATATCTATCATAATCTAGACGCATGACCTCCCATGTACGAAGGTTTTCTTGAGCACTTCCCAAAGATTTTAATTTCTAAAACAATTATTGACTGTACCTTTATGTAAGGTAACATTGCAAGGTCTTGTGGTCAAGGCACCACGAGAGTATTATATATATTTATATTAAACTCACAGCTTATCTGTTGTTGTGCTCTGCACGACAGTTGTGTAAATGAAGTTTGTATTTAATTTTTATAGTATGATATCTGGCGACTCAGAATGGGTCGTGTGGACCTATTTTGAGGGCGTCACAAGTTCTCTAAAATTGGAAGAGAAATTCTGAGAAAATCAAGGAAGAAAAGAAGGATTAGTCAATAAATTTTTATCCTCTATCAAGGCTTAAGAAGATTCAAGAGGTAAGGAAAAGAATTATAAAACTTCTAGTTCTATTTCTTAGAAGTTCTTCATTGTTAGAATTGATTTGATTGTATGAATTGATAAATTTGACTATGGGTTTTTTGGTGTTGATTAATCTATAAGTATCACCCACAGGTAGAATTAAGGTAAACTAATATGAATTATGGGTGAAGGGGAAGAAATAGAATTATATCTAATTTTGAGCATTTTGGGTCTATTTTAAAGATGATTATTGTGATGTGGGTATGTGTAAAAGTTTAAATTGAAGGATGTATGTTACACTCCTCTGAGAAATGAAAACAACCCAATTGGAATGAACTAAAACGGAAATAAAACGATTTCGTGATGTAAGATTTCGTTAAATATGTTGAAATGTAAAAATATAGCATGAACACTAAATTGGAACCCTTAAATTGATTTGTTAACATTTATAAAATGTTATAATTATTATGTAGATGAGTAGTTCAGTGTTTCACGAGTTCGTAGAGTCAAAAACCAACTAATTCCAACTTAATATGAAGAAGTTATGAAGATTTGAAGTATATGCATAAAAACATTGCAAAATTTGGAATATGAGCGAAGCCGAGCGTGGGCGTGCAGCTGGGAGCTGCTAGAGAGCGCGGGAACACTGAAAATGTGAAGGAAATGGGCGCGGCCGTGCCCATAG
Source organism: Panax notoginseng (assembly GCA_016801055.1). Lineage (NCBI taxonomy): Eukaryota > Viridiplantae > Streptophyta > Magnoliopsida > Apiales > Araliaceae > Panax > Panax notoginseng. The sequence continues at coordinate 116,843,475 of CM029023.1, forward strand.
TATGTCAGGTGTGACTGTTTTGACCTATTTTAGTAAAACGGCCATAACATTTTCATACGGACTCCGATTGAGTCGATTCAAGATGATCTGGAACGAGGACGAATAGACCTACAACTTTCTTTCTTTAAGGTTTTCAATTTGAGGTCGTTAGAAGGGGTCAAAATGGTCGTCTGTGGGACTGTTGTGTTTTCGGAGGCAATCGGAGTACGTCGGGCATGCACGTATGCAAGTGTAGTGCTTCTGACGATAAAAAATATTGTTCTAAGTTATAAAATATGAATGTTAGTAAATATAACGATGCTTAACATTAATAAATGATATATAGATAAGTTTTATAAGCATACTAAGCATACACAAGAGAGACAAATCGGGCGTGTGACGAATAAACGTCGAAACGCCGTGACAAGTTTTAATGAACGTAAAAAGTGTTTTAAGTCAAATGAAATGAATATTATAATATATGAAATGGGGTTAATATGAAACCAATAAGTAGTCCTAGCAAGACGTAAACACTTGAATGAATTTCAAGTATGACCTAAGATGTAATATAGTGAGATATAAATTGAAAGTTAACACAATCAAATTGAACATTGTGTATTGATAATAGGAAGGATTATCAGATATAAAGTAAAGTTTACATTATAATTACTATACATTGCTATGTGACTAATAGTTGATGTGCATGATTATATAATTGTCTAGGGCACGTGAAGTGCAGATAGCTGTAAGCTGTTAAACTGTTATTGGTAAACAATGATCAAGGCAAGTCTTTCAGTTCCTATTTGCTATGTGAACTTGGTAATGAACTATTTTTAATCTTTATTGCAAAGAGCATGATGTGTTATATATATGTTGAAAGTATGAAACGTTAAAGTCAATTTATGACTACGTTGATTGAGTAATGAATGCTGATTGAGTAAGGAACTCAATCTTTATACTTGTTATATGAACTACAACATGTATGTTATGTTAGTCCAATGTTTATGAGATGCATGTTGAGCATGATATTATGTGCTACGTGATGCATGAAAACTATTAGATTTTGCTGGGCTGTCGAGCTTAACCTTGCAAATAACCACTTTTGTAGGTTAAGGATTCAAGGTAACGCTATGTGATACTTGAAAGACATGAATCAGATGTAATGCATGGAGATTTATATACTTTGGCTAAGTTGTTATCATTTGAACCATGTTTAAGGTTCCGGATAATGTATGATGTATATTTTATGTTGAGTTGTAAAGTTAAAGTTTGAGCTGTCCGATATATAAAGGCTATCGATTTAATATGTAAGTGTATATATATATATATATATATATATATATATATATATATATATATATATATATATATATATATATATATATTAACTCTGATAAAGTGAATCATGGATTATATATGATTCAAAGACATGTAGATGATAAAGGTTTTGATTCAAGGAATTAAAGTAAGAAGATAGAAAAGTTTAAATTATTCCGTATTTTATTAAGTTTAACATCGAATAATGATGTAAAATCAGAAGTTAGACATGTTATTAACAACCGAAGTCGATAATTGAATTGTATTAATTTTGGGGTCGTTACAATAAATACTTGTTAAATGGCTCCTACAAATATTATTTCTTTTATCGCGGCGGCTAGAATTCAGAGATGGAGCTCTTATGACACCCCCAAATCCTGGTACTCAAATTTCCCACAGATTTGGTGTTCACTCACCAAAATAACAACATCTAACTACCCATAAATTAAGATATAGATGAGACTCACAACTTAACTAGAAATCCTCCCATTAAAGGGTTACAACATCATAAATAAATCAATCCCAAGTAATCTAACCTTAAATACATCAAATGCGAAAACATAACATAATTTAAATAAGTCTTGTACATAAACATCATTCAAATAATTAAACAAGTCTTCATCACTTGTTTGCCTTGCTCTTGCCCTTACTAGTGGATGGCTTGTCAATTCTTTCAACCTTAGCTGCAATGTTATTACGCAATAGTGAGCAAATAATTGCCCACTAGTATAACAATAACAATAGCAATAACATGAGAGTAATCAATGAGTTCTGAATAATAGAAGTCTATGCTTTTGAATCAAGATTAGAAATCGAGTTTAACACAAATCTGAGGGTCATAAGACCAAGAACTATGTCCTAGGTTAACAAGTATCTCTACTGTAACCTTTAACAGACAAATAGACTATATGTACCATCCATGTCGTACTCCGGGGGATCAACCCTTTGTACAATGTATTGTGCACAAATATTTTAATGCTATTGTGTAGCATAATCCCCTATATTATGGTTGTTCATCTCAGTTTTGACATAAGAGTCCACACCAAAGGAAGTTTATTTTGGATTAATTTCAAGGGTAATTTAGAGTTCAATATTCATCAACTAAGGATTAGTTGAATCTCTAATTATTCAACAATTCGAAAACAACATAATTTCGAATAATGATTTATAGATCAAGGATGAAACAATAATAATTCATAACTAAACAATAATGTATATTAAAATAATGCTTCCAGAAGAATTAGAGAGCTTTGTAAGAAGTCAAGAACTAAAACAACTCAAGCTTCGGATAATGAGAAATAATTACTAGAAATCTTGCTCATTAAGAGGTTATAGTTAAAGACTTTAATGATTATAAACAAGTAATGATAGGAAACTGGCATAATTGTAATCAAGATAGGGTAAGGAAACTTGCCTCGTGCGTAAGCTAAACAATTACTACTCACGTTCACAACAATTCCTACATAGTCCATTTTGACAACAAACTCAATTAGTTTCATCACCACTATGATTAATAGTTACACGTCCCACTTTTACACAACTTAGTTCATGATCTGAACTTCTTAACTAATTACATAACACGAATCTGAACTTTCTACAAGCATACCATATCAGTATGAGCTTTTAAGCATCACAACCAAACCTTTCAAATAGTCAATTTTAGTTCTTAATAACACCTTACAAGCACCAAGTTAAAGTTCTTACGCACTTTGAAAATCCTTAGTTTAAAATCATCACGAACATGTTCACAATTCGTTTTAGAACTTTGTTACATTTTAAACATATTATCAGATTCATTAAACTAAGTTTGACCAACATACGGTGGACTGAACAAGGAAAACAAAACAACTTCAATTCTGGATACCCCCACCAAGGCAGGGTTTTGTGTTGAAGAAATGCTCGCTGAGGCGGCACAGTCTGAACTGGGAACACCCACTGGGGCATGCTTACCCAGAATCAGATTCTGCAGCTCACGACTGCACTGTTCATCAACCCAAAACTCACGAATTACATCAATCAAACAACAAATTACTCACACCCAGAGGCTATATGTAAGGACCCAAAATTTTACATGATTTTACGAATATTTTATTATTATTATTTAGTGTTGATAATTATTTTGAGCATGCGGGGTATGAATTTAATAAGCTAGTCAATTTATTGACTAAGCAATGTAAAGAAGGTAATAATGAATACCTGATCGAAATCCTATTACGACTCTAGTTAATAATACAGTTATTATTATAATTGTATTATGAAATTTTTGGTTAAGGGTAAGTACTGATCATATAAGGTGTTATATTATTAGTAAACCTTAATTATCAGTTAGGGAACCCTAATGTTAATTAAGAAATTCTAATTCTAGATTTGGTAACCCTAAAACCCTAATAAGAAACCTTACCCCTAATTAGGGTTATAAAAAGGAAGTCATGACTTAATATACTTAATATTATGTAGTTAATACTAAGTATGATTATGTAGGAATAAGTTTATAAAATTTTATTAGGAAATCCAAGTTGAGGATTAGGAAACCCTAACCCTAAATATCAAACCCTAACTTCTGATTCGAGAACTCTAAACCCTAATTAGCAAACCCTAATGACGATTATTAAACCCTAAAGGTTAAAATTAAAGGGAATCATGTCAAATGACTAAACTACCCTTAAATTTTTGTGAGAAATTACCAAAATACCCATTTGGAGATGAAATTACTAAAATACCCTTCACTTAACTTTTAAGTTAAAAGAGATATGGTTAAAACTATTAACACATCTCTTAAGTTGTTACCATGTGTTGAAATACACCTTGCATCAGCCAACTTATGCCACATAACAACATTAGAAACCACAAGATCAAAGATTAAGAGATTAAGAGATTAAAAAAAGAGATATATCAAGAAAAGGCTCATTTGTGTTCATTCACTTAGCCAAGTTCCTCTCTCTCTCAAAGCCACGAAAATCAGTTAGTAATTCAGTCCCAAGATAAACCAAGAACAACCCAATATCAGATTAGGAAGCAAAGATTAAAGGTTGTTCAAAGAAAGGTATAAAACCTAACCAAGCTAAATCTTGTATGCTTAGAAAATTTTTGTGTTTATATGTTTGTATATGTGTTATAGGATGTTATATAGTGATCTATGATGAAATATCATGGATCCATAACATCTAAGTGCATGAAAATGAATTTTTAAAAACTGTCAAGAACCCTAAAATATGGCCTGACAGTCAAATGACAGAGGCCCTATATCCAAATATGTTAATTGTTAGACTTGCTAGGTGTATCAGTGTTATAGTATGCTATGAGGAGAGTAAACTGGAAGTGGAATCATATCCATATCATGTCCAGATTTCAAGTTATTAATGGTCAAACATGGTTGACCAGTCATGCTTATGAGTTTCTGGAAAAACCATAAATTCCCAAAAAGTGTTTGACAGCCTTTTGTTGTGCTTAGATCTTGCATGTGTTATGTGTTTAGCTTGTGTAAGTGTATCATTGATATACCCTGCTATATGGACTATAGAACCATGACATCAAAACACCTAAAAAATCAACAGGATCCAAGTTACTAGCAGTCAAACTAGGTTGACCTACCACAAAAGCAGTTTTTATGGAAATTCCAGAAAACTGAAGAATAAGTTTTTTGACAAGGTTTGACCAACCCAGATCTTACATATGTGATGTAGTTAAGCTACCTAAGTGTAGTACTTTTGTTCCTTGACATGTAAACTATAAGACTATGACACTTTAACACCTAAACAATACACAAGTCCAACTGATGAAGCCCTAAAGTAGCTACCAAGGACTGTCTGGGTTTCTGGGTAACCCAGAAAGCCCAGAATAGGTTTGACAGCTACTTTGGGTGCTTATATCTTTATGTTGTGATGTAGTTTGACCCTGAACTTTATTTGTACTTGTAATATTACATCAATACCCTCAAGCCTAGAAACAACATGAACAAGATATTAAAGATGGTCAAAGTAGGCACCTAGATACAGACTTTGAATGTGTTTGAAGGCTCAAGAACACCTACAGCGACAGTTTTCATCGCGATAGACCCTTTAGCGATTGTTTAAATGAAAATTAATTATTTAATTAAAATAATTAGAATAAAATGGAAAATAATTAAGAAAAATTCATAATTAATTTGTAAAAATTATTTTAAGGTATAAAAATTAACTTTTAATAATTTGAGTTATATTTTATTTATATTTTAATTTATTTAAATATTTATGATATTAAATTTATTTAATAAATGTATTAAATAAATTACTTAAAAATGATTTTAATATTTTAAAAATCATTTAAAATGATATTAAAGTATTAGAAAATATATTAAGTTATATTAAATAACTTTTAATATTTTAGTATGAATTTTATTAATAATTTAATATTAATGATAATAATTTAAACATAGTTTTAATGTTTTAAAAATTATTTAAAAATGATTTAAAGGATTTAAAAATGTTTTAAGTTATTATAAATTACTTTTAATATTTTGACAAAATATATTAATATTTTTATATTAATGACATTTATTTAAGAATGGTTTTAAATGTTTTAAAAATCATTTAAAGGTGATATTAAGGTATTAAAAATAATCTGAGTTATAATAAATAAATTTTAATATTGTGGCGTGTATTTCATTAATATTTGAAATTAATTAAATATTAATGATAATGGAATTAATTAGTATTCAAATCATTTCAAAATAATATCAATGATTGGAAAATCATTATAAATGATAATAATTATCTGAAAATTATTATGAGTTACTAAAAAATATTATGACTGATAATTAACTTATCTAAGATAATATTGAAGCAGTTAAGTAGAGTTTTATTAAAAATAAACTTGATAATTTTTTTTGATTAGGCAATCGGGACGTCGAAATAGTACCGAACTCAAATCAGACTGAAATAATTTGACTTGATATCATGTCTTATGTGTTTTAGTAACTGTTAGGGATATGTGGTATTGTATTTAATATATATTATGACTGTAATTAACAGTAGTACATGTGATGAAATTATTTTAATTGAGAGATCGATATTATCAATAATATGTCTTTCAATTGAAGCTATATTAGATTGCGTAACAGTAATCGACGGTACATGCAAGTTTTCTAGCTTCATTTAATTTATTTATTAAATGTAAGTCTTCTATTTATTAGATATGATCTTGTGATATACAGTGTTCATGATATCTATTGTTAAAAAGGTTATAATTTCTTGTTCAAACATAACCAAGATATATGAGCTGTTGTTTGCGTAAAATGTGTTTAATTTGATATCAAAGCATAGATTGTGAGAAACCAATGTTGTTTGGTACAAACATATATACTGACACTATTATGACCGACAGTTATAGGCTGACCGGGGTTTATTTATGACCGATATTTATAGCAATGACCGGGGGTTATTAAGATAGGATGATATGCATACTCCTAGATTGTTTGGTTGAGCGGATCAACTCGGGTTGCTAAGTCTATATGACTGACAGAAACTCGTAATGTGCGGGGTTTGGCAGATAAACCTTAGTATATATATGTGAAAAAACTCTAAACATTATGTTCGTTCAATTCAGATTCGGTGTGAGTATAATTATTGTTACACCCCCAAATCTGGGTCCATTCGAACCTCGGATCCGGTCCGCCACGATACTACTATCGTCAAACTATTTATATCTTTTATTCATAACTTAATAAATATAACTTTGCTTATTACAATTTAGAATATAAATTCTTTCCATTTTTAGGAACTGTATAATGACCCTAAACTTTTATAAGTTTTAAATCTTGGTCATTTACCATTCCTGGCTTACATCATATTCGATGTTATAAAAATATGCGGAATAATTTAAATTTTTTCAATCTCCTTTGAAAAAAAATCTTTTATTGATTTCTTAACTTGAATCAATTACATATCCTTGAATCAAATTATGTTATGATTCATTCTATTCGAATTACTATATAAATTTTTACATCTTGATTCAAATTCCTCTGTGTATCACATAGTACAATTTTACAACTCAACATGTATTACACATCGTAAACTACTATCATGTACATCTCCTAGAACCTAAACATGGTTCAAGAGCATATATTTAAATAAATAAATCAATCTCCTTCAATACTATTGAACTCTATCAATCAAGTAGCGCGTAATCTTTACCGTGGGTCCTTAACCTGCAAAAATAGTTATTTACAAGAGTGAGCCCGACAGCTCAGTAATTCTAACAGTTTTTATGCATCACATAGCATATAATAACATACTCAGTTCATGCATTCATAATCAATTAATATTTACTACACATGTTACTTCTCACATAACAGGCACAAAGATTTACTTCACAAGCATATCATCAAAGATCAAATTTCAAATTTCATACATATCTCATATGCATTTTGTGACGCCCCCAAATCCGGGTCCCTTCGAACCTCGGATCCGGTCCGCCACAATACTACTATCATCAAACTATTTATATCTTTTATTCATAACTTAATGAATATAACTTTGTTTATTACAATTTAGAATATAAATTCTTTCCATTTTCATGATCTGTATAATGACCGCAAACTTTTATAAGTTTCAAATCTTGGTCATTTGCCATTCCTGTCTTACATCATATTAGATGTTATAATAATATACAGAATAATTTAAATTTTTTCAATATCTTTTTAGAAAAAATCTTTTATTAATTTCTTAACTTGAATCAATTACATATCCTTGAATCAAATTATGTTATGATACATTCTATTCGAATTACTTTATAAATTTTTACATCTCGATTTGAATTCCTCTATACACCACATAGTACAACTTTGTAACTCAACATGTACTACACATCGTAAACTACTATAATGTACATCTCCTAGAACCTAAACATGGTTCAAGAGCATATAGTTAAATAAATGAATCAATCTCCTTTGATACTATTGAACTCTATCAATCAAGTAGCACACAATCTTTACCGTGAGTCCTTAACTTGTAAAAATGGTTATTTGCAAGGGTGAGCTCGCAGCCCAGTAATGCTAACAGTTTTCATGCATCACATAACATATAGTAACATACTCAGTTCATGCATTCATAATCAATTAATTTTTTTACTACGCATGTTACTTCTCACAAAATAGGCATAGAAATTTACTCCACAAGCATATCGTCAAAGATCAACTTTCATATTTCATACATATCTCATATGCATTTCATATATATAGAACAACATTCTCATAGCATAATATAGCTCAACTAACAATTATCACATTCATATATCAAATAGGAACTGAAAGACTTGCCTGATTCGTAGTTTATCAATTATGACTTAACTGCTTAAAGCTTATCTGTACTACGTGTATTCCTACACAGTTATATAATTATGGATTCATACCCATCAGTCATACATTTCATACGCTCTTAATATAAGAACAAATATTATTTCCTAGCTTGGTTTCATTTTTACTTGAACTTGGGATAACCATGAGATTAGCTTATTCTACAATCATATTTATCTAAAGAATCTTGTTTCATATCTTGTAGTCCTTAAGGACAACATATAACCATAGCTTAAGACCATGCAGTTAACGAACTGCTCTTGGTCACTCTACAGAACGGCGCGGTCGCGCTGCATTTAAGCTTGGGAGTGGCGCAACCGCGCTACTCCCTGCCAGAACCAGACCTAGGCTTTTTATTGCCCAATATAATTTCTATCATAACATGTATTCTGATACGTACTGTAAACTTACATCAAGCAGGTTGTGATCTATTTTCAAGTTCATATTCAAACTACTTAGCTCCATAATGATTTATTTCAATCAATAAGGCTTAACAACTTTCTTTAACTAGATTCGATGTTATAAGCTTTTAAACCATATATTGGTACTAATAAGCCTCTAATAGCATGCTCGCATGTATACATATCTTATTTACATAGACATAACATAGTTCATTATTTGAAATTTTTTTTTAAACCACACTTGAAAGGTCCAATTCATGCTTAGCTAGATGATGAACATATTCGTCATATCTAGAGGCATAAGGCGTCTTAGTATGCATGCTAGAAAGGTCAGAGTATACTTTACACAATATTTGAAACTATTAGTTCTCAAAACTTCCGAGTTTTCTTTCAAACATTTTAAACCAAGCTATATCAGTCTAGTATATGCAAGGTAACTTTAAAACTATATTTCATGCACGTTGATATGCGTACATAGGGTCCAAGGTCAGAACTCAAAGGACACCAAATTCATCAACTTCTGTTTCTTAAAAACTTTAAGTTTTCTTTTAGAAAATCCCGTTAAAGCATTCTATTATGAGTAAAGTAATCTTAGCTATATGACATATCTATTATCATGTATATTTATGTTTTATCACTTAGAAAAATATATTTTATCGCTGGGAGCACTACATTTGCGTATGTGCATGCCTGACGCCCTCCGATTGCCTTTTAATACACATCAGTCCTAAAGATGACTATTTTTACCCACTCTAATGACCTCAAATTAAAATACTTAAATAACAAAAGTTGTAGGTCTATTTGTCCTCGTTTCGGAACATCTTGAATTGCCTTAATCGGAGTCTGTATGAAAAGGTTATGGCCGGTTTACTGAAATAGGTCAAAGTAGTCACACTTAACACACTATGGGTGCGGCCGCGCCCATTTTCTTCACAATAGCAGTGCGCCCGTGCCATTTGACAGCGTCCAGCCGCGCTTTCGCATTCCTGGGCAGCGCGCCCGCGCTTGGCCTTGCCTATATTACAGTTTTCTTAATGTATTTACTTCAAATCTTCATAACTTCTTCATTTTAAGTCATAAGTAGTTGGTTTTTGATTCATTGAACTCATTAAACTCTTAGCTACTCATCTACAGAATAATTTTAACACTTCAAAAACATTAACAAATCATTTTAAGGGTTCTATACATGGCCTCCATTATTAGCAACTATCTAGCCTTTTTATTTCTCAGCAATGGTAGAGTAGCAATGGTAGAGTTAGGCCATTAGCCTATACATGGCCTGTTAAATGAAGTGAGAGTATGAATATGGGACAAATAATATTACTTCCTTACTTATTAGTAAAATTATCCCCATTCTACTAAAGTTAATTCCTTTTGGGTCATTAAATTAATTGTAATGACTTATCATTACTACATTAACTTAAGTTATGGGTACATATACACGCTGTCATGTATGTACCCCTAAATATAAATAAGTATACTCATATCTTAAATATACCCCAATACATATAATCATGTATCTCAGGTACACGGAGTTAGTCCAAATAATATTTTAATTGGGCTAAATATAATTCAGTTGGGTACTCTCAACCCATTATTCCCTTTCTATTAATTCTCTTTTAATAATTCTAGTTAAACCTTTAGTTTGGTTTAACTTTAATACTCATGCCACACAATGCTCATTTATCTCACATACTAGAGTTATATAACTTAAGCCCATAACCTCAATAATAAAATATTAGGGGTCTAGGCTATATTTGGCTTTTCCCCAATCTCATGTCATTTTAATATTCATTGAATATAGAGTTTGTGTGACACACTTTACCTTAATACCATATTATTTAACCACCTTAATTAATTATACTTTATAAAATTTTAATCATGACATCCTTATTTAAAATAATCATTTTTCTTAAAATAATTAGTATATACAATACCAATATAATTCCTCAATTATTCATTCATTTAATTATTTAATCAATGCTTATTCTATGACTTTCCCACACTAGACATATCTCACAAGCTTACGTTAAGCTTATTTTAATTTTCATTCTCATTACTTATTCATTTCCCACCACATTACAATTTATAACATGTTCAATTTACATCAAACTATTATATCACAAGGTTCACATATATAATTATATCGTGAATGAAAATATTTAAATATTCTTTATAACGTTCGCGGTAATATAATAACTCAAGTTATTTAGTAAATTAAAATAACTTAGTTTTCTTTTATAACTTTAACCCTCTTGAAAATACATTACTATAATCAAAATTATGTATTTCGTCATAACATAACATAAGATGTTTTTATCATGTTTTCTCTAAATATAAGAACTAATCATAATAAAACGATTTACACATTTTCTCAAGATACTATTCTTAATATAATATCTATTTATTATTAAAATATTTACATGCACGACATACGTACACACTATATATAGAAAATAAGTTTATTTCCTATTATGATAAATTATTTCTATCAACTTATATAACAAATATATTTTAATATATTTACCATATTACTTAATCACACACATTACCTGGTACAACACTATATAAGGTAATATCAAAATAATATTCTCCCTTATAATCAAATGCTAGAATTTATTTTAATATCCTTTATCAGAAATATACTATAATTATTTCTCTTTCCCTTTTATAGATTGTCTCAACACAATTTCTTTAATCTATACATTTAACCATATCTCAATATTAATCAATAATTCTCTAACCAATATTTATCTAAAGATATATCGATTTTCTTCTCTCGTCAACAACGTATATATATACAAGTCTAAACCTAGCACACATCGAGTCTTTAATAGTATTCAATATAGTACACTGAGTGGTTTCCCACAAACAACCAACAAATTAGTTTCCATCTCGTCTACACAGTTTTCACAATGAGTTAGATCGGTTACTAATTCGTATAAACCTCCGCTCTCTGAAGGAATTGTTTAGCCCATCTCCTATACATCCACCATTAAAGGGTACGGTTGCACTGCCTTAGACTTGATACTTACTCATACATATACTCAAGAAATTGGTGATTATCAAAGTTATTTAATGTTACCAACTTACTATGATAAAATAATTTCATATAAATTATTTACTATCGATAGATAAATTTCTATCCATCTTCTTTACTTCAAATAACTCGCCTCTCCAATAAATAACAAATATATAATAATAATATATTTATTAAACACAGAAATCACTTACTGCATAGTTTATATTATCTCATGCAACACAATACCACATACCTCTCAACGCATATATATATATATATATATATATATATATATATATATATATATATATATATATATATATATATATCTTATTCGAACCCTTCTCATGCCTTAAGAATTTTATTTACTAAATTCTTATTTTAATAATTTTTAAAAATTTGGGTCCTTACACATTTTATATATATACATCAACATTCTCATAGCATAATATAGCTTAACTAACAGTTATCGAATTCATATATCAAATAGGAACTGAAAGACTTGTCTGGCTCGTAGTTTATCAATTACGACTTGACTGCTTATAGTTATCTACATTTCGTGTATTCCTACACAGTTATATAATCATGGATTCATATCCATCAGTCATACATTTCATACGTTCTTAATATAGTAATAAATATTACATCGTTTCCTAACTAGGTTTGTAAAACCTTCATTTCACTTTCTCATCTTACTTTTAGAATAGCTAGGTATGTATAGGTATACCTTAACCACCCGTACTTGACATCAACATTCATTTACATTTATCTAACACATGACTTGCTATGTGTTCGACACATATTTAAAGTTTATAGCTGCGTGATCTACGTCGTTCATACATTTTTGCAAACCTTAACAAATCTGAGTCTTATATAACCATCATACCAATGAATATTTAAAATGGCATTGAGACTCTGTCTTATAGTTTAGAATAGTACTATAAGTAAGCTCCTAAAATTAGAAAGTAAATAAAATATCCAGACTAATCTGCCCTGCAGCGCAGCTGCGCTGAGGTTAGGCTTGGGACTGGCGCAGCAGCACTGTCCCCTTGGCCAGACCAAACTTGGGCTTTTATTTTCTTGGTTTCATTCCACTTTTTAGTATACCAGAGTATTAACACATAGCAAGCATACATCTTAAGAGGTCTTGGACTTTCTTAGAGTCATTTCAAGTCCACATTTACACAATATGTCTCTATTTGGAAATTTCCACGAAGTTAAGGCCAACTAAGTTCATGAAATCATGAGGCCAACTATGTTATCCATCTATTCATATGAGAAGGTCATATAATCTGTAATATGCATTCTCGCAAGTATTCACATCATTTACACATAGCTAGTGTCGTTCATCACTTGAAACTCATTTAAAATCATGCTCTAATGACTTATATTGTGTCAAACTATGTGTGTGAACTTATAGGCCATGTTTATAGACACGAATAGTATTAACATGCCATCCTATAAGTTTAGAATATAAATATCATCATGTTTGTAAATATTCATTTCATCTACATATGACTAGCATAGTTTATCACTTGAAAACTTACTTTTAAAACATACTTGAATGACTTTTATTTTGTCAAACTAGATGAGTGCACTTATCGGCCATGTTTATTGACCTAAAAGATACTAGCATGTAATCCCTACAAGTCCAAAATGTGAGCATCACACAGCTCGTAGATATAAGTCTGCAAAACGTTCAAGTTTACTTTTAAAAGTCATTCTAGGCCATGTTAAAGCAACTCGGTGCAATTTTAAATCTCATTTCATAGTTAAATAAGCCATGTATGTATGTTATCACGTTTAGAACTTTAAGTACACAAGTTCCTTTAAGTTCGTTCTCAAAGTTTCAAGTTTTCTTTAGAAATTATTTTCAACTAAGCTATTGTAAGTTGATAATAAGTAAAGCAACTTTAGATCACTTCTCATGCTTATGTATGTCTTAAAATATCAAAACTTCAAAGACTCAAGGTTCGTCAATATTTATTTTCAAAACTCTAAGTTTTCTTTTCAAAACACATACTAAATCATGCTAAAGCATTCCATTATGTGTAAGGTAATCTTAAATATATGTCATGTCTATTATCATGCATCTTTATGTTTTATAACTTAGAATAGCATATTTTATCGTCAAGAGCACTACAATTGTGTATGTGCATGTCTGACGCCCTCCGATTGCCTTTGAATACGTAGCAGTCACACAAATGGAAAAACTAAAAGACTGAAAGTTGTAGGTATACTCGTTTTCTTTTCGAATCATCCTAAATCACCTCAATCGAATTTCGTATGAAGAAGTTATGCTTAATTTACTACAGTAGGTCAAAACAGTCATGCCTGACACTATTCCGGCGCAGCTGCGCCCCAAATGGCATTGGCTCCCAAAATGGCATTGGGGGCAGCGCAACTACACCCAATGATGCATAATGGTTTCCCAGATTCTGATCTTCACGATTTTCAGACCAATTCTCCTTCCAATCTTCATAACGTGAGTTATACAATCCAAATTAGTCCGTTTTCGATTCTATAGATTTGTAATTAACCACCTTAATTAATTATACTTTATAAAATTTTAATCATGACATCCTTATTTAAAATAATCATTTTTCTTAAAATAATTAGTATATACAATACCAATATAATTCCTCAATTATTCATTCATTTAATTATTTAATCAATGCTTATTCTATGACTTTCCCACACTAGACATATCTCACAAGCTTACGTTAAGCTTATTTTAATTTTCATTCTCATTACTTATTCATTTCCCACCACATTACTATCTATAACATGTTCAATTTACATCGAACTATTATATCACAATTTTCACATATATAATTATATCGTGAATGGAAATATTTAAATATTCTTTATAACGTTCGCGGTAATATAATAACTCAAGTTATTTAGTAAATTAAAATAACTTAGTTTTCTTTTATAACTTTAACCCTCTTGGAAATACATTACTATAATCAAAATTATGTATTTTACCATAACATAACATAAGATGTTTTTATCATGTTTTCTCTAAATATAAGAACTAATCATAATAAAACGATTTACTCATTTTCTCAAGATATTATTCTTAATATAATATCTATGTATTATTAAAATATTTACATGCGTGACACACGTACACATTATATATGGAAAATAAGTTTATTTCCTATTATGATAAATTGTTTCCATCAACTTATATAGCAAATATGTTTTAATATGTTTACCATATTACTTAATCACACACATTACCTCGTACAACGCTATATAAGGTATTATCAAAATAATATTCCCCCTTATAATTAAATGTTAGAATTTATTTTAATATCCTTTATTAGAAATATACTATAATTATTTCTCTTTCCTTTCTTTAGATTGTCTCAACACAATTTCTTTAATCTATACATTTAACCATATCTCAATATTAATCAGTAAATCTCTAACCTATATTTATCTAAAGATATATCGATTTTCTTCTCTCGTCAACAATGTACAAATATACAAATATAAACCTAGCACACATCGTGTCTTTAATAGTATTCAATATAGTACACTGAGAGGTTTCTCACAAATAACCAACAAATTAGTTCCTGTCTTGTCTACACTGTTTTCACAATGAGTTAGATCGGTTACTAATTCGTATATACCTCCGCTCTCTGAAGAAATCGTTTAGCCTAGCTCATATACATCCACCATTAAAGGGTACGGTTGCATTGCCTTAGACTTGATACTTACTCGTACATATACTCAAGAAATTGGTGATTATCAAAGATATTTAATCACTAGTACAAAATAGTAAATAGACAATACTTAAACAACAACGTTTTTATAAAAAACGTTGTAGTATTTTTTTCACAACATTTTTTAACAAAACATTGTAGATACATATGAAAAAACGTTATCTATTTAAGGTTATAAAGTTTTTTTAGAAAACGTTATCTATGTAAAAAAACAGGGAAGAAAAACACGGAGGTATGTGCCGAGTTGGGTAAGAAAAAAAAACACGGAGGTATCAGGTATGTGTCATTTCTTTCATAATCAAAATTTACTTCATTTGTTCCCTTCCCTTTTTTGAAGTCCTCAAACCCTAACTCCATTATATTCTCTTCCTTTATAGAACCCTCCGTTTCTCCTAAACCCCAGACACAGAGAGAAAATGGCCACCGAATCCCTGAGAAACGCAGTCAACAGGCAGTATTCCGGTGACCATCTATAGCGAATACATTCAATCGCCGACTCAATTAAAGCTCTGGTCATCAGAAACCAATTTCCTCGCCAGCAGCAGCTACAGCCCTCAAAAGCTTTTAGCTGATTCCCCAACTCTATTTACAAAAAAGCCAAGGAGCTGAATTTTTCGGTTCCTAGTTCAATACTATCCTCACCCTTTTCGTCCACGGCTTCGTCTGTTACAAAGATTGGGCTTATGGGGTGGTATTTGGGGATGATTAAATCTCACCCCATTCTCACAAAATCCATCACTTCTGCCCTTATTTACGCTGTTGCGGATTTTTCTTCTTAGGTACCAAAACCCTTATCCCATAATGTTTTGTACATGTTTCTTTTTGTGGGTATATAGGCATTTTGTTTAGAATGTATAATTTTAAGTTAAAGCATGAATCTTGGGCTTGTTTAGTTATTATGCTTGATGTTCCCCCTAAATGTGTGGTTTATTGTCATTAGGTGGTTGCCTTGGTGGATTTTGATACTGAACTGAAAAGGGTTAGAACTTTATGGCTTTATCAGTGGTACATTTTAGTTTATTTTAGCATTATACTTTTTTTTGGTGTGTAAATTAACTTTATTGAAAGAAAAATATGTTCAACAAGTTTTAAAGGAGGTGCATTTCCCCCATACAACTGATATAACCTGTGAAATTCCCATCTTCATCTTAGATTTCTCAATTTTTTTTGTGTGTTTCACATGAAAATAGTTATGTAGGGTTTCAAAATAGTCGTGCAGGGTATGTTCATTTCCATTTTACACTAGATTGCTCATTCTTATGATTTTTTGGCATGCATTTAAATGCTTAAGTAACCACATTGTGTTATATGTACTAATTTGTACTAACATAACTATTCCTCTTATTTCAAAATGCAACTGCAGTTTAAGCCAGAAGAAATAACTGCAAACATTTTGGTTGTGAAGATGAGCAAAGTCTGATTTTGACAATTGGTTATCTCATTGAGCAGGGTACCTAATTGTAGTGGTAAGTAAGAACTGCAAGGGCTACAAGACCAGCGAAGATTTCATCAGTACATTCCTCTTCTTATTGCCATGTTCTGCTTTTTGTTAGTTTTGTTTTTATATTATTTTTCTTACCGAACTCCATGCACACATGATGTATGTGCAAAAGCAGAATTATTTCGGCTCATTTTATGTCATAAAAATTGTTCATTTTGTGCCAGACAAACGTTTCTCTCGTTTACTCTTTTATTTGACTGCTCCTTTTCCCTCTTTTCTCGAAATCATTCAGCAGCATGGAAAGTTTTGTTTATGAAGCAAGGTTGTAAAATAAGTAGTGGTTGTCTTTTAATAGAAATAGTTTATGCTACTTGTAACTTAATGCAACATGAGATTTTTTTATAGTAAATCGTCATTGCTATGTTAATATAAATTGTCTCAAGTGAGATGCCGTGGAATACTGTTGTATTGCTTTTTAATAAAATAATTTTCTAAAATTATTTTTATATATTACAGGGCGTTCTACTGCTCAAGATGGGTAGACACTAAATGCACATAGAAAGTCAAAGATTGATTGAGGTGGCTCACTGCACTTTAAATCATATTGATGTGCAATGCTTGGGATTCAGTGTCAGAGAAACACATTTATCTGTGTCATTCAAAATATCTGGTGATGTAATTAAATTTTTTGAATCTAAGTTATGTCTGTTATGCCTGTATACAAAGAGTTGTTCTTCTTCTACCTTTTTTTTTCTGGGGGTAAATGTTAACTGGAGGATTTCTTGCTAGTATTCTTTTGATGACTTAAAAAGTTTGCCCTTGTTGCCTTGATAGTAATACAACACTTAAAGTTTTCATTTCAACAAATCCCCACACAATGGTAAACAGGTAACTCATTTATTATGGGTGGATTTAAGATGTGCCAACTATTAACTTCTTTGTTAGTACACAGAAATTATTTTTGCATAAATTAGAGCTAGTCATGACCACTTTTTTTTGGTTTTATAAGGGTGGTGCAAAGACTGTGGATGGGCCATCAAGCAAAGACTAGAGACTGTGGATGGGCCATCAAGCAAAGACTGGAGAGGTGGAAAAGCTGCTTCTTTCAACATTATGCGTATGATTACTCTGTGTATGTTTAAATTCTACAGTCAAAGTTTATAATTTGCATTTTAGTGCTCTTTGAGGCATACAATAATCTGGATAATCCTGCAGCAACTGCCAACATGATGGGACTGCAGGTACAGTGTATCGTATTTCTTTTTCGCATATACATATATATATATATTATATTGATATGCCTATCCAGCCTCCACCCCATTACATCTCTCTATCTCTATGCGTGAGTTAGTGCACTGCACATATGCGTGGAGTTGCTAACCAATAGCTCTTCAACTATTGTAAGTTGTAACCAAGCAATAATTTTATCTGTTGGGAAATATACCCCAATTTAATTCTTGTAAATTATCCTTTATTTTTATCAATTAATTACAGGAACTTGAAGAACAACCAGTTAACTGGTTTTATTCTGTCAACACTGACACATTGGTTTTCTACAAGTGGCTACTTTGTAAGCTAGTGGACCAATTCCACTCGAGCTTGGAAATATGTCAAAACTTAGCTATTTATAAGAAAGATGCATCCTAGAACAGAAATATCACATGATGTAAAATTATATTTTTAGTTGGATGTAATTTATGAGCCTAACCTTTTTTGCAGCAGTTGAATGACAATCAACTAGTTGGTGGTATTCCAGCTGAACTTGGTAAATTGTTAGTTGGTGGTGTGCTTATTTTGAATTCTCTATGTTACGTATAAGATCAGTTATCGTAGAAAAAAAAGAAGATATGTATATTCTACAGTATAATGGGTCCATGTAATTGTGTAAGATGTCTCTCTCTCTCACACACACAGAAATGCACCGACATTGGAGGTCTTAAAGATTCCCTTTTATCACATCTGTTGTGTATTGGTATAAAGTAAAATTTACAACACTGGCTTACTGATGAGAAAGCTAGAGATCAGTTTGTTATTCGTGCTGGCTCGGTCATAGAGGTTTTGTGGAATGATGCTAGACAGTTGAAGGCTGATCCTATTTACAAACGTGATGTAAGATGAATTATTTTTCTATTATATCTTCTCAAGTCTTTGTAATTGGCCTGTGTGGGTTTTATTATGGTGTGTACATTTCTTTTAATAGTACGTTCTTTGGTGCTCATTTGGAGGTAATATTATATTGTTCCTTACGATTACTGATTGTTCCTTGCTATTACTGATTGTTCTTTTACTTTCTTGCAACTTTATTGCTTAATGTTGATGATTTTGTATTTCTATGCAGTACTGGATTGAAAGTTTTGTGCAGTGGTCCCCTTTAGGGACCTACTTAGCCACAGTTCAAGGTTGGTTTGAATGTAATTCTTATGTAACATGCACTTTGTTGACTGTCCTTGTTTAAACCAGCAGAAGCATAAGTGCTTTATCTCTGCACCACTTGATGGGAAGGTTTTTTGTTTTGTTTCTTTTGATAGATATCTGATGACATTTATTTGTCGTTACTGCAGTTCAGTGTGGGTTTAGATGGAAAAAAGCTAGAGCCTGAGAGTAATATTCTTCTTGCTTCAATTGTGAATATGCAATATGCAGTGACCTTGGATGTTTTACACATGGTATAAAATGATTATCTTTATTTGTGTTTAAATTTTCTCTGCTTTTGGGCCTGTCCTAAAGATTGCCATGTTTGATAAGAATGGAGGAGTTCAAGCATTGATTCAGTACCCCGGTAAGCAAAATCCTGCAATTAATCATACTCATGTTACTAAAATCTGAAAATCTGATACTTATTGCTAAAATGTGTGGCAAGCTAAGGTAGTTTCCTTAGTTGTAGCATTGATTCTGACCTTGGTGCCTATGTGATTGCCTTTAAAGTGATTTCAAGAATGACGCTATAGATGAGATGCATTGCATTGCTTAGCTGTCTTTATGCCTATTACTAATTTTTAATTTCTATTAAGAGATTAGAGATGATTGTCCTTTTTGCTTAGTATTTTCTTATCTCATGACTATTTAGTTACTGGGTTGTCAACTTGAATTAGATTTATATGTTGTTATCTTAAAGATATATAATCTTTAGGAAATATTGTTATACTATTTGTTAAAGTAAATAGTTATACCCCCAATCTAACCAAGACTTACAAACCTGCTTTATTTTTTTTGCCCTAACAAAAACCTCTGTTTTTCGTTTGTTTTTTGTCATGTGTTTCTAGTTTCTAAAGTCACTGTTTTCCATGGACATAAATTTTAATCGTCTGATATTCTACACCAGGGCAGTTTTACAAAGCACTGCTGTTGTACATCTGAATATACATTTTCATGTGCTACGTTGAAATATGTGAGCTTGCTTGAAAAGTTAATAGATAACTTCATTATTGCATATCTGCATCAGTTGCTGCAACAACTTCAGTAAGAAGTATTGCTGTTGATGAGGAAAACATTGATTCTGCTTCAAGTGATGAAGATGTGCAATTTAAGATAAATTTATTTGTTCTCTTAATCATTTCTTTGTTTCTTCTTCTTTTTCTTTTTTAAAATTTATTTGCAGGGGATGGTATGATCCAACAGTATATATGGATAGTAGTAATTTATATTGAAAAGTGAATTTGAGATGCATATATGGATAGTTTGGTATATATTTGTGGATGTAGTAATTTGAAACTGTAAACGAATGGTATTATTGGGATGCATTTTGAATGGTTGATACATTTTGGCTTTAAATTTAAATGAGAATTTAGACCTTTTAGCTATATATCATGACATTAGCATATTGCAGGCGCATTGGTAATGTAGGTGAACCACAACCTTTTTTTTCTTTTTTTTAATCTACAACATTTTAAAAACGTTGTGTAAATGTGTTTAAATGTTGTCCGATATATTAAACTACAATATTTTTAGCCAGAAAACATTGTAGAATCATACCTTCTACAACGTTTTCAAGCATCTGCTAATTTATAGAAAACAAATCTACAATATTTTTTTCTTAAAAAACGTTGTATAATGTGCTTAACTACAACGTTGTATAAGGGTGTTAAATAGATGACACCCTTAACCACAAAGTTTTGCTGAATGAAACCACAACGTTTTTTCCTCGTTGTCTATTTACTGTTTTGTAGTAGTGAATGCCACCAACTTACTATGATAAAATAATTTCACATAAATTATTTACTATCGATAGATAAATTTCTATCCATATTCTTTACTTCAAATAACTCGCCTCTCCAATAAATAACAAATATATAATAATAATATATTTATTAAACACAAAAATCATTTATTGCATAGTTTATATTACCTCATGCAACATAATACCACATACCTCTCAACGCATATATATATATATATATATATATATATATATATATATATATATATTCTTATTCGAACCCTTCTCATGCCTTAAGAATTTTATTTACTAAATTCTTATTTTAATAATTTCGGAAAATTCGGGTTCTTACATCCTCTCCCCCTTATAAGGATTCCGTCCTTGGAATCACCAAGACCTTCTCTACTTGGTGTTATTTTGAATATTACATATTCTTTTGAATAATTTTATCTATTCTCTTTTCGGAAGTTTTATTATAACTTGCTCACTTGCATTCTACCACATTCTCCTTTCTAAGAAACATTCTACTTACTACTTTCATCCTTCAGAAGAATAAGAATCTTCCACGATATTTTAATAATCGGGAAGTAGTATGAATAACTCAGAATTCTAAATTATGCTGAGGAGTCGCAAGACCGTGAACTCTTATTTAAGTTTACTAGTGCTTCAACACAATCCTTCACACTGCAAACCAGAGTGTTTATCAATCACAAAGACTAAAAATACCCTCCACGCGTACACTAGGTGGCCGATTTATTTTACCACTACGTCGGGCCGCAACGTAGTGTGTTGTAACGACTATATGTGTTACATTCAGAACTATTGTCTCTGAAAACATGTCCCCTTATACGGTTGTTCACCTCAATTTTTTAACATTTGAATCTGCACCAGAGCAATCTGGTTTGACATAAATACTCAAGAATGTTTGAATTCCATAAATATTTTTCAACAGCCGTCTAGCTGAATCAAATAGCTTAGACTTTTATCAATAACTCGGACATCAATCGAAATAATTTAGCCAACTTAATTGACCTTCTTCATAATTTAAAAAAAACCAAAAATTCTTTTATGACGTCATGATACCGTACCAAATTAGTAGTACGTTGAGGATTTCACCATTATGTGACTTTGTCATATTACATCATACCATAGTGGGCTAACGATCTTTTGATCACAACCAACACTAGGTTCGATTGCATTGATGACTCAATCGTTTACCATTTATACACCATATCAAATGATGCACATGGTTAGAAATACATTTTGAAAATTTTCAAATCATTTTTGTCTTAGCCGAAACAATTAGCATAGACATATGAATAACGGTATTGTTTTTAAACATCATTGGTTCAATCACATGATCCAATATTTTTTAAGAAAATAGAAGTGCAAACATCAGTACAAAGTCAATAAATTTTGAAAATCTAGCAGAGCTAGGAGATTTAAAAAATCCATGTTTCTCCATCAACTTCAATATTTACTCAATTGCTTCATTCTATCAATCTTTAATACCATCAATGCTCACTATACCAAAATTTCTAAATTCGTGATATATAACATATCTATTCTCGATATAGTTCATCGAACTTACCACACCTTAGAAGTTCAGGAACTTACCACAGAGATATGAGTTTAGGAGCTTGTCCTAGCAATACGTAGTCTAAGAACCAATCAGGGACTGCTCATACGCTTAGGGGTTCAAAAACATGCTTACTACTATGAGTCACAAACATACCATAAATATGAGTTTTAAGAACTCACGCCTAATCTTAATATTCTCTAACTTAATCTTAATAGCCTCTAACTATCAAATATAAATATGAGAAAAGAATCACCTTCTCACCATAATCATATCGATAACGCGACACCAACATTCCATTGATTATCATTATGAGGAACCAAGCGCGAGCACAAAACCTCTGCCCATATAAATGTTTGTACAACTCAGCTCTCACATAAGTCCTCAATTAGAATTCCACTTAACTCTATCTCACTCTTAACTTGCTCTTTGTTTGATACGAATTTTCTATATTTTATCATATACAACTCCTCAGGAGTTCATCTCGTACCATTTCATAGTACCTTCTCTTATAGCATCAAACTATATCCACTTAGTCGTTATAGACTATTTATCATTTCATAGCTCAATCTGATCACGTTGTGATCATCGGTTTACCTTAGGGATCTTTCCCATTATCAACTAGACTCCATTCGAGTTCATTCTTATTATCTTCCTCTTATAGACATCATCTTAACATTTTTATTACCGAAGTTAGGAAACTCCTGAATTCTCATTCTCTAGATACTTCAATATTCTTCTTTGAATCTTCGCTTATATATATTTTAATCTTTTATCTTTCACTCTCTCAGGTTATAGCCTAAGGTACTCTTACCTAAAGTTTATAACCTACAACTCTGATACCAACCTGTGACGCCCCAAAATCCGGGTTCCTTCGAACCTCGGATCCGGTCCGCCACGATACTACTATCGTCAAACTATTTAAATCTTTTATTCATAACTTAATGAATATAACTTTGCTTATTACAATTTAGAATATAAATTCTTTCCATTTCCCAGATCTGTATAATGACCCCAAACTTTTATAAGTTTCAAATCTTGGTCATTTGCCATTCCTGTCTTATATCATATTCAATGTTATAATAATATGCGAAATAATTTAAACTTTTACAATATATTTTAAAAAAATCTTTTATTGATTTCTTAACTTGAATCAATTACATATCTTTGAATCAAATTATGTTATGATACATTCTATTCGAATTACTTTATAAATTTTTACATCTCGATTCGAATTCCTCTATACATCACATAGTACAACTTTGTAACTCAACATGTACTACACATCGTAAACTACTATCATGTACATCTCCTAGAACCTAAACATGGTTCAAGAGCATATATTTAAATAAATGAATCAATCTCCTTTGATACTATTGAACTCTATCAATCAAGTAGCACGCAATCTTTACCGTGAGTCCTTAACTTGTAAAAATGGTTATTTGCAAGGGTGAGCTCGCAGCCCAGTAATGCTAACAGTTTTCATGCATCACATAACATATAGTAACATACTCAGTTCATGCATTCATAATCAATTAATTTTTTTACTACGCATGTTACTTCTCACAAAATAGGCATAGAAATTTACTCCATAAGCATATCGTCAAAGATCAACTTTCATATTTCATACATATCTCATATGCATTTCATATATATAGAACAACATTCTCATAGCATAATATAGCTCAACTAACAATTATCACATTCATATATCAAATAGGAACTGAAAGACTTGCCTGATTCGTGGTTTATCAATTACGACTTAACTGCTTAAAGCTTATCTGCACTGCGTGTATTCCTACACAGTTATATAATCATGGATTCATACCCATTAGTCATACATTTCATGCGCTCTTAATATAAGAACAAATATTGTATCCTAACTTGGTTTCATTTTTACTTGAACATAGGATAACCATGAGACTAGCTTATTCTACTATCATATTTATCTAAACAATCTTGTTTTATATCTTGTAGTTGTTGGTCATTTTATCGATCAATATATGCGTGCAAGTATACACAGTCAACAAGTAATAAAGAGTAAGTAAAATATCGTTCTCACGGAGAATTAACTAATAAAGTTCACCAAACATTAACCCATAACCATTTCAGTCTTATTTAAACGAATGAATTAATATTTTATAGTAAAACTATGAAATTAAATAAACCTAACTATTCCTAGAGTGAAACTAGATAAAGAAGACTTGAGATCACAATTTCATCTATTGACTCATTTAAACCAACACACCCTGTCAAGCTAAACTAATTTTACCGGATTGTTAGTCAAGAACACAAAATTAGAGTATAGCCATATCTCAATGTACCATACCCATATCACATATAATCCACAGATGATAGAATACACATGAACACCCACATTACCTAAACCACTATATGTCTATGTGATTTATAAATAATTAGGGTTTAAGCCCAAGTTCTCATTTGACTATGAATGGTGCTTCGGTATATGTCTACCCCAAGCACAAATCATACATCCTATCACAATGTAGAATATACAATCTTAAGCTAATATGATCAGATCTAAACCCATACTTTGTATCTCGAGCCCATATGGATTATCACAGTAATTGATGGCCAATCAACTAAGAAAATAAGCATGAATCTAATTAGACAATCTCATAGCAATTAATAAAGCTAACAACGACATATATCAGAATAAACTAATCCATAGAATCCATTGCAATCTCATAATAGAGTTTAAATCATAGCTGAATCAAATCTATCATTCATATATAGAATAAACATCGTAAGATACAATTATGAATCAAAGAGAAAATAAAAGTAGAGAATTGTAGTGCAAATCTGTTCTCCTGATCCACTGGTTGAATCTCTAATGCCTTCCCAATGCTTTAAGTCTTCAATCTAATCAACTCTAGAAATTACCTACACTAATCTACTCTAATCTATTATTGAAATTGAAGAAAGCAAATAATAGTAGCTTGTTGTCCCCCAAGGGGTGGTCTATCCTTACATCATGCCAATACGTCTAATATATAAGCCCTAGTTCCATCCCCCCTCGGTTACACTTTAATTTTAAAAATTAAAATAAAGTCAATTAGCAGCCGCAGAGGTTGCGCGCGGGCGCGCGCTTCCCCTTTGTATTCCTCCCGCGGGCGCGCGTCTTTAAAATCTGGTCAAGCTGGGTGATCGCGCAGCCACGCGGCTTTTGCAGTTTTGATTCTGTGTTCTGCTGCTGCTACTGCTTTGTCCTGCTGCTATTGATTCTTTGTCATGCCACTCTTCCTTCATCCATCATCAGTTGCATATCTCCAATTGTTCCTCACGTCATGCTTCCATTAGCCTCATACCATCTACCATTGCCAAGGTATGTCATTTCCTGCACGTTTACACCAAAGGAGTTCTCAGTATATACAATGCAAAATATTACGAAATGCAACTAAAAACACACTAAAATGTACTTGAGATGGGCATAGTTCGCGTGAATTGATATCCAATAAGTAGGTATAAAACCCACTTATCAAATACCCCCAAACTTGAACTATTGCTTGCCCTCAAGCAATGCATACAACATAAAACAGTGAAAATGCAACTACATGCTATGCTACTAAATCATGATGCAAACGAGTCTCACATTGTTCCAGCTATAACAGAATTTCAGTCCAAAATGCCTCAGCGAATTATCCAGATTCGAGAATATAAATTCAAACCAAACTATAGGCATAATATAATACACTCAAATAATTCATATATGCTATAAAGATGCTGTGTGTGTGTGTGTTATGTTCACCAAAACTTGATTTAAGCAAAGAATACACATGCTAAACTGCTCAAAACAGAAAATTACAATCTAAATCAAGACTCATGTATACTTATGCAACAAAGACTGTTCCAACATATCAAAACAAACTAAGGTTCGACAATGGGCTTAACTGCTTTATTACTACTCACGAGGGGCGATTTTTGCTTATTCCCGCGGTGTTTATTGCTATATTATTTTTTTTTTCACATGACTGTGCAATGCCTCATTCTATTAGGCTACACTGTTACCCCTTAGCGAGCTTTCAACCAACGACTCCCAGACCATAAAAGACCTTAGGGCGCTAGGTGTTAAGACACCCCTACGGGCGTACTTACTCAAATAACCAGGGCCCCGAAATAAGACTAGCCACGTTATCAATTTTTTTTATACATAGCATACCCATGTTTTCCCATAGTTTGAATATCAATGTTTTTGCACAGTCTAAGTCCAAGTTTCACATATTTCTCTTTTTAAAACCACATTTTCTATTAAACAATGCAACACATCATTCTTATGCCTACAAGCAATTGTGAACACGTCCGTGCAAATCGAAAGCATCTAAACAGCAACATGAATTTCATCGTGTAAAACATTATAACTAGGTTCATGTTATCCAAAATACTCCACAATCCTTCAAACTTCACTTTCATCATCGGCTAGACAAAATTTCCATAAAGCTAGAATTTATGAGACATGCACGACACATAAAATGCAACGAAACATATACTAACACAAGTAATAATGACTAAAACTAAACATGCACATATACTAACACATAAACATGCTAATTTTAAACTAATCATGCAAAAACTATATGCAACTAATATGCATACCCTAATACTCCAATACCCCTAAACTTATACTATTCATTGCCCCAATGAATGAAGGTATAGGGTTAGAGAAACTCCCCTACTTCTCAGTTGCACCACCCTCGTCGGGTGGTGAATCCGGTGGTATATCAGGCAATGGATAAGTTCGAGATATTTTATAGTTGGAAACTGAGTGTGGGCTTCTAACTTGGCAGCTTCAATTATTTTGACTTCTGTTTGAACCTGAATGCTTATAACAATTGGATTGAACCTGAGAGGAGAAACACTCAAACTATTATTAAGACTTACAACTATCAAACATCTATGAAATATGTAAAGTATGATGAATTAAACATAGCAGAAGAAGTAAATGGAAATGTAAATAAGAATTAAACAAGGAGGGAGAAAGATTTGATGGGGTGCCTCCCATCTAGCGCTCGGTTTATAGTCCATTAGCTGGACTTTTTTTTTACCGCTATCCAATTCTTCTATGAAAAGCTAGAAATCCTCCATCCATTAGAACCGCTATGTGCTTTGGTAGGTTCCCCATCTTGCGAGTCTGTGAATTGAAACAACCTAGCATATTTTCTGTACATGATGTCCCCAGTTCTATTGCATAGCTAGGTGCTTCGTTTGTTGTATTTGTGAATAGATTTTTGCACTGAGGTACGAAAAATACAACGGACTTTTCCACTTCTCTTTTCTCTTCCTCAGCCTACCATGGTGTATAAGAGGCCTCTTTATCATCCTGATCTTTACTTTGAACGTGGCTACCAAGAGGACATGGGTGTGCAAATTTCACTGGACTTTTCAACTCTGGCTAAGGAGTTAGTTGGGGTATATGATATTCTTCATTTTCCAAACCCCCAGTTGTCTCCTCAATGTCCACTCATTTCAGTTCATCCAATGACATGTACACTTCTGGCTCTCCACCAGTTTCATCGTCCATGTCATAGCACCAATTGTTTGGAGGGAGATTGTTCAAGGCTTCGAACATTTGATCCATCTGATTCTAAAGAATTTGAATTGACCTTCCTTGGTCAATCATCTTCTTCTCAGTTGATGCTACAAATTTGAACCACAAATCCTCCAATCTTGAATTATCTTGTTCAGTTTCAAAATCCATGTATTGTGGACCATTCATTGGGGAGTTAATGAGTTGTTCCATCTATCTGTTAAGATTTTGGCTTGATAACTCCTGACTCAGCATCATCTCTTCATGGTCTGCTATGCTTTTTGACATGAATTCCTTCAACTCTGAATTTTCCTCTTGTTGCATTGGAGGTAGATATGAGAAATCCGATGGAGATGTTGGACTTGGAACACAGTCTTGGTCTTGATAGTTATAACTCTATTCATAATCTAGGTGATACCCCCAACCTTGATGATAATTGGGATTAGCATAGCTGTTGGAGTAATCACCCCCATACTGTATTTGTCCAAAACTGATGTTGCACTGATAGCTTGGATGCTCGCCAGCACAATATTCACATGTAACTACTATCTCTCGAGGACGTTGGGCTGCAAGAACATCCAACCTTTCCGAAAGTGTTGCAATTTGTGCTGACAATGTAGAAAATACATTGAGTCCCTCAGTGTTTATGTCCCTTGGTTGAGGCATATTCGCATAAGGCCATTGATAAGCAAAGTCACCCATGGTACCTGAAAAGAGAGAAATATAAGAAAATAATTAAAACAAAATAAAAATGTTTAAATTAAGACTAATTTGATTGAAATTAATGTTGGCAAAAATTATTAAAATAATTCCCCGACAACGGTGCCAAAAACTTATTGGTCGTTTTTACCGATCAATATATGTGTGCAAATATATACGGTCAACAAGTAATAAAGATTAAGTAAAGTATCGTTCTCACGAAGAATTAACTAATAAAGTTCACCAAACATTAACCCATAACCATTTCAGTCTTATTTAAATGAATGAATTAATATTTTATAGTAAAACTATGAAATTAAATAAACCTAACTATTTCTAGAGTGAGACTAGATAAAGAAGACCTGAGATCACAATTTCATCTATTGACTCATTTAAACCAACACACTCCCTGTCAAGCCAAACTAATTTTACCGGATTGTTAGTCAAGAACACGAAATTAAAGTATAGCCATCTCTTAATGTACCATATCCATATCACATATAATCCATAGATGATAGAATACACACGAACACCCACATTATGTAACGACCCCAAAATTCATACAATTTAATTCTCGACTTCGGTCGTTAATATTACATTCAACCTTTAATTTTACATCATTAAACGATAATACAACCATTGAAATTTGCGGAATAATTAAAATTTTCTATTACAAACTATCCTCGTTCCCAAAACCTTCAACCTTTATATATAAATATCTCAGAATCATTTTAATACTACAATAATTTACATTCGCAAAACAATATTATAATTACAACATTAATACATTTACCGAAACATTAGACATGGTTTACAAGAATAACAACTTAGCTAGGATATTAAATCTTCATATATCACTTTTGATCCATAACAATCAAGTAGCACATAGCTTTACCTTCAATTCTTGAATCTGCAAAAATGGTTATTTCCAAGAATGAGCTCGACAGCTCAGCAAAATCTAATAGTTTTCATGCATCACGTAACATATAATAACATGCTCAACATACAAGAATAATTATAAACAAACATAGCATACATGTTGTAGTTCACATAACAACTATAAAGATTGAGTTCCTTACTCAATTAACATTCATAGTTCAATCATCATAGTCATAGATTGACTTTCACATTTCATACTTTTGACATATATAATACATCATACACTAAAATTTTAAAGCATATCATCATCAAGTTCACATAGCAAAAAAGAACTGAAAGACTTGCCTTTACCGGCGTTTTACCAACACGCTAATACTTCGTGTCCTTGCACAACCTACACTGTATGTGAGATTGATAACAAATAAAATCAATAATCAATCTCATGGTCAAATTTATTCTAAGACCTTACTTTATCTTATTATCCTTTATAATATCTTTATAGACATCTAACTGTGTTTTATATGCAACTCGATTTTATTTTCATTTTCATCACCACACATGCTAGACTATCTCACTTGTAGTTTAATGTGTGTATATCACACCATTTTATTTTACCAATTTGGTTTCAAAAATGCATATTCAACACATTGTTTACATGTTTAATTTTCCTTCATAAATTAAAAATTACCCTTTTCGATTTCTTTCCATTATTATTCTTGTATTATCATCTTTTCATACTTAGATATCCAATAGTAGCCATTAGTTAGACACTTTGTATACCAAAGTTTAGAAACACTATTACTTTTAGGCATTTTATCGAGCACGTTATGTGCACACATTAACTTATCTCAACTCTTGATCTTAAATGGTTAATTATGCATAGAATATGATAACACATATCTATATTCATTACATATGTCAAAACATATTTTTAATCATCAAAATATACCATCACCCAAAATCTCAATTCAAACATAATTATAAAACTCATCTTCACAATTTCTTTAACAAAACATTGCTTTCGTTTTTAACATATCTCCTTCGTTACATGTCCGTTTTTGTTCCTTCTTATATAGAATTAACCCTTACTCAGTGTACTACAACCTCATCTAGGCCTTAAAGTCAGACCCTTATCCATCTAAACCAGATTCTATAATTCATCAACTAGTGTAGAAAATTTTATTTTCTGGACATCCTTACTAAACAATTTATTTTGGACATGATCTGGTCCATAAAATGGCTCAATCACGCGGGTCTAGCTAGTAAACTTCCATATCTACAACTTTATAGTTTTAAGTTTCTTCAGATTCAAAACACACGAATTTATATGTATATTTCAAAGTCAGAAACCGTAACAGTTTTGATTTTCTGGACAGATTATTATCCCTTCGGACCAGCCTTACTAAAACAGACATTGCAAGAAATCTACAAAGAGTTTTCATGTGATTCCACTTTCAGAATATAGCTTACTTCCATATCTTCGATTTGATATAAGGCTCACTTTCTAACTCATTATACCCAAAGAGATATGAATTTCACAAGATATGTCCACAATTACTCAAAACCTACGAATTTTGTTCTTCAAATTTTCTTTCTAGAATCCTCTTGTTTGATTCTTGATAATCCAAGATTAAACCAATACAAACAAGATTAAGCATGATCTATTACCCTAGAACATAAATCTACCCAAAAATCAAAGATTAAATAAGAGTTTAGAAGTTACCTTCTTCTAGCTTTTTCTTCTTCTTCTTCTAGCTCATCTCAATTCCTCTATTTCTCTCTATCTCTCTCAATTTCTCAATACAACTTCTATATAATCATTATCCTACATTATGAAGAACATAAAATTATAATTAAAACAAGGAATTTAGATTATAGCCTTATTAGTATGAATTTAAGAAAGAGACGAAGATGATGATGATGGGGCTTATTTTGTCTTTTCAAAGCTTTCCCTTCTTCTTCTTTTTCTTCCTCTTCTTCTTCTCCTACAACTCTCTCTAACTCTCTTCTTCTTTCTTTTATTTGTTTTGTAAAACTAACATACTAACTTGTAGTATATACATATAATATACAATACTAGTAATATATAATATATGTAACTCCTAGTAATTATTAGATATACTAATTACTAGTTAATACATAGATTACACCAACTTGAACTTGAAAAGCCTACGACCATGTTTGGCAAATACTCATTATTTTAATTAATTAATAGTTTAACATCAATCTCATCAAATTGTCACGTAATTATATTTACTTGTTAATTATAATTTCGTGTAACAATCATCACATAACTCATCAAATTTAATTATCTCAATTAAATTAGAACTATAACATAAAATTATTATACTAATTAAATTAAATACTAAATATTCATTTAATTAATCTACTACACTTAATTACATTACTCTATAATCAAAACAAAATTTATTTATTTACTCAATAAATAATTTAATTAAATATTTATATATATTAAAATTAATATATAACATTCTCTTCACATCAATTCATATATTCTACAATATATGACATACACATACTCACACCCAACATATCTCATAAATAATACTTTTATTTATAAAATTCTCATTTATAAATTCTAAAAATCTGGGATGTCACACATTACCTAAACCACTATATGTCTATGTGATTTACAAATAATTAGGGTTTAAGCCTAAGTTCTCATTTGACTACGAATGGTGCTTCGGTGTATGTCTACCCTAAGCACAAATCATACATCCTATCACAATGTAGAATATATAATCTTAAGATAATAAGATCAGATCTAAACCCATACTTTGTCTCTCGAGTCCATATGGATTATCACAGTAATTGATGGCCAATCAGCTAAGCAAATAAGCATGAATCTAATTAGACAATCTCATAGCAATCAATAAAGCTAACAACGACATATATCACAATAAACTAATCCATAGAATCCATTGCAATCTCAGAATAGAGTTTAAATCATAGCTGAATCAAATCTATCATTCACATATAGAATAAATATCGTAAGATACAATTATGAATCAAAGAGAAAATAAAAGTAGAGAATTGTAGTGCAAATCTGTTCTCCTGATCCACTGGTTGAATCTCTAATGCCTTCCCAATGCTTCAAGTCTTCAATCTAATCAACTCTAGAAATTACCTAAACTAATATACTCTAATCTATTATTGAAATTGAAGAAAGCAAATAATAGTAGCTTGTTGTCCCCCAAGGGGTGGTCTCTCCTTATATCATGCCAATACGCCTAATATATAAGCCCTAGTTCCATCCCTCCTCGGTTACGCTTTAATTTTAAAAATTAAAATAAAGTCAATTAGCAGCCGCAGAGGTCGCGCGCGGGCGCGCGCTTGCGCGCGCTTCCCCTTTGTATTCCTCGCACGGGCGCGCGTCTTTAAAATCTGGTCAAGTCGGGTGATCGCGCGGGCGCACGTGTTTAAGCTTATTTGGTCGTGCGGCCGCGCGGCATCTGCAGTTTTGATTCTGTGTTCTGCTGCTGCTATTGATTTTTTGTCATGTCACTCCTCCTTCATCCATCCTCGGTTGCATATCTCTAATTGTTCCTCGCGTCATGCTTCCATTAGCCTCATGCCATCAACCATTGCCAAGCTATGTCATTTCCTGCACGTTTACACCAAAGGAGTTCTCAGTACATGCAATGCAAAATATTACGAAATGCAACTAAAAACACACTCAAATGTACTTGAGAT
This sequence comes from Panax notoginseng, assembly GCA_016801055.1. Lineage (NCBI taxonomy): Eukaryota > Viridiplantae > Streptophyta > Magnoliopsida > Apiales > Araliaceae > Panax > Panax notoginseng. The sequence continues at coordinate 116,877,271 of CM029023.1, forward strand.
GGGCATAGTTAGTGTGAATTGATATCCAATAAGTAGGTATAAAACCCACTTATCAGTAGTCCTTAAGGACAACATATAACCATAAGTTAAGACCATGCAGTTAACGAACTGCTCTTGGTCACTCTGCAGAACGGCGCGGCCGCGCTGCATTTAAACTTGGGAGTGGCGCGGCCGCGCTTCTCCCTGCCAGAACCAGACTTAGGCTTTTTATTGCCCAATATAATTTCTAGCATAACATGTATTATAATACGTACTGTAAACTTACATCAAGTAGGTTGTGATCTATTTTCAAGTTCATATTCAAACTACTTAGCTCCATAATGATTTATTTCAATCAATAAGGCTTAACAACTTTCTTTAAAAAGATTCAATGTTATAAGCTTTTAAACCATATATTGGTACTAATAACCCTCTAATAGCATGCTCAAATGTATATATCTTATTTATATAGATATAACATAGTTCATTATTTGAAAACTTATTTTAAACCATACTTGAAAGGTCCAATTCATGCTTAGCTAGATGAAGAACATATTCGTAATGTCTAGAGGCATAAGACGTCTTAGTATGCATGCTAGAAAGGGCAGAGTATACTTTACACAATAGTTGAAACTATTAGTTCTCAAAACTTCCGAGTTTTCTTTCAAAACATTTTAAACCAAGCTATATCAATCTAGTATATGCAATGTAACTTTAAAACTACATTTCATGCACGTTGATATGCGTACATAAGGTCCAAGGTTAGAACTTAAAGGACACCAAATTCATCAACTTCCGTTTCTCAAACACTTTAAGTTTTCTTTTAGAAAATCCTGTTAAAACATTCTATTATGAGTAAAGTAATCTTAGCTCTATGACATGTCTATTATCATGCATATTTATGTTTTATCACTTAGAACAACATATTTTATCATCGAGAGCACTACACTTGCGTGTGTGCATGTCCAATGCCCTCTGATTGCCTCCTAATACACATTAGTCCTAAAGATGACTATTTTTATCCCTTCTAACGACCTCAAATTGAACAACTTAAAGAACAAAAGTTGTATGTCTATTTGTTCTCGTTTCAGATCATCTTGAATCGCCTCAATCGGAGTCCTTATGAAAAGGTTATGGTCGTTTTACCAAAATAGGTCAAAGCAGTCACACTTGACACACTATGGGCGCGGCCGTTGTGATAACTCGGGATTTCGAATAATCCGAATTTTAACGAATATTTTTTTTTAAAATATTAATATTGACTGTTAATATTGTATTGTGTATTTGTGATACTAGTTTTGAGAATTAGTCAATTTGTGTATTGACTGAGCAATAAGAGTAGAGTTGTGCTTAACTGAGAATTTAAAACCCTAACCCTAAGTTCGGATAAGGATTTGGTAGAAAATATAATTTTAATAATTGTATTGATATGTACTTATTTGTACTGTATAGAATTTTGATCAATGATTGATCGGATAAGGTTTAAAATTAATAAACCCTAATAAGAGATTAGAAACCCTAATCTCATATTTAGAAAACCTAACGTACAGTTAAAAACCTATAAACGAATACCGAAAAACCCTAATTTTAAATTCGGGAACTCTAAACCCTAATTAGGAAACCCTAATTCTAATTAGTAAGCCCTAATGTGATTGATAACATTTAATGTAATTAGGAAACCCTAATTATATTTTAGTTATCTTAATTTTCTATTTTACAAACCCTAATTTGAAAATTTTAGAAGCTAAAGTTAGAAAATCTAAGGGTTAGAACCTTAGGGTTAAACCCTAAGGGTTGGACAAATGTCTAGTGTAAGACCCCAGCTTATTAATGAATAAAATCAAATTTTCTCTAAATATTATTGTGAATAATAAGGGGTTAATTTGATATAATACTTTGGTTATGGGTGAAATGTGTAAATTTTGCGAAATAAGCAAGTGGTTATAAAATATTCATTTTATCGGGGAATATTCGTTTGGTCATGGAATATTCTTGCTGTCGGGGAATATTCGTACGACGGCGCAGCCTTGTGTGGGCCCCATAACGAAAAGCGATTGGATGAAGAAAACGACAAGTATAAGTTGTTTATAAATAACGGCGTAGTTGTTACCGTTAATACTGTTGAAATACCCGGTGGTTAAAATACAGTAGCACACGGTATTGCACCAATTATTGATTCTTACGTAAGAAGGCACTACTCAATAATTTTTACAGTAGTTATTGTTCAATATTTTATTAATTCAATAATTGTTGCGTTGATATTTTATATTATTGTTGTTTCAATAATTGTTGCTGCACAGTATTTTCCTTTATCGGATCAATAATTCATATTATTTGAATAATATTATTAGATAACATTATTGGCAATGTCTAGAAAGTTCTGTCTAAGGAGAGGTTTGATCATCTAATTGCGCGCCAGTAAGGAGAAATCCTTATTGGAAAGCCCCCTCTTTCCTGGAAACGGCCTGGTTGTCATAAATGTGATTCTGTAATAGTATTTGTGAATAATTAATTATTGATTCACATGATAAGGAAATATTTATTTTATGTGGATATAAATGAGGGATATATTTTTGTGGTTAAAAATGAAGGAGTTAATGTTGAGGGTTTTATCAGTATTTTTGTCGGAATGGAGGTATTAAAAATCAGGGTTTTTGAGATATTTTGCGGTGGTTATAATTTTTAATCCGACCGTTGGATCGTGGTAATTTTTGGATATGTTATACATATATATAGTTGAGTATATGTCCACAAATTTTGAACCGTTAAAAATGAACGTATGATTTATTATGAATTTTACGAGATGACTGGTTCAGAAATTGTTGAATTTTCGAAGTTAATCATTTTGGTGGAAAATTCTAGAATTGGTGGGCCCCACTCTTGGTTGGTGAAGAAATGTGCTGAGATTTTTATTCAAATGTGGTGGGTGGGAATAGTAGCAGGTAAAGCCATCAGGTTGCAGGTTAAGTCTATTTCGGCGTGCTAACATTTTCCTATAAATAGAGGGTTAAGTTAGAATTGAAAATCACACCAGAAACAAGTTTTCTCTCTTTCTCTCTCTAGATTATTGAGTGTATTTTGTGAGTATTTAGATACTTTGAGAGTTTCTATTCATCAGAGCAAGTTTCTTTCAGTCTTATACCGGTATTCCGACCAGAAGTACTGATATTTTGAGGTAAGGGATAGTAAGGGATATTATTTTCTTCTTAATGATATTATTTTCTTCAATATCATTATGCTGAAATATTGATATGAATTTTTTATCAAATTTGAAACTTTTGTGTCGGGGTTACTATTCACGTATACGTTACTATTCACGTATACGGCACTATTCACAAATACGACACTATTCACCGAAAAATAAAATTTTCCCTTTTTGTCCAAGATGTCTATTATGGTTATTATCTTTGATTGTATCCATGTTTTGATCTTTATTTTTGAATTCTGCTTCACAATTGATTATTATAAAGTATTATTGATCTTGGATAAACTGTTATACGAATCCCTACTATTTGTCCTTCTATCTCACTGGATTCGTTCTCTTTAAGATATTTTTCATCATCCTCAGTCCTAAATGATGATATTACTGAATATCTTTGGCCTGTAGTGCAAAGATGTATGATTACTTGATGAATATCTTTGGCTTATAGTGCAAAGATGAACAGGTGTTGAGATGAACATGACTGACAGGTGATACAAATGAATATCTTTGGCCTGTAGTGCAAAGATGAATATTTGGATAAAGATGATTATTAATTGATGTTACAGGGATAAAATATTGATGATGGACTTTTAAATCTTAGAAGATAGTAGAATTCATTCTCTACTTGACTCTTCTAATGGTTTGTTGTTTCCGCTGCAGTTATTGATCTAAAACTTGTTGTCGATTATATTCTATCAGATTTTTCCCTGTTGAATACTAATGATAATTTGTTGTATATTATCTTAGTCATAATATTTTTTACTGGGCTAGTTGAGCTCACCCTTTTCCTTTTTGTTCCATTTTTCTTCTCAGGAGGTGAGAACATAGCAGGATCTAGTCGGGGTATGGAGTGATGATTCTAGAAAGATGTTTTAGCAGTCCTCACTATTTCTGTAAAATAGTGTTTGAATAATTGTATTGATGACTTATTTGAGTGTGAATATTGTCTAGAGGACAATATTTGTATTTAAACTCACAGTATGTGTTGTCGTATTTTGCACGACAATTATATTATTGAAATTGTAGTTTGCTTTCTGTACCATGTATTTGGCGACTCAGAATGGGTGTTGTATACCTATTTTGGGGGCGTCACATCTAGAATGCCATTAAAATAAAAATACAAATGACAAAATTACCCTTTTTCATTCTTTAATGAGCTAGCTTGTAAATCTTTCCAAATCAAGAGTTTGTGACCCACTATATTGACTTGGTGACTTAAAATATCCAACAAAATCAGCCAACACATCAGATTATACATTGCATTATGAAATATATATAGATTTGGGAGAGAGAAAGTTACTAAACTTGGCTCATTTTTCTTCCAAGCTCTCACCAACTTTTGTTCTCTCAAAACCTCCAAAATTATTAAGTAGATCAGTCACACAAATAGCCCCTAGATCACCTAAAATCAGATAGGAGAACATAGATCAAGATTTGAACTTGAATGTATACAAGCCCTAACCTATTTTTGATCTTTCATGTTAAGAAAAAAAATTATGTTTATGTGTTTAGATGTTTGCTAGAAGGTGTTTTATGATGATCTATGGTGATATACCATAAATCCATAGCATCAAATGGCTTTAAAAGTGATGATTTTCAAAACTGTCCAAGAACAATTTTTATGGTCTGACAAGCAAAAGTCAGAGCCCATAGATCCTTCCCTATTTATTATTTTTGTTGTTTTAAGCTTTGAATGTGTAGTTTGACATGCGTACTTTAATCTGGAACTGGAGTCGTAGCTATTGGATGTCCAGATTGTGAGTTATAATCGGTCAAAACCCGTTGACCGGGCATGACCAGTCAAATTCTGGGTAACCCAGAAATGGTTTTGCAGCATCTGACAAGATCTTCTAAGGCACAGCTATGTCAGGTTTTAAGATATTTGTTGTTGTTTTTATGTACATGTTTTAGCCTATAATATGGACTCTAGAACCGTGCCTTTAGATCTTTTAAACAACAAGCAGATCGGATGTAGTGGATGGTCAAAGTAGACCATCCGGTATGATTTTCTATTTTCTAAAAATTCTAGAAAACGTAAGAACCTTATTTCTGACAGCCTTTGACCGAGTTGTATCTTGTGATTACGTTGTTATTGGACTGAGATCAAGATATGTAGTTGTTCCTTGACATATGTACTAGATGTATTAACCAAGAACCCACCTTTTTGATTACCAGAACATGTATATAATTGAGCATGAAACTGGGCACTCGAACTGCCTGGGTTTCTGGAAAACCCAGGAACACTCTAACAGTGATTTTAGAGGCTTAGATCTCTTTGTTTGTTTATTGTATGACCTAGATCTTTGTTGATGATTGTAGTACTACACACTTACTACAATATCAATGCTTGAGATATCCCAGAACATGTGAGGATTAAGAATTTAAGCTGGTCAAAGTTGACCCCTTGCTAAGCTAGCTGTCAGGGCTATAGGCTATTGTGACGGTTAATTTTCGATTTTCCAGAACATACTTAAAAAATAGAAAATAAATTATAAAAATTACCAAAAATAGTTTTAAAAATTATTTTAAATTATGAAAAATAACTTTTGACAAATTGGGATATTTTTCATTAATATTTATAATTATTTGAATATTAATGATATTTAATTAGTGTAATAAATAAATTAGAAAAAATGATTTTAATATTATAAAAATTATTTTAAAGAAGAATAATATATTTAAAAATATTTTGAGTTATAAAATGTAACTTTTAATATTTTTAGAGAATTATCATTAATAATTTAATATTAATGATATTAGATTTATTTAATTATTATATTAAATAAATGAATTAAAAATGATTTTAATATTATAAAAATTATTTTAAAGAAGAATAAAGTGTTTAAAAATATTTTGAATTACAAAATATAATTTTCAATATTTTTAGAGAATTCTCATTAATAAGTTAATATTAATGATATTAGATTTATTTAATTAGTATATTAAATAAATGATAGAAAAATGATTTTATTAATTTAAAAATCATTTAAAATGAGAAAAATGATATAAAAATATTTTAAATTATGAATAATGACTTTTAATATTTTAATGCTAATTTTATATTAATGGTGATGGTTTAAAAATAATTTTAATTATTTTAAAAATTATTTAAGTAGAATATTGATGATTTAAAAATATTTTAAGTTATTAAAAATAACTTTAATACTTTGACAAATATGTCATTAATATTTTAATATTATTAAATATTAATGATGATGGAATTAATTAGTATGTAAATCATTTAAAAATGATTCCGGTGTTTGAAAAATTATTATAAATTATAATAATTGTTTATAAATTATTAAAAGCTTCCGAAAAATATTATAAATGATATATGGCTTATCTAATATAATATTGAAGCTTAGAGACCTAGTTTAATTGACAATCAATGTGTTAATTGTAGGATAAGGTGGCCAGTACACCGAGAATAGACCGAAGTCCAACCAGACCGTACTAGTTAGACTTAATAAGTGTTTATATAAGTTATAAACATTGATGTGACTATATGGTAATGTGCCTAGGAGAAAGATTGACTGTGAATTACAGTGTTGTGTGTTATAAATTATTATGCTAATTATGAGACCGATATTATTGGTTATAGGTCTTTCGAACGCAGATAAGTATATTGTGTAGTAGTAATCAACGGTGAAGGCAAGTTTCCTAACTCAACCTTGAGTTATATATGTTTAAATACTATAGTGGTTAATTATTGTTGATTAGACCACGTCCAAGAATTTATTGTTGATTATTCGTAGTTAGTGCATGTTTATTAATTCAAATTGAATCAATGATTCTGAAAATATATATTCGTAGAATAATTGTTATTGGATATTTAAATCCGTAAAAGCTATTATTGACAGTGCAGATAATTCATGTCTATTGTTGAATTATATTGATAAATATCTTAGTTAATTATTCTGGCTAGACGAATATTTGTTAGAACTTGATAGGTTCAAGAAGAGAATTCAATTATTATCGATAGATCGATGCCAATTGTTTCGGCAAGATCAAAAAAGTAAATTTGATAAGTTCGAGAAGAGAAGAGAAGAAAAGTGATTAGATTTTGAAATCATTGTATTTCATTGTTAAATCAAATTTTGATTCTAAGACTGAGAAGAACAATATTTTATTATAAAAGGAGTAGAATTTTTGGTCGTATATTCGGCCCTTGCGTGCATTTTAAATATTATGTATAATATAGGGTATAATGAAGCTGATCACTTTATATACTTGTAGAGGGGTATGATTAATCTTTATGGTTATCTGATACACCTGGGTATATCAAAGTATATCTTTGATACTTACTCGAGAAGAGAAGTTCAAGATCCTTTGTGATCACTCAGCATAAATCTGGAAAATATTTCCATCTTAATATTTGGGTATATCAAAGTAAATCTTTGATAGTTACTCGAGAAGATAAATTTCAAGATCATTTAAGATCATTCAGTTTAAACTTTGGAGAATTTTTCTAAATCATTATTCCATCGAATAACGTAGAAACTTTGAAAGTGTTGTATCATTTCATTATTAAACTATTGTGTTGCAGAGGTTGTGAGAAGATTAGCTAGAGAAGAACAAATTGTTCAGCTATTTCAAAGTTCCCCAAACTTTGGTGTCATTCTATTGAAATAGATAGTCTGTTATTCTTGATTCTTATACATTCATTGTATGTCTTAACTTGCAGGGCAAATTTGTTGCTCACCCTTGCTAAATAAAATATTTCAGCTAGGGACAAAGTGAGTGGAAGTGCTGTGAAGAACAAAGGCAAAGGTGTTATGCTGTGATAGCTATGGTTAGCATTATTATTATGTTGCTTTTGTAAACCCTTTTTTGTATATCTAAAGGGTATGTTTGTAATATTAAGCTTAGATAACCTGGGACGAATGTATTAACTATATCAGTTAATGTGGTGTAATATTCTATTCATCAATGAATGGGTAGTTAGATGTTAATTATATTGTGGATCGTGATCACCAAACTCGGGTGTCAGGTAACCCGGATTTGGGGGCGTCACAGCCGTGCCCATTTTCTTCACAATCCCAGTGCGCTCGTGCCATTTGGCAGTGCCTAGCCACGCCCCCGCGCTCCTGGGCCATGTGCCCGCACTTGGCCTTGTCCAGATTATAATTTTCTCAATGTTTTTACTTCAAATCTTCACAACTTCTTCATTTTAAGTCAGAATTAGTTGGTTTTTAATTCGTTGAACTCGTTAAACTCTTAGCTACTCATCTACAAAATAATTTTAACACTTCAAAAACATTAACAAATCATTTTAAGGGTTCCAATTCAGTGTTCATGCTATATTTTTATGTTTTAAACCTATTTAGCGAATTCATTCACTACGAATTCGTTTCTCAACCAAATTGATTCATTTAACTCTCGTTGTCTTCGTATTTAACTGTATTAACAGTATCTAGCAACAATTTATGGATTACAACAATCTTTATCCATCAATTTTATGACTCAAAAGCAAGTATTTTCTTAACATTACTAAGGAATTTCAAACTTAGAAATCAAGAGCATATACATTAGAATTATTACCTCTTGATTTCTCCAATTTGCTAACTATAGCTCTCCAAACCTCTAATTTCTCTCCAATTCTACTAACCTTCCATAGCCAATTCCTTAAACAACTCAACCAACGTGAAGGAGAAGAAGAAGGCTCTATTTATAGAGAAAGTGTTGCTCAAGTTTGGGTCTTGCACAATGAATTAAACCAAGGGGAAGAAGAAGCCAGTGGATTGAGAAGGGTTGGTAAGCCTATACACGGTCTGTTAAATGAAGTTAGACTATGAATATGGGACAAGTAATATTACTTCCTTACTTATTAGTAAAATGATCCCTATTCTACTAAAGTTAATTCCTTTTGGGTCACTAAATCAATTGTAATGACTTATCATTACTACATTAAATTAAGTTATGGGTACATATATACACTATCATGTATGTACCCCCACATATAAATAAGTATACTCATATCTTAAATATACCCCAATACATATAATCATGTGTATCTCAGGTACACGGAGTTAGTCAAAATAATATTTTAATTGGGCTAAATATAATTCAGTTGGATACTCTCAACCCATTATTCCCTTTCTATTAATTCTCTTTTAATAATTCAAGTTAAATCTTTAGTTTGGTTTAACTTTAATACTCATGCCACACATGACTCATTTATCCCACTTACTAGAGTTATATAACTCAAGCTCATAACCTCAACAATAAAATATTAGGGGTCTAGGCCACATTTGGCATTTTTCCAATCTCACTTCATTTTAATATTCATTTAATATAGAGTTTGTGTGACACACTTTACCTTAATACCATATTATTTAACCACCTTAATTAATTATACTTTATAAAATTGTAATCATGACATCCTTATTTAAAATAATCATTTTTCTTAAAATAATTTGTATGTACAATACCAATATAATTCCTCAATTATTCATTCATTAAATTATTTAATGAATGCTTATTCCATCACTTTGCCACACTAGGCATATCTCATAAGCTTACGTTAAGCTTATTTTCATTCCTCAATTATTCATTCATTTAATTATTTAATCAATGCTTATTCTATGACTTTCCCACACTAGACATATCTCACAAGCTTACGTTAAGCTTATTTTAATTTTCATTCTCATTACTTATTCATTTCCCACCACATTACAATTTATAACATGTTCAATTTACATCAAACTATTATATCACAAGGTTCACATATATAATTATATCGTGAATGGAAATATTTAAATATTCTTTATAACGTTCGCGGTAATATAATAACTCAAGTTATTTAGTAAATTAAAATAACTTAGTTTTCTTTTATAACTTTAACCCTCTTGGAAATACATTACTATAATCAAAATTATGTATTTCGTCATAACATAACATAAGATGTTTTTATCATGTTTTCTCTAAATATAAGAACTAATCATAATAAAACGATTTACACATTTTCTCAAGATACTATTCTTAATATAATATCTATTTATTATTAAAATATTTACATGCACGACATACGTACACACTATATATAGAAAATAAGTTTATTTCCTATTATGATAAATTATTTCTATCAACTTATATAGCAAATATATTTTAATATATTTACCATATTACTTAATCACACACATTACCTGGTACAACACTATATAAGGTAATATCAAAATAATATTCTCCCTTATAATCAAATGCTAGAATTTATTTTAATATCCTTTATCAGAAATATACTATAATTATTTCTCTTTCCTTTTTATAGATTGTCTCAACACAATTTCTTTAATCTATACATTTAACCATATCTCAATATTAATCAATAATTCTCTAACCAATATTTATCTAAAGATATATCGATTTTCTTCTCTCGTCAACAACGTATATATATACAAGTCTAAACCTAGCACACATCGAGTCTTTAATAGTATTCAATATAGTACACTGAGTGGTTTCCCACAAACAACCAACAAATTAGTTTCCATCTCGTCTACACAGTTTTCACAATGAGTTAGATCGGTTACTAATTCGTATAAACCTCCGCTCTCTGAAGGAATTGTTTAGCCCATCTCCTATACATCCACCATTAAAGGGTACGGTTGCACTGCCTTAGACTTGATACTTACTCGTACATATACTCAAGAAATTGGTGATTATCAAAGTTATTTAATGTTACCAACTTACTATGATAAAATAATTTCACATAAATTATTTACTATCGATAGATAAATTTCTATCCATCTTCTTTACTTCAAATAACTCGCCTCTCCAATAAATAACAAATATATAATAATAATATATTTATTAAACACAGAAATCACTTATTGCATAGTTTATATTATCTCATGCAACACAATACCGCATACCTCTCAACGCATATATATATATATATATATATATATATATATATATATATATATATATATATATATATATATATATATATCTTATTCGAACCCTTCCCATGCCTTAAGAATTTTATTTACTAAATTCTTATTTTAATAATTTTTAAAAATTTGGGTCCTTACACATTATATATATATACATCAACATTCTCATAGCATAATATAGCTCAACTAACAGTTATCGAATTCATATATCAAATAGGAACTGAAAGACTTGTCCTGCTCGTAGTTTATCAATTACGACTTGACTGCTTATAGTTATCTACATTTCGTGTATTCCTACACAGTTATATAATCATGGATTCGTATCCATCAGTCATACATTTCATACGTTCTTAATATAGTAATAAATATTACATCGTTTCCTAACTAGGTTTGTAAAACCTTCATTTCACTTTCTCATCTTACTTTTAGAATAGCTAGGTATGTATAGGTATACCTTAACCACCCGTACTTGACATCAACATTCATTTACATTTATCTCACACTTGACTTGCTATGTGTTCGACACATATTTAAAGTTTATAGCTGCGTGATCTACGTCATTCATACATTTTTGCAAACCTTAACAAATCTGAGTCTTATATAACCATCATACCAATGAATATTTAAAATAGCATTGAGACTCTGTCTTATAGTTTAGAATAGTACTATAAGTAAGCTCCTAAAATTAGAAAGTAAATAAAATATCCAGACTAATCTGCCCTGCAGCGCAGCTGCGCTGAGGTTAGGCTTGGGACTGGCGCAGCAGCACTGTCCCCTTGGCCAGACCAAACTTGGGCTTTTGTTTTCTTTGTTTCATTCCACTTTTTAGTATACCAGAGTATTAACACATAGCAAGCATACATCTTAAGAGGTCTTGGACTTTCTTAGAGTCATTTCAAGTCCACATTTACACAATATGTCTCTATTTGGAAATTTCCACGAAGTTAAGGCCAACTAAGTTCATGAAATCATGAGGCCAACTATGTTATCCATCTATTCATATGAGAAGGTCATATAATCTGTAATATGCATTCTCGCAAGTATTCACATCATTTACACATAGCTAGTGTCGTTCATCACTTGAAACTCATTTAAAGTCATGCTCTAATGACTTATATTGTGTCAAACTATGTGTGTGAACTTATAGGCCATGTTTATAGACACGAATAGTATTAACATGCCATCCTATAAGTTTAGAATATAAATATCATCATGTTTGTAAATATTCATTTCATCTACATATGACTAGCATAGTTTATCACTTGAAAACTTACTTTTAAAACATACTTGAATGACTTTTATTTTGTCAAACTAGATGAGTGCACTTATCGGCCATGTTTATTGACCTAAAAGATACTAGCATGTAATCCCTACAAGTCCAAAATGTGAGCATCACACTGCTCGTAGATATAAGTCTGCAAAGCGTTCAAGTTTACTTTTAAAAGTCATTCTAGGCCAAGTTAAAGCAACTCGATGCAATTTTAAATCTCATTTCATAGTTAAATAAGCCATGTACGTATGTTATCACGTTTAGAACTTTAAGTACACAAGTTCCTTTAAGTTCGTTCTCAAAGTTTCAAGTTTTCTTTAGAAATTATTTTCAACTAAGCTATTGTAAGTTGATAATAAGTAAAGCAACTTTAGATCACTTCTCATGCTTATGTATGTGTTAAAATATCAAAACTTCAAAGACTCAAGGTTCGTCAATATTTATTTTCAAAACTCTAAGTTTTCTTTTCAAAACACATACTAAATCATGCTAAAGCATTCCATTATGTGTAAGGTAATCTTAAATATATGTCATGTCTATTATCATGCATCTTTATATTTTATAACTTAGAATAGCATATTTTATCGTCAAGAGCACTACAATTGTGTATGTGCATGTCTGACGCCCTCCGATTGCCTTTGAATACGTAGCAGTCACACAAATGGAAAAACTAAAAGACTGAAAGTTGTAGGTATACTCGTTATCTTTTCGAATCATCCTAAATCACCTCAATCAAATTTCGTATGAAGAAGTTATGCTTAATTTACTACAGTAGGTCAAAACAGTCATGCCTGACACTATTCCGGCGCAGCTGCGCCCCAAATGGCATTGGCTCCCAAAATGGCATTGGGGGCAGCGCAACTACACCCAATGATGCATAATGGTTTCCCAGATTCTGATCTTCACGATTTACAGACCAATTCTCCTTCCAATCTTCATAACGTGAGTTATACAATCCAAATTAGTCCGTTTTCGATTTTATAGATTTGTAATTCATAGAACTACAACATACCAAAGAATCAACAATTAAGATAAACATTAACTAACCCAAATATTAATCCAAAACTCATGTTCATACTAAATTTTCATATTTTGACAAGTTTAGCTAACTTCATCACTATGGATTCAATTCTAAACCAAATTGGTCCGTTTAACTTCCGTTGTTTTTGTATTTAACTGTATTATCAATATCTAACAACAATTTATGGATTACACAAATCCTTAGCCATCAATTTTTAACTCAAAAGTAAGTATTTTCTTGACATTTCTAAGAAATTCATAATCTTGAAATGAAGAACATATATGTATATAAATATTACCTCTTGAAGCTTAAATGACTTGATATTGTCCCTCAGGCTTCTGATTACAGCTCAAATTCAACAACCTCACTCAAATGCAATATTACTCTCTCTCTATATGCAACTTATCAGGCAAATGAGCAAATTAAATTTAAGAAGATGAGGCTGCTATTTATAGAGGATTCATTACCCAAACTTGGGCTTTGTGAGGGCCCCGACTCCAGGTCCCAAATCACCTCGGATCCGGTTCGATCATTCTATATAACTATTACTATTTACGGAAGATATAAACATAAATTGTTTATACAATACATATACTCACTATTTCTCAAGGTCGAGTAACCTTAACTTAATACACATTTCATAACTTACTTAACACGTAACTTTAAAATACAACACTTATACAATTTAGCTACACACATATCTTAACGCTGGAACTGTCTTTAACCTTTCCTTGTATCCGACGCATTCGTCTTAATCTGCAATGTTTTATCATGATATAGCAAGAGTGAGCATAAGGATTGCCCAACAAGTTTAATTTCAACAATATAACGATATATCATGATTGAAAGAGTCTGAAAAACAAGCTGGCTATAATTCAACAATATAATTGTGAACTAGCAGGAATAAATTTATGACTGAACAAGTATTATACATGAACAAATATATCTGAACCAACTGGTAATGAAGGTGATCAGCCTTTCATACCTGACTTATACATGCAATATGTACAGAGTACAATTCATGGCAACCAGTAATGATTAACCATAAGCTTATCCGAATGAAACACTCTTGGTAGAGTTAAGTAAAAATAAACTTGTCTGAACCGTTGATTACCGCAACACAATGTATGACGCTTTATCTGAAGACCTAATATTAGTAATATAGATCTCTAATATTAAAAAAAATCTCATCACAGTAATAATACTATTATATATATATATATATATATATATATATATATATATATATATATATATATATAAGCATAGAATAACCTAAAAACATAACACATAACCCTATCAATCTATAACACACATAAGACTCGGTATCAAGTCAAATTTTTACAGTCTGAGTTAAACCTGACACAAAACTGACATCCCGACGGTCTAGTCGGACTTTTATCGAGTCTAAGTTCAATTAAACTCTGCCTAACACTTAATAATTATATCAGATAATTTTAATATCAGTCAAAAATATTTTTCTAAGTCTCATAATAATTTTCACATAATTATTATCATTTATCGTGAATTTTCAATCATTAAAACGTATTTAAATAAATTAAATACCACATAATTCTTTTATCATTAATATTTATTTATTATCAAATATTAATGAAAATCATCACATAATATTATAATATATTTATAATATCACAAAGTATTTTTAATACTTCAAAATCATGTTTATATGATTTTGAAATAGTTAAATCCATTATCCGATTATTGTTATTAATATTAAAATATTAATATTTTTATGACAAAATATCAAAAGTTATATTTTATAACTTATAATATTTTTATAACACTTAAATCATTTTCATATGATTTTTAAATCATTTATTCTATTTTTGCATAATTTATTTAATATATTTATTAAATAAACTAATTGTCATTAATATTAATTAATTAATAAAATTCATCCCAAAATATTAAAAGTCATTAAAAATAACTTAAAATATTTTATTATACCATAATATTATTTTTCATGATTTTTCATGAATTAAAATCATTTTTAAATCATTTATTTAATATTATAATTAAATAAATTAAATACCATTTATATTCCAAAAATATTAAATATTTATGAAATATACTCAAAATAATTAAAAATTATTTTTCAGACTTTAAAATAAATTTTCAGAAATTTTTAAGTATTTTTAGTAATTAAAATCTATTTCTTTCAATTAATTTAAATTAATAATCTATTTTTCGAAAATAATTGTCACTAAAGGGCCCTATAGCGACAGAACCGTCGCTATAGGTGTTCTTGAGGCTGTTCTTGAGCTGCCAGAAAACCATGTCAGAGATCGAGGGGCTTGGTTTGACTGCTTATATTTTTCAGTAAAAAGTATTTCTAGGGTATGTTAAACGTTGATCATGTAGTGTTTATGTAACACTACATGAAACAATCATCATCTCGATCATACAACAAACGAACAACAAGATCTGGGCGTGCAAAACTCTTGTCAGACATGTTCTTCATTTTCTGGGTTACCCAGAAATGAAGAACAACCAAGGAGCCCACTTTGCAGCTTTAAATCATAACTTCCTGTACTTGTTTTGTGTAATCTATTGGTTCAATCTTGCAGACCACATGACAGGGAATAATGACATAACATTAGAACATCATAACAACACCGAATCTAAGAGAAATGGATCGGTCAAACTAGTAGTCAAGAACTGCCTTTGAAGATTCTGGATTACCCAGAATCTTCATACGGTCGTGATGGTCAACGCTCATTTGACCAGCTATAACATCGTTTCTGTTATGGATCTTGGTGATCTAAAGATTTTAACATATAGTTCTCATGTCAGGCTACAACTACAAGACAACAACGTGACAAAAACAATAATAGACAAGCAAGATCAAAGCTTGTAAAATCACTGTCAGACTTTCTGGGTTTCTGGGTTTTCCAGATTTCCAGAAGTCGTGCTCGGTCAACGTACTTTGACCGATCATATCTTTCAATCTACACGTGATCTGGGCTTGATTCAAGTTCCAGATCACACCCCTTACAACATTCTACAAGATTAAAACTTAAAACACAACAAACAATTAATACACAGAGATCTAGAAGTCCTGACATATGACTGTCAGACAACATTTTTTAACTTTTTCCAGATTTCAAAAATCATCAAATCCGAGCATCAAAATGCTATGGATCTAGGTTTTGACCACCCAGATCATCAAGTGACACCCTCTAGCACATATCTAAACAACAAATCCTAACATCTAACACTAGTTCATGAATTTTCTAGAATTAGGGTTCTTACCAATTTGGGCTTTGATTTTTGATTCTGGCCCTTTGATTCTGTTCTTAACTTGATATGAACTGATCATGCTTCATCATTTCTCTCTCTATCACTCTAGATTTCGAAAAGTTAGAGAGAGAAGGGACTTGGACAAAGTGAGAAATAAAGTAAGATTTCTTACTTTTAAATCTTTGATTTTTACATATAATGTATCTAATGTTGCAAGGTGGCATTTAAGATCTGATCTTGGGAGATTTAAAGGCACATGGTCAATACCTAACAAGATGAATCATGCAATTACTAGAAAAACTTTAAGCTTACAAGTAAGGGCATTTTAGTCTTTTTGCATAACATTTTAATGGCAATTTGGACATTTGACCAAACCCTTAGGGTTTAGGGTTTGGGTGGATTTAGGATTTGGGGTATTCTTAGGGTTTAGGGTTTGAAACCCTTTGGGTTTACAAATTTAATTTTCTAAAATTTTTAATTTAGGTTTTTAAAAATAGAAAATTAATATTTCTAACTTATAATTAGAATTTTCTAATTATATAAAAAATTCGTAATCACAAATTAAATCTTGCTAATTAGGATTAACATTTCCTAATTAAAATTGCTAATTAAGCAATTAGGGTCAAAATGGTCATTAGGGTTTATAACCCACGAATTAGGGTTCCTAATAGAAAAAATAATTTTTTTAAAATAGAAATTAAATTTTCGTAATTAGATTAGGGTTTTCTAATTACTTACAACTATAAAATTAGGATTAATATTTCCTAATTAACATTAAATCACTAAATTAACACTTAGTTTTTTTCGAATTATAAAATTAGGGTTTCTAACCCAGAAATTAGGGTTTTTAAAAATGTGAAATTAAGGTTTGCTAATAATTAAGCTTTTTCCTAATTAATATTATAATAAATAACACTTATGCAATATAATAATCATTTAAATTCCCAGATTAGGGTTTCATGCACCGAATTAGGGTTTTGGATTCCCATAACTGAAATTAAGGTTTTCAGAACCGATTTTAGGGTTTCTTATTAAACACTAAGGTTTTTTAACCGAACGTTGGCGTTCTTAATATATACTTAGGGTTTGTTACAGATATCAATTATCTGGTCAATCCTTGACCCTTAACCACATACTGTACACATATACACAGAATATATTTACGTATTTCCTTAATCCTGAATAATTCACCTAAATCGTTCACAGAATTTTGCAATCCTCAAAATTCCTTCTTAAAAATCTCAACCGCATACACTTATTTTCTGTCTAGGTTCTAATTTTGAACCTTAAATCAATTAATAAAAATTTTAAAAATTCTCTAAATTCTCGGGTTGTCACATTCACACCTTCTTCTAAAAATTTCGTCCCAGAAATTTACCTTACACCTTACACCATACACCATACACCATACCTTCTCACCATTCACACACATTATCACATGCTACCCAATACATCTCTCACAAGAGTAAAAATTTTTAAATTGTGTTGAGGGGTCATATAGACCATGAACTACTGAGGTTTATAGGTATTACTACCTGCTACCTATTTCAATTAAGAAAAAGGTATTCTACCCCGTACAAAGGTTAACAGTATGTTTACAATCACAAAGAAGGTAAACTACCGATGCGGGTACTTTAGATGATCAATCTATTGTACCTTAGTAATCAGAACGACTATATGCGTTCTTAGATTGGAATATTTTATCCAATTAGTATATCCCTATTTTCAGGGTTGTTCACCTCAGACTTATCGTAGGAGTCCGCACCAAAATAACTTGGGTTGAGAAATTTATTTCAATGAACACTTAGAGTTTTCATAACATTAGTCTAGCTGAATCGAATAGCATAAACTCATATAAATAATTCAATTCAATCGAATTATTTAAGTGTAGCCAAACCCCGTTGGAAAATTAAAATTTTTGAAAATATTTTTGAGAACGAAGTCATGATGCCGTACTGTATTAACAGTCCGTTTGAGGATGTCGTCATTGTATGACTTTGTCATAACACATCATACAATAGTGGAACAACGATTTTAGATCAAATTCACACTAAGTATTCCTATATTTACAACTCCATCAAATTTTTATCATCTCTGCACCAGGTTACATGGTACATGAGTGATAATTAAAATATATTTTGATATTTCAAATCGTTTGCGTCTAGTTGAAATAAGTAGCATAGACTATACTTTAAACCGTTTCAAAAATGATTACGAGTCTACATATTTTATTTTAAAGGCACATAGTGTGTGTTTAGCTTGATGTCAAAATTTCGAAGTCTAGCATAGCTAGGAGTTTTGGAAAACTTATTTCTTCACTAGTAATCATTTGCTTAACAATCTATCTGTTCCTATTATTCTCAATATTCTGTTTACACACAACTATACCCAGTTCGTCACACCACACTTATGAGTTCGTTTACTTGCCACAATCATATGAGTTTAAGAACTTGTCCTAGTCTGACCTTTGGCGTCCGTTCGCTGAGGGGTTCATAAACATTTCATATAACTATGAATCAAGAATGTCACATAAGTATGAGTTTTAAGAACTCGTTCTTAACCTGATATTCTCTACCTATGACCTATCTATCTATTATACACATGAGAAAGGAATCACCCTCTTAACATGCATATAGCAAATAGCGCGACACAAACATTTCATTGATTATCAATGCCAGAAACTAAGTAGTTTTTACACCAAGTACAATTCCCCGCCCATATAAGAAATCATTTAACTCGTATTACACCAAGTACAATTCCCCGCCCAAGTCCTCAATTGAATCCCTACCTAACACTAACACCTTTCTCAATACGAATTTCATTTAACTCGTATTCATAATCCTTTTCTGTACCAATTCATAGTACAACTGACACAGCAATCGTTGCTGTAACTTTTCAATCATTCGCTTGATCCTTCTCCATACTATAACCTTATCTGATCACGGAGTAATCTCATCGTATACATTACAATTCATTTCTATACTATGATCGTTTTGTTTTACGATCTTCTATCACTGAACTTTTAGTCTTTTAGACTCTATCTATTTCTCACTACTATTCAACTTTTATTATCATAGTTAGGGAACTCTGTATCTTATAACTCGCCGAGATTCATCTTTGAATCTTACCGACCCAACTAACTCTATGTGAGTTAGTACTTATCCTAATCACTGCGGTTATTGGTCTCAGGTATTCCTACCTAAGCTTCATAACCAACAGCTCTGATACAAACTGTGAGGGCCCCAGATCTGAGGTGATTTGGGACCTGGATTCGGGGCCCTCACAGGCTTTACACATTGAATTAAACTAAGAGAATATAGAAGAAGTCATTGGATTGAAGGAGTTTGGTTAAAAGAAGTTAACTAGTTTGGTGAAAAAAAGTTAACTACTCCCTCTCCTCCATTCCTCAGCTCATTATCAGCTCGATCAACAATGAGTAGGAGTAGGATAGGCCAATGGCCTATTACGGCTAATATAAGAAAAGGGACACTGATATTGGGACAAGCTACATCACTTCTTTACTTATTAATAAAATAGACATCATTCCACTAAGGTTAATTACTTTTAGGCTCATTAAGTCAATCTTAATGACTTAACATTACTACAATACATAACGTTATGGGCACATATATACACATATATATGTACCTACCCACATATAGGAAGTATACTTATATTTTAAATATATACCAATATAATCTTATATCCCATGTACACTAAGCTAGCCCAAATAATATTTTAATTAAGCTAAATATAATTCAGTTGGGTATTCTCAACCCATTATTTTTCATAAAATTTATTATCTCAAATACACTCAATTAATATAATGATAATTATTATCAAGTATCTATTAACTTTCTTCCATACTTTTAAAATACACGTTTAATTGATTCACCATGAATCATTGCCACACAAGTCTCATTTATACTTGCTTAATAATTTAAACCATTCAAGCTTATAGCCTTATATTATAACTATTCACATCACATTATGTTATTCTTAACATCTCATCTTATTTTTATACATGAAGCAAATTTTATTGCATTACTTTGTATGCTCTTACAAAACATGTAATTGCACATAATAATTAATAATAATAATCATTAGTCTATCACACTTCTTCATCATTTCCCCATTAATATAATTGAACAAATCCTTAGTCCATCATTATGCCACACAAGGCATATCCCACAAGCTTACTTTAAGCTCATTACCAAATTTAATATTCCTTTAATATAAAGTTTGTATGACATAGTTTACCTTAATGCTAAATTATTTAGCTTACTTAAATAATTATACACTTATAATATATATAACCTTTACACTTAGAATAATTAAGATCTACTCTATTAATTATTTAATTTATACACTATACGTATAATTATTCGATTGTCCCAAGACAACTTCTTCCATCTTTACATTTAGCCATATCTTAAGTGCTAATATAATCCCTCCATCTCTAACCAATATTCATTTATAATTATATTAGTTTTCTTTTTTTATTAATCACTTATCTTTCAAACATTAACCTTGTAATATATTAAAAATATCAAATATTAATTAACATATTTCTTTCATCCTCTTATGCTAAACACATATATTAATTCACCGTCTTATATAAGTGGATCAACTCTTTCTCATTCCACACTACTGCCACACAAGGCTATGTAATATTCTATAATATAACTTGATTAACCAATATTCATTCAAGGTTAATAAACTTCCATAATAAATATTTATTCAATTCACGCTTTGCTATCTTAATCCATTCTCGGACATCTTAATCATCAATTATGACTTTTATTACACATATGAACCCTTAATATACATGTCTTGAAAATTCAAATTTTACAAACTTACTTAGGACCTTCTGCTGACCGGTGCAGCTGCGCTGGTCATAAGCTTGGAAGTGGCGCAATTGTGACAAGTTCTGCTTTAGCTGAAATAGATTCTACACTCCTAAATACTTTACATATACCTCATAAATGACAACTCATCTAAAATCAACATCTTCTTTAATTCCACATCATCGATTACAATTTTCTTTAATAATTTAAATATCAAACTTCGAGTTTTAAATCTCTACTTTTTCTTAAAAGTTTAACCAACTATAAAATCTCATTTATGGTATTTCTTTCCACCAATAACACAAAATTCAAAATATAACACATATATATTATTATTCATCCTGACACATTCTATAATAAGAATTTTATTTATTAAATTCTTATTTTAATTATTTATAAAAATTCGGGTTATCACATCCTCTCCCCCTTATAAGGATTCCGTCATTGGAATCACTGAAACCTATCTACTCAGTCCTTTCTAAAGGTTACATATTCTTTTAAATAACTTCATCTTTTCTCTTTCAGAATTTTATTCTTTTTCTTGGAATTACTATAGCTTATACGATTCATTCATTATTACATGTCGTATTCTACCACTTCCTTCTTTCTAAGGAATATTCTCCTAACCACATTCACCCTTCAAAAGAATAAGAATCTTCCACAATCATTCAATAATGGGGCAGTAGTATGAATAATCTTAGATTCTAAATTATGCTGAGGGGTCACAAGACTGTGAACTCTTCTCTAGGTTTACTAGTGCTTCAACAAAATCCTTCACACTATAAACCCTTTCCACAAAATGTTTATCAATCACAAAGACTGTAAATACCATGTACAAGTACTATAGGTAATCAACCTATCGTACCACTACGTTGTGTACAAACGTAGCACATCGTAATGACTATATGCATTACACTCAGAACCATTATCTTCAAAAATATGTCCCCTTTATAAGGTTATTCACCTCAGCCTTTCATTATCTGAATCCACACCAGAGCAATCTGGTTTAGCATAAATACTCAAGAATGCTTGAATGTCGTCTAGCCAAATCAAATAACTTAGACTTTTATCAACAACTCAGACATCAATTGAAATAATTTAGCCAACTTAATTGACCTTCTTCATAATTTAAAAGAAAACAAAAAATTGTTTTATAACGTCATGATACCGTACCAGATTAGTAGTACGTTGAGGATTATGTCATATTATGACTTTGTCATATTACATCATACCATAATGGGCTGATGATCTTTCAATCACAACCAACACTAGGTTCGATTGCACTGATGACTCCATCGTTTACCATTTCTACACCATATCAAATGATGCACATGGTTAGAAATACATTTTAAAAATTTTCAAATCATTTTTATCTTAGCCGAAACAAGTAGCATAAACATATGAATAATGATATTATTTTTAAACATCATTGGTTCAATCACATGATCCAATGGTTTTCAAGAAAACAGAAGTTGTAACGACCCCAAAATTCATATAATAATATTCTCATTCTCGATCGTTAACAATACAACTTTAATCTATCTTTACATCATTATTCAATATTAAAATTACTAAAAATGCGGAATATTTAAAACATTTATACATTTCCTTTTGTATTGTCCTAAATCGTAACCTTTACATTACATCTCTTTGATTCAAATTTATATCATCAATCGTTACAACAAAATAACTATGCAATGTCTTGCATCATAAATAGATATCCCTATATACCGGATAGCTCAACTTACAATTCAACAACATGTTACATTCAAAATATTAAATACATTTCTCATAAAACATAAGTAATCTTCAAATATCACATCTGATTCATATCTTTCAAGTAGCACATACTTTACCTTAAATCTTTAACCTACAAAAGTGGTTATTTTCAAGGGTGAGCTTGACAGCCCAACAAAATCTAACAATTTTCATGCATCACGTAGCACATAATAACATGCTAAACATATAACTCATAAACATTGGACTAACATAACATACATGCTACATTTCATATAACAAGTATAAAGATTGAGTTTCTTACTCAATCAGCATTTAGTATTCAATCAACGTTGTCATAAATTAACTTTAGCATTTCATACTTTCAATATATATGAAACACTTCATGCTCTTTGTAACAAATATTTAAAACAGTTCATCATCAAATTCACATAACAAATAGGAACTGAAAGACTTGCCTTGATCGTTGTTTACCAATAACAGTTTAACAGCTTACAGTTATCTACACTTCACGTGCCCTACACAATTATACAATCATACACATCAACTATTAGTCAAATAACAACACATAGTAATTGTAATGTAAACTTTACTCCATATCTCATAATCATTCCTGTTAATTAGCACACAATGTTCAATTAGATTGTGTTAACTTTTTGACTTATGTAATATTCAAAATTCATTCAAGTGTTTAAGTCTTGCTAGGAATACTTATGGGTTTTATATTAACCCCATTTCATATCTTATAATATTCATTTCATTTGACTTAAAACACTTTTTACGTTCATTAACACTTGTCACGGCGTTTCGATATTTATTCATCACACGCTCGATTTGTCTCTCTTGTGTGTGATTAGTATGCGTATACAACTTATCTAATATATATACCCATAAACATATAAAACCTATACTTCAACAAATTCAACCACTAAAAATTTAATTACAAAGACTTTAGAAAACAAAAACCAAAAGCTAGAAACATATGAATTTACCTTTTATTCTTCTAAGCTCTAGTTAGATAATTGGAAATCCTTGTTTAATCCTCTTTTTTCTCTTGATTCTTATAGTGTCTCTTCCCTCTTCTCAATTTCTCTCTAAGCTCTCTCTCCCTCCGTATTTTCTCTGTAAATTCTCCCTTCTCTCTTTGGCCAAACCCTTTTCACGTAAAACTAACTAAAACCAACGCATAAAGCTAAACATCTAAAAACTGACGTTTTATTAAATATAATAATGATATATCAGTTATAAATTTAATATATTTTATTTATATTTTTATTTTCATTTTATTATTTATTATATTGAAAATTCAAAATTCAAAAGCCATAAGACTTCGTTTGGCAAAAACACTTTTAAAATAAAGACTTAATATTTGTAAGCCTTGTTTGGCAAAACTGAATGAAACTCCTTTAATTTATTTTAATAACTCCTTTATAGAAATGTTATTTGTTACACTTTATTCAATTAAATTTGAATATTCAATTTAATTAATTCTAATAATAATTTATTAAATTACTTTAACACATAAATCAATACAACATAATTATAATTTTCTTTATAATTATAACTTTATTTAATCAACTAACACATCATTTTAATTACAAATTCAAATTAAAATATAATAATTCATTTAATCATTATAAACTCTCTAACTTAATTATTAAATTAAATTAGAATATTATCTCATAACAATTAATTTTCTTAACTCCTTAATTATTTACTTAACAAATAATTAATCAATCAAGTCAAATCAAATTAAATATTTATTC
Organism: Panax notoginseng; assembly: GCA_016801055.1. Taxonomy (NCBI): domain Eukaryota; kingdom Viridiplantae; phylum Streptophyta; class Magnoliopsida; order Apiales; family Araliaceae; genus Panax; species Panax notoginseng. The sequence continues at coordinate 116,902,246 of CM029023.1, forward strand.
AACAATAAACGCATCCATTAAATATTTATATAACGCAATAAATATTTAAAAACTATCATTAAAATTCTGGATTGTTACATCCTTCCCTCCTTACAAGGATTTTGTCCCCAGAATCACAACTCAAACAAATCATTCGTCACATTCTTCCCTACTTATAAGGATTACGTCCTCGGAAGCACCGAAACCCTACCTTACTCAGGTTTTTATCAAATCTCTTTATTGAATAATTTCAACACGTTACCTTAATATAAGTTTTATATTTCCTACCACACTCATTTCTTGAACAAATTCTAGGTTTTTATTTCATAACTTTCACTTGAACTCAATTATATTTTGAGTATTATATATTCTTTAACTCATTCTTTCCACAAAGATCTTTCTACAATTATTAACTTTTTTATTAAAAGTTTTACATTATTCTTTGATAACTCATCTCCTTCTCATTTCAAAATTTCTTTTCTCACTTATTCAATATATTCAGCATTTTGTGTCGCATTCTACGACTTACTTCTTTCTAAGGAATATCATCCTTACCACATTCGCCTTTTAGAATAACAAGAATCTTCCATAATTGCTCAATAATTAGGAAGTAGTATGAATAACTCAGGAATTTAAAAGATTCCAAATCATACTGAGGGGTCATAAGACCTTGAACTACGTCCCTAGGTTATCAAGTATCTCGACTTGAACCTTTAACAGTCATAGACTATAGAGACTCCCGTGCATAAGGTGTTAAGCCCTTCGTACGATGTATTGTGCAAAAATATCTAAACGCTATGTGTATATGTCCATAGTTATAAGTATTCTTTCAACTTAAAGTTTAATAGTCATAAGACTATAGGGACTCCTCGTACTTAGGGGGATCAGCCCTTCGTACAATGTATTGTGCACAAACATCTAAACGCCTTCGCGTAATCTCCTATAAAAGGGTTGTTCATCTCAGCTTTTTAACATCTGAATCCACACCAAAATAATTTGGTTTGGCATAACTTCTCAAGAAACGCTTGAATTTCATGAACATCTTTCAATATTCGTCTAGCTGAATCAAATAGCATAGACTTCTATAATAATTCGGACATCAATCGAAATATACATATTCATACATATATATATATATATATATATATATATATATATATATATATCTCATAACTTAAATAAATCTCAAAAATCTTTTTATGACGTCATGATACCGCACTGTATTTACAGTCCGTTTGAGGATTCCGTCATTTGGTGATTTTATCATACTACATCATACCATAGTGGACTGACGATCCTTAGATCACATCCAACACTAAGTAATGCTGCATTGATGACTCCATCATTTTTATCATATCTGCACCAGGTTCCATAATGCATTGATGATATATATAAAAAATATATTTTGATATATTTCAAATCATTTTTGTCTAGCCGAAGTAATTAGCATATACATACGAATAACGATATTATTTTTAAAATTCATTAGTCTCATCATTTGATCCATTATTTTTCTAGAAAATAGAAGTGCAAACATCAACACGAAGTCAATAAATTTCGAAAATCTAGCATAGCTAGTAGATTTAGAATATCTATTTTTCTCCATCAATTTCAATCTTTACTCCATTACTTCATTACTTAACCAATTCTTTTTATTTCTAGCACTTATACTAAATATTCTTGTATTTCAACTTACAATCTTCCTATACCCCCAGTATAGTTCATCAAACTTACCGCACATTAGAAATTCAGGAACTTGCCATAATAATATGAGTTTAAGAACTTATCCTAGTCAGACCATAGGCGTCCATTCGCTGAGGGGTTCAAAACATACCATATTATTATGAGTTACGAACTTACCATATGCATTAGTTTTAAGAACTCGCACCTAACCCTAATAATATCTGACTAATCTTAATAGTTTCTAACTATCAAATATACACATAAGAAAAGAATCACCTTTTTGCCATATATACATTGATAGCGCGACACCAACATTCCAATGATTATCAATGTGATAAACTGAGCACAAGCACAAAGCCCTCGCCCATACAAAGGTTTGTACAACTCAGTCATGACATGAGTCGTCAATTGAAATCCCACCTAACTCTATCTTGCTTATAACTTGCTCTTTGCTCGATACGAATTTTTCGTACCTCATCATTTATAACTCCTCACGAGTTTACCTCGTACTATTTTATAGTACAATATCTTCATAGCATCAAGCTATAATTATTCAAACATTACAGACTATCTTTCTTTTATAACTTAAACAGATCACGTCTTGATCTTATTCTATAATCATCTCCCTTAAAAAAATTTCTTAACTCGTGATCGTTTTGTTTTACGATCCACTTTCTTTCCTTTTTCATCATTGACGACATTATTCGTTATCTTGGCTATTGGAGTTAGGTTAACTCCCATTTCTTATATTTATATCTCTTCAAGATTCTTCTTTGAATTTTCTTGTTTATATAACAATTTTTCCTTTAAGAATTTCTAACTTCATTTACATTGCTCAACATTTCATTCGAGTTCCACATTTTCATCATACGTATTCATTTTCTATACTTGGTACACATCGAGTCTCTAATAGTTTCAATATGGTACACCGAGTAGTTTCCCACAAACAACCAACAAACTAGGTTCTGAGTTGCTAGTTCGTATATACCTCCGCTCTATAAAGGAATCGTTTAGCCCAGATACCATACATCAACTATTAAAGAGTACGATTGTACCATACTTAAATATAACTTTCTATTCGTAACTTCTTTATCATTCTCTTCTTATAGGCATTGCCTATTTATTATCACCTTACATTTTTATTATTGGAGTTGGGTAACCCCACATTCATATTCCTTATAACCGTACGAGATTCTTCTTTGAATCCTCTCACGCATGTTCTAATCCCTTCTTTATAAATTTCTTAAATTACTTCTGATTGTTCAAACTCTATTTGAGCTTATCCTTTCATTATCTTCACCTTCATTCTCTAAGGTTATAGCCTACAGTACTCCTACCTAAGGTTTATAACCTACAGCTTTGATACCAACTGTAACGACCCAAAAATTCATACAATAATATTCTCATTCTCGATCATTAACAATACAACTTTAATCTATCTTTACATCATTATTCAATATTAAAATCACTAAAAATGCAGAATATTTAAAACTTTTATACATTTCCTTCTGTATTGCCCTAAATCGCAACCTTTACATTACATCTCTTCGATTCAAATTTATATCATGAATCGTTACAATAAAATAACTATACAATGTCTTGCATCATAAATAGATATTCATATATACCGTATAGCTCAACTTACAATTCAACAATATGTTACATTCAAAATATTAAATACATTTCTCATAAAACATAAGTAATCTTCAAGTATCACATCTGATTCATATCTTTCAAGTAGCACATACTTTACCTTAAATCTTTTACCTGCAAAAGTGGTTATTTGCAAGGGTGAGCTCGGTAGCCCAACAAAATTTAACAGTTTTCATGCATCACGTAGCACATAATAACATGCTCAACATATAACTCATAAACATTGAACTAACATAGCATATATGCTATAGTTCATATAACAAGTATAAAGATTAAGTTCCTTACTCAATCAGCATTTATTATTCAATCAAAGTAGTCATAAATTGACTTTAGCGTTTCATACTTTCAATATATATAAAACACTTCATGCTCTTTGCAACAAATATTTAAAACAGTTCATCATCAAGTTCACATAACAAATAGGAACTGAAAGACTTGCCTTGATCGTTATTTACCAATAACAATTTAACAGCTTACAATTATCTGTACTTCACGTGCCCTACACAATTATATAATCATACACATCAACTATTAGTCACATAACAACACATAGTAATTATAATATAAACTTTACTCCACATCTCATAATCATTCCTGTTAATTAGCACACAATGTTCAATTAGATTGTGTTAACTTTTCGACTTATGTTGTGACACCCCCAAATCTCGGTACTTCATTACCTCAAGATTTGGTGTTCACGTAATCAAAACATTCATTTTTACCTACCCAATCATAATAGAATTGAATAATAAAAGAAAGCCTGCCCATACAGGATTAAACTTAAATAAAAGAAATCTCCCAGGTTATCTAACCTTTACAAACATTCATTCATTCATGCGGAATAATTAAAATCACATTCATTACAATCTTTAAACAAGTCTGAAAATAAACTATTCAATCTATTACAGGTCTTCAGCATTGCTTCATCTTTCCTTTCCCTTTACTGGTGCTAGGTACATCACCAGTTTCAACCTTAGCTGTAAGAAATTTTACAGGCAAGAGTGAGCAAACAAAGCCCACTTGAAATAATAATAGATAAATCATTTAACTTTACATCATTTGCCAATATTAGGTTTAATAGAACTGAACAATATATTCTATTAACTTTCTGAAATTTATAACGTTCACTGAGGGTCTAATGACCACGAATCATGTCCACAGTTATAAGTAATCTTTCAACTTTAACTTTAACAGTCATAAGACTATAAGGACTTCACGTACTTAGGGGGATCAACCCTTCGTACAATGTATTGTGCACAACCATTTTAACGCTAAGCGTAAACCTCTATTAAAAGAGTTGTTCATCTCAGTATTTAGAATACAAGTCCGCACCAAAGTAAGTTTAGTTTGGATAAGTTGTCAAGGAAATTTGGAGTTCAACGGACATCAACTAAGGATTAGTTGAATACAAGATAATAACACTATATTATCGAATGATCATACTGAATAAACATTTCGTTCTAAGTTCATGCTTTAGGAATAATCTAATAGCATAACAATTGAATAACTTATCATACCTTGCTTTGAACAACGTTAAGCTAAGGTTACATTTTAGAATTTAATATTAAGCATACACAACAAATAATAACTTAAACGATAAACTAAAGGTACTTGCATGCTAACATAACAAGTTTAGAGTTAAGAAAACTTGCACAATTATAAAAGTAGAGTTAGAGAACTTGCATAAGTATAACATAACAATGAAAAGTAACCTTGCTGAATAATAAAGTAGCAAAGGTTAGGGAACTTGCCTCGTGTGTAGGTTAAACAATTACTATTCACGTTCACCCCAAGTCCTACACATACCATATGCATTGACAATACACATTAGTTATACTAACATTACCTTTATGAGTTCCTTTATTACTCTTAGTATAGCTACTAACTAAGTTTAAGTTTAAACACAGCACATCTTTCATGAACATTACATTTTAGCTTTATTACAACTACTTAAATAATCATGCCATTACACCACGTGTACATTAACAACTTGATATAACATCCTAATACATGTCCAACATGTTATCATTAAGTTATACTAATACCCAAAGGGTTACACTTGCATTCGTGCATCCCGACGCCCTCCGATTGGCTCCAAATACACAACAGTCATAAAGATGACCATTTTGACTACTGTTACAGACCTCAAATAAAAAAACTTAAAGAATAAAAGTTGTAGGTCTACTCGTCCTCTTTCCGAATCATCTTTAATTACCTAAATCGGAGTTCGTATGAAAAAGTTATGGCTGTTTTACTACAAGAGGCCAAAACTGCCCAACTAGGCCACTTTTCCGGCGCCGGGGCGCGGAACAGTGGCTCTGGGGCGCGGGACACGGAGCTGGGGCGCGGGCCACGGCTCTAGGGCGCGGGCCACGGCGCTGGGGCGCGGGACACGGCGCTGGGGCGCGGACATGGCGCTGCGGCGCGAACCATGGCGCTGGGGCGCGGACATGGCGCTAAGGCGCCACTAAAGTACTACTGGAGTCACGCCGCGGCGCCAGACTCCAGAATCCGGCGACAGCCTCGGCAACAGTACCAGAAAAACCAATTTGGCCAAAAAGCTCGAATCTAATAAGTCGATTATCATGTAAATTGCATATAGACATCATATAATCGTATACTAACGACTTCTAACATGTTTCTACTCATCAATTAGCACAAACATCAAATATTCAACACCCAATTTTAATATTTTTGGCAAAACTCTATATTTTGATATTTTTCATGAAAACCAATACTGTGATTTTGTTATTCAATCAAAACAGAAATTTCCAAGCATCATGATTATGATTTTACACTCTAGCAATTCTTATAATCAATTTATCAATACAACAATTAATTAAACCTTAATTTCCATTTTAAAAATAACCCATTCTCATTCATAAAATTCTCTGTAAAACAATTTCTTCATAAAATATATACATACATGAATTAAACTCTATATAATCATGCATAACTCATGAAACACATCTACAATTGCTAATTATATAAACTTATAACCAAAACAACCAAAATTTCTTTTCATAAATTTTTCACAGAAACTTTTTGGAAAAAAAAAAAAACTTTTAGAGTTTTGTAAAGAAGAAGATGGCCTACCTTGGATTATGAAGAAGATGATGGTCCTAACTCTTTGATTGTCAAGCTTTTCTCCAAAACCTGTTAATAATCTCTCAATTCTCTCTAGAATTCTCTCACTTTTCTTCTTTTCTTCTTCTTCTTCCTCTGAGTTCTTTCTTTCTCTATTTTCCTTCTTCTGAACTCTTTTCTCTCTCTAACATACGTACTAAAATATAACGTATATAATTATAATTATAATAATTGTATATTATAAATATAAGATATATAACTGACATCAGTTAAAGGTTTTAAAAATCAAAAGCCATAAGGCTTGTTTGGTTAGTCTAAATAAAATAACTCATTAATCTTTATGCCTTGTTTGGTAAAATACTAATAGATTAAAGACTTATTATGCAATAAGACATGTTTGACAAACTAAAATAAACTCTTTTAATTTATTTTAATAACTCTTTTATAGCAAGACTATTAGTCACACTTTATTTAATTAAATAAATCAAATAAAAACATTACTCTATTAAATTACTTTAACACATAAACAATTATAATTCTTTTTACAATTATAATTTCATTTAATCAACTAACATTTCAAACTACAATTTCTCATTTAAATATTATTATTTATTTAAAATCATTATAAGCTCTCTAACTTATTAAATTAAACTCCATTATTACAAAATCTCATAATAATTAATTTATTTAGCTCCTTACTTATTTACTCAACAAATAATTAATTAAATCACATCAACTCAAATTGTCATATAATTCAATAAATATTTAATATTGCCAATAAATATTTAATATTTAATATTTAATTATTTATTCAACAAATAATTAAATAAACCACATCACTCAAATTGAACAATTATTTATTCAACAATAAACACATCCACTAAATATTTATATAACTCAATAAATATTTAATATTACACTTTAAAATTCTGGAATGTTACATCATTCCCTCCTTACAAGGATTCTATCCTCAGAATCACAATTCAAACAAATTATTCGCTACATTCTTCCCTACTTACAAAGATTCTGTCCCCAGAATCGAAGACACAGATTAAACAAATAACTCAGGATATTCTTTCAACATTTTCTCTTCGAGTTCTCACGTTGCTTCTTCAGCGTTGTGGTTTCTCCATATTACCTTCACATAAGGTATCACTTTATTCCTGAGCACTTGTTCTTTCCTGTCGACTATCTGGATAGGAACCTCTTCATAAGACAAATCTTTCTCGAACTGCAACGGTTCGTACTCGATTACGTGCTTGTAATCGGGCTTATATGGTCATAACACCGAAATATGAAAAATATTATGAATATTTTCCAACTCTGGAGGTAGAGCTACCTCATAAGCCACTTCTCCCACTCTTCGCAGCACTTCAAAGGGTCCAATAAACCTCGGGCTTAGTTTTCCCTTTTTACCGAAACGAATTTTCCCCTTCCAAGGTGAAACTTTTAGGAATACATAGCTTCCTACGTCAAATGCACGATCTTGCCTATGTTGATCAGCATACTTCTTCTGTCGGTCTTGAGCTGCTACTAATCTTATCCTGATGAGTTTGATAACCTCAGCAGTTTGTTGCACCAATTCTGGTCCTAACAGTTGACGTTCACCAACTTCATCCCAGTACAGTGGAGTTCTGCACTTTCTATCGTATAACGCTTCGTAAGGCGGCATGCCGATGCTCGCGTGATAACTATTATTGTAGGCGAATTCCACCAACGGTAATTGCTCTTCCCAGCTTCCTTTGAAATCCATGACGCATGCTCTCAACATATCTTCCAATGTCTGGATCGTTCGTTCGCTTTGGCCATCTGTTTGCGGATGATATGCCGTACTCATTCACAACTGTGTTCCCATACATTCTTGTAGTCTCTTCCAGAAGTTTGATGTGAACCTTGGATCTCTGTCTGACACAATTGACACTGGAACTCCATGTCTTGCAACGATCTCTTTAATATATAGTTTTGCCAGCTGATCAAGATTGAATCTAATCTTTATTGGCAAAAAGTGTGCAGATTTTGTCAGTCTGTCTACTATTACCCAAATTGCATCGTATCCTTTCTGAGTAGTTGGAAGACCCACCACAAAATCCATTGTGATATGCTCCCATTTCCATTCCTGTATTTCCAACGGTTGAAGCAATCCGCTGGGTCTTTGATGTTCGGCTTTTACTCTCTGACATGTTAAGCACTTCGCTACACATTCTGCGACGTCCCTTTTCATATTTGGCCACCAAAAATGTCGGCGCAAATCTTGATACATTTTCGTGCTCCCTGGATGAATTGAATATTTTGAGCTATGAGCTTCGATCAAAATTTCTTCTTTCAGTTCTGGTGCTGCTGGAACCCAGATCCTTCCCTCAAACCGTAGTAACCCTTCGGTGTCGATCTTGTATTTTACATCACCGCCTTCAATCAAATTCTCTTTGATTTTCGTACACTCTTCGTCTTGTAGTTGGGCACTCTTCACTTTGTCCATTAAAGTTGGACCAGCTTCTATCCGAAATAATTGTTCGTCGGATTCCTGTGGAAATTTGATTTCCAGTTCTAACTTTGTCATTGCTGAAATGAGCTCCTCCTGAGTTGTTAGCAACATTAATTTCTCCCGACCTTTCCTGCTTAAAGCATCTGCAACCACATTAGCTTTGCCCGGATGATAAAAGATCTCACAATCGTAATCCTTTATCAATTCCATCCATCTCCTCTGACGCATGTTCAGGTCCTTCTGATTGAAAATATACTTCAGACTTTTGTGGTCTGTGTAGATCTCACATTTCTCTCCATAAAGATACTGTCTCCATATTTTGAGAGCAAATACCACTGCAGCCAATTCTAAATCATGAGTCGGGTAACCTTTCTCGTAATCCTTCAGTTGTCTTGATGCATAGGCAATAACTTTGCCGTTTTGCATAAGAACACAACCCAATCCTTTGTGTGAGGCATCACTATACACCACAAAATTTCCTGTATTATCCGGTAGGGTTAACACAGGTGCCATACTTAGCTTCTTCTTCAAATCTTGGAAGCTCTCTTCACACTTTTCCGTCCAAACGAATTTCACAGCTTTTCGTGTCAAATTTGTTAACGGAGTGGCTATCTTAGAAAAATCTTGTATAAATCTTCTATAATAACCGGCCAGCCCCAAGAAACTCCTCACCTCTGAAGGTGTTCTTGGTTGTTCCCAATTGATTACAGCTTCCACTTTCGATGGATCTACTGAAATCCCATCTTTGTCAATCACATGACCCAAAAATTGTACACGGTCGAGCCAAAATTCACACTTAGTGAATTTCGCGTACAACTTTTCCTTTCTTAGTGTCTCCAATGTCAGACGTAAATGTTCCACGTGTTCTTCTTGAGTTTTGGAATACACCAGAATGTCGTCGATAAACACCACTACGAACTTGTCTAAAAATGGTTTAAATACCCTGTTCATCAAATCCATGAACGCGGCAGGGGCATTTGTTAAACCAAAAGACATCACCAGAAACTCGTAATGTCCATACCGAGTTCTGAATGCCGTTCGTGGTATATCCTCCTTCCTCACTTTCAACTGGTGATACCCACTTCTCAAATCAATTTTTGAAAAGTATTTAGCACCCTTCAACTGGTCAAACAAGTCATCTATTCTTGGCAACGGGTATTTGTTTTTAATAGTGACTTTGTTTAACTCCCTGTAATCAATGCAAAGACGCATTGACCCGTCCTTCTTCTTCACGAATAAAACCGGCGCTCCCCACGGCGATACACTTGGTTGAATATACTTCTTGTCTAGCAGTTCTTGCAACTGTACCATCAGTTCCTTCATTTCTACCGGAGCCATTCTGTACGGAGCCTTTGATATAGGTGCTGTTCCCAGCACTAAGTCGATCACGAATTCAATTTCTCTGTCCGGCGGAAGTCCTGGCAAATCTTCTGGAAACACGTCTTCGAATTCTCTCACTACCGGTATTTCTTCTAATTTCACACCTTTCTTCTGAGTATCGACTATGTAAGCTAAATAGCCCACACAACCTTGACTCAACAACTTCTTGGCCTGCATAGTCGTCAGACATTTCATTTGTCTTGGCGACTTGCTACCATAAAATACTACCTTTGACGGAGTCATAAGGTTTACACACTTCTTTTGGCAGTCAATTACTGCTCCATAATTGAACAACCAATCCATTCCCAAAATTACATCAAATTCCCCGAGTCTAATCGGAATCAAATCTACTAACAAGATATTCCCCTTAATGTTTACCCTACAGTTCTTGTAAACGAACCTAACAGGGATTATTTCCTTATTCGCAATTTCTATGTTCAAAGGAAAATTCAGTTCTTCTCTAGGCAATTCTAACTTCTTGGCAAATTCATCAGATATAAACGAGCAAGTAGCACCCGAATCAAATAATACATATGCATTAATATCATTGATTGGGATAATACCTGACACCACATCTTTTGATTGCACAGCATCTTGCACAGTCATGTTGAAGGTTCTGGCTGTGGGTTTGTTTGATGCTGCAGGTCCTGTAATAGGCCACGTACCTCCATTGTTACCTCCTCCATTGTTTCTGGTTGTCCCTCCCTCCTTCTTCTTAGGGCATTCACGAGCAAAATGATCCTTGGATCCGCACGTGAAGCACACCTTCTTCTTTGGTTGAGTGCAATTTGGGGCGATGTGACCCTCCTGGCCACAATTGTAGCAAACTCGTTTCCCCATCAAGCACGCACCCTTATGAAATTTCCCGCATGTCGCACATGCTTCAAACTTTTTATTTTGCTGGTTACCCTGCTGGTTTCCAGCTCCCCCGTTCCCATTCCACTTCCTCTTCAAGCTGTTGTTGTTGCTGTTGTTGTTGTTATTTGCACTGCTGCCACCTCCATTCTTCATTTCATTCTCATTCTTCTTCTTCTTTTGTTCCTGGTTGAATTTGGTCACCGCCTCTCCTCCACCTTCAGCGAGTATTGCTTTCTCCATTACTGCTGCAAATGTCTTCAACTGGAACAGGGAAACCCTACTGTACAGCCAGGGCTTCAGTCCCTGTTCAAACCTCTTCGCTTTGCGTTCGTCTGTGCTAACCTGATATGGCGCAAACCTCGCCAACTCGTTGAATTTTGCGGCATACTCGGATACCGTCATCGTCCCTTGCTTCAGCTCCAGAAACTGTACTTCCAGCTGACTCTTTGAACTCTCCGAAAAATAGGTCTCGAAGAACAGTTCCTTGAACCTATCCCAGGTCATCACTCCTGGCCCTTCCCGAGTTTTATTGGCTTGCCACCAATAACTAGCTTCTGCTTTCAACATGAAAGTTGCGAAAGCCGTCTTCTGGTCATCCCCTACCCTAGCGACATCGAACACCTTCTCTATCTCCATAATCCAGGTTTGAGCTTCAACTGGATTCATGGACCCACGGAATTCAGGTGGTCCAACCGCCTTAAACTCCTTAAACGTTGTACCATGGTTTTGAGGTTGATTCTGCAACGCTCCTGTCAATAGTGTCACTAGTTGTTGAACGGGATTCGCATCAACATTGTCGTTAGCTTCTTCGGTGGTTCTCTGTCGTGTTGATTGACGTCTGGGAGGCATTTTCTATTTAAAATAAAACATCTATTAGGCCATTACTCAACTTCTTTAAGTATTTCTAATTAACTTGCCTCTACAAAAGAAATAACCACATAGCACATAACACTTTGAATAAAATAATAACTTTTATTTATTCATAAACTTTTTGAAAACATAACACAATAGCATCTCTGCTATCTACATTACTTTCCTGAACTACAAAAGTTTCAGGGCAACATCATCATTCTCATATACCATGGTTACTTAACACTCGGGATTTACACATTATTTAACACTTATTACTTGCAAAACAGACAAATTTCCTACGATGACCTATTAAGATAATCAGTCGCCTTTTGACGCTCTTCTTCCATAACACGAAACATGGTTCGGCGATCTAACACGTATGATGGCAGAGTCTCGAACTGAATTGGATAACCCATGACCCGATCTTGAGCTCGATTGATCACGGTATTGAATACTTTATCCATCTCTTCCATCTTCATCCTCTTTGCTTGTGCGTCCCTTACTGCTCTTCCAGTTCGTTGATAAGCTTCCTCGTATGCGTCTTCAGCTCTCGCCCTCTTGGTAGCTTCTTCATTCAGCTTTTTCTTCAGTTCCACGACCGTCTCGATCAGTTGTTCCTTCTCCCCTTCAGTCTGTGTCAGCTTCTCCTCGGCGTTTGTCAGTCGTTCATCACGATCCTGGATCTCGCCGTCTTTTTGTGCCATTGCAGCCTGTTGTTCAGCTACTATCTCCTGTAACTCCTCAACTATATCCTGAAGTTCCACGTTACGGTCATGCACCTCATCGTATACACGTCCAGCAATCGAGTTGAGCGGAATCCTTTCCTCCTCATCCTCGTCATCCTCATCCTCCTGTGGTAACTCCACGGGATCCTCCTCATCCGTCTCCACATCATCATCCTCATCTTCAACCACTGTGACCAACGGGGCTGACTCCCGTGGCAGTAGTTGTTCCCAAACTATCTGAATGTCGCGAGGCTCCTCCTCTATAGGCATTTGAGGTCCCTCCTCCCTAGTCTGACTAGATTCTCCGACATTAGTCATCCTGACAACAAAATTTTAAAGTTTTAGTTATTAATCATTCTACTCGACACTCGCGAGCACATAAGTTATAAACACATAAGTACATAAGTGTTTTATTACTTCTTCCTTGAAACTCGATAAGAGTTTTCTTCACTATCTTTTCAAAAGGTTACTTCCTAAGGCTTTTCCCCCCACCTAAGGTTCATAACCTAAAGCTTTGATACCAACCTGTGACAACCCCAAATCTCGGTACTTCATTACCTCAAGATTTGGTGTTCACGTAATCAAAACATTCATTTCTAACTACCCAATCATAATATAATTGAATAATAAAAGAAAGCCTGCCCATACAGGATTAAACTTAAATAAAAGAAATCTCCCAGGTTATCTAACCTTTACAAACATTCATTCATTCATGCGGAATAATTAAAATCACATTCATTACAATCTTTAAACAAGTCTGAAAATAAACTATTCAATCTATTACAGGTCTTCAGCATTGCTTCATCTTTCCTTTCCCTTTACTGGTGCTATGTACATCACCAGTTTCAACCTTAGCTGTAAGAAATTTTACAGGCAAGAGTGAGCAAACAAAGCCCACTTGAAATAATAATAGATAAATCATTTAACTTTACATCATTTGCCAATATTAGGTTTAATAGAACTGAACAATATATTCTATTAACTTTCTGAAATTTATAACGTTCACTGAGGGTCTAATGACCACGAATCATGTCCACAGTTATAAGTTATCTTTCAACTTTAACTTTAACAGTCATAAAACTATAAGGACTTCACGTACTTAGGGGGATCAACCCTTCGTACAATGTATTGTGCACAACCATTTTAACGCTAAGCGTAAACCTCTATTAAAAGAGTTGTTCATCTCAGTATTTAGAATACAAGTCCGCACCAAAGTAAGTTTGGTTTGGATAAGTTGTCAAGGAAATTTGGAGTTCAACGGAAATCAACTAAGGATTAGTTGAATACAAGATAATAACACTATATTATCGAATGATCATACTGAATAAACATTTCGTTCTAAGTTCATGCTTTAGGAATAATCTAATAGCATAACAATTGAATAACTTATCATACCTTGCTTTGAACAACGTTAAGCTAAGGTTACATTTTAGAATTTAATATTAAGCATGCACAACAAATAATAACTTAAACGATAAACTAAAGGTACTTGCATGCTAACATAACAAGTTTAGAGTTAAGAAAACTTGCACAATTATAAAAGTAGAGTTAGAGAACTTGCATAAGTATAACATAACAATGAAAAGTAACCTTGCTGAATAATAAAGTAGCAAAGGTTAGGGAACTTGCCTCGTGTGTAGGTTAAACAATTACTATTCACGTTCACCCCAAGTCCTACACATACCATATGCATTGACAATACACATTAGTTATACTAACATTACCTTTATGAGTTCCTTTATTACTCTTAGTATAGCTACTAACTAAGTTTAAGTTTAAACACAGCACATCTTTCATGAACATTACATTTTAGCTTTATTACAACTACTTAAATAATCATGCCATTACACCACGTGTACATTAACAACTTGATATAACATCCTAATACATGTCCAACATGTTATCATTAAGTTATACTAATACCCAAAGGGTTGCACTTGCATTCGTGCATCCCGACGCCCTCCGATTGGCTCCAAATACACAATAGTCATAATGATGACCATTTTGACTACTGTTACAGACCTCAAATAAAAATACTTAAAGAATGAAAGTTGTAGGTCTACTCGTCCTTTTTCCGAATCATCTTGAATTACCTAAATCGGAGTTCGTATGAAAAAGTTATGGCCGTTTTACTACAGGAGGCCAAAACTGCCCAACTAGGCCACTTTTCCGGCGCCGGGGAGCGGAACAGTGGCGCTGGGGCGCGGGACACGGTGCTGGGGTGCGGGCCACGGCGTTGGGGCGTGGACATGGTGCTGCGGCGCGAACCATGGCGCTGGGGCGCGGACATGGCGCTAAGGCGCCACTAAAGTACTACTGGAGTCATGCCGCGGCGCCAGACTCCAGAATCCGGCGACAGCCTCGGCAACAGTACCAGAAAAACCAATTTGGCCAAAAAGCTCGAATCTAATAAGTCGATTATCATGTAAATTGCATATAGACATCATATAATCGTATACTAACGACTTCTAACATGTTTCTACTCATCAATTAGCACAAACATCAAATATTCAACACCCAATTTTAATATTTTTGGCAAAACTCTATATTTTGATATTTTTCATGAAAACCAATACTGTGATTTTGTTATTCAATCAAAACAGAAATTTCCAAGCATCATGATTATGATTTTACACTCTAGCAATTCTTATAATCAATTTATCAATACAACAATTAATTAAACCTTAATTTCCATTTTAAAAATAACCCATTCTCATTCATAAAATTCTCTGTAAAACAATTTCTTCATAAAATATATACATACATGAATTAAACTCTATATAATCATGCATAACTCATGAAACACATCTACAATTGCTAATTATATAAACTTATAACCAAAACAACCAAAATTTCTTTTCATAAATTTTTCACAGAAACTTTTTGGAAAAAAAAAAAAACTTTTAGAGTTTTGTAAAGAAGAAGATGGCCTACCTTGGATTATGAAGAAGATGATGGTCCTAACTCTTTGATTGTCAAGCTTTTCTCCAAAACCTGTTAATAATCTCTCAATTCTCTCTAGAATTCTCTCACTTTTCTTCTTTTCTTCTTCTTCTTCCTCTGAGTTCTTTCTTTCTCTATTTTCCTTCTTCTGAACTCTTTTCTCTCTCTAACATACGTACTAAAATATAACGTATATAATTATAATTATAATAATTGTATATTATAAATATATGATATATAACTGACATCAGTTAAAGGTTTTGAAAATCAAAAGCCATCAGGCTTGTTTGGTTAGTCTAAATAAAATAACTCATTAATCTTTATGTCTTGTTTGGTAAAATACTAATAGATTAAAGACTTATTATGCAATAAGGCATGTTTGGCAAACTAAAATAAACTTTTTTAATTTATTTTAATAACTCTTTTATAGCAAGACTATTAGTCACACTTTATTTAATTAAATAAATCAAATAAAAACATTACTCTATTAAATTACTTTAACACATAAACAATTATAATTCTTTTTACAATTATAATTTCATTTAATCAACTAACATTTCAAACTACAATTTCTCATTTAAATATTATTATTTATTTAAAATCATTATAAGCTCTCTAGCTTATTAAATTAAACTCCATTATTATAAAATCTCATAATAATTAATTTATTTAGCTCCTTACTTATTTACTCAACAAATAATTAATTAAATCACATCAACTCAAATTGCCATATAATTCAATAAATATTTAATATTGCCAATAAATATTTAATATTTAATATTTAATTATTTATTCAACAAATAATTAAATAAACCACATCACTCAAATTGAACAATTATTTATTCAACAATAAACACATCCACTAAATATTTATATAACTCAATAAATATTTAATATTACACTTTAAAATTCTGGAATGTTACATATGTAATATTCAAAATTTATTCAAGTGTTTAAGTCTTGCTAGGAATACTTATGGGTTTTATATTAACCCCATTTCATATCTTATAATATTCATTTGACTTAAAACACTTTTTACGTTCATTAACACTTGTCACGGTGTTTCGACGTTTATTCATCACACGCTCGATTTATCTCTCTTGTGTGTGCTTAATATGCGTATTCAACTTATCTAATATATCATTTATTAACATTAAGTATCATTATACTTCATAATATTCATGTTCTACAACTTAGAATAACATCTTTTATCGTCAGAAGCACTATACTAGTATATGTGCATGCCCGACGCCCTCCAATTGCCCCCGAAAACACAATAGTCCTAAAGATGACCATTTTGACTACTGTTACAGAACTCAAATTGAAACACTTAAAGACTAAAAGTTGTAAGTGTATTTGTCCTCGTTCCGGATCATCTTGAATCGCCTCAATCAGAGTCCGTATGAAAGAGTTGTGACCGTTTTACCAAAACAGGTCAAAGTAGTCACAGTTAGCACACATTGGGTGGGGCCGCGCCCCTTGCTCTCACCATTCCAGCGTGCCCGCACCATTTCCAGTGTGCCCGCGCGTGGCTTCACACAAATTACAGTTTTTGACATAACTTTCTCAGTTTAAGTCCGAATTAGTTGGTTTTCGATTCGTTGAACTCGTTAAACTCTTAGCTACTCATCTACAGAGTAATTATAATATTTCAAAAACTTTAACAAATCAATTTAAGGGTTCCAATTCAATGTTCATGCTATATTTTCATAATTCGACATATTTAACGAAATCTTACATCACGAATTCGTTTTAACTCCGTTTTAGTTCATTCCAATTGGGTTGTTTTCGTTTCTTCACATACTAACATAATGCATCATCAATTTAAGGTTTTCATCATGATTTCATAACTAAACTTTGACTCCAACTAAGTTATAACATACATATTTCATTAAGAACACAAGTTCTTCATCCTTAGATAGTTCCATGAATTCAATTACCTAAAAATTGCTTATAGATGATATATAATAGAATATATATATACCCATAAACATATAAAAACTATACTTCAACAAATTCAACCACCAAAAATCTAATTACAAAGACTTTAGAAAACAAAAACCAAAAACTAGAAACATAGGAATTTACATATGATTCTTCTAAGCTCTAGTTAGATAATTGGAAATCCTTGTTTAATCCTCTTTTTCCTCTTGATTCTCAGAGTGCCTCTTCCCTCTTCTCTCTTCTCAATTTCTCTCTAAGCTCTCTCTCCCTCTGTATTTTCTCTGTAAATTCTCTCTTCTCTCTTTGGCCAAACCCTTTTCACGTAAAACTAACTAAAACCAACGCATAAAGCTAAACGTCTAAAAATCGACGTTTTATTAAATATAATAATGATATATCAGTTATAAATTTAATATATTTTATTTTCATTTTCATTTTCATTTTATTATTTATTATATTGGAAATTCAAAATTCAAAAGCTATAAGGCTTCGTTTGGCAAAAATACTTTTAAAATAAAGACTTAATATTTGTAAGCCTTGTTTGGCAAAACTGAATGAAACTCCTTTAATTTATTTTAATAACTCCTTTATAGAAAGGTTATTTGTCACACTTTATTCAATTAAATTTTAATATTCAATTTAATTAATTCTAATAACAATTTATTAAATTATTTTAACACATAAATCAATACAACATAATTATAATTTTCTTTATAATTATAACTTTATTTAATCAACTAACACATCATTTTAATTACAAATTCAAATTAAAATATAATAATTCATTTAATCATTATAAACTCTCTAACTTAATTATTAAATTAAATTAGAATATTATCTCATAACAATTAATTTTCTTAACTCCTTAATTATTTACTTAACAAATAATTAACCAATCAAGTTAAATCAAATTAAATATTTATTCAACAATAAACACATCCATTAAATATTTATATAACTCAATAAATATTTAAAAACTATCATTAAAATTCTAGATTGTTACAGAAGTGCAAACATCAGCACGAAGTCAATAAATTTTGAAAATTTTGCAGAGCTAGAAGATTTTGAAAATCCATGTTTCTCCATCATCTTCAATCTTTACTCTATTGCTTTATTCTATCAATCTTTAACACCATAAATGCTCACTATACTAAAATTTCTTAATTTCTATAACGTATATATACCCGATATAGTTCATCGAACTTACCATACCTTAGAAGTTTAGGAACCTTCCACAATAATATGAGTTTAGGAGCTTATTCCTAGCAATACGTAGGCCAAGAACCAATCAGGGACTGTCCATACGCTTAGGGGCAAAAAACATGCTTACGACTATGAGTCACAAACATACCATAAGCATGAGTTTTAAGAACTCACACCTAATCTTAAAATTCTTTAGCTTACTCTTAATAGCCTCTAATTATCAGATATAAATATGAGAAAAGAATCACCTTCTCACCATAAGTATATTGATAGCATGACACTAACATTTCAATGATTATCAGTGTAAGAAGCTAAATGGTTCGCAAACCAAACGCAATCCCCTGCCTATACAAGGAATTGGTCAACTCGATCACTAATCAATATATGAAGCTAAGCGGTTGTTACACCAATGACAAATCCCTGCCCATGCAAGGAATTGTTCAACTCAACCACTATATCAATATAGGAAGCTAAGTGGTTCTCAAACCAACTACAAATTCTCTACCCATACAAGGAATAGTACAACTCAACCACTAACATGAGTCCTTAATTGAAATTCCACTTAACTCTATCTCACTCTTTACTTGATACGAATTTTCTATATTTCATCATATACAACTCCTCATAAGTTCATCTCGTAGCATTTCATAGTATCTTCTCTTATAGCATCAAGCTATAGCCACTTAGTCGTTATAGAATATTTATCATTTCATAGCTCAATCCGATAACATCGTGATCATCGATTTACCTTAGGGTTCTTTCCTAATATTAACTAGACTCCATTCGAGTTCATTCTTATTATCTTCATCTTATAGATATCATCTTAAAATTTTTATTACCGGAGTTAGGAAACTCTTGAATTCTCATTCTCTAGATACTTCAAGATTCTTCTTTGAATCTTCACTTATATATATTTTAATCTTTTATCTTTCTCTCTCTCAGGTTATAGCCTAAGGTACTCTTACCTAAAGTTTATAACCTACAGCTTTGATACCAACCTGTGACACCCCCAAATCTGGGTCCCTTTGAACCTCGAATCCGGTCCGCCATGATACTACTATCGTCAAACTATTTATATCTTTTATTCATAACTTAATGAATATAACTTTGCTTATTACAATCTAGAATATAAATTCTTTCCATTTTCAGGATCTGTATAATGACCCCAAACTTTTATAAGTTTCAAATCTTGGTCATTTACCATTCATGTCTAACATTATATTCGATGTTATAAAAATATGCAGAATAATTTAAACTTTTTCAATCTCTTTTGAAATTTTTTTTAAATTGATTTCTTAACTTGAATCAATTACATATCCTTGAATCAAATTATGTTATGATTCATTCTATTCAAATTACTGTATTAATTTTTACATCTAGATTCGAATTTCTCTATGCATCACATAGTACAACTTTACAACTCAACATGTATTATACATCATAAACTACTATCATGTGTGACGCCCCCAAAATAGGTATACATCACCCATTCTGAGTCGCCAAATACATGGTACAGAACTTAAATATACAACACGAGCTGTGAGTTTTAATACAAATATTGTCTAATAGACAGTATTAAAACTCAAAAGGAGTCCTCATTACAATTATTATCACACTATTTCACAGAATAGCGAGGACTACTAATGCAACCATCTGGACCGTCAATCCATTCCCCGACTAGTTTCAGCTATATTCTCATTTCCTGAAGAGAACAGTGAAAGAAAGGGTGAGTCCAACTAGCCCAGAAAGAAATATTATGACTAAGATAATACATAATAAATTATCCTTAGCCTTCAATAGTATAACAACAGATAGAATATAATAGACAATAAGTTTTAGATCAATAACTGCAGCAGAATAAGCAATCCATTAGAAGAGTCAAGTAGAGCATAATATCTACCATCTTCTATGATTGAAAAGGTTTTTCATCACTTTTATCGCTGAGACTCAGCTTAATAAATAATCCACATCATCGAATCATCCCTACACTACGGGCCAAGGATAATCGTGTTTTCATCAACGGTCATGATCATGCCATAAAATAATTTATTTTTGCACCCTTGGCCGAAGAGAATCCATGACCATAATCATACCAAAAGTTGTCCATTAATGCACTACGGACCAATGAGAACTTTTACCATATCATTTGTAACATTACGGTCATGATTATACCGAATAATCCCTGATCATAATTATACCAAGTCCATCTATGCACTACAGGTCATAGATGACTTTCAACAAAATATAAACATGACGATAATGACAATGATATAAGAATTCAATAAAACAAGTTCAAGGATAAATTTTTAAAGATTTATAATTTAATTTATCAAAAAATAAATAACGTCCAAATTGTTAACATGATACTGCTTTGTGGAGTAAAATTCAAGAAAAATATTGTATCAAAAATGATTTGGACCGAAAAGTAATTAATTTTTATCATGAATAGTACCCCGGGTGAATAATAACTGAGTGAATAGTATCTAGTGAATAGTAACTTCGGGAATAGTAACCCCGACACAAAAAGATAGAAATTCCAAAATAAAGCTCATATCAATAATTCGGCATAATGATATTGAAGAAAATAATATCATTTATGAAAAAAATAACATCCCTTACGAATATTAAACGAAAATAATATTCATTACGAATATTAAACGAATATAATATTTCTCGCGAATATTGAACGAAATAAAATTTCTTATGAATATTGAACAAAAATAATATTCATACGAATACGAAAAATAATATCTCTTCAGAATGTGAAATAAATAATACCCCTTACCTCAAAAGAGCAGTACTTCTGACTGGAATATCGGATATAGTGCTGAAAGAACTTGTACTGAATAGCAATTCTCAAAGTATCTAAATACTCACACAAATACGCTCGATAATATAGAGAGAGAAAGAGAGAAAATTTGTTTCTGGTGTTATTTTCAATTCTAACTAAGCACCCTATTTATAGAAAAATACTTAGAACGCCATAGTAGACTAACATGCTACCTGATGGCTTTACCTGCTACTATTCAAGCGCACCACTTTTGAAAATAAATTTCAGCACATTTTATTTCTCACCAACCAAAAGTGGGGCCCACCAATTCTAGAAATTTCTAAAATACTTTAAATAATCAGTAACTTCAATAATTTATTTAAAATAGCCCTTTTATCAGAAAAATTCGAATCTCATGTGCTTTCCATAGGAAATTTAATTCTCTACAACTTTGTAGCTTTAAGTTTTTCTAAATTCTAAATAGAAATTGTCTGAAATGTACATACGGATGATTTTCAGCACCTCTATTCTGCCAAAAATACTGATAAAATACCACAGCATTAATTTCTTCATTTATAACCACAATAAATATATCCACATAAAATAAATATTTCTCTATCATATAAATCAATAATTAATTATTCACAAATAATATTACAGAATTACAATTATGACAACCAGGTCATTCCTAGGAAAGAGGGTGCTTTTCGATAAGGGTTTTTCCTTACTGGCGCGCAATTAGATGACCAAACCTCTCCTTAGACATAATTTTCTAGACATTACCAATAATGTTATCTAATAATATTATTCAAATAATATAAATTATTGATCTGATAATGGAAAATACTGTGCAGTGACAATTATTAAAACAATAATAATATAAAATATCAACGCAACAATTATTGAATCAATAAAATAAATTATTAAACAGTAATTACTGTAACAATTATTGAGTAGAACGGAGTGACTTCTCGCGTAAGCACCAATAATCAATACCGTGTGCTACTATGCAACCACGCGTATTACTAAACTTTTACTACCGGGCAGTTCAACAGTTAACGGTAAAACTTCCGTCGCTATTTTCATAAAAAATATTTCTGTCATTTTCTCATTCCGACAATAATTCTATTGTGGGGTCCACAAATAGATGCGTCATCGTACGAATATTCCCCGACAGCAAGAATATTTCACGACCAAACGAATATTTCCCGACAACAATGAATATTTTATAACCACTTACTTATTTTATAAAATTTACACATTTCACCCATAACCACATCATTATATCAAATTAACACCTTATTATTCAAAATAATAATTATAGGAAATTTGATTTTATTTATAAAAAAGTTGGGGTCTTATAACATCCCCTCCTTATGAAATTTCGTCTTCGAAATTGACGTACGTACCTGGTATGCCGAACAGATGAGGATACCTCATCAGATTCTTAACTCTTGAGGTATAACCTTTGAGCATAAAAATATGTTTCTTCGTATCCAAGATTTTAACAGGTACCTCTTCATACGTTAAATCTTATGTTATCTCGTCCGGCTCTAATTCAATAATGTGGTTCGGGTTGTCCACATATTTATGTAACATCAATACAAAAAAAAACGTTATGAACACACGATATACTTGGTGTTGAAACGAGTCTATAGGCCACAGTTCCTACTCGATCGAGGATTTCAAATAGAACAATTAAATTAAGGGTTGATATTTCCTCTCTTCGTCAATTCTTGCTTCTAGAATAACGCCCTCTTGAACCTTCTTCTCCACATTCATCAGCTCTGAGTGCGTAGCTTGAGCGGCTTTAACATTATCGATTAAAGTCGATTCTAATCGTATATTCGTTATCTTCACGTAGGTTCTTGGAGTCTTTAACTCTATCTTAATCATTTGTAAGTCATATGAAATGGGTCTTTGTGTTAACAATATCGCACTCGTAAACGTATACGATCTTCTACTCAACGCGTTAACTACCACATTCGCTTTTCCCACGATGGTATTGAATGTTATAATCGTAATATTCAACAGCTCAAGCCAACGTCTTTGGTGCATGTTACGTTCATTTTGGGTGAAGAAATATTTGAGGGTTTTAGAAATGGGTTTTGTACTAGGGTCAAATTTAAACGTTGAGCGCAAGTAGGAGAAATAAAAGAATGGGTAGAACTGATATCGAATAAGGTATAAACTTTGTAAGAGTTTATGATTAACTTACCCGTGATAGCTTTGTTCGGGTTCCTTGACAAACGCTCTCACTTAAACTACCGACTTTGGCTTGTCTGAGACATCCTTTGGCGTCACCATCCCAGCTAGACTTGACTTCACTACACGATAAAATCGAGCTAAGTGACCTTCTCTTCCGCAATTGAAACGCGCTTTAGGTTGCTGCGTACAGTTTGGACGGATGTGTCCCTCTTGTCCGCATTTGAAACATCGACTGGTGGTCGTTCTTCTTCCTTTGAAACGGGTGTTGGTGCTGCTGTCTTTCTATCATTATTGAACCTCCTCTTCTTAAAATTTCCACTTCTATTATCTTGGCCATGATTACCACCGAAGTGGTTACCATTCTTGGCATGATAATTACCTCCACGATTGTTGTCACCGCTTCGATGACAGCTACCACTGGTATTATCATTTTGCCAGCTGCTTTCTCTTGGTTGGGTTAACTCGTTATCGTGCTCCAATAACTGAGCCCTATTTACAACATCTGAATATAAACAAAGTTTGTGAGAGATAAGGTATGGACGTATCTCGGGCTTCAAACCTCTTAGAAACATCCGTGTCATTCTCTCCTCATTATCAACTAAGTGGGACGTAAACTGGGACAACTCAACAAACATAGCTTCGTACTGCGACACGGTCATATTGTTCTGCTCCAACTTGATGAACTCTACCTCTTTCATGTGACGAATACTTTCGGAAAAGTACTTGTTGTTGAACAGTTCTTGGAACTTCTCCCAAGACATTTTGAGTGCGTCAGGCTGGGTACGTTTTACAAATTCCCACTAGTGATCTGCTTCTTCACGCAACATAAACGTGGCGAATAGAACCTTTTGCTCCTCTGAGCATTCCAAGATATCAAATATCTTGGTGATCCGCTTTATCCACGTCTCTGCCGTAAGTGGTTATGGCTTTCCCAAAAACTCTGGCGGTCCCAACTCCTTGAACTGCTTAGCGGTGACCATCCGTGCGTTGCTATCATTTCCACCCGTATTTTGTACACGAGTCTCCCTCGTCTGATTTTGCATAAACTACAAAAAGCTTCTAAACATCCCATCGTTCGTTATTTTATCGGCGTTATTGTTTACCTGAGAATTGTTGCCTTCCTGATGCACATTATCCTGGATATTGATCGTTGGTGACTCAACGGTCTCATGTGCCTCATTGCTTATCTCAATATTTTCAGATGCCATTCTCAAACACTATCACAAAACAAAGGTTAATTGACATGCCACAAATTATCCCTATACTCTAACCGACCAATTAAATACCAAATAAACTTAGGTAGGTCATACTAGCGAAGGAATTCCCTGTCTCTCCCCTCCTAGTTCTAGTCTCACATCTTAGCCAGGGATCATATCCCTAAGCTCTGATACCAACTGTGACGCCCCCAAAATAGGTATACATCACACTATTTCACAGAATAGTGAGGACTATTAATGCAACCATCTGGACCGTCAATCCATTCCCCGACTAGTTCCAGCTATATTCTCATTTTCTGAAGAGAACAGTGAAAGAAAGGGTGAGCTCAACAAGCCTAGTAAGAAATATTATGACCAAGATAATATAGAATAAATTATCCTTAGCCTTCAACAGTATAACAACTGATAGAATATAATATGCAACAAGTTTTAGATCAACAACTACAACGGAATAAGCAATTCATTAGAAGAGTCAAGTAGAGCATAATATCTACCATCTTCTATGATTTAAAAGGTTTTTCATCACTTTTATCGTTGAGATTCAGCTTAATAAATAATCCACATCATCTAATCATCCATGTACTACGGGCCAAGGATAATCGTGTTTTCATCAACGGTCATGATCATGCCATAAAATAATTCATCTTTACACCCTTGGCCGAAGAGAATCCATGGCCATAATCATACCAAAAGCTGTCCATCAATGCACTACGGACCAATGAGGACTTTTACCACATCATTTGTAACATTACGGTCGTGATTATACCGAATAATCCCTGATCATAATCATACCAAGTCCATCTATGCACTACAGGCCATAGATGACTTTCAACATAATATAAACATGAGGATGATAACAATGATATAAGAATTCAATAAAACAAGTTCAAGGATAAATTTTTAAAGATTTATAATTTAATTTATCCAAGAATAAATAACGCCCAAATTGTCAACATGATACTGCTTTGTGGAGTAAAATTCAAGAATAATATTGTATCAAAAATGATTTGGACTGAAAAGTAATCAATTTTTATCATGAATAGTACCCCGGTGAATAATAACTGAGTGAATAGTACCCAGTGAATAGTAACTTTAGGAATAGTAAACCCGACACAAAAAGGTAGAAATTCCACAATAAAGCTCATATCAATAATTCGGCATAATGATATTGAAGAAAATAATATCATTTACGAAGAAAATAACATCCCTTACGAATATTAAACGAAAATAATATTCATTACGAATATTAAACGAATATAATATTTCTCACGAATATTGAACGAAATAAAATTTCTTATGAATATTGAACAAAAATAATATTCATACGAATACGAAAAATAATATCTCTTTAGAATGTGAAATAAATAATACCCCTTACCTCAAAAGAGCAATACTTCTGACTGGAATACCGGATATAGTGCTGAAAGAACTTGTACTGAATAGCAACTCTCAAAGTATCCAAATATTCACACAAATACGCTCGATAATATAGAGAGAGAAAGAGAAAAAACTTGTTTCTAGTGTTATTTTCAATTCTAACTAAGCACCATATTTATAGGAAAATGCTTGGAACGCCATAGCAGACTAACCTGCTACCTGATGGCTTTACCTGCTACTATTCAAGCCCACCACTTTTGAAAATAAATTTTAGCACATTTAATTTCTCACCAACCAAAAGTGGGGCCCACCAATACTAGAAATTTCCAATATACTTTAAATAATCAGTAACTTCAATAATTCATTTAAAATACCCCTTTTATCAGAAAAATTCGAATCTCATGTGCTTTCTATAGAAAATTTAATTCTCTACAACTTTGTAGCTTTAAATTTTTCTAAATTCCAAACAGAAAATGTTCGAAATCCACATACGGATGATTTTCAGCACCTCTATTCCGCCAAAAATACTGATAAAACACCACAGCATTAATTCCTTCATTTATAACCACAATAAATATATCCACATAAAATAAATATTTCTTTATCATATAAATCAATAATTAATTATTCATAAATAATATTACATAATTACAATTATGACAACCAGGTCGTTCCCAGGAAAGAGGAGGCTTTTCGATAAGGATTTCTCCTTACTGGCGCGCAATTAGATGACCAAACCTCTCATTAGACAGAACTTTCTAGACATTGCCAATAATGCTATCTAATAATATTATTAAAATAATGTGAATTATTGGTCTGATAATGGGAAATATTGTGCAGTGACAATTATTGAAACAACAATAATATAAAATATCAACGCAGCAATTATTGAATCAATAAAATAAAATTTTGAACAGTAATTACTGTAATAATTATTGAGTAGAACTGACATCAATAATCAATATCTTGTGCTACTATGTAACCACGCGTATTACTGAACTTTTACCACCGGGTAGTTCAATAGTTAATGGTAAAACTTTCGCCGCTATTTTCATAAAAAATATTTCCGTCATTTTCTTATTTCGACAATAATTTCGTTGTGGGGTCCACAAATGGTTGCACCATCGTACGAATATTCCCCGACAGCAAGAATATTTCACGACCAAACGAATATTCTCCGACAACAATGAATATTTTATAACCACTTGCTTATTTTGAAAAATTTACACATTTTACCCATAACCACAACATTATATCAAATTAACAACTTATTATTCAAAATAATAATTAGAGGAAATTCGATTTTTTTTTATAAAAAAGTTGGGGTCTTACATCGTGTACATCTCCTACAACCTAAACATGGTTCAAGATCATATATTTAAATAAATCAATCAATCTCCTTCGATACTATTGAACTCTATCAATCAAGTAGCACGTAATCTTTACTGTGAGTCCTTTACTTGTAAAAATGGTTATTTGCAAGAGTGAGCTCGACAGCTCAGAAATTCTAACAGTTTTCATGCATCACATAGCATATAATAACATACTCAGTTCATGCATTCGTAATCAATTAATATTTACTACGCATGTTACTTCTCACATAACAGGCATAGAGATTTACTTCACAAGCATATCATCAAAGATCAACTTTCAAATTTCATACATATGTCATATGCATTTTATATATATACATCAACATTCTCATAGCATAATATAGCTCAACTAACAGCTATCGAATACATATATCAAATAGGAACTGAAAGACTTGTCTGGCTCGTAGTTTATCAATTACGACTTAACTGCTTATAGTTATCCGCACTTCGTGTATTCCTACACAGTTATATAATTATGGATTCATATCCGTCAGTCATACATTTCATACGTTCTTAATATAATAATAAATATTACATCGTTTCATAACTAGGTTTGCAAAACATTCATTTCACTTTATCATCATACTCTTAGAATAGCTAGGTATGTATAGGTATACTATAACCACCCGTACTTGACATCAATATTTATATACATTTATCTCACATTTGACTCACTATATGTTCGACACATATTTAAAGTTTATAGCTGCGTGATCTACATCGTTCATACATTTGTGCAAATCTTAACAAATCTGAGTTTTATATAACCATCATACCAATGAATATTTAAAACAGCATTGAAACTCTGTCTTATAGTTTAGAATAGTACTATAAGTAAGCTGGAAAGCAAATAAAATGTCCAGACCAATCTGTCCTGCAGCGCAGCTGCGCTGAGGTTAGGCTTGGGACTGGCGCAGCTGCGCTGTCCCTTGGCTAGACCAAACTTGACCTTTTGTTTTCTTGGTTTCATTCCACTTTTTAGTATACCAGAGTATTAACACATAGCAAGCATACATCCTAAGAGGTCTTGGACTTTCTTAGAGTTATTTTAAGTCCATATTTACACAATATGACTCTAGTTGGAAATTTCCACGAAGTTAAGACCAACTAAGTTCATGAAATCATGAGGCCAACTATGTTATCCATCTATTCATATGAGAAGGTCATATAATTTTTAATATGCATTCTCGCAAGTATTCACATCATTTACACATAGCTAGTGTCGTTCATCACTTGAAACTCATTTAAAATCATGCTCCAATTACTTATATTGTCTCAAACTATGTGTGTGAACTTATAGGCCATGTTTAAAGACACGAATATTATTAACATTCCATCCTATAAGTTTAGAATATAAATATCATCATGTTTTTACATATTCATTTCATCTACATATGACTAACATAGTTTATCACTTGAAAACGTACTTTTAAAACATGCTTGAATGACTTTTATTTTATCAAACTAGATGAGTGCACTTATTGGCCATGTTTATTAACCTAAAAGATACTAGCATGCAATCCCTACAAGTCCAAAATGTGAGCAACACACTGCTCGTAGATATAAGTCTGTAAAGCGTTCAAGTTTACTTTTAAAAGTCATTCTAGGCCAAGTTAAAGCAACTCGGCGCAATTTTAAATCTCATTTCATTGTTAAATAAGCCATGTACGTATGTTATCACATTTAGAACTTTAAGTACACAAGTTCCTTCAAGTTCGTTCTCAAAGTTTTAAGTTTTTTTTAGAAATCGTTTTCAACTAAGCTATTGTAAGTTAATAATAAGTAAAGTAACTTTAAATCACTTCTCATGCATATGTATACTCATAACTTTACAATATGTATGTGTTAAAATATCAAAATTTTAAAGACTCAAGGTTCGTCAAAATTTCTTTTCAAAACTCACCGTTTTCTATTCAAAACACATACTAAATCATGTTAAATAATTTCATTATGAGTAAGGTAATCTTAGCTATATGTAATGTCTATTATTGTGTATGTACATGTCCGACGCCTTTCGATTGCCTTTGAATATGTAGCAGTCACAAAGACAAACATTTTTACCCCTCCTAACGACTTCAAATCGAAACACTTAAAGAATGAAAGTTGTAGGTATACTCGTTATCGTTCCGAATCATCCATAATCGCCTCAATCGGAGTTCGTATGAAGAAGTTATGCCTAATTTACTATAGTATGTCAAAACAGTCCTTTCTGACACTATTCTGGCACAGCTGCGCCCCAAATGGCCTTGGGGGTAGCGCAGCTGAACCAATGATGCATAATGGTTTTCCAGATTCTGATCTTCGTGATTTTCAGACCAATTCTCCTTCCAATCTTCATAACGCGAGTTATACACATCCAAATTAGTCCGTTTTCGATTCTATGGATTTGTAATTCATAAAACTACAACATACCAAAGAATCAACAATTAACATAAACATTATCTAACCCAAATATTAATTCAAAACTCAAGTTCATACTAAATTTTCATATTTTGACAAGTTTAGCTAACTTCATCACTACGGATTCAATTCTAAACCAAATTGGTCTGTTTAACTTCCGTTGTTTTTGTATTTAAATGCATTATCAATATCTAACAACAATTTATGGATTACACAAATCCTTAGCCATCAATTTTTGACTCAAAAGTAAGTATTTTATTGACATTTCTAAGAAATTCATAATCTTGAAATGAAAAACATATTGGTATATAAATATTACTTCTTAAAGCTTAAATGACTTGATATTGTCCCTCAGGCTTCTGATTACAGCTCAAATTTAGCAACCTCACTCAAATGCAATATTACTCTCTCTATATGCAACTTATCAGGTAAATGAGCAAATTGAATTTAAGAAGATGAGGCTGCTATTTATAGAGGATTCATTACCCAAACTTGGGCTTTACACATTGAATTAAACTAAGAGAATATAGAAGAAATAATTGGATTGAAAGAGTTTGGTGAAAAGCAGTTAACTAGTTTGGTGAAAAGATGTTAACTACCCCCTCTCCTCCATTCCTCAGCTCATTATCAGCTCTATCAACAATGAGTAGGAGTAGGATAGGCCAATGGCCTATTACGGCTAATATAAGAAAAGGGACACTGATATTGGGACAAGCTACATCACTTCTTTACTTATCAATAAAATAGACATCATTCCACTAAGGTTAATTCCTTTTAGGCTCACTAAGTCAATCTTAATGACTTAACATTACTACAATACATAACGTTACGGGCACATATATACACATATATATGTACCTACCCACATATAGGAAGTATATTTATATTTTAAATATACACTGATATAATCTTATATCCCATGTACACTAAGCTAGTCCAAATAATATTTTAATTAGGTTAAATATAATTCAATTGGGTATTCTCAACCCATTATTTTTCATAAAATTTATTATCTCAAATACACTCAATTATTATAATGATAATTATTATCAAGTATCTATTAACTTTCTTCCATACTTTTAAATACACGTTTAATTGATTCACCATGAATCATTGTCACACAAGTCTCATTTATACTTGTTTAATAATTTACACCATTCAAGCTTAAAGCCTTTTATTATAACTATTCACATCACATTATGTTATTCTTAACATCTCATCTTATTTTTATACATGAAGCAAATTTTATTGCATTACTTTGTATGCTCTTACAACACATGCAATTGCACATAATAATTAATAATAATAATCATTAATCCATCACATTACTTCATCATTTCCCCACTAATGTAATGAACAAATCCTTAGTCCATCATTATGCCACACTAGGCATATCCCACAAGCTTACTTTAATCTCATTACCACATTTTAATATTCCTTTAATATAAAGTTTGTATGACACAGTTTACCTTAATACTAAATTATTTAGCTTACTTAAATAATTATACACTTATAATATGTATAACATTTACACTTAGAATAATTAAGATCTACTCTATTAATTATTTAATTTGTACACTATACGTATAATTATTAGATTGCCCCAAGACAACTTCTTATATCTTTACATTTAGCCATATCTTAAGTGCTAATATATTCCCTCCATCTCTAACCAATATTCATTTATAATTATATTGGTTTTCTTTTTTTATTAATCACTTATATGTCAAACATTAACCTTGTAATATATTAAAAATATCAAATATTAATTAACATATTTCTTTCATCCTCTTATGCTAAACACATATATTAATTCACCGTCTTATATAAGTGGATCAACTCTTTCTCATTCCACACTACTGCCACATAAGGCTATATAATATTCTATAATATAACTTGATTAACCAATATTCATTCTAGGATAATAAACTTCCATAATAAATATTTATTCAATTCACGCTTTGCTATCTTAATCCATTCTCGAACAGCTTAATCACCAATTATGACTTTTATTACACATATGAACCCTTAATATACATGTCTTGAAAATTCAAATTTCACAAACTTACTCAGGACCTTCTACAGACCGGCGCAGCTGTGCTGGTCATAAGCTTGGAAGTGGCGCAGCTGCGCCACCTCAAGTTCAGACGCAGACAAGTTCTGCTTTAGCAGAAACAGAATCTACACTCCTAAATACTTTACATATACCTCATAAATGATAACTCATCTAAAATCAACCTCTTCTTTGATTCCATATCATCGATTACTATTTTCTTTAATAATTTATATACCAAACTTCAAGTTTTAAATCTCTACTTTTTCTTAAAAGTTTAACCAACTATAAAATCTCATTAATGGTATTTCTTTCCACCATTAACATAAAATTCAAAATATAACATATATATATATATATATATATATATATATATATATAACATATATATATATATATTATTCAATCCCGACACATTCTATAATAAGAATTTTATTTATTAAATTCTTATTTTAATTATTTCTAAAAATTCGGGTTATCACAATTATTACTTGTTCAAAACTTGTTGAGCTTTCTGTAGCTCATCCTTGCAAATATTTTTCATTTGCAGATAGAAATGATATATCCAGCAGTTCCAATATTTGTGGATAGAAAGGCTTAAGACATGCTTATCCTTTTTGAGGGCTATGATGTAATACTTAACTACATTTAGAGTCTATGTAATTGTATATTAAGTTGTGTAATATATTATTAGTTTACAGTGCTTAGTTTTACATTTCTAAAGAAATTAGAAAAGAGTATAGTATCTATATGAACTATAGATCTGAATGATAATATTGACAGATCTTGAGAGTTCTCTGATGTACTGAGGTAGCACTTCTCAGTTCCAAGAACAACCCTTACATTAATACCAATGAATATTTAAAACAGCATTGAGACTCTGTCTTATAGTTTAGAATAGTACTATAACTAAGCTGCCAAAATCAGAAAGCAAATAAAATGTCCAAAACAATCTGCGCTGTAGCGCAGCTGCGTTGAGGTTAGGCTTGGGACTGGCGCAGCTGCGTTGTCCCCTGGCCAGACCATACTTGAGCTTTTGTTTTCTTGGTTTCATTCCACTTTTTATTATACCAGAGTATTAACACATAGGTAGCATACATCTTAAGAGGTCTTGGACTTTCTTAGAGTCATTTCAAGTCCACATTTACACAATATGTCTCTAGTTGGAAATTTCCACGAAGTTAAGACCAACTAATTTCATAAAATCATGAGGCCAACTATGTTATCCATTTATTCATATGAGAAGGTCATATAATCTGTAATATCCATGCTCGTAAGTATTCACATCATTTACACATAGCTAGTGTCATTCATCACTTGAAACTCATCATGCCATTCTATAAGTTTAGAATATAAATATCATCATGTTTTTACATATTCATTTCATCTACATATGACTAGCATAGTTTATCACTTGAAAATTTACTTTTAAAACATGCTTGAATGACTTTTATTTTGTCAAACTAGATGAGTGCACTTATCGGCCATGTTTATTGACCGAAAAGATACTAGCATGCAATCCTTTCAAGTCCAAAATGTGAGCAACAAACTGCTTCTAGATATAAGTCTGCAAAGCGTTCAAGTTTACTTTTAAAAGTCATTCTAGGCCAAGTTAAAGCAACTTGGTGCAATTTTAAATATCATTTCATAGTTAAATAAGCCATGTACGTATGTTATCACATTTAGAACTTTAAGTACACAAGTTCCTTTAAGTTCGTTCTCAAAGTTTCAAGTTTTTTTTAGAAATCGTTTTCAACTAAGCTATTGTAAGTTGATAATAAGTAAAGTAACTTTAAATCACTTCTCATGCTTATTTATATTCATAACTTAATAATATGTATGTGTTAAAATATCAAAATTTCAAAGACTCAAGGTTCGTCAGTATTTGTTTTCAAAACTCCACGTTTTCTTTTCAAAATACATACTAAATCATGCTAAAGCATTCCATTATGAGTAAGGTAATCTTAAATATATGTCATGTCTATTATTGTGCATGTGCATGTTCGACGCCCTTCGATTACCTTTGAATACGTAGTAGTCACAAAGATAGACATTTTTACCCCTTCTAACGACTCCAAATCAAAAAACGTAAAGAATTAAAGTTGTAGGTATACTCGTTATCGTTCCGAATCATCCTGAATCACCTAAATCGGAGTTCGTATAAAGAAGTTATTCCTAATTTACTATAGCATGTCAAAATAGTCCTGCCTGACACTATTCCGGCACATCTGCGCCCCAAATGGCCTTGGGGCCAGCGCAGTTGCGCCTAAAATGGCCTTGGGGGTATCGCAGCTACACCCAATGATGCATAATGGTTTTCCAAATTCTGATCTTCGCAAATTTCAGACCAATTCTCCTTCTGATCTTCATAACGCGAGTTATACGCATCTATATTAGTCCGTTTTTGATTCTATGGATTTGTAATTCATAGAACTACAACATACCAAAGAATCAACAATTAACATAAACATTAACTAACCCAAATATTAATCCAAAACTCATGTTCATACTAAATTTTCATATTTTGACAAGTTTAGCTAACTTCATCACTACGGATTCAATTCTAAACCAAATTGGTTCGTTTAACTTCCGTTGTTTTTGTATTTAAATGTATTATCAATATCTGACAATAATTTATGGATTACACAAATCCTTAGCCATCAATTTTTGACACAAAAGTAAATATTTTCTTGACATTTCTAAGAAATTCATAATCTTGAAATGAAGAACATATATGTATATAAATATTACCTCTTGAAGCTTAAATGACTTGATATTATCCCTCAGGCTTCTGATTATAGCTAAAATTTAGCAACCTTACTCAAATGCAATATTACTCTCTCTATATGCAACTTATCAGACAAATGAGCAAATTGAATTTAAGAAGATGAGGCTGCTATTTATAGAGGATTCATTATCCAAACTTGGGCTTTACACATTGAATTAAACTAAGAGAATATAGAAGAAGTAATTGGATTGAAGGAGTTTGGTGAAAAGAAGTTAACTAGTTTGGTGAAAAGAAGTTAACTACTCCCTCTCCTCCAATCCTCAGCTCATTATCAGCTCTATCAATAATGAGTAGGAATAGGATAGGCCAATGGCCTATTACAGCTAATATAAGAAATGGGACACTGATATTGAGACAAGCTACATCACTTTTTTACTTATCAATAAAATAAACATCATTCCACTAAGGTTAATTCCTTTTAGGCTCATTAAGTCAATCTTATTGACTTAACATTACTATAATACATAAGGTTATGGGCACATATATACACATATATGTACCTACCCACATATAGGAAGTATACTTATATTTTAAATATACACCAATATAATCTTATATCCCATGTACACTAAGCTAGTCCAAATAATATTTTAATTGGGCTAAATATAATTCAGTTGGGTATTCTCAACCCATTATTTTTCATAAAATTTATTATCTCAAATACACTCAATTATTATAATGATAATTATTATCAAGTATCTATTAACTTTCTTCCATACTTTTAAAATACACGTTTAATTGATTCACCATGAATCACTGTCACACAAGTCTCATTTATACTTGCTTAATAATTTACACCAGTCAAGCTTATAGCCTTATATTATAACTATTCACATCACATTATGTTATTCTTAACATCTCATCTTATTTTTATACATGAAGCAAATTTTATTGCATTACTTTGTATACTCTTACAAAACATGTAATTGCACATAATAATTAATAATAATAATCATTAGTCCATCACATTACTTCATCATTTCCCCACTAATGTAATTGAACAAATCCTTAGTCCATCATTATGCCACACTAGGCATATCCCACAAGCTTAATTTAAGCTCATTACGACATTTTAATGTTCTTTTAATATAAAGTTTGTATGACACAGTTTACCTTAATGCTAAATTATTTAGCTTACTTAAATAATTATACACTTATAATATGTATAACCTTTACGCTTAGAATAATTAAGATCTACTCTATTAATTATTTAATTTATACACTATACATATAATTATTGGATTGTCCCAAGACAACTTCTTTCGTCTTTACATATAGCCATATCTTAAGTGCTAATATAATCCCTCCATCTCTAACCAATATTCATTTATAATTATATTGGTTTTCTTCTTTTATTAATCACTTATCTTTCAAACATTAACCTTGTAATATATTAAAAATATCAAATATTAATTAACATATTTCTTTCATCCTCTTATGCTAAACACAGATATTAATTCACCGTCTTATATAAGTGGATCAACTCTTTCTCATTCCACACTACTGCCACACAAGGCTATAAAATATTCTATAATATAACTTGATTAACCAATATTCATTCTAGGTTAATAAACTTCCATAATAAATATTTATTCAATTCACGCTTTGCTATCTTAATCCATTCTCAGACAGCTTAATCACCAATTATGACTTTTATTACATATATGAACCCTTAATATACATGTCTTGAAATTCAAATTTCACAAACTTACTCAGGACCTTCTGCAGACAGGCGCAGCTGCGCTGGTCATAAGCTTGGAAGTGGCGCAATTGCGCCACCTAAAGTTTAGACGCAGACAAGTTCTGCTTTAGCAGAAACAGAATATACACTCCTAAATACTTTACATATACCTCATAAATGATAACTCATCTAAAATCAAACTCTTCTTTGATTCCATATCATCGATTACTATTTTCTTTAATAATTTAAATATCAAACTTTGAGTTTTAAATCTCTACTTTTTCTTAAAAGTTTAACCAACTATAAAATTTCATTTATGGTATTTCTTTCCACCAATAACATAAAATTCAAAATATAACATATATATATATATATATATATATATATATATATATATATATATTATTCAATCCCGACACATTCTATAATAAGAATTTTATTTATTAAATTCTTATTTCAATTATTTCTAAAAATTCGTGTTATCACAAGTATTACTTGTTCAAAACTTACTGAGCTTTCTGTAGCTCATCCTTGCAAATATTTTTCATTTGCAGATAGAAATGATATATCCAGCAGTTCCAATATTTGTGCATAGAAAGGCTTAAGACATGTTTATCCTTTTTGAGGACTATGATGTAATACTTAACTATATTTAGAGTCTATGTAATTGTATATTAAGTTGTGTAATGTATTATTAGTTTACGGTGCTTAGTTTTACGTTTCTAAAGAAATTAGAAAAGAGTATAGTATCTATATGAACTATTGATCTGAATGATAGTATTGGCAGATCTTGGGAGTTCTCCGATGTACTGAGGTAGCGCTTCTACATTCCAAGAACAGCCCTCACATTAATACCATTGAATATTTAAAATAGCATTGAGACTCTGTCTTATAGTTTAGAATAGCTGCCAAAATCAGAAAGCAAATAAAATGTCCAGACCAATCTGCCTTGCAGCGCAGCTGCGCTGAGGTTAGGCTTGGGACTGGCGCAGCTGCGCTGTCCCCTGGCCAGACCAAACTTCCACTTTTTAGTATACCAGAGTATTAACACATAGAAAGCATACATCTTAAGAGGTCTTGGACTTTCTTAGAGTCATTTCAAGTCCACATTACACAATATGCCTCTAGTTGAAAATTTCCACGAAGTTAAGACCAACTAAGTTCATGAAATCATGAGGCCAACTATGTTATCCATCTATTCATATGAGAAGGTCATATAATCTGTAATATGCATGCTCGCAAGTATTCACATCATTTACACATAGCTAGTGTCGTTCATCACTTGAAACTCATTTAAAATAATGCTCCAATGACTTATATTGTCTCAAACTATGTGTGTGAACTTATAGGCCATGTTTATAGACAGGAATAGTATTACCATGCCATCCTATAAGTTTAGAATATAAATATCACCATGTTTTTACATATTCATTTCATCTACATATGGCTAGCATAGTTTATCACTTGAAAACTTACTATTAAAACATGCTTGAATGACTTTTATTTTGTCAAACTAGATGAGTGCACTTATCGGCCATGTTTACTGACCTAAAAGATACTAGCATGCAATCCCTACAAGTCCAAAATGTGAGCAACACACTGCTCGTAGATATAAGTCTGCAAAGCGTTCAAGTTTACTTGTAAAAGTCATTCTAGGCCAAGTTAAAGCAACTCGGTGCAATTTTAAATCTCATTTCATAGTTAAATAAGCCATGTACGTATGTTATCACATTTAGAACTTTAAGTACACAAGTTCCTTTAAGTTCGTTCTCAAAGTTTCAAGTTTTCTTTAAAAATCATTTTCAACTAAGCTATTGTAAGTTTATAATAAGTAAAGTAACTTTAAATCACTTCTCATGCTTACGTATACTCATAACTTAACAATATGTATGTGTTAAAATGTCAAAACTTCAAAAAATCAAGGTTCGTTAATATTTGTTTTCAAAACTCCAAGTTTTCTTTTCAAAACACATACTAAATCATGCTAAAGCATTCCATTATGAGTAAGGTAATCTTAGATATATGTCATGTCTATTATTGTGTATGTGCATGTTCGACGCACTCCGATTGCCTTTAAATACGTAGCAGTCACAAAGATGGACATTTTTACCCCTCCTATCGACTTCAAATCGAAAAACTTAAAGAATGAAAATTGTAGGTATACTCGTCATCGTTCCGAATCATCTTGAATCGCCTCAATCGGAGTTCGTATGAAGAAGTTATTCCTAATTTACTATAGCAGGTTAAAATAGTCATGCCTGACACTATTCCGGCGCAGCTGCGCCCAAAATGGCCTTAGGGGCAGCGCAGCTGCACCCAATGATGCATAATGGTTTTCCAGATTCTGATCTTCACGATTTTCAGACCAATTCTCCTTCCTATCTTCATAACGCGAGTTACACACATCCAAATTAACCCGTTTTCGATTCTATGGATTTGTAATTCATAGAACTACAACATACCAAAGAATCAACAATTAACGTAAACATTAACTAACCCAAATATTAATCCAAAACTCATGTTCATACTAAATTTTCGTATTTTGACAAATTTAGCTACTTTCATCACTACGAATTCGTTTCAAAACCAAATTGGTCCATTTAACTTCATTTGTTTTTGTATTTAACTGTACTATCAATATCTAATAACAATTTATGGATTACACAAATCCTTAGCCATCAATTTTAGGCTCAAAAGTAAGTATTTTCTTGACATTTCTAAGAAATTCATAATCTTGAAATGAAAAACATATATGTATATAAATATTACCTCTTGAAGCTTAAATGACTTGATATTGTCCCTCAGGCTTCTGATTACAACTAAAATTGAGCAACCTCACTCAAATGCAATATTACTCTCTCTATATGCAACTTATCAGGTAAATGAGCAAATGGAATTTAAGATGATGAGGCTACTATTTATAGAGGATTCGTTACCCAAACTTGGGTTTTACACATTGAATTAAACTAAGAGAATATAGAAGAAGCCATTGGATTGAAGGAGTTTGGTGAAAAGAAGTTAACTAGTTTGGTGAAAAGAATTTAACTATTCCCTCTCCTCCATTCCTCGGCTCATTATCAACTCTATAAACAGTGAGTAGGAATAGTATAGGCCAATGGCCTATTACGGCTAATATAAGAAAAGGGACACTAATATTGAGACAAGCTACATCACTTCTTTACTTATCAATAAAATAGACATCATTTCACTAAGGTTATTTCCTTTTAGGCTCATTAAGTCAGTCTTAATGACT
The DNA here is from genome assembly GCA_016801055.1 of Panax notoginseng. Lineage (NCBI taxonomy): Eukaryota > Viridiplantae > Streptophyta > Magnoliopsida > Apiales > Araliaceae > Panax > Panax notoginseng. The sequence goes on from CM029023.1 coordinate 116,942,155, forward strand.
TAACATTACTACACTACATAACGTTATGGGCACATTTATACACATATATATGCACATACACACATATAAGAAGTATACTTATATTTTAAATATACACTAATATAATCTTATATCCCATGTACACAAAGCTAGTCCAAATAATATTTTAATTGGGCTAAATATAATTCAGTTGGGTATTCTCAACCCATTATTTTTTATAGAATTTATTATCTCAAATACACTCAATTATTATAATGATAATTATTATCAAGTATCTATTAACTTTCTTCCATACTTTTAAAATACACGTTTAATTGATTCACCATGAATCACTGTCACACAAGTCTCATTTATACTTGCTTAATAATTTACACCATTCAAGCTTATAGCCTTATATTATAACTATTCACATCACATTATGTTATTCTTAACATCTCATCTTATTTTTATACATGAAGCAAATTTTATTGCATTACTTTGTATACTCTTACAAAACATGTAATTGCACATAATAATTAATAATAATAATCATTAGTCCATCACATTACTTCATCATTTCCCCACTAATATAAGTGAACAAATCCTTAGTCCATCATTATGCCACACTAAGCATATCCCACAAGCTTACTTTAATCTCATTACCACATTTTAATATTCCTTTAATATAAAGTTTGTATGACACAGTTTACCTTAATACTAAATTATTTAGCTTACTTAAATAATTATACACTTATAATATGTATAACATTTACACTTAGAATAATTAAGATCTACTCTATTAATTATTTAATTTATACACTATACGTATAATTATTAGATTGCCCCAAGACAACTTCTTATATCTTTACATTTAGCCATATCTTAAGTGCTAATATATTCCCTCCATCTCTAACCAATATTCATTTATAATTATATTGGTTTTCTTTTTTTATTAATCACTTATATGTCAAACATTAACCTTGTAATATATTAAAAATATCAAATATTAATTAACATATTTCTTTCATCCTCTTATGCTAAACACATATATTAATTCACCGTCTTATATAAGTGGATCAACTCTTTCTCATTCCACACTACTGCCACATAAGGCTATATAATATTCTATAATATAACTTGATTAACCAATATTCATTCTAGGATAATAAACTTCCATAATAAATATTTATTCAATTCACGCTTTGCTATCTTAATCCATTCTCGAACAGCTTAATCACCAATTATGACTTTTATTACACATATGAACCCTTAATATACATGTCTTGAAATTCAAATTTCACAAACTTACTCAGGACCTTCTACAGACTGGCGCAACTACGCTGGTCATAAGCTTGGAAGTGACGCAGTTGCGCCACCTCAAGTTCAAACACAGACAAGTTCTACTTTAGCAGAAACAGAATCTACACTCCTAAATACTTTACATATACCTCATAAATGATAACTCATCTAAAATCAACCTCTTCTTTGATTCCATATCATCAATTACTATTTTCGTTAGTAATTTAAATATCAAACTTCGAGTTTTAAATCTATACTTTTTCTTAAAAGTTTTACCAACTATAAAATCTCATTTATGGTATTTCTTTCCACTAATAACATAAAATTCAAAATATAACATATATATATATATATATATATATATATATATATATATATATATATATCAATCCCGACACATTCTATAATAAGAATTTTATTTATTAAATTCTTATTTTAATTATTTCTAAAAATTCGGGTTATCACAATTATTACTTGTTCAAAACTTGCTGAGCTTTCTGTGGCTCATCCTTGCAAATATTTTTCATTTGCAGATAGAAATGATGTATCCAGTAGTTCTAATATTTGTTGATAGAAAGGCTTAAGACATGTTTATCCTTTTTGAGGACTATGATGTAATACTTAACTACATTTAGAGTCTCTGTAATTGTATATTAAGGTGTGAAATGTATTATTAGTTTCCAGTGCTTAGTTTTACATTTCTAAATAAATTAGAAAAGAGTATAGTATCTATATGAACTATAGATATGAATGATAGTATTGACAGATCTTGGGAGTTCTCTGATGCACTGAGGTAGCGCTTCTCAGTTCCAAGAACAACCCTCACATTAGGACTGTGAATGTCAGATAGATAGGAATTATTGATACGGAAGAAATATATGTAAGATACTAAACCTATACATCCAAGTGAGGGTATCCAAATACAGTAATGGTTCTGACGAGAACTATTATCTATCATGAATACTGTGAATCTTGGATTAATAGGAATTATTATCTTATGAAATGTTTACGTGAGCACCAAATCTACTACAGGAAATGTAGAGAATTTGGAGGAGTCACACTATAGGCTCAACTAAAACAACATACAACATATATAACTTAACTCTAGCAACAAAAAAGTTTAAACCTCCAATTTAGAGCCTCAAAAATCACGATTAATGCTCAAAACTCATATTCAACATAATTAGCGAATCATCTCACCACGGATTCGATTCTCAACCAAATTAGTCCATATAACTTGCATTCTTTTCATATTTGAATGTATTAACAATAACAACTATCAATTAACAACTTACAAAATGAATTGAACACTAATTTGATTCCAAAATAAGCCCTTTTTGTACATATTATAACAAAACTCAAACTTCTTTTGTAAAACATGGTTTCATGAATAAAAACATACTAAAAATCATTTCTAGATGACAACTAATAGATTATAACATCTAATAACACAAGTATTAACACACCTCAACAAATCATTCACCCAAAATCAAATTTTGACTTCAAAATCATACATATTATACATATATCAACAAAACTCAAGTTCTTCCTTTAAAAACAGGATTTCCTAGATTTTGGTTCTCCAAAATCGTTTGTAAAAGACAATTGACATATTACAACCCATCTATTAACATATAACAATTACATCTTATCAATTTAAACAACAAAATCAAGTTTTCTATAAAAAGTCAAGAACAAAATCAAAGCTTAAATTTAAGAACTTTACCCTTGATTTCTCTGTTTAGATTGAGCAAGATGATGTAAAATTACTTCTCAAATTTCTCTTTAATTTTCTCCGACTTAGCAAATGAGCAATTAAGCCTTATGAAAATATATTACGTAAAATATAACTGATATACCCACTATGCGTATTGGATAACGTGGGTATCAGTTATACTCATGGCTCAGCAGTTGCCATGCTCCCCAAGGCCTTGCTTGGCTAACCCTTTAAAAAACTTCTTTTAATTTATTTTTATTTTCTTCTTATTATATGGTATAAAATGTCACACTTTAATTAATTAAATTCTATTATTTAAATTTAATTAAATTAAAACCAATATTACTCATTAAATCAAATTTTCACATAATTAAAATTCGTATTTATTGATTATAACAAATCATTAAATCTCTAATTAATTATTAAATTAATTAGAACAACATTATAATTATTTAACACCTCATTTAATTTAATTATCTGAATTAAATTCACATTTCGAACTATAAAATTATCCAACATTAATTTAATTAATGTATAACACTTTATCAAATTAATCCACAACAATTCCATCAAATATTTATTTGGCTCAATAAATAAATCAAAAAAATATTTATTTAATTCAATAAATATTTAAAATTAATTACAAAAATCTCGTTAGTCACAGCTCTAGTGCTAAAACACTTGTTAACACCAATGGAGATAGGGAATTGAAGGAGGCTTGGTGATGAAAATTTTCATAAGAGTTTTTCTTCTCTAACTTTACTTTGATACTTGTATTATCCTTGGATGTTAAATAATACTCCCTCCGTCCCAAATTAATTGCTCAGTTTTGACTTTTTTAAGTCAAATTGACTATTTTTAGAATTAATAATTAAGCATATAAAAATATATTTCTAAAATTATGAAAATTGAGATTAGTAATAAATTGTATATACTTTCTTTTGGTTATAATCACTTCACCTATATTTTAGCAAAAATAGTAAAAATATTAGTTTTAAAAATGGTCAATTTGACTTTAAAAAGTCAAAACTGAGCAGTTAATTTGGGACGGAGGGAGTATTTGGAATAGTTATTATTTATTATGAGTTAAACTTCTATCTATTTATATTAAATTGGCTTGATATGGAATTGATTTTTGGAAAATATTAGAATTAATTCTTCGTAGGAACGATTCTTTTCTTATCATTGTATTATATACTTATTGACCACGTATACTTGCGTATATTTATTGATTGTGAAATCAATCAACAAGTTTTTGGCGTCATTGTCGAGGAATTATTTTATAATATTTTTTGGAATATTGATTTCAATCAAGTTGATCTTAATTTAAACTTGTACGTGTTTTTCGATTGCGATAAATAGGTTGACAAGACTTAGCGTAAGTTGGGGCTTTGTGTATGACTTGGTGTAAACTAGGGTCTTACTGTTATGTTTATTGTTATCGATTACAGAGTTGGACTGCCAAGACTGTAACTGATTGCGGGACTTATACAAGACTTGGCACAAGCCGGGGCCTTACTATCTAATTTTGCAAAACACAGTTTTATTTAAATTAAAATAAAAAAATTTAAAAATAAAAACATAAAAAATTAAATTAAAAATCACAAAAAATATTTTAAAAAAATAAAATAAAATCTTTCATGTTAGGTAGGTTTAATAATAAAAAGTCTCTCAAAATGAACTAACTCTAAAATTTTAGGTTCACCCAAGTTCAATCTCCTATATTTTAGTGCTTCACCCCCAGATATGGACGATGATGAGATGGATGACGATGAGGAGGATGATGCTTGAACCCCCATGGAAGTCCTTTTGTTTTGTTTTTAATTCTTTCTATTTTATTTGACAATGAGGACATTGCATATGTTAAGTTTGGGGGTGCTTTCTTCTAGTTTCATGTTTATGTAAGTATTATAAGGCATGTTGCATGATAGTTTTGCATTTTAGGTTGTGTTTGAAATTTTGTTTGCATTTAGTTGTATGAATCAATTGATAAATGATATACTATCTAATTTTGGCTAATGAAAAGATTGGCTTGATAGTTTTAATTTTAACAGAATTAAAAACTGATGCTAAGTAAAGACTTTGGTTGTGAAATTAATTATACATGTATGAAGTTCATGCTAGCAAGGAACACATTTTATTGACTATTTGCTCAATCCAAATTCAAATCTTTACATAATCTACTCCCGGCAAGAAATTTAGGGATAAAATTTGACAAAGTCAGTAAAGCATCAATGAAGACAAAGTCAAGCAAGAAACTAAGTTTGGGGGATCTTGGGATATCTATGTTTAAAAAAAAAATAAAAGCTGGCTTAGTTTAACTTTTTGGCCATTGTTACTCTGACAAATAAGCCCTAGGGGTGTCTCTACATCCAGTGCCCCTAAAACCAACTGGTTTGGGAGTCGTTGGTTGAAAGTTCACTAAAAGATTATCTTTGAAAAGCTTAAGAGAGTTGAGCATTGCAAAAGTCGGGGAAAAATATAAATGATAATCACTAGACTCGTTTAGTTTTGTGGTTTGTGCTACTTGAGTTATTAGATCCGTAGAGGTGTTGAAAGTAGTGTGCATACAAGCCAATCATGTATGATGATAAAGCATATACTTTGTAATCAATCTTTATTATTTATTAATAAAAGTATTAATTTACTAAAGACATTTAGTTATCTACATGGTGTTGTTTCAAATATATGTGATAAACTCGTAGTTTTAAGCAATGCTTTTAGAATCATGATGAGATCATGCTAATGAGATCTAAATTCTTAAATAGCTTAAAAACTAAAATGTTCCCAATCAATGGATTACTAAAAAGAGAATTACTGAATCAGGATATATTTGTACATACGTTGCTTTCTCATTGGATGAGGATGATTGATCTCATGATCATTTGTGTGCAGACACTAAAACAAGTATGTAGGTGCTTATTAGAGTATAAGTTCACTGAACGTGACTTGCTAAGGAATACCTAATGGAGTTTTACTTGCCTGTCAATAGGAATTCTTGTAGTGATAATAGTACAAGTAATCCTTAGACTTGAGATCATCATAATATCTTTTATATGATGATTTATACTTTGACTTATTCCTTAAGACCATTAGGGCATATCAAAGGGTATGTTTGGGTGTAATAAATTATATATGTCAATAAAGAATCTGCCACTTCTAGTAAAAGAAGAGATATGTCCTATGTGATTCGATAAATGACAACCCAGGAATCCTTGGCCAAGGTGGAATGAAATTAGAAAGTAGTTTCTAATTTGTATTTATTAGGAGTTGTGCATTTAGGAATCGAACTACATATAATTAAATAAAATAAAACTTAACAATAATTATGTGTCTTATATTTAATTGAGACATTGTATGGTGGAAGGATTGAATTGTACGGTAACTATTTACTCAAAGGTTCTTTTATGATTAATGTTGAAATTTATATTATCTGAAAAATCGTTGATCGCTAAGGAGGCTTATCCTTATTGTAGAATAATATTATTTATTTAAATAAATTAATAGTTTAATTTATTTATTTAAATAAGATTAGAATTGTTCTAATTGATTTATTCAAAATCGATTTAATAGGGAGAACATAAAGGGTCACACCATAAAAGGAAAAATAATTATTTAAGAAGTTAATGGCATAATCATAATAATATGTTAAGTGTATTTAATTTAATCTATGGTGATAGAGTAAAATTAAATAACTTAATATTTATTATTTAATATTTAAGAAATATTAAATATAAATTAATAAGAGGAATCTTATTAATATTATTTTAATTATTATTATTTTAATTTCTAAAGGAGTTTAGGAATTAATTTAATATAAGTGCTCTCATATATTCCTAATAAGATTAGAAGGCAAATTAATTAAAAGAGTTTAATTAATTATCCATAATAAGATTAGGGAGCCTAATTAATTAAAGGAGTTTAATTAATTAAATAATTCACTATTTTAATTATATTAAAAGGGTTAACTGATATCTTCATAAGGATAGTCTTATATCAGATATCAATATACGTAATTTTAATTGTTAGAGAGTATGCCCTTTTTCTACAGAGATAGAAAAACTAGGGTTTGAGCCAAAACACCCTTCTTCTTTATTCTTGTTCTTCATTGGTGGATCACCTCTAGAGGCCAAATGCTTGGGTGGCTAACGTTGATCAAAAGAAGTAATCAAACCCGCGTATTCAAGGAGAACACGAAGGACTAGGAGTTGACCTTGTACCTGAGGAAGCTCGTATCTTCAAGGGTATTATTTTGATTCTCCTACTCTTTTATTGATTGATAATCAAACACAAGAATGATCTTAGTTTATGGTTTATAAGAAAATTTTAAAATCCGTTTTTATTACGCTTCCACTTCGTTTATGTGATTTGATTGTATATACTTATTTCTAGCAAACCTAACACTGGTATCAGAGCCAATCTTGTGCTAATTATTAGTCTTTGTGATTCTATATATGTACAATATACGATTGGATCAGATTTTTGGGTAATAGAAAAGTTTTCTGTTTCTGCGATCAAGCGCAGCTGCGCCGCAACCTAGTTCATTCTGGGTGCAGCTGCGCCGTTACCCAGATCCTGTTTCCTGGATGAACAGCGCAGCTGCGTCGTGACCCAGTTCATTCTGGGCACAGTTGTGCCGTTACCTGGAAATCAGTTCCTGGCCTTAAAGCGCAGCTGCACCGTGACCCATTCACTCTGGGCGCAACTGTGCCCTTGGGCAGAATTTGAAAAACTTTTGTTTTTTTTAATTAAATAAATGATTTATTTAATTGATAAAATTTTAAAATAAAGGTGTTTATTTTATATGAAATATGATTTCAGATTGCTAAAATTAAAGAGTTTAATTTGGATTTGGTTTTTGATTAAAATAAAAGTGTTTATTTTGTTTCAAAAACTAAAATTTAGCAAACTTTTGCCCATTAATTGATATTAATGCATATATGGAATGGATTTATAATTCATGAGATGAATGTTATTTATTGATGCATATATTGATATGTATGATAATAAATGAGATTGATTATGTACTATGACCAATGTGATTGAATTTTATTTTGGATGGATACATGAATGTATGAGTTTTATTAAATGGGGTCTGCGTACCTTGTCTTTTTGGGTTTTCTTCTTGATGTAAATTCTATCTATCTCCCATGTACTTCCCCTTGACTACTGATCAAGGTTTCTATTTAAATGAAATAGTTAATGTAATAGGATTAGTTAGAATTTCTCGAAGAACTGGAGATCAAGGAGCAAGGAGCGCTTGAAGACCTGTTTGTAATGCAACCCAGATTTAAATGTAATAGTTATATTTAAATGTTAATTCTTGCACCCCTAGGGTTTGACCTTTTGGTTCACTTGGTGGCTCTAGTGAACCAAACTAGAATAAAAGTTCATAATCAATCAGGGTAGAATATAATATTCTATATTTGCATTGTGACGCCCCCAAATTCATGTAACCTCGATTACAGGACATGGTGCTCACGATACAACATACATCATCATCTATCTAAGAAACTCTAACAATAATAATAATAATAATAACTATTACATACTTATTCAAAATAAAGTCCCAGGTCTTTATAACCTTAAATAAACTGAAACTTTAACTTAGCGTTTATCACTACATTACATCATATGCGGAAATATAACTTATTGCATAAGTAACTCTCATCATTTCATCTTAGACTTTCCCTTGTCCTTGCCCGAGCCCTCAGCATTATTAGCCTTAACTGAAAGGTTTAAGCAAGAATGAGCACAAATTGCCCAGCAAGTATATAGAATAGATGGAAAGCATATGTCAGGAGTAAAATCATCTGATAGCTAAATCACCATAGTTGAAAGAAATATCAAGTGTTAGGCAGGAATATCAACAATAAGATTTGAAGAATTCTCAATATCATACTAAGGGGTGTAGAATACCCTGAACATTACTTTGTTTCATCGAAAACCATCAGACGGTTTAACAATCAAATAGATTGTAAACGGTCTCTGCAAGTACTCCAGGTGATCAGCCTATCGTACCCTACATTATGCACAAGTATTAAGTTTAAACTGTATAAGCATAAATGAGACTATTTGTCCGACATCTGTTTGCTCGTTTATTCGGGTTGTTCATCTTAGTAATCATGCAAGACCGCACCAAAGAAGTTTGGATTGGTAGACATTAAATAGCTTCAAAGGATTTGAATTATTTAAATAATGTACTATGTTTGCATCAATAACATCTAGCTGGAACGAAAGCTAGAAAGCATACTTGAATATAGTTCATTAAGGGAATTAGAACTTTAAAACATAGCAGTTGCAATAGGAAATGAATAATCATCAATAACGTTTCGCAAAATAATTAAAGTTATAGAACTTTACAATAAAGGAGCTTGCACGAATGATTAATTAATCACAAGCCCGAACTTACCCTCGATGCAATCAACTGGATAAGATTTGAATAAATTCATAATGAAAAATAGGGTAAGAAACTTGCCTGATACGTCTTCTACAATTTATCGCTATCTACTAGCCCTTCACGTAACCTATTCACATGTGTCACGTTAAGCAATTAGGTTCTCGAATACCACTTCGAAGTGTAATGGTTTTCTTTTATTTTAATAAGATAATTAAACTCACATGTATTCAAATACAATTCAATTACATAACATGTTGCTTCGTATAGGCCACGTGGTTAAATAAAAGAATATGGGAAACATAAATTTCTGACATTTTTCGGACCAAAACCTCCATCAAAAATCTGCATAAAATATGCTTTAGGGTCTCAAGTCGAAAAACCTCATTTTCCATAATTATGACATCATATATTTAATTAAACTCATCTATCTATATAACATCATTTATATGAAAAATACCAAATCAATCTCAAAAATATTTCTTTTCTGGAATTTTATAGAATATAGTTCCACATTGAACATCTATTTTTCCTTGAATTTTTAAAATCCATCTACTATTTTTAAATAGTCTATAATAGCCAAATATTCTCATATTTTTCATAAATCGAGATTAGCTCCAAAAATTCTGAAATTTTCAAGGTTAACTCATGTTATATACATGTACTTCCAGTAACAATTTCGTAATTTTTGGACTTATACACAGAGAGTTATTCGGGTATCTTTTCAAATAGTGTTCTTAGCCGTAAAATCCATAACTCTCAAACCGTATGGCCAAACATTCTCAAATTTTTACAGGACCTTCATATCTACTTATATTAATACTCCAAATTTTTCCAGAATTTTTATAGTACAAAGCAGTGGACGAAAATGCCCCCAAGACAGACTGATCCAAACAGTCCTAAGAAAGACATCAAATTTTTGTTTCTCACAACTACTTTTGCGATTTTATTCTCACTAATCTACAGATGATATGACCATGATATTTGGACACAATAAACTTCATACAGCAAGGTATTTTACAAAAATATAACATTCATTAAACTAACATGCTAAGACCACAAACCAACTGCATAGAAAAACGTGTCAGCACTAGTTCTACACTTAGAAAAAATCTGGAAATTCTAGATTTTCTACAGATTTTATTATGAACATGCTTGCTTATGATTTTCATAACTTGCTCACTATAACTCCGATTCTAACAAAATTTGAGACAGATTAGACTTCATACTACATACTATTTTATAAAATTATTACATACGTTAATCGAGTCATATAAACCACGAATTCAAGGCTCCGAAAAACACGAAAATCACAGATTACACTTTTTAACCAACTTTGACAAAAAATCATGATTTTGATTCTAGCATGCATGGATTCGATTCCTATTGTCCAGATCCTATCTACTAACATATATGAACATATTACAACAAACAAACTCACTAAATTACCATGATTTGAATAAATTAGCA